>OX276463.1:16965494-17570481 GCA_946251905.1 Cryptocephalus moraei
AGGTTGTTGGTGAAATTGTTAATTGTAACTGCAATATTTCGTATTTAGCATGTAAAAGGAAAAGTTTCAAGAAAATTTGTAGCAGATTTTTGTCTCATGTCCAAAAGAGGAGAGATAATGGAGACAACTTATCCAATGTATTTCGCTGCTTTTGTGCGTGTAACCTGTAATTTCAACCTTCTTACGCCTCACAAACAAAGTTCATTTTTAGAAAAAATCAAGGAAGAAGGTTGTGAAAATTTATAATCTTAAGTGTGTTGGAAAAGCAAAAGAAAAATTTCTGAACAAAAATGGCAAAGGGAAAGTTTTTGAAAAACATCAAAACTTTCTTCTTGCTAGAAGACTAAACGAGAATTAAAAGAAAAACCTGTGAAGGAAATGCTAGGAAATTTTGTAATTTTCCCAAATTTCCCATTTCCGGAAAACAAGAAGGCAATGAAGTTGAATTTGCTAATAAATTTTATAAGTATTTTGAAACGTGTAAAAATTAAATTACCCTTTTGGATTACAAAAGAAAACTTTTTTTTAAATAAAGATGAAGATTTTTTAGAAAATGTCTAACCTCGGATTATGAACTTTATGTTGGGAAAACAAAAGGCAAATTTTTGAACAAAAGTGGCAAAGGGAAGGTTGTTGAAAACATCAGGACTTTCTTCTTGGTAGAAGACTAAACTGGAATTAAAAGAAAAACCTATGGGGGAAATGCTAGGAAAATTTGTAATTTTCCCAAATTTCCCACCTCCGGAGAACAAGAAGGGTAATGAAGTGGAATTAGCTAATAAATTTAATAAGCATTTTGAGACGTTTAAAAATAGAATTACCCTTTTGGATTATAAAAGAAAACGGTTAATTATTTAAAAAAAAAGAAGCTATTTTTTAGAAAATTTCTAACCTCAGATTATCAACTTTGTGTTGGGGAGGCAAAAGGCCAATTTTTTAACAAAAATGACAAGGAGAAAGTTTTTGAAAAACATCAGGATTTTCTTCTTGCTAGAAGACTAACCTAGAATTAAAAGAAAAACCTATGGAGGAAATGCTAGGAAAATTTGTAATCGTCTTAAATTTCCCACTTCCGGAAAACAAGAAAGGTACTGAAGTTGTACTTCTCTTACATTTGTTTCATATATACCATCACTTTGAATTAATTTCGAGAACATATTCCATCGTACTGAAGTTGAATTTGCTAATAAATTTTATAAGTATTTTGAAACGCAAAAAATTGAATTACCCTTTTGGATTACCTACAAACGAAAAAGGTTAATGTTTTTTAAAAAAAACAAAGCTGGAGCTCTTTAAGAAAATTTCTAACCTCAGATTATGAATTTTGTGTTGGGAAGGCAAAAGGCAAATTTTTGAACAAGAATTTAAAGGGGAAAGCTTTCGAAAAAAGTCTTTAGTCTAACAGACTAACAAACATTGAAGAAGTTTTTTGGAAAAAAATTAAAATGTACTAATCTGTTTATTTTGAGTTGGAAATATAAAAGAAAAATTCAAACGGGAATATTTTCGGATAAAACTTTAAACCTGGAATACAGGCAATACAAACCATTTTTCTAAAAAAATTCCAAAGGCACGTTTTCGAGAAAATTTGTAATCGTCAACCTTTCCTCCTGTCTTGGAATAAAAGAAGGGCAATTAAGTCGAATTTTTCAATAAATTTTCAGTCTTCCAGAAAATGAGTAACATCGGATTTCGACAATAGTGTACCTCAAAGAAACAATAATTACGGTCAATTTGGGGGGGGGGGGGTAATGACGGAGAAGGTCTTTGGGAAAATTTCTAAAATTAGGAGTAGAACTTCTGCGTTGGAAATGCAAAAATAAAACTTTTGGACAAAATTCTAAGGTTTTCGAAAAAATCAGTAATAGATACTGGATTATAACTCATGTTTGAAATACAAGAAATCCATTGTTTCCAAAATATTTCGAAAGGCATTTTCGAGAAAATTTTATCTCTTGATTTCTCTTAATGTCAAAAAGAACAAAAAGGGGCAATAAAGGCGAATTTTCCTAAAAACAGTATGGTTCCTGGAAAATGTATACCCTTGCGCTTTCCTTTGAGCCTCAAAGAAGCACGGTCAAAAAACTGGTGGGGAAAAACTATGGAAAAATTTGTAGTGATTTCTTGGTGAAAAGGAAAATGAAATGATAATCATATGCGGAAGATTTTCGAAAAACCATGAAAATTGGGGTTACAACTCTCATATGCTTGGAATGTAGGAAATAAATACCATTTTTCCAACAAACAAAGAAAAATTCAAACGCATGTTTTGCCGAGAAAATATGTAAACTGATTTTCTCTCATGTCGGGAATATACAAGGGATAACAAAGACGATTTTTCCAATACCTTCGTAGGTTTTCTAGAAAACGTGTAAACCTTGAATTACGACTTTCTTGTCCCGCGAAAATAAAAGAACGATGGAGGTGTGTGGAAAAAAAATTAATGTTATATTATGACTTCTGTGTTGGAATGGCAAAAGAAAATTGTCTGAAAAAAAATTATATGGGAAAGGTTTTCGTAAAAACATAATCTTGCATTGACTTTTTTGTGTCTAAAAGGTAACTGTGAAAAACAATCGGGATGGTTTATGTATCGTGACTATTTTCTGTTCAAAATGTTAAAAGAAACTTTTTGAACCACAATTCACAAAAAGAAAAGTTTTCGGAAATTCTTCTACCTTGGACTATAACTCCCTCCTATTTGAAATACATGCGACAAATAGACTTTTTGTTCGGAAAACAAGAAGATTAATGGAAAAAAAAATCCAATAAATTTCCCAGGTCTTTTGGAAAATGTGGACTTACGAATTTCTCGTGTCCCAAAGGCAAAACGGTCAATTTTGGGGGAAATCAACGGGGAAAGTTTGGTAAAATTTGTACGACTTGTGGTGGAAATGTAATATAAAAACTTGTGAATTATAAGTGAAAGGTTTCCGGAAAACCAAAATATTGGATCGGGGGACTTTCCGGCAAATGAATTTAAATGGAAAGTATTTCGGAAAACTTGGATTACTAAATTGGAGCTCTCCCACATCTGGAAAACAAAAAGTATTGTTTTTTAATTTTTAAACTCTGCGTCTGCGGAATCGCCCTATTTCATTGTGTCGTACTCGCTGCTGTTGTGTTTGATGTGCCCGAACTCGTTCCATTCTAAGCCTATCTACTGCATAATTATTCACTGTTGAACGCAATTCTGTCATATCAATACAAACGTTATCATTATCTGCCTCTCGCTGGTCGTCAGTGCGATTTGCACGTGAGGTAGCTCGTCGCACATTTGATTGACATCGACCACCTAAGTCAGGTCGCCTTCTCCTTGGCATTTTAAAACAAAAGCATATTAAATACAAGTACATTCAATGTAATTAATTGATAATTGGAATATAATTCCCAAAACTGTACATTTGAAAACATTATGGTCTATGTAACGTTCAAAATACGAATCGAAGCGCCTTAAAAGTCCCCCAAAGGCGACATCGTTCAACAAAATGCGCCCCATCGAGTAACTACAGGTTTTCGTAGGTGTTGACAATTACGGAAATTTCTCTTTATACGCCCGTTCCCTTAAGGTCGATATACCGTTTTCACGCTCGGAGAAATAAACCATTTCCATACTATCACCACCGAAATAGCGTCGATGACGTTATCGTAATGCGGGCTTTTGCACGGCGGCGGCGATGGCGGTTTTTAATTTTTTACGCCCTGACATTTTCCGGAAGTTAATTAGATTCGCCGGAAGCGACGGCTTCGATCGTAAAAACGGCCGCGACACGCTTTTCTCTTCGCGCCCCGCCGAACAACGGAAAATCGCATCGCCGACCGTCCGGATTAACGATCGGAAAAGTCCGAAGTGTCGCCGTTAAAAAGATACTTTTAGGCGCGCTTTACGAGATTTACGATCGAAGCGGTCGCTTGCGAAAATAAAAAGAGGGCGAACGACTGGACAGGTGAAGGTGCGCGCGCATGTCGTGGCCCTCGGGACGACAGAACCCGAACATAAATGGATATTGACATTTCTTCGATAAATCTCACAGACGTGTAGAATGCCTAACGACGACGTTACTTTCTACCCCAGTCTATCTATGATAAATTCATCGATTTCACGGGATATACTTATAGTACAGGTAGTTTAAGGTTCTAAACGGTATTTGGGGGGTATTATGTGACGAATTCGTGCAGATAATTTTGCTTAGTTTTTTTTAAACAATTGTCATAAGTGAAAAAAATCTGTTTTTGTTCATAAAACGTTTCCTTTACATTTTTAAGAAACATATTTTAGATAAAAATTGTAGCCCATTAAAGAGCCTTTTTCATAAATTCAAATCGGTTAACAAATGCCTGAGATAATGGCAAAAACCGCTTATTTTTGCACTAATTTAAAGTTAATAAAGTTGGCATTAACGTAACATAATATAATTTTCTGAAAATGAGGCATTTATCATATATTCCAATATATCTACCATATATATATTCTCTAGTGACTTTTATATCTGGATGGTGTAAGATAACTTCCATTCACTCATTAATTTTAAACAATAACTCGTTTCATGTTATTGTTTTGGTCGTCGCCATAATCAAATTGGTCCAAAAAATTCCCTCAAATGTTGGCACAGCTGAAAACCTTCGAGGGGTAATCCATACACTATAACATCTATGTTTAATTGGCAAACTGGTTGTGAGTGAGTTGCACTAAACGGCGTTACCATGTCACCGGATGTAAAGTCACTAAACAGTTGACGTGTCCGCGCGAAATTCAAAATAGCGACTATACTTAATTGAAAAATAAAATGTAATGATAACATGTAATGATTATAATGATGACAAGGTGTGCTAAATTTCAGCCAGATTAATCAAAAATATTTTATAAGTTACTAGCGGTGACCCGACCACGCTTCGCTGTGGCTCAGTTTGATATGAAAAAAATGAGCAATTAAATAAAAATAGTTAATCTAACAATTATAGATTTACTGAGAAAACAAATAATTTATTTCAATACCATGCATTGCATTGTTGTGATTATGTTGTAGAATGTTATGAAAAGGGAAAAAAATATTTTTTTGTAATCATTGTTTATCCCAGAAGGCAATTGTATAAACAATTTTCTTCTTCAAAAAATGCTTCTTCTACTTAAACAATATTCACAATTCTACAAAGCGGAGATTGTGATAATACGAATCGATTTCACCGTCCCGAAATTCAATTACTAAGTTAAACCAAAGTTTGTAGAATTTTCGTAGAAGTTATAGCAAACAAATTTAAAAATTTATGTGTGCTGCGATAATATGCGCCTACGTTCCCTTAAACGAGGATTTACAATCCCGCTTATACGACATTTAATGGTTTTACACAAAGTTCGGAATAGAAAAACTCCAATAGGGTCAAAAAATTTCCTTTAAAATCGAATTACTGACAGTTTATGTGATTTTACAAATGTGGCAGTTTTTTGTTAATAACAAATTATATTTAAACAGTTGCCTAGCTTTTATCTACAATTTGACACTTTGATTTAGGGATATTCAAAGGTATACTAACTTAGCTCATTGGAAGAGCTTGCAAACTAAAAATAAGTCATTTCTAACGTTTTATCTTATTATAAAGAATTCTTATTGCAAAGAATTGTAAAAAATTATTGTTATGTAAGGAATGCATATTTTCCATCTTCTGGGTGAATATTGCATGTATATTAAATGTTCTTTTACATTTGCCGAACCAGTGTCAAATAAAATAAAACACATGTTTAAAACAACACAATTAAGTTGGTATCTATGTAAACGCGTTGCGAACAATTCGTCTAAAACAATTTTATCCAAAATACAATTCATCCAACTAACACTTCAAAAGTAATGTAAGTATCCACAACATCCATTTGTGTAGAAAAAATTATTGCTATGAAAGCAATTAACAACAATGACAACAATTTAAAAAAAAAGTGGCGGATTGTACAAGGCAAAAAATTTTTTGCCGCTCGCGACTATTAGAACTCTGACATATGTAAAACTTAAATTTAAAAAATCTTTGGGGTTAATGATACACTGGCAGCAAAGTCACAATTTTGAGCGCTTTAATTTAATACCTTACTCGATATGGTTGGTACATAAATTATGAATGTAGTCGAAAATATTTTTATTATGAAATAGTTTTCATTCATTAATTTTTTTTAAATGCGAATAAATTTTAAAGTAATTATAAAAGACAATTTATAATTAGTAGATAAATTTTGACTTTCCGCATTGTTTTTCTTCAATTTACAATTTCTTGTGAACGTCCAGTACACTACCAACCCAAAAAATTTAATGCATTTTACACAAGTCAAAAATATACGGAAATGTTTGTCTCTATATAATCGCCATATTTTTTTTAATTTGTGTTGTCACTATTATCAACTGCTTTTATAGCAATAACCATTTCAAAAAGAAGGAAGATAGTTTGTATCGAGAAGTCTCTCCACAAACTAAACTCAAGTCGGGAGCAGTCCGTTTCCGACGAATCGATTATCGTTCGTGGAGCTCCAGAGAAGTTTTATACCCATCGCGAGCGGCTAGAATATTCGTGGAGCGGCATGCGGCAGAGATAAAAGGGGACGGAAGAGTAGTCATAAACTGCGGAACGTGACGAACATTTGACCTGAACGGCCGTGCGCCAAATATAAATAAACAACAAGTGTGTGTGATATAAATTAGGCATTATGCGTTAGTTGTTAGTAAAAATATATTAAAATAGACACATCGCGTGGTGTGAGTTATTTCGAACAGTAAAACGTTACTACATATATAAAATGTAATAGATGAACTGTCGGTTAGATGAATTGCTCTTGAGATGAATTGTTCACTGGACGAATTGACCGTTAGATGAATTGTTTATGTCTATAAGATAAATTGTCCGGAATCGGTGTAAACCTCACACTTCGCAACTCGAACGAAAATTTCTATGGTATACCATTTAATTGCTTACGATAACGTACCTTATGGAGAATGCGGTTAGGGATTACGTGGATTAACCAGAATCAACTCTTGTCGTGTTAAGCACTGTATTTAGTGATTTTACCTATTGCATTTTGGTAACTGTAAACAAAAAATGAAATGACCAAAAGGATTATATTTATTTGTGGTGATCCTGCGCAGTAAGCGATCAATTAATTAAAAGGCTTCGAGCAGTCTTTATGCAGTTTTGTATCATTGTGTGAGTCTTTGTATTTTTCGGGATTAGATATGTTTCGTCCCTGGGAAATTGTTAAAATATAGAGATCCAGTTAAAAAGTTTTTAGTATCGAAAATCCTGTTTCTAAGTTAAGCAATAGAAGCAGTCACTACCAACAAACATATATGTCTAAGTATTGTACACTGTAAACAGATGGTACTACGACTTTAAAACACCACACTTCGACGCACACTTCGAAAACGACTAGAACAGATAGCATCTTCTCTATTCTAGCGAATAATTGACAAAACATCGTAAAGCAGAACCTTTTACAAAGAAAATCCGATATGATAAAGGCACTTTCAAAACGTTTGACGACCGAGACTGGAAGATGATTGGAGAAACTGTTCATAAAACGTAGAGAAAAATGAAGTTCCAACATTATAATTCTAAATCCGAAGGATAAACGACGACATGGGATATGAAATGATTAAATTTTCGAAAGGAACTCGACGAAAATGAGATTTGCTTTAACAACTCGTAATAAAAGAGAAACAATAATGGAAAGCGAACATGTCAGAAAATGGAAAATAGAATACTCGACAACTATCGATAAATTTAGAACTGAAGGTCGATTTATTGTTTATTTAGACGAAGCGTGGTTCGACATACACGACACGATAAATAAAGGGAGGTTTGATAAAACTGAGTATACATCAGATGTTCCATGTGCTAAGGGGAAAAGAATACAATATTAAATTGCTGTGTACAGAACGCGTGGATAATGGACTTTTTCTTATCAGCAAAACATATAAGAGAATTGTCGTTTTACTACCATCAACACATGACCGCTTAATTTTCAGAAAATTACTTTAAGCACTCATTATTACGGACACCTCTACAAAATTTGAAATTTAGGTAATGCAAGTTAGCACAGTAGATTAATTTATAAGTCCTAACAACAACAAAAACCAAGGAGAAACTACAAGACATCCGTTTAAGTCCAGTTTTGAAGAAGCACTTTACGTTTTACATTCTAAATATATCGTTCTTTTTAAATTAATTATGGAAAAAACTACACACACCGTTTTAAGATCATCCCATACCATTGCATTTGCAACCCTATTGACTGAATATATAGTCATTTAGATTTAATTAAATCCAAATGCGATCTAATAGAACTCACAAATATAAACAAGTACATACTAATATTATACAAAAGTTAATAAAAATCGATGCAAGTGACAAGGTGACGTCACATAATACAGACCGTTTCTACAGAGTCGCAGTATGGTATAAACATAAGAGCGAAAGAAAGGCCATATATTTCCCGTTGACTAAACAGAGAAAGAACTTTTGCGACGTTGCTAGCTCGCGAAACATCACAGTCATCGCCACACTCTACCGGATCATTCGCTGTATAGCCTCCGAGGGGAACATTTGGAATGGGTTACGGACCGGCCGACCGGCAACGTTGCAAAACTTCCTTCACTGTCATATTAACGAACTACTATTAGTTTCTCTTTCGCTCTTGTTGATTTCGGACCCTGCATTTCAATGGAATAGGTCCGTATATACCAACTGTAGCGAGTGGAAGGTATACAACTTTTATAATGAAGATTCAAGTTCGTGCGCATATTTTCCGTTGGCGACAATGAGCGGTGTTGTCATTACCGTTCTAAACTGTAAAGTTAAGGTCATTTGACAATGTCTGCTTGCCCATTGACGGCGTGCATCGATTTTTATATTACTTCTCAAGTGCAAACAACATAGAATATGCCCCAACCCAAAAAAACAAAAGTTGCTTCTCAATAATCGACCAGCCTACAAAAAATCTAATGTCACTTTCTGTGTAGAACAATTTAGACACAAGTTTTGAGGTCTTATTAAATTGCTAAAGTAAAAGAAATCAATTAAAAGTAGAAATAAAAGAGATTAGGACATTTTTTAGGAAAATTAGATATTAATGGAAGTACCAATAACGAGTTCTTACGATAACGAGAAAACAATTATAAAAATTAATGATTTTTTTGACATAATTGTTTTATTTGTTTAAACAAATTACACTGTTTATCTATGAATAAAATGATAAACAAAATATATATTAGTAATGTACACAAAGAGTATATACAAATTAAAACGAGAAACATTGAAATCCATCAACTAGATCCAAAGATATTGAATATTGCTCGAGTTTGAAGAGGCTTTTTCATTTGTTGATCTCTTAAGTTGTTAAGTTCTCCCTCCACACTCTCCGACTATTGATCATTTTTGCATCATTTTTGAAGCTTCACCGAGGATCTCGTTAAAGCGCAAACCATTTTAAAAAAAAATTGCACGTAAACTGTGAACCTTTGACTTCAAAATGGCGCTAGTTAGATTTTACAATGGTATATAATGGTTAGATTATAAATTTAAAAAAATGACAACTGGCCCAAATTGACCCAGAACATTTTTTATAAATTCGTGTAAAAATGGCAGCCTACCGAATACTAAAAAAATATTTTGTTTTAGAGCAATAGGGAAAAAGGTATTTTAAAATGTTAATAAATAAAAATATTAATAAGTAGTTTTATTCAATGATTTTGCAATAGAAAATATAGTGGATTGTTTTACAAGTTAAGAAAAGTAAGATTTTTCCAGAGAATGTAAATGTTTAACTGAGCATGTAAAAATCACTTTTCTAAGACCGATGACATAGTAACAAAACATATCTGAACAAGTAAATAATTTGCGAAAAGTCATTCATTCAAAATGAAACAATTGAAAAAAGTGTTGCTAACAATAAAACTACCACTTTTCTTTACGATTTTTAATTAAACAAAGTGCTTGACTTCCACTAAGTATACGAAAAAAAATGTTTTTTTTTTTCTTTTCGATTCGCTTGTCAATTAAACATTTACACTCGCCGGAAAAATTGTACTTTTCTTAACTTGTAAAACAATCTATTTTTGTTAACATACCATTTTCACGTATTTAACATAATTCTAAGTGTTTTTTAAGATTAATTATTAATTGGAAGCATAGCTTTCTTATCGCGGGCTTCCCTCGAAGCGATGGATAGGTGAGAGGTATGAACATCGAAGAACCGAACGATGTGGACGGTCAATTATCACACCGCACTAGCTATTTGGTGGCAACTCGTGTTACAATTGTTTGTATTGCCGGTTGCCTGCTCCAGGAGTGGCGATTGCGGGCTCGATCGGCGAGCGGTATTAACATCGAAATAACATATACGAAGAATTATATATAAGAAGTATATAGCGTTTCTTAACACTTTGGTAATAAGAAATCCTGAAAATAAAATCATACTGGACTGGTACCAGAAACCAATAAGCTCAGGAAAGTATATTAACTACGCTTCATATCATAAACAACATATGAAAACTAATTTAGTTGTAGCAATAAGACACGCATTAATAGAACTTGCCATGATAGGTTGTGGACTAACAGCTTGAGAAGACTACACACTCTAACGTTGGAAAACGGTGTTCCTAGACACCTGTTAGATAAATTAATATTTACGATGCCAGATAACCCCAACATCAATGAAAATAGTTTCCACCAACAACTATTAAATAATAGTGATAACAGAACCAACACCGAACGTGAGCTTGAACTAAACGTAACATACAGGTCTCTTCCATACATCCAAGAACTCACACCCAAACTTACCAAAATATTAAAGCAAGACCCGTATATTAAGATAGCTAACAGTACGATTAAGAAAGTTGGCAAACTTTACACTAAAGTCAAAGACCCATTACATAGATGAAATGTATCAGTAGTTGTTTATAGGGTTGAATGTCTGAATTGTCATTCCCACTATGTAGGCCAAACTTCAAGTCCTATCAAAGCCAGAATCGTATCACATAGAAGCGAAATTAGAATACGGCCAAATGCCTGTGCCCTTTCAAAACATGCGCAACTGGAAGGACACGTAACAGATTTTGAAAACACCGAAATTCTGGCTAGAGAACGAAATAACTATACAGACCGTTTCTAAAGAGTCGCAGGATGGGATAATACATAAGAGCGAAAGAAAGGCCATATATTTCTCGTTGGCTAAACAGAGAACGACCTTTTGCGATGTTGCTAGCTCGCGAAACATTACAGTCATCCGCTCCGCACACTGTACCGCACACATCCGAAAGTGTAAAGCGATACGCGACCGCGATACGCGTTGACTTGGATTGCCTGCTCGGCCGGCAACGTTGCAAAACTTCCCTCTCTGTCATGCTAACGAACTACTGATAGTTTCTCTTTTCCTCTCGTTGATTTCCCACCATGCGTTTCGATAGAAAAGCTCCGTATATATAAAGCTATGCTTCCCCTCGTGGTCATTCCCAGAGTGTCTCATTTCGATTTTTAATTTTTGTCGTATTTTGTAAATTTCAAGCAACAAATTATTTCACCAACGCCATTTTAAAGATCGTTTCATGTTCCAAATGATGATTACTGGGAAATTTTTATTGGATATAAACTTTTGCACTGAAAACAATATAACCTATAGCTCAATATTACCTAAAACGCTTCTCAGATACCGGGGTATTTCACAGTCCTGTTAAATATTTATTTCCCTGAGCCATTATTGCGCATGACTCGTTTCAGCGTAAATCTCGCATCTCAGGGCCAGATTTAGCCACATCGCGATGGCCACAATATGCGTGCGCATATGTCAATGGGAGAGGTCTCTTCCTGACTGCCCCTTCATTTGATTCGGATGATTAGGAAGATTTCCCAATTTACTCTGCTAGGTAGCACCTTTCCCAGAATCAGTCCCTACAACGCCATTGTCTCCTGAATGTTTACTGGACGGCGACAATTTATCAAAAGGCACGATCGTTTTTTCCACACATACACACAGACACGAAAATGACGACGCTGAAAGTGATGGATGTTTTCCTACTGACCGCTCGTTCGACGGCGCTCTCCTTTTCCATTTTTAGTTATTTTTAACCCGTTCGGGGCCGACCGCCCCCCGCACCCGCCCTTATCGATCCGATTCGCATTACGTGCGGGAAATGGGGATCCATTCTATTTCGACAATCCTCCCCATTATCGAGGAGTAAACAAATTTTTCCGATGAGGCCTCCATCGCTTCCGACACATTTAGCACTCATTAGCATTCGAATAAGAGGCGCCGTTGCAACCCCTCCTTATCAGATTACTGACGTAACAGAAACTGCGTACCCGAGTCTCGCACTGATTGATCCCACGAATGAATATCCCGGGGTAGGGGGCTAAAACGCCAAAGGAACCAACGACCCTTGTTATGGATCCGATGTGTATGGAACTAGGCTAAGGGTGGATTTTCCTTCTAACTGGGCGGATCAATTGGGGGAACTCGGAGGGGTTATTCCGGACTTATTCCTGGGATGGAACAACTCGAATCGACGCGACCCGATCAATCACGTCTCAAGTACGGGGTGTTTCGACGACAATTTAAACTATTCGCGAAGAAATAAGCAAGAGACGTTCTCACGAACATATAATCGCGTTTCTCGCATCTTAAACGCAATTGCTCTTCACCTTGCCACTCGTTTTCAGCCATTCCTCTCACTTCTATGGCTTCCTCGAGTCCATTCCAGTCTTTTAAAGGTCGACCTCGTTTTCTTCTTCACTACGTTGGGATTCATCTCCACACTCTTTGGTACCATCTGTTTGTTTCCATCCTTCGTAAGTGTCCATACCACAGCAATCTTCTTGTTTGGATATCATCTATAATTGTGTGTTGAAGATTAATTCTATCACGGATTTTTTCATTTCGTATATGCTGCAGCCTAGACACTCTACAGCTTCTGCTTAACATATCCATTTCAATGGCAATCAGTCTTTCTCTGTTTCTTTCAGTAATCTCCCAGGTTTCGGATCCATATGTGTTAATACTTTTTACTATGCCAGTATAAATCTCTACTTTTGTATTTTTTGTTATCTGTTTGGGAGTAGCATATGGAATTTAACCTCTGCACAGCCTGTTTGCTTTGCATCGTTCAACAATCTATATCTTGATAGCTATGGGATTCTGCCGATATAATGACCGAAGGTTCTCAAAGTTGGCCATGGCAATTTTAACCAAAGGAAAACACCAAGTCTCAACCATCTGCTTTATTTAAAGATGAGCGACCGGTTTCGGCTTCATGGAAGCCATCTTCAGGCTCGCACTACATAAATGAGGAGCACTAGAAAACAGAAGGTATGTACCTTACAAAGCAATACTTACAACAAGTTGTTTTTAGGATATTTGATATCAGATATTTGATCTTGACGAAATTAATTTTGAGACCCCATTTCTCACAAGTATCCTTCAATTTCATCATTATATAGTGTATGTCATCTTCATCTGCTGCTATAACCACTTGATCGTCTGCAAAAAGTAGCGAATGTAAAAATTCGTCGTCAATCAGGTTCCCATTACCTTATCTTGCTTTCTCGTTTTTTCTCCAAAAAATCCAGACTAAGGCACCTCCATAAGTATCATAATAAAACCTAATCCCTCTATAATTTACTAGGTAGAAATGATACGTAAGAGCAGTTTGACCGGTTTAATGTAGATACATAATTTTGAAAAAAATATGATTTCAAAGATTTTTTTGTTAATTTACGCAAAAAAATTTCTATTTGGAAAAATAACTCGAAAAGTAAATAAGATACGTAAAAAATTCTAAAATACACAAATTTAGCTCCTTTCCTAATGAAAATTTTGGTTCTTTATTTAGTCCCGTAGGACGAAAAATAACCGCAATATGATTGTTTAAAACTTGTGCTCCGAGTATTTTAACCTAAAAAATGTTGAGAGCTAGGATTCATAGTAGTTCAATTTTATACAACTTGTATGCCCTGAAATTCTATGCAAAATGGATTATTGTGCGATTGGATATCTCCAAAATTGAGGAAGATATAGAAAAACCAATCACATTTATTTGAAAAAAAATTAAACCATACTTTTTAAAAAACTTGGTTATAAATGGTGATTTTTACGGGTTAAAACATTGCAATATTTTGCAATTGCAAAAAATTATTATAAACAGTGAAATGACTACTATCCATAACGAGTTAACCATAGAAACATTTTAAAATGTTAAAAATATGTTGCCTTTCAAATTTCATCAGGAGGGGTGGTTGTTAAAAATTAAAAAGTTGCAATAAATTATAATATAATTCATGAACTAGGAAAGGACTACACAGTTATATTCAAATTAACCGTAAATACATTTTAAGCAATTGAATAATGTATTTTTTTCAATTTAATTACTATAAGGGGTGGCCTTTTAAGGATTCAAAAACTAATAGGAATCATTGACTTATAAATTTTAGGGGATTATGATCGATAGAAATTTAACCATAATAACATGTCATTGTGTCGAATAACATTTTTTTTGTATTCCCTTTTCTTAAATGGTATTGTAAAGCTAAAGTACACCATACAAAAACATTCCAAGAACATGAAAACTGAAATATATTTTATAATTTTAATTTTATATAATTTAAAAAATTAAGGGAGATAACAAAAAGAAACCAATTACATTTATTCGGGGTAAATTTCCGATCATGCGTGTATACATAAATTCCAATAAATTATTAAAATATATTATAAACTGTGAACGAACTACTATCACAAGAATAACTAACAATCAGAAGACCAACAGAAAGAGAGGTCCGATAATCAGGTAGTTGTCGGTCGAACTTTGGAGGAACTTGGAGGAACGGGTGTGTACGGCACAAATTGGCAAATATCAAAGCACGTGCGTTCAGGGTCATTGAGGACCGTATCGGACCTCTCTTTCTGTTGGTCTTCTGATTGTTAGTTATTCTTGTGCTACTATACTCAAGTCGATTCAACCATAAAACAGTTTCAAGCTATTGAAAAATGATTTTCTCTTTTCAATCTGGTGATAAGGGGTGGTTTTTAACGGTTTAAACACAGTAATTACCAAAACATATAATATACTGTAAAGGGACCAGAAATATATTAAAATGAACCATAAGTACATTTCCAGCTATTGAATAATGGATTTTTCATCAATTCAAGTGGCTGTTAAGGCATGAGAAATTGATTTAAATCATAAAATATCCTGAGTTGTGGAGAATCGTAGTTCATACAAAATTAACAATAACAACAGGTCGATATTTTGAAAAACATTTTTATACTCTTCTCACGTATTAGGGGTAGTTTCTAAGGGCTGTAAAGTTGAAGCATATCACACATAATATTCTAAAAACATGAAAAAACACCTCTTGTACATATTTAAACGATCCAAACCTTCAAAACGCTCTAATTACGTAGTTTCTTACTTTATGGACTCAAGGAATGGTTTGCACCCCTTAAAACAAAAAGTGAACATCAGGAATATACAACTTTTGATCTAAAGGGTAAGATAAGTTCAATTTCAAATTCTGGTGAAAATCGGTTCTGTCCGAGAGAAATCGGAGGTACAGGGTGACCACAAAATTTTCCTTTCGAAATTCCCTAACTGTTCCCGCCAAATTTAAAATTTTTTAATTTTCCCGATTTTCCTGCTAAATGTTGGAATTCCCTGACTTTTCCCCGATTTTCCGGCTATGTAGGCACCCAGGAGGTGATACCCGATTTTTACCGTGAAACCCTGGACTATCTAACGCCGAACTGGAAACAAAACGACGCCATTAATAATCAATAGTATTTATAAACGCAATGCTCTTGCGAACCTATAACACATATTACCGATTCAAACGTTATTCATACGAGGGCGTTAACCTTAGGAAAAAAAATCTGCCGTATGTATGTCACAAGAACCGTACGTCAACCTAGATTTCATCGAGAGAGCCTCAGGTGAGTGTGTGCGTGTGAGAGAGAAGGAGGCGAAGAAGTAGTAAGCAGTCGGTAGGTATTTGCATTTTCCGACGACAAACTAATAAGTTAGTCAAACGTAATGACGTTTACGTTACGACATATTGTACGTTATCGTTGCGAAGTGCCGTTAGAGAGGAGAAACTTGGTTGGCGATCGTTAGCAGGCGGTAAAGGTCTCGGGACGTGTTAAGTAGTTAGACAATCCGAACTACGGGCGTATTATCGCCTGAACGGTTACCGAACTATTTTATTTATGCAACTCCTAATTCCCGAATCCTCGACGGGGGAAGGTCCCCGAGATGATCCCCACGGCCTTACCTCCATCAACATTTGATAAATTCCTTCATAACGCTAAATTACTAGAGCACTTTGTCGCAAAGGATAGGGTGACACTCGAGGCTATAAATATCGAGAAATAGGGGCGCGAGGGAGGGAAATATATATGCTACGGTCGTAGACATGGATATATATACACGAATGGTTTATTAAAGGTAAAACCGAGCCGAACCTTCAGATAATGGGAATTAGACTGGGACCAAAAATTATTAAAGTCAGATTAGGGTAATTTACGTTTTTTCCTCGACGCTAACGTAAGGGTCATTAAGTACGAATTTCGGGCATCGACAAGTTTACTGCGCGATTTTCGTGCTCGTAGGGGACACACAAATCGAAAAACTGATTTCGCCATTGCTATAAAATTGTACATTGTGGCGAAAACGCCAGCCGCATGCATATCGCCATGGAGTATTGAAAGTGGCGGAAGCGTCAACGCCAGATGCTATAACATCGGGCGAAGGTGCGGCAATATTTCCATGGTTATTAGTAGACAACAGATTTCTGCACATCTCTGGTCTAATGATGAGGTTGTAAATACACGTAAGGCAACCGAAACGCAAAATTTTTAGCCATTTGGTACATTTCTTTAAAATTAAGTTTTATATAGTACACAAAAAGATCCCAATCGTTAAGTACCTTTGCTCAAACCAAAATGTATTCAAAATTATAAGAATTGAAATTCGGTTTATTCCAAATTGGCTACAAAGAGGAATTGTCAATTTTTTAAGAAATCAGTGTTGTTTTACCGAATTTTTAGAAGTTACAAGCAATATTAGGCATCGAAACGAAAAATGTACCCTCGTATTTCGGAAATTGGAAGAGTATAATGAGCTACAACTTACCCAATTTCTTAACTGTACTTCAGTTAATATCTGTCTGGAGTTTAATAAAATTGGAGTTAAGATAATAATTTATCTTAACATTTAATATAATTTAATTTAATAATATTTACAACATTCATATTTCGGAAAGGTCGTAGAGCTAATACTTAACTTCTTTAATATATTTTAGTACTTCCATATTTAGTAGGTACTTCTATGTAAAATTTCAATCACACTGGAGTTGCAGTACTCTTTTAATGAATTTATGAAAGTAGGTGAAGCCTGAATTTCGAATTACTCGTGGTAAAACGTCTTATTTCAAGGAGTTTGTTCGATAAAATACTGAAACTTACCAAATATCTTAAATGTACTTCAATTACCAACTAGAAGTTTCAAGGAAATCAGAGTTGCACTAAATTCAAAAATAATAAATATAACATTAAAATGAAAGATAAACCTTCGTATTTCGGAAATTTTGAAAAGGTAATCAGCTGAAACCTATCAAATATATTGAAAGGGTTTTAGAAATGAATGCAAAGTTTCAACAACGGCACATTTGCAGTACTTTTTACAAGTTTATGGGAATAAGAAAATGAAACATAAATTTTTTGGAAAGGTTGATAGATAATGGGTTGAAACTTTTTAAATGAACTTTCAATAGTTAATAGCTATGTGAAGTTACAACTATATTAGAGCTGCAGTATCTATTTTTACACAATTTTTGAAAATGAGTGAACGTGCACAAAACGTGATCAAACAAGTCTGCCAGGTTAAGAGGTGATAACTCACTTAACAATTGTAATGTACTTCAGTTAACAATTGGGAAAGTTTCAAAAAAGCCGGAGTTGCAAAAACCGGTTTTATGAATTTTTGAAAATAACTAGCACCATAAAACCCATAACGAGCGATTAACGCTCATATTTCGGAAATTTTGATACGTAATCAGATGAAACGTACGTAACTTCTTAAATGTCACGTTAGTTAATATCGGTATAAAGTTTCAATAACACATTTGCAGTAATTTTTGAAGAATTTTTAAAAATAACGAGAAACAAGAAATCGAAAAATATGCATCAATTTTTTGGAGAATTTGAGACATGATGGACTGAAACTCTGTGAATTTCTTAGATGAATTTTAGTTAATAACTCTTTGGTGTTACAACTGAATTGGAGTTACAAAATTTATTTTTCGAATTTTCCGTAATGTCCTTCAGTTACCAATTGGGAGAACTTAAAAAAAAAACTGAAGTTGCAACAACCCGGCTTTACCAATTTTTAAAAATGACAAGCACCATAAAAAATGTAACGAGCGATTGATGCTAATATTTCAAAAAATTTGATACGTTATCACCTGAAAAATGCCAAACTTCCTGAATGTCGCTTTAGTTAATATCCAAGTAAAGCTTTAATAACGTTAAAGTCGCAACAATTTTTCTTTAGAATTTTTGAAAATAACAAGAAACATATCCAACGAAAAATAAGCATTTATTTTTCAGAGTAATTTAGAGGTAAGGTAGTGCAAACTTTTCGAGCTTTTACATGAACTTGATGACTATGTGGAGTTGTATTAAGTTGGAGTTTTTATTGGAGACGGTATTTAAGAATTTTTGAAAATGGCAAGCATCATAAGTATCGAAAACAAAGATAAAGTATTTCGGAAATGTAATAAGCTAAAACGTATTGAATTTCTTATTATTTCAGTTAATCAGTGTGGAGTTTCAATAAACCAATGAGTGACAGTAATTTTATACCAAACTTCGAAAATGACAAGAAACATACCTAATTACCGCAACGGAAAAATGAACTCATTTCTTGGAAAGTTTGACAGGTGACGGGTTGAAACTTCCTGAACTTGCTAAGTGTAGTTTAGTTAGTATGCGTGTAGAGTTATAACTAAATTGGAGTTACGCTATTTATTTATACGAATTTTTTAAAATGAGTGAAGCCTGTGTTTCGAGTCATTCTTGGAGAAACACGTTTGACTTCAGAAAATTTATAGAGCGAAATACCTAACACCGTAATTTACTTCAGTTAACAATTGGGAGAAGTTTCAAATGTTGGAATTGAAGTTTTTACGAATTTTTGAAAATGACAAGCATTATAAGTATCGAAACGAAAGATGAACTCTCGTATATCGGAAATATAATATGTTGAAAGTTCAGTTATAATTTGGGTGGAGTTTCAATATAATTAGAATTAGATATTTTCTACGAATGTTACATAAATGAAAAATATGCACTCAGTTTTCGGTATGTGTGATAGATAATGGGCTGAAACTAAGTGTACTTCAGTTCGCAAATAGGAGTTTCATAGAAATCCTAACTACAGTAACTTTATGAATTTTTGAAAGTGACACAACTATGGTCGTCAACTGGACAAATGATTCCCTAATATGTGTCTACTGACCCGTATGTTCAAACCGAGGATACGTAAGTAATTTATCCACATGGATCATTAGCTAACACAAACATAGCAACCTCAGTTGTGGATGTTGTAATGGTGGTGCGTTAACTATTAGAAAGCTAGCTTTCTTCATGCGAGGTTCTTCTACTGCTAAAACATGCAAAATTTCCGACCGTCAGATGACCGATGTGTACATAATATACCTATATATGTATATATTGCGACGTTCTTGCCACAGAGGTCAGCACTGACTATAGTTTTATGTTGGCGATATGTTTAGCACTGTATTTAGGTGGCATTATGTTTTGAGAACGAGGTGCCTTGTGTTTTTTTTTTTATTTTCAATTATAGATATAGTATTTGCTTATTCGATTTCTTATTATATTGTAAATTGTTAAACTGTATTACAACTATATAACATTACAAATTGAATTTATAAACTGAAATAATAACACTAAGATATTGTAATGCGAAAAGTAAACAGCGCGAGACGTGTTTACTCGTATCGGACCTGAGCGGTTACCTCAAAAGAATTGCTGCGACGCTTAACTGAATTTTATAAAAAAAAGCTCCATGAATACTCCCGGATTATTATTTAAGGAAAGTAATTTATGACCTTCTGGACATTTTCTACGTAAACATTATTAAAAGAACATTCCAGTAATTTCAGGCACTATCTCGAACACAATTGAGAAGTATATATAAGCGGGCTTGTGGTCGAAGATGAGGATTATTATTAGACGTGAGCGCGATATAGTAAATAAGCGAAAGACCGACCAGTAAAATAAATTAACGATAAAGAGTGTGATATAAATTAATTAGTTAAGTGTGTTATATAAATTAGTTTAGTAATAGTGTAAATAAATTAAGTAGTGTCTAGTCTAGTGTACAATTAGTATTAGTGTATATAAATTAGAAAATAAACGTTACAATATACTTCAAGTAAAACGTTGGCGAGTCATTCATTTACATAAATTATTCATAACCTCACAATAATTTTTAATCTTCTATAAAGTTACGCAAAACACATTCGACTGTCGGCACTCCCAGAGTGGAACGTGTATGTTTTTTTTTTGTTTTAATTATGTTAGTGCCCAAATGATAGTCGTTTTTGCACCAAAGTCAAATGTAACTGTTTCTTTTAATTAAACAAACAGAATCCCGCGAAAAGCATTCCTTGAAACCTCGAGACTTTCCATTTCCCTCCGCATTCAATTTTCCCGGTAATTCCCCCAACAACGAAAAAGGACGAGACACCATTTCCATACACCACGCATCCACGGGGCAAGTCCCCGATGTTTTAATTAGCAACAAAAAAATAAAAGGGGATCAGAGATGCGCGGCACGCGACATGGCGTGTCACCTTTTTCGCATTCCAGTCGTCCGACCCACCCCCTTCCCCTCGGCCGCCCTTCGTCCCACGACCCCACCCCCACCCGGAGAGCTGCACCCTTTATCAGGTGTGCCGCACCTTTCGAAAAGTCACCCCTAATAGCACGAGGGAGTGCTAGGAATATAGTGGAGGACTCGCCCTTTCCTGTGCGGGGGAAGAAGAACGGGTCGCGGCTCGGGGGGCGAAACGTCCTGAGGGAGCACGCCGCGCGAGTTTATAGTTTACTCGAAAACGGAATCGGGTCGTCCGTAGTTGCGGGATGATGGGAAGGTAATTTAATTACAAAGAAAGGGGGACGAGTGGGGGAAAAACACAAACGGAAAGCTCGTTAACCCCCTTCGGTGTTTCGGTTTAATGAGATTAGGCCGGGATCGAATAGATACCGGGGGGAATTTTCGGTGGTGTAATTCGATTAGTTCCATCGAAACTTTCGCTGCATCGTAGAAAAATACACGAGACCCACATTAAACAACCCGTGTTTAACGTTTGACGTCGCGATCTTCAATTAGGGAACTTTATTGACTCCGAAATGAGAACGTTAAAACTTTAAAGCGTGCTTAAACGGGCGATTTGTATCTACCCTAATGAAAATTAATTAATCGAAACTACTAACGAGACAATGTCCCGATACCAATTTCGTTGATTAATTAATAAAAATTAAACGTCGTTGTCGTCGACGACGACGTCGGCATTCTTTAATTTTCCTCTCGTTAACTGAGAGATGTGAGGGGTATTTGCATGTAAATTTCCCTGTTAACGTGATTAATTAAACAGAATGAGACGATACGATGAGTTTTCAAATTTTGATGTACATGGGATGATGGGTTGCGCCTCGTTAGGCAAGTAAGTTAACAATCACAAGAATAAGTGAAAATGCCTGGATTTATCCGCCTAGAACTAATTAATGGAGTTTCTTTTCTGTCCGAACGATGGGCGGGAAATTGACGTTATACGATTAGGCGAAAGTTTTCCCTCAAACGACGTATAAATAATGTATAATTCTATGTTCGACAACATTGAAAAGTAATAATACAGTGGCAGTTGTATAGTGGGTATGTATTAGAAAGTATTGTTACGAAACTGCGCAGTATTTTATTCATATTTTGTGAGTATACTAAAAATGATACTTGACAGGTCTCCTCTTTTAAAAGATACACCGTACTTTGCCTTCTCGCAATAAATCAAAGGATTATCGTTAGAGGAACCGCCGGCGACGTCCGGCCCTATATTCGGAAAATCATAACAAACTTTATAATAGGTTCTAGCTTACTATTCTTTGTTAAAATGTTATTGGTAGCAAGATTCGGCTAATTACCACCGGGCCCCGATATTCTTCTTTATAATACAAATCACTAGAGTACTTACCACAGATATTTCAGATTAGTGTAAACTATTAAGTACTCATCAAATTTAATAACACATCTATTGTAAACATTTAAGAAATATTTCTTAAGAAAGATTGCTCTACAAGTAGAGTCAGTTTCCATAGACACAATGCGGAGACCCTTCAGACCTTTACTTATTGTTGTTAACAAGAGAAGATCCTAAACCACTTGAAAGGGCTGGGACATAAACACGATATATCTTTCGAAAGAATATGTAGAATATTGATCATATTCATAATGTTTCAAGGTTTTAAGCCCGGGTATACAATGTAAAAAACCCGCCTTGCAAAAATAGGAGTTTATACTAGCTACACATAACCTCAAAATAACCTACTTAACCTCTTTTGACTTCTGGTTTTTCTCTGTCAAAAGAAACCAATTCTGAGTATTTGTCTATTTGTAGTATTTGTTTTGGCACTGAAAAGGGCCGTTAATTACCAGCAGTACTGATTGCCAGTTTGACAATGTGTGACAACAAGTGACACTTGTTGTCAGAATTAGATAGGTTTAAATCAATAGAGCGCGGCACATCAAAAATTACACGCACAGAAATTCCAATGCCAACTAGATGACAATCATTTTGAAACACATTGTATAATAATAATACAATTAGCATTAGCTGATTGCCACCCGTTGTCCTGAATAAATTAAATATGGGGTATTCATTAAAAATGTCTGGACTAAATGTAACTAATGAAGACAGATATTTCGTTCAGGACTTTAAGATTTTTGAATACTTGTATGGATTCCAGTGTAATCTCTTGAACTGTCCAGAGGATCGACAAGGCCCCATTCATTTTCTCAAAAACACTCTTCTTAAGAGTTCTAGTCATTTCCACAACTGTATCGAATGTCTATATACTTCTAATTGTTTCTGCAAACTTTCGAAAGGTTCTGGAGTCCCATTCTATTTTTCTCGGACTTCCACAATATTTTACAAAATCCTATTCTCTACAAAACCTTCTAGTCTAGGCAATCGAAAAAGTTTAGAAGATGCACAGTTCTATCATTTTCACAAACTACTGGAATCCTCTACAGAGTCATACTCATACTTTTTGACCTTATTGGTCTAAAATATAAGCACTATCAACAATGAGCCTAACGACTACGATACTTATGGATTCGAAATCTAACACCGGTCACGCAAATGGAGCTGAATACGCTATAGCAGCCATGCGCGGCAACCAACGCTACACTACAAGAGTAAGGTTATGTGCGGATTTTGGGAGTAGAACCGGCATTGTGGTACTACTTACATACTCTGATATACATACATACTACAATGTGTTTCAAAATGATTGTCATCTAGTTGGCGTTGGAATTTCTGTGCATGTAATTTTTGGTGTGCCGCGCTCTATTGATTTGTACCTATCTAATTCTGACAAACAAGTGCCACTTGTTGTCACACATTGTGAAACTGGCAATCAGTACTGCTGGTAATTAACGGCCCTTTTCAGGGCCAAAACAAATACTACAAATAGACAAATACTCAGAATTTGTTTTCGTTTGACAGAGAAAAACCAGAAGTTTAAACATATTAAGTAGGTTATTTTGAGGTTATGTATAGCTAGTAGAAACTCCTATTTTCGCAAGGCGGTTTTTTTTTTATTTTACATGGGAATTCCACAGCCGACTAGATGACAATCATTTTGAAACACATTGTACATACATAACTCTGATAGGTATGGCATCTCCCTTGACAATCAGGAAACATTGTTGTCAATATCAAATTAATTTATGTCAATGTTACTCCTACATTGAGAATTATCCGATTACATTATCCCTTTGTTATAACAATCCTGGAGGCGCTAGTATTGTATATCTCTATAGTATTTGTTTCTAGATTGTACGTCATACGTATACAAAGTTGATCAAAGATATCACCCTTTTCAGATGAATCGAATGATTTTGAAAGAAGAATGATTCGCATTGCTGATACGTTGATGTTAATTGAATATAATAAAGACGTTTTGAAATTTAATAATAGTTAAATGATAACTGCTAATGAGATCGACGTTTTGGAAACAAGTAGATTGGCACACTTAGATGACACACTTAGATGGTCAATATGTTCACCCCATCTGACACCTATGGATTTATTCCTATAATTGTTCATCAACAGTTACCAGAAAAATTAGAATCTTTAAATTCTGTAGGCCCGCAGACCAATAACGCCTGTCATGATTAAACTGACCTGTCTTCAATGGGGAAGGAAATTTTAAGCAATTTCTAATGTTGGCATTCCACTTAATAATTTAAAAAATATATTGTGACTTTAATCGTTTAGTTCACTTGTTAATTAGCCGCTATTTTATTTAGCCGCATCATATACATACATTTTTGGCATTCATGAATGTTATGTTTTACTTTAAACCTTTGTACATTTACAAAAAATTGTGTTCTAAGTTGATAAAACAAAGCAGTACCTTTTAAAAAACCCAAATCGGTAATAAAAGATACATACACTGAAACATATAGTTTACTTCAGGGTCATCTAGAATATGTATAACAATTCTGATACATCTTAAATTGCTTCAGAAGATTTAAGAATTCAACACAGCTTCTAATAATATCTTGCTTACTTCTTGAAACGTCTTCTAAGTATAATAGAATACCTCAAGATAACGATGTTTTTATCCTAAAGCGTCTGGATCTATGTTGAACCTCTTAGCCTACCCCAAAGATCTTCTCGAATTTGTACAATTCTGAATCATCTAATACTGCTTGGATTCTACAATAATTGTATATGCCTGGATTTATCAAAATCCAGATATGACTTCCAATAGATTCTTGCATACTTCTTGAACTACATTCAAGAGGCCATAGAATTCCTTAAACCGATTAAGTTTTTATTTCTGAAAGTCGAGAGACGGATTAATCAAAATAAAATTGAAGGACTCAAGGACTCGCCTGAAAGGATATTTGGACATAACCAGTCTAATTTTTTCCATTTTCCGACGTATTCTAGTCACTTATTATTGAACTTACGACTATTTTTAGTGAGTTTTAGTGAGACGTTTGCAGTACCATTGAAGGACTTTTAAGTTTAAAGGCCTCACATAAAAATCCGTTATGATACCAACCTGAAACCTGAAGGGTTGTTTTGGATTTGATCAATCCAATTAAATGTTTTTCATAGTAGGTAGACTGGAAAAACATTACGCAAGTGTAATTAAGGTTCAAGTCATACCATAAGAGTGTCCGGCCTACCTTAATTGAACAACTGTTCACTCACAGGTTTACTAGACGCAGATTGTAGTTGTCAGTAATGTGTTACTTCAACACTTATCGTAATTTCTTGTAACGAAATTACCAATAAGCCCGCGTGCTCTGCCTATGGTTCACTGCGAAACAGTGACTTAGCTATGTCACATTGCATCGGCAAAATCACGCCCATACCTGGTGCAATAATAAGGGCCCAGGGAGGTTTCAACGAAGGCCTCCACGATGCCCGAAGGGATGACAACCGGAACCCGTAAAAGCCCACCGACTCACCTGTACATCGAAGTTGTGCTGCTGCTGTTGCTGCAACACCGCGCTGTCCACCTGGTGAGGAGGCGGCGCCCCCGCTGCCGCAGCGTACTGGTGCTGCTGCTGCTCGTAGGGGTTGTTCTGCTGTTGCTGCTGCTGCTGCTCGACGGCAACGGCCGCCGCCGCGGCGTAGTGCTCGAACTGCTGGTTCACTGAGTCGGTGAGGGTGACGCCGAGGTGCGGCGCGAGGTGGTGAGGCGGCAGGTGGTGGAGGTGGTGATGAGGCGGCAGCTGCTGCTCCTGGGGCGGCTTCAGGCTGACGAGGGCGCCGGACGCGTCCAGGCCGGTGATGCCGCCGCCCCCGTTCTTCGTGAGGTCCTCCTCGGCAGGCGACGGCTGGCGGCTGCCGGGCGTGCGGCTGCAAAGGAAACTATCTTTTAATATAGGTGAAGGTCGGCCACGGGGACAGGCAGATTGTTAACTGTGGTTATACAGCGTAATCAGTTTGTCGTTGTGTTATCCTGTATAATCTTTATTAATCATGCGACTTTGATCAGGATTCTTCCATATCGTAGATCCTGATGAACTCTATTCTTTGAGAAAATAGTGTCTTATCCCTTCAAAATTAACGATTTATTTAAAAAAAGTTTGTGATTAACCACCAATTTTTTTTTATTTGACCATAAGGGATGGCTTTTAAGGGTTGAAATATTGCAATAAATACAGTTACAATATACAGTTACCCTGTATAATCTTTATTAATTATGCGACTTTGATCAGGGTTCTTGCATATCGTAGATCCTGATGAACTCTATTCTTTGAGAAAATAGTGTCTTATTCTTTCAAAATCTAAGTCTTTCTATATCAATATTAAAGAATACAAATTCAAGAATAAAAACTGGCGATTTATTTAAAAAAAATCTGTGATTCACCACCAATTCCAAATATTTTATTTGGCGATAAGGGGTGGCTTTTAAGGGTTTAAATATTGCAATAAATACAGTTACAATGTACAGTTACCCTGTATAACCTTTATTAATTATGCCACTTTGATCAGGATTCTTCCATATCGTAGATCCTAATGAACTCTTATTCTTTGAGAAAATAGTGTCTTATTCCTTCAAAATCCAGGACTTACTATATCAATTTTAAATAAAATTTCAAGCAGTAAAGCTGGCAATTTATTAAAAAAAACTGTGATTAACCAACTAATTAATTAAATTAATTAAACTTGATTAACCAATTAATTTTTTTTATTTGACCACAAGAGGTGGCTTGTAAGGGTTGAAATATTGCAATAAATACAGTTATAATATATAGTTACCCTGTATAATCTTTATTAATTATGCGACTCTGATCAGGGTTCTTCCATATAGTATATCCTAATGAACTCTATTCTTTGAGAAAATAGTGTCTTATTCCTTCAAAATCCAGGACTTACTAATCAATTTCAAAGAATACAACTTCAAGAATTAAAACTAGCGATTTATTTTAAAAAAGTTTGTCAATTTTTTTTATTTTACCATAAGGGGTGGCTTTTAAGGGTTGAAATATTGCAATACATGCAGTTACAATATACAGTTACCCTGTATAATCTTTATTAATTATGCGACTTTGATAAGGGTTCTTGCATATCGTAGATCCTAATGAACTCTATTCTTTGAGAAAATAGTGTCTTATTCCTTCAAAATCCAGGACTTACTATATCAATTTTAAATAAAATTTCAAGCAGTAGAGCTGGCAATTTATTAAAAAAAACTGTGATTAACCAACTAATTAATTAAATTAATTAAACTTGATTAACCAATTAATTTTTTTTTATTTGACCACAAGAGGTGGCTTGTAAGGGTTGAAATATTGCAATAAATACAGTTACAATATACAGTTACCCCGTATAATCTTCAAAATTTTTCAAAATTCAAAATCCAAGTCGTACTATATATCAATTTTAAAGAACACAAATTCAGGAATAAAAACTAGCGATTTATTTAAAAAAAGTATGAGATTCACCACCAATTACAAATTATTTTATTTGGCCATAAGTGGTGGCTTTTAAGGGTTGAAATATTGCAATAAATCGAAACAACTATTATAAACTGTGGAGTGACTACTATTCATATCAAGTTAGCCATAGAAACATTCAGAACTATACTAATAATACCACAAGAATAATACGTTGTTATTTAAATTTTATCAAGAGGAATGGTTTTTAAGGGTTGAAAAGTGCAATAAATATAAAATTATAATGCGAAATGTATTTCGTTGAATTTATTTATAAGGGGTAGCCTTTAAGTGTTGAACAGTTGATATAAATCACAAAATATGTAATAACTGGTAGGGAGGTATAATTTATACAATAATATAAGCCCAACACGTCAATATGTCAAAAACATATGTTGCACTGATTTTTTTACTACATTCACGAATTAGGGGTAGTTTCTAGGGGTAATAAAGATCAAACCCGTCATACATAATAATATTCCAAAAACATGAAATAATATTTTTTGTGCATACTTAAACATGATTCACAGCTCTAAAACGATCTAATTTGTAACTTTAACTTTATTGACGGGGTGGTTTCTACCCCTCAAAACAAAAACCGCACCTCAGCAACATATAACTTTTGATCAAAAAGGTAAAATAAGTTCAAATTTCCATAAAAATAGGTTCAATCCGAAAAGAATACAAAGGTAATATTATATTTTTAGGACTTACAGGGATGCAATTTGAAATCGAGGTTAAATTATCAAATTTGGGGTGTAGGTTCTTATGTAGGGATACCCTGTATATTGCTACGAAACTACGGAAAGATCTTTCTGCGCCGCCTATGCTTATTTAGATCTTCACGCAACATCAAACGCGATTCTCACTGATTTAGTGGAAAGCACATGCCCTAGAAGGAATGGAAGAGAAATACTTGGAGCTTCGAAAAGTAAACACTAGAAACAACTACAATGTGACAAATAAATACGTGAATTTAAGAACTACGCTACAATATAACATCACTTTCTCATATGAGGCATATAACAATAATATGAGAAGTAATGAAGTCCGATCGATTTTTGAATTTAAGATACCTACTAGTAATACGTTTTGAGGTTTCCAGTCAGAAAGACGTTTTTTGACAAATGTCAAAAAACGTCTGCGTTGGTTTCTTTTTTTCAAATTTAAGTCACAAACGGTTCAAACTGTTTTTTGGACACTTAAAACTATGTATTTAGGCTTTGTACTATACCAGCAACTCGGAAAAAGATTTTTATTAAAGCCTGCCGGGTTTACTCGTCATTTTTCGGGTTTCTGGGCATTTTCTCAAAAAGTGCTTTCGATTTTGTTCTTAATTGTTGGTATTTATTGCACATATGATAACTTATAATAACAACTTTGGCAATTTTTGTTTCTCGAAGTGCCTTTAAATTTGTCATTTTTTCGGTTTTAGAAATTTTCTCAAATACAAAACTCCTTAAAATATTTTTTCCTAAAATTTCAATGTTTATTCCATTATGGAATACGTCTAATAAAGTTTTTTCAATATTTTTGGTTAAATTGTCTTTGAATGACACTCTACTCGTCATCTTCCGGCTTTTGATTTTTGTTTTTGAAATTCGCAGAGAATTAAACTTTTGATATTTATTTCACGATCAATATGTATGACATTTTTGTTTAAATCTCTTCTAAAGGGCACATTACAATTAGATTTTTGTCTAAATTCTCCTCCTTTAATCCGTTACAAGGATGTGTTTTAAACTTTGAGTATTTATTCTAGTACCTATCTGATAAAATATAAGAAAATAGTTCGCGGGAAACGCCATTTTTTCCATAAATCAAATCAACACCTGTTCACTTATTACCGCTTAATACCTCTTCGGACCTGAATTCTATACATTCTTAATTCAATGCGGAGGCTTTGCAGCTTTAAATTCGACACTCACTTATCGTCACTTTCATGGGCCGCACCGTTGCCTGGACAGATTCCTCGATTACCGACCACCTCAACAAATCGCGATACCGCCGCGCATCTTCCCCCATCTCCCGCCAGAGGACGCCACGGTAACAGATCAGACCGCAATTCGCCAACCGACACGACCACCATTTTATCAATATTCCACGCAATTCGAATCAATAGAACAAATTCGGAATCGATGCCGGTTGATGAATCCACCTTTACAGTTTGCCGGATCTCGTTCGGACACTTCTCGCCGTCCGATGGCAGCACTTCCGCGGCGAGTTCACGACAGCCGACGCCGGAGGTCGCCACGAGATGCGATCCCGCGAACCGATGGAGGGAGAATCGCGGGGCGACGTTGCCGATGCGGCGGAAAATCCCGAGCTTTCACTATTATCGTAACGGTAGAGTCGTTAAGCTACGTACAGACTTGAACATTGCGCCGCGCGACGAACAGCGCAACAAACTGAACGCCAAACAGAACGCTAGTTTGGACGGGGCGACGAACGTGTTTGCAAACCAATTAATCAAGCTGTCATGTTCGCGTTCGTGTGCGTGGTCGATCCGTCGTTTGTCGGTTTTTCAGCGCGCCTCAAAGCGAATGCGCGCAAATGGGTTTGTAGGTTTGGACGGGACCGCAAGCAAAACGGCGAACACGTGTAGAAGACCCAAGGCGCTAACTCTATCTTGGGCTGATATGGCTCTTCTTAGTGTAGTATCCCGTTTTTCGATTTCTTTACCAATTTTGCCCAATAAGAACTCAAAATCAGAAGGAGTCATCCTTGTAAAATTCTTGTACTCTCCACTTACAACTTTAAATTTTAATTGACTTACTAAACTGCTATTTTCCACATGTCTTTGTGTATATAAATTTGTTTGCCACCATTTTCTCGATCAGTGGCGTTTTTTCGTCACTGCCAGTGAATAATGAATGTAAATATAAGCTGCTGCAGCCTCCATGGGCTCCATGACTGTTTGGCAGAAACTGCGGGAACGGCACAAACCCGTTCCGTTCGAGGTTCTGTTCGCCAAAATTAAACACCCGTTCGCCGTTCTGTTTGGCGTTCGGTTTGTTGCGCTGTTCGTCGCGCGGCGCAATGTTCAAGTCTGTACGTAGCATTAGATCGATCCGAAGGAGATGAGTTCGACGTTTTGGCGAATTGGCAACGCCGCCAGACAAGGTGCGAAGCGTGTTGCACGCACGTGTCATTGACTCAAACCAAGGTAGACCCGCCAGACCTTGAACCATAGGCGTGAGAGACGCCGCAACACAACCCGCAGAGCCGGACCGGCCCGAAAACAATCAAACTAATCAACGAAAATTCTTCAAATCGAAACTCCGCCAAATCCACCCCAATCATCCCCTAAACCGGTAGGTTTAACGTCCCGGGCGGAATTAAACCGAACTCCACGAGCTGCGAGTTGAATTTTAATGACCGTCGATTTGATTGATGAAACAATTTGAATTTTCGTAAATAATTCAACAGCGCCGCCGTTTAATTGGGGCGCTATTTCGGAAACGTAAACGCGTACGTCGGTCCCGATGGAATAACAATGAACATAACTCACTTCTCTCCGTATCCCGCATTCTTCGCCTTCGGTTATGAAACGGGAGAGAGTGGGATAACGAATGCGCTGCATACTTGTGAAAATTGATAATACTCTAGTGTAGATAGAAAAAAGGTGGAAAAATTCATACAGATATTTAAGATCCTAAAAGGTATTTGGGGGGGGGGGGTACTACATGACGATTCCGGGAAGACGTACAGCTATTTTGCTTAGTATTTTTTTTTACAATGGTCAAAATTGAAAAAGAAATGTTTTTGTTCATAAGTTTCCTTTTTTTTAAGAACAATACTTTAGATAAAAGTTGTAGGCTATTAAAAAACTTCCAATTTGGCGTTTAATAAATTCAAATCGATTAACAAATGCCTGAGATAAAGGCAAAAAACAATCAATTTTGTACTCATTTATAAATGTTAATAAATTTGTTGTTGACATAACAGCACTCAGTATAACTTATTAAAACTGAGGCATTTAATGTGTTTTTACGATGTGTTAAATTTCAGCCAGATTGATCAAATAGTTTACAAGTTATTCTAATTGTTCATCCCAGAAGGCAATTGTTTAAACAATTGTCCTTCCCTAAAAAAAGGCAGTTTATCATGAATACCTTAACTTTAAAGGGCTGTAGCATTTTACACGTTGCGTGAATACCAAATCTATGACATATTCATTTATAATGTGTTAACATTTCAGCTGTAAATATTTATAAACAATGTAGATATGATTTTTTTATAAAAAAAAGCTATCTCGGTTCGTATTGGTCGTAGAAGGCTCTTCTTTATTTGAGAACATGTGTTTTCACTCCAGCTATCCAATGCACCCACTCACAAGTTTGTACCATGAATAATAATAAAGTTATTCTAAATGTTTATTAGCTAAAAACTAACACCATTTTTAAACGATATTTTTAATAACAAATTTAAAAAATATATAAAGTTTTCTTGTTATATCTTACAGCAACAGCCACAAAAAAAAACTATTTTAACATTCAAAATTTACCTAGATGCATTATTTAGGCAAGGACAATTGTTTAAACAATTGCCTTCTGGGATAAACAAGTAGAATAACTTATAAACTATTTGATCAATCTGGCTGAAATTTCGCACACCTTAAAAACTCATCAGGTGCCTCATTTTCTAAAGGTTATATTAAATGCTATTATGTTAACAACAGGTTTATTAACATTTATAAATTAGTGCAAAAATAAGTGTTTTTTGCCATTATCTCAAGCATTTGTTAACCGATTTGAATTTATAATACGCCAAATTAAAGGCTCTTTAATGGGCTACAACTTTTATGGAAAGTATTTTTCTTAAAAATATAGCTGTAACGTTTTATGAACAAAAACAGATTTTTTTTTCACTTTTAACCACTGTTTAAAAACCTATTATCTGTTCACGAGAAGGTGATAGCAGAGCACCTAATTACACATTCAAAAGGGTGTCCGAAGCACTGTTGGGTGGTTCAAAAAAGTAAGGAAATTTGTAATCGTTTCTCCATATGCAGTGTGTGTTTGTATAATAACTTTCGGTTTGTCCTCCCTGTTGAGTGTTGAGTCAGAAGTAGGTAGCCTTCTACCTGCTTCTACCCCTCAAATACAATAGAACCGAATGATTTATAAGCAAAATTAGCTGTACGTCTTCATGGATTCGTCATGTAGTACCCCCCCCCCCCCCCAAATACCATTTAGAAGCTTAAAATACCTGTATAAGATTATCCCGTGAGATCTATGAATTTGGCATTATAGATTGACTGGGAGTATAATGCGAGGTTTCGTTGAAAACAAATACAGTGTCCGAAAAACGGTGCTAACAACTACTCAAGATAATGAAAGCACTCAGAGATCGATAGAATCCCTATAAAGTATCAACAACATAGAAGAAATCTGGGTAAAACACTACAGTAAACTGTAGCAGGATGCAAATGTAAAAGAAGGAATAGAAAGAGTAGATGTAAAAAGTCTAGATGATGTAGATCTAGACGAACTAAAAGAAGTTTTTCAAACTACAAAAAACTGAAAAGCAACAAGAAGAGATGGTATTAACTCAGAATTGCTGAAAGGGGACACTGGCGCAACTGATACTTCTCCACCTATAATATATAATAAATGCTGGAAAAATAATAGGATACCAGAAGAATGGAAGAAACCGAAAGTACTATCGATATTTAAAAAGGGCGATAGAAACGACACTAACAACTATAGACTGGTAAGCTTGCTGGAATCGGTCTATAAAATATATGTCAAAATTTTAAATAGTCTAAAACTCATAACAAAACAAAGATTCGGCGAAGCACAATTAGGTTTCAAAAAAGGACGATCAACGTTACATGAAATATTTACACCGCAACAAGTGGTTGAAAAACACAGAGAATTTAATTAAGAGCTATATAGCTATCATATCATATCATATCAGCTTTATAGAGACTTAGAAGAAGCGTTTTTATTCACTGGCGATTAAAAGTAAATACGAATTAAACGCATTGCAGCGCATTTTTATCCGTATAAGTATTATATCCCATCAAAAAACTGAAATAATTATCTTGGAAGGCCTTAAAAACCCTTAAATTGAACTGTACTAAATGCTACTTGGTGCACTTATTGCTTAATAAAACATTAAAACCTTGCTTAATAATGAGTTTAAATTAACTATTAGTAACTTCTGCAACAGTAGCTGTACATATTTTTTATTGCGTAAAAAGTAAGCTCTCGTGGTGCGCAGTATGCGATAAATATTTCAAATTGATTCATTGAGTAGTTGTTGCGAAATTGAATTTCATCCCAGGCCCTTTAATTATGCACAGGGTTGCAAAAAAAGAACCGTTGTTCTACCAATTTACATTGCTAAACGACCTAACGTTTCATTTAAACAATAGTAAAACTTTATTGCAAAAGTATATTTTATAGCTTATAAATAAATCGAATAACTTTGCAAACAGAAGCCAGTTTGAAGTTCAGGAGTTCTATTGTAACAAAGTTCAAAATAGTATATTAAAGTATGAATGGATATTGAGCTCTTTCAAACACGCGCGAGTTTTCGAGCACGACGGCGTAGCCGGAGTGCTCGAAATAGAGCAAGTGCTTGAAAGAGCAGTTATCCACGAATACTTTACGCGATTTTTTTTTATTGGTACCATTTTTTATACCAAAACCAAATGCATACCCAATATGATTAATTTGAATGACACTCGGGACGTTTCGTGACGGCCCGTCGCACGTCGTGCAACCAATCGGCTTGTCCGGCTACGGCCAAAAACGCTCTGTTATTGGTTGATATGGCCGTTGTTGATACGTTTCCATGGCGACTTTAAAACACGCGCGTGCGAAAAAGCCCGATGGGGCGGCGGTGGTCGTGTGGTTTAGGCGCTGGCTTTGAGTCAGGCGATCACTGTCGTCGTGGGTTCGAATCCAACGTAATACATGGATGTTGTGATTGTTGCGGGAAGTGTGTAAAATGTATCCAAAATCCCGTTCCTATTCACGCCGGTAACCAGGCCGGATAGGATCGGATATCCTGTAGGAGGGCTGGACTAGGATACACACACCCTGAGTCGGTAGAGCACAGAGTGGATCAACTGGGGTGAGAGCCTTAAGGGGTACAACCGTGCTCGAGGACCGTGGTTCGGAGCCCACGTTAAACTGTAGGTCCCGTCCAAATTGGCCACAGCAGCGAAAAAGAGACGTTAACATAATAAGACAAGAAAAAGCCCGATTTATGCACGCCAAAGCATGTTTTAAATAGGCAAAATAGCGTACCAATAAAAAAAAGATTCTTTTGAAAATGAGCCCTTGGCAAAGCGGCGTTAAACTTTTAGGTGAGCAGCTGGAAATGGAATGGGCGACCATGATTTTAAAGCTCGCAAAAATGGAATTGCATATTCAAATTCACGATGTATTGTTATATCTCGGAAAATAATTAATATATCGGTTTTTCAAATTTTTGCTGTCTTTGTGTATAATACGAATATGCAATGTGTTTTTTACTAAATTCATCAAGTGATTTGTTTAAACAGTTTAACATTTTTTTTTGCAAAACCCGATTATTTTTATTATCCACTTTGAGAATCAAATTTTTAATGTGTACCAATATGGCTTCTTTTATAAATAAATAAATTATTATAAACATAACGAAATTCAAATGTTGTTTATTGTAACTTAAATGCACTACAGTATAGGTAGTACAGTCCGTTCGATATCTGATGAGTTAGAATTCCAAGAGCCTACTAAGCCAATAAACCCCTTCTTATCGGAACTACTGTAACAATATACCGCGACAGAGGCGTGCCTTAAAAATTTCGACATTATTGTCAATGTCGAATGCACGCAAAAGCTAATATGGTAAGTGCTACGACCGCGCCGTCAATGACTTTCTAACGCTGCTTATACTTCGTCGATTGTAGCTACGCGTTTTCTTGGAATTTTACATTTTACCTCATCACATTTTGAACAAGCAGTATATAAGTTACGATCCTTCATCTCATTGTACATTTTAATTGACGATCACAATTGTTTATAATTTATTTATTTATTTATAACAACTGCGATATCTTGTTAAGGATTAAAAAAATCATTTTGCATAATAGAATAGTCGCAATTTTTTTATTAATTTTACTATGATTTATTACGGTTAATCATGTAGTTTAAGCTTAATTTAATAAAGAACAACAATTTATAACTACACCGAACTTTGCAGAACACTTTTTTATTTACCCCTGTCAAAGTGAATTTAGATTATATTTTCCAAAAAAAAGTTTTACGTTAAAATGTTTAAACAAAATACCTGACAAATTTATAAATATAATACAAAACAAATTATATATTGATAATGTGCATAAAAGGATAAATTGCTAATTTATGCTAATTAGTTTTCAAGATATAACAAACATCATGAATTTGAAAATGCAATTTCACATTTTGTTAAATTTAAAATCATCGTTCCACTACCACGTTCATTAAAAACCCTTAGTGTTTGAAATTTTGGCGAGGGCTTATGTTTAAAGGAATGCTTTAGAAATTTTTTACAGTAAAACGTTTACTCCTGAACTTCAAAATGGCGTTTTGGCATTTTAATTATTATAACCAAAGCCGGGGTGAATTTAAAACAAAAAATGGCGATATGTACCTTCTCATATTTTATTGCAATTATTTGATAGAAGAATATATGTTTAATGTTTAAAAAGCAATATTCAGGTGGATTTCGAAAAACAGAAAAACTACAAGACCAAGTCCCCTTCAAAAGCGCTTTAGCCAAAAATATTATGGAACTATTATACACATTCAAAGGTAGAAATACACACTCAAAGTCTATAAAAAAATATTGGAGTGGATTTTGAGAAAAATTCGAAAAGCTGAAAAGTGATAAGTGCAAAGTGTCCTTTAGAGAATATTCAGCCAAAAACGATATTAAACTATATTATAACTAATCGGCGGTGAAATACATATGAAGTATTAAAAAAAAAAATTGGAGCAAATTTTGAGAAAATTTCCAAAAACCAAAAATGGCAAGAGTAAACTGCCCCTTTATCCAGGTCGATTTTAATGAGAAGCTTATTGGGAGGTCCCTGTGTTGGACAAAGTCCAAACTTAAAGTTGAAACTCAACGAGGAACGTTCTTGGTTAAACCCCAAAAAATGAATATTTACTGCCGACGTTTCGTCACACTGTTGCGGACATAATCATGGCTCTACAAAGCAAAGTGGTAAGTATCTCTGATATAACCAATGTTAACAACTTACATTGTAGGTAGAGACAAGTTGTAACATAAAGTTGAAACTGTTTGGGTTTTTAATTTCGGGGAAAAACGTACCCCAGGAACAAATACTCGCAATTTAGAAAACATGTTCTTTGAACCTTAAAACGTCTGGAAATCCTAATAAATCATATTTGAAAAATCGATTCGATTACAATACTTCCTATACATGAGTGTCTCATATGAGAAAGCAAAAAAAAGGTAATTTCGTTCCAAAGGGTCGTACGGCAACTCTTTTTTTATTGAAATTCGTGTAAAAAACAAGCTTTCTAAGTAAAGGTATGACTACGCCAACGCAACAAATTCATTAAATATATATCAATTGTTCATAACTATGCTAAACATAGTTCACAATTTATTTAACCGTTATCTTTAAAAAAATTATACAAAAAATAATTTTTTGTAAAGTTTGTTGGTCTTTAAAGCGCATATTCGTATTGTGCACAAAATGCACGACTAAAAAACAATTTAAGTAAAACAGCTTCCGAGACACAACAAACATAATGAATAAAGAAACAAGCTAACTTCGGTACAAATGCGAATAAGTTATGTTAGGGCAACTTCGTCTTTTAATTCGTGGGAATGTATCAGCTTCTTGAATAAAAACAAAGTCTAACTATATGTCCATACAACAAAAAAGTTATAGAATTTATTTATAAGCTAAAAATGGAGATTTGTATCATCGCAAGACTTTCTCATATGGCCGAACAAAATATTCATGGCAACGTTATCACCGTTTTATAACATAAATTTGGTACTGACTGTTTTAACATTTTCTCTTTATAGTAAATATTTCTTTTGGTTGTTTGTTAGATGGCAAACTAACTTTATCGAAAGGATAAATAAATTTACTTATGTAATATAACAACAACAAATTTCTATGCCCATACTTCGAAATAAGTACAAACCGACGTACTGAAGGAAGGGCCCTTTAGGGTAATTTTAGGTAAAAAAGTTTCAAATAAAAGATACAGGTATTAAATAGCTCACTTAAGTTATGAGATATGGTATAAATCACCAAAACCGTTTTAAAGAAAATTGTACAACAAAAATAAAATAAGAGTAAAATGCCCTTTGGGACAGATTTAGGAAAAAATATTTCAAATCAGAAATGGACACATTTAGTACTGAATTCAGATATAAAGTTTAGTGAAATATCTAAAGCCTTCTTAAAAAAAAATGAGAAATGAAAAATGTTAAAAAGTAAAGTGCCCTTTAGGGAGATTTTAGAAAAAAATGTTTCAAATAAAAGTTGTAGCCATTAGTTAGGTCAGTTCAAATATAAAATTTGGTAAGAGTCGGTGAAGCCGTTTTAGAGAGAATTGAGAAAAACTGAAAATTCACAAGAGTAAAGTCCCTTCCAGAAAATCAGTAAAGATAACGATAACGGCAACCAATAAGAACTGAATAGTAAAGTAAACGTAGGAAGTTTAAAAAAACGTTGCAAAAACATGTTTTTTGATTTCAGGGGCCCTCAAAACGTTCAGAAATACCATATGAGAAAGTAAAAATATTACACTTTTGCAATAAACTTTTACGATAGTTTGTATGAAATTTTCGGTCATTTAGCAATTTCAACTAGTAGAACAACTCTCCTACTTTAACTCAAACTGTAACAATTGTTCTAAAGACAGACAACATGAGTATTCCAAATTTTTCTCATTGCGATTTTTCTGATGATTTTTCTGATGATTTTTTATTTCTGATTTTCCTGAGGCTGATTTTCTGCCCTTTACTCCGTATTAAATACACTGCACAAGCAGGAGAAAAGTGAGGATACGTCGAACGTGACACGTCTCGTCCTTACCACTTCGTTTGAATCGAGTGTCTAAGTAGTCATAAATTGACGTTTCCGACCTGGCCCGACCGCACCGGGCCATTTTTCTTATTTCGAAAAATTGATTCTGACGAAAATCCCCCCACAACGTTCCGCACCTAATTCGCATTCCGGACATTCCCCGAACAGAGCTCAGCAAATCTCCCGGGCTCAATTTATCAATGGTAACATGCGTCCCGACGCCGCCGACGTCGTCGGGAGTTTTCTGCCGGTAAGGGAGGTCTTCGACGTCTCCCCGTGAATATATTGCGAGATTTACGATTTTTCTCAGCCATTAACGATTACAGACTAGGAACTTGACATAAAAGAGATTTTTAATGCGCCACTTCTTACGACTACACACACCTCCGAAACTCCATCCCATAATTAGAAAATTAATATTAAATTACCAATCCCCGGCTGGCGAGGACTCTCCCATCGGAGTGATTACACAAATATCCCGAGGGAATAAACGAGTTTCCGTGTGGAAAACAGATAGGCAATATTAGTCGCGTGTTTGCGTCTTGTTTATCAAAACTCCAATCGATAATTGAAACACGGCTTGAACGGCGCACACATATCAAGTACAAGGACTGGGTGTTTCGCAGAATTCTAAATGAAATTTATGAAATTATAGAGGGTATCCCACAATATGTCAGCAATTTCTGGAAGACTAAAAATAACACTGTAGTACGGTACATACAATTAGGGGAATCTTCGTAACCTACACATCAAGGATATTTAATTGAATTTATCGCCATTTTCAACACTATTTTCCAAAAAAAGAACGTCATGTTACATAATTAACTTATTTTTTACGATTAGACAGCTCAATTTGATAATGGAACTCGCCTATGTAATCGCGCTGATTGGTCCGCAACTGCGGCTACTTCACGCCGATTCTCATGAAGTTAGTTGTAGTGACGTGAAGTTGTAAAACGTCGGAAAAATTCGACGAAATTGCTAATTTGTAATTATTTTGGAAGGATTTTTTGGCGATACTCTACGCACTTCACGCCCCTTCATAAACCAGACATTTCGTCTATGATACAGTGCGTTTGTCAAACCAATTTATTCACACAATTCACAAACCTCTAATTTATACATACGACGTATGAGCAGTATGACTGCGCAGTTTGCGAGACGACGCCGTTTATGACACGTCTCCTTCTATAGTCTGTCAAAATAACCCATGGAGTAATAAAATCCCATTATAAATGCAAAATCCATATAAGGTGACATCCTCTAAATTTTGGGAGTTTTATAATGTCTTACGGAATCGCTTTGTATTTTGAGTGACTCACCCGAAACACGTGCGAATATTGTACGTCTGGCTATAGTAACCATACAGGGAATAATCACTATCTGGCGTACGGTCGGGGAAAATGAGTAAATACGCAATCGTCGGTAACTGGAAAAATTGTGTGTGTCCACACTCGCATCGGAGTTTTAATTCTTGATGGAATCGAAACAATTAAAAATTAAAACTCTCATTAACTGAGAATGGCGCTAATTTTGGGCGTTTCGACGGTCCCGGTAAATTCTCTATACTCCAAAACGTATCTCCGTAGTTTAAAAATACCATTATGAACACATGACTAATGGTTTCCTGATAAACTCAGGTCTTTATTTTGAAATTCAAACTGTCCCTGTCTAATTACACACACTTGCACGTCTAGACAATCATGACTGATTACTGATAAACTGATTTTCAATGATATAAATGGGCCGATGTTATTTACATAAACATCCGAGATGTTAACGCAAGCATTTGCAGCTGCAGTTCCCTTAACTTACTTAGAATTGCCGAGATGACAATATCCGTTGTGGCCTCTTCTTAGAATAGTTTGGAAAGCAAACTTTGAAAACATAACAAGTAAAGATCTTTATTGCGTAAAAAATATTTATTATGCCTCTTCACAGTCATTTCCTGCTCAGACAAAATTAACATTAGTGACGTTAGTGACGGAACTTTAGTAGAATCAATGAGTGTGTATTAATCAATGTAGCTACAAAAAAGTTGATAGTATTTGGTTGTGGAAGTAATTGAAATTTTTTTGTAATGCAAGTTTTCACATTTCACAAAATAGTAAGTACATGCAAATCTCTCCATACATAATAATATAAAAAAAATGAATTAATGAGAATTCAAGATTTGATCACCAATATCTGAAACGACAAATTTGCAAGATTGACGTCAAAAGTCCAACACATCGTTATAAATAGGATATAAAAAATATTACCATAAAATATTATAAATAAATACCGAGTTCCGATATTACTATACTAATATATTATATTTATGACAAGTTAACAACAAATCAGGTAAAAATGAAGCGTTTCTAAGTTGATAACATTCGCGGTCGTCATGCCTACCTTTTATTGAAATAATTATAACAGTTTTAAGCAAACTTATCATTACATATACGATAATAACTCATTTATTAATCTCCGTTAATTTCTTTAAGAACGCCTCTGGTTACCGGCGAAATAATCGTTTTATTACTCCACGGGTTATTTTGACAGACTATAAACAACTGAGTAAACGTCAGTTTCAAATTTTATATCGTGCCTATAATTTTTTTTACTTATTCCTGTCTTTCGTGCTAATCTTTCTCGAACAAGTTTTCATCTAAAGACACCCAATGACGTGCCTAATAATTTAAAATGTACTATTTCATTAATGAACAGTATACACTTTCAATTCGATATAATTTAAATGCTTTCACTTCTGATAGGCGCCCCGCGACGATTCACGCTTTTGATAAAACTTAACGAAATTTAGAAGATTCTCTTATTAATTGGAGATCTGTAGAATAATGTAAATGTGATATAGAAACCTGCTGATTAGCAATTCTTGAGACTTTTTCACATATTTTTATTACCATATTTTATTGAAATCGGTGGCTTTTAATTTCTTGTATCTTGAGATGAAAGGAACACGCATTTGTTGTATGTCGCTAAAATAAGCAGTCTTGAGAAAAATCGATTAGAGGCATTACAGTTTTTAACAAAACAATTATCAAGTGACCTGCAAACAACTGAATGACCAAACTGCCATCTATATAATAAGGGTATAATGAATGTAAATCGGTCAGAGTACGCTGAAATGCAGACATTTTAAGCTAAGAAATTTTACATGATTGGAACCTTGGAACCCATTTTCTCTAAATTTAGCTTAGTGTTTTAATTTTTAATTCATGAAACTAAAATGGCATTCAATTCTTTAGCGACAGAAATTCACAGGACAAGAATATATTCACGGAACAAGAATTTTCGCTAATCGGTTGGAGCTCCTTGAAGGCGATCAGATACATTATTGACAGTATCTTATATCTTGTGATGAAAACAATACGAATTTGTTGTGTGTCCTTAAAATAAACCATCTTAAGAAAAATCGATTAAAGGCATTGCAGTTTTTAACAAAATAATTATCAAGTGACCTGTAAACAATTGAATGACCAAACTGCCATCTATAATAATGGTATAATATATGTAAATCGGTCAGAGTACGCTGAAACGAAGACATTTTAAACTAAGAAATTTTAAATGATTCCTTTGATTACAAACTCTTGCACCTTAGAACCTATTTCGGCTACATTTAGCTTAGTTTTTTTATTTTTAAAATACGAAACTAAACTGACCTTCAATTCTTTTGCGACAGAAATTCACAGGACAAGAATTTATTCACGGAACATGAATTTTCGCTGAACGGCTGAAGCTGCCTGAATGCGATGAGATACATCATTGACAGTATTGTTTTTAACAAAAGCCCCGAGCTACGTTACTCTCATTTTCCCTTTTGCTCCAAGCACCTCAAGACACTTTGGGATCCCGACCTGTTTTCAATTGATTGAGGTTATGTTTACCTTTCTTCGGGTAGGATTAAATGGAAGGTACGTAAAATTTAACTCTGTTGGACTCCGAAATAACGAAGGCTTAGAATATGCATGAAAGCGATTTTAAACAAAGAGCAAAATGATAAGTTGTTACTGAAATTGTGTAGTAATGTAGTTATTCCTTAGGTTTTCTTAAATATTTGCCCGGATTGCCCATAAAGAAGGTTATGTCAGGCAAGAGGTTATTGCCAATTGAGTCAATAAAAGTTATTTTAGTTTCATTATGCATAATTTTCGAGAGCAACCTCTAAAACTTTACGTAAATGAAACAGGGCCAAGGCTGCTAGTATTAATATGATGTTCTGCAGTATATGTAAGTAGGTAGGTACCTCTCAATTAAATTATATCTTTATTATGTACCTATTTAATGTTATCAGAGATATATATGTGGAGTATTTAAACAAAAATTGTATTTCTTGCCATGAATGACTTATTGGTAATTATACTAATTATATTTAAACGATAACCTTTACAATTGACATTTTCGCGGCTTTGGTAACATTAGTATTGCACTAAAATAATAAAAAAAAACAACAATTTATAATTTTCGATAAAAGACGAAACAATTTCTACATTACTTACACATTTAACAAATATGCAGATATGTATTTCATGTATGGTCTCGATTCCTGCTACTACTTTGAACAGCGAAGTTGTATGCCAGAAAAATTTCCATATTCCAGAAATACAGGTAGGAAAACTTTCACCATAACGCATGTCAAAAGACGATTACCAGTAAATTATCAGATCTTTAGGTATTGCGCTTGCCTCAGATATTTAAGGTGAAATAGGCAAATTCGACAAAACGGAACTTAATATTTTTTGTAAATGTCCCAAAGTTTCATATCCATTCGCTGTGTTAATAAGTATTTTTTTAATTACATTTTCCAAAAATTGCAATGACTGTTTTACTTCTAACTATTAATTTAGTTGTAATTTAATTATAAGTGCAGTTACCTAATACTCCCATTTATTGGGCTGACGGGTTATATTGAAACAATATAATAAATCTCCCACTACAAATTACATTTTCTTTAAATTCCATTAACATAATATAAATAATAATTAGGTTATTTAGCTATTGGAATAAATTAAATGATTAATTAATGAGGGAACCTGGTATGAAATACTGTAAACAAAAAATACTATTTTTCATTTTTCATTCTGATAATTGTGCAAAGGATTCCCATTATAGTGGAACAGCAGCATTAGGAATTCAGCATAATTCTTCGAAATCAACCGTTACAAGCCTAAAAGTTACTAGCTCATAAAACTAGTTGTTTTTGCTGCTAGATTGCACTTTGCCAATTGATAATTGGAACAACACAGGAAGAATATACAATTTATTGTTTCCGTAACGTTCACCGGTGAGGCAAGATTTACATAAAATGGGTTAATAATTTTGCGTAATTTACACGATTGGACGAGTGAAAATCTATAATAGATCGTAGTTTCTACAGGTCTTCTACAATTAGTGTCTGGGCAGGAAGTAGTAAGTCATTTAATAGGTCCATTAGTGTTACCACGTATGAACGGAGAACTATATCTACATTTTTTGAGAAACCATTTACCAGATCTTTTGGTAAATTTGGTAAACGGGAATTTGGAAATAAAATCGAGCCTTCTTATATATAAAAACTGAACACAACGTAGGTATTCTTCGTTAGGCGTCATTTATATGAGAATTCTTCATAAAACCTTCGAAATGATACCAGTTTCTCTAAAGCGTCTATTAATCCTCCCAAAAGTTGATCTATCTGGATTTATACGATGTGGAAACCTTTCTGCAGACAAGTTTTTGTTTTCAAACTATTGTAGAAATCGCAACTTACATGAAATACATATGCATACTCATTCAATTTATTGACCATTTAGATACAGGTTTATGTTTTCATGGAAAATGGTAAATCGTAACAATTTTTGCTATTCTAGCACAACACTAACGCTACCTGTCGGCAATTTGGATTGTAAAGATTATAGTTTCAGTTACCAATCCAGGATTAGGTATATAGGTATATAGTCTAGTTGAATGTTAAACGTAAGAAAAAAAAAATGGTATTATTGAAACACTGCACTAATATGTCTTCGATAACAATAATATGATACAAAAATCATATAAATTGAATCAAGAGATGCCTACTTACATGTGGGTGATTGTACCAATATTGAGTAATTTGGTGTCCTCATCTGATACCTTTCAAAAATACGATTAATTCAGGTGAAATTTTTAGGTTTACAAAATGTTTTTAAAGTTCTATTCAAATTTGTGAATTTGCCTTTTTGTAAAGCATACTTGAGTGTACTAAAAACAAAATCATCTCTAAAAATGTTCAAAATCATCATTTCAGTGTAACCACTTATTTCCCGCCAAAATCAGTGAAATCAGTTGAGTTTAACCTTTCACCGTTGGATATAGACATATTTTTGCCCAAACAATATTATTAGGTTCACGCATCATTCTCATGATAAGTACAAAAAACCTTTTGATTTGGTTTATTAAAGAAGTAAATAGTTCTTGAAAGCATAACCAAGACTTTTATATAAACAAAACTCTTTTGGATTTACCTATGTATTATCTAGGTAAAAATTAGTCTAAATCGAGAAAGATTTATATGACAAGATTTAGATATGGCAAAAAACGTGTTTTATTGGTTTATTTATTTATTTAACAAGGTACCCTCAAAAAAATAATAAGAAAGGAAAAGACAAAATTCTACAAAACGATAAGCAAGAGAAAACAGGAAAAATGAATTAGAGAAGTCTAGTCAAAATGACAAAAAGAGCCACAGAAATACCTTCACCAAAAAGAGAAAATAGAAAAGAGTATAAATGCTATCACACTCCGTGAAACAAGGATGCAGAGAAAAAAATTTGAATAAGAGTTCTAAGAAGATTCACACAGTAAAGAATATATCGAAAAACAATATACAACACTAAACTTTAGCAAAAATGAAAAGCAGCCAGAGCATGACAAAATCCAAATATATAGTTGAACATCTGCCGAAGAAACCTAAATCAGATCCTCTAAAGGTCCAAAGACTAAAACGTAATCTTCTCTTTGGCAAGATTATAGGAAAACAACTTGTATATACCCACAAAACGCTCAAAAACAGTTAAATTTAAACAAGTTTTTAAAAAATGGAAACGTTTTAAAAAAGCAGAAAATAAAAAGTAATTTTCAGTTTTTGAAAGCACAACTAGACAACTAGTACTGGACAAAAATTTGCTTAAAAATTAAGAAAAAAGACATTAATAGTATGCTTGAATTACAAAATATGCCCAGGGACAAAATAACTTGGAACCAAAAAACGTATAACTACGCCTAAGAAATTTATTATTATCTACGTTATTAAACGTGTATGAGTTTACTTTAGTCCTTATTAGATAGTTAACAGTCGTGTCTCTTGAACATACTGACTAGCGATACATATAGCAATTTGTCGATCAAATGTAGAAATAAAATTAAAATTCAATAAGGATTGTAACAGAGAAAACACCACCTTATTCAAGCTATTTTATAATGATTTGAATTAAATTAAAGAGAGAAATATTGTAAAAGTTCTTTCGGAACCAAGGTTGGTTTTAAAAGTAAACCGAATCAAAAAGAAAAAAAAATAATTATGAAAGTACCTAATAAATAAAATATTAATACCTTTTTACCTGTTTTCGTTTTTAAATACATTAGAACTGCTTTTTTGGGTGTAAATATTTTATAATTCCCCGTGCGTCCTTTTTCATTCCCGTGCACGTTAAATATGGTAAAAGTGGCAATTTTTAAAAACTGATTATTTTGTGAAGTATTCTTTACTTCACAAATACTTCACTTCACTTTACTAAGAAAATACATTTATTGTCTTTTATTAGACCTCTCTAATAAACTGCGTAATATAAAAGAAGGGCAATATTTTCTCAAACTGGGTTTGTGTTCCAAATTACTCAGTATTCGTTCAATCACCCATATACCTACTACATAAGAACAAATTATTACAATTAGCTTTACTTCTAGTGATTTATGTAAAATCTTAGAGGTTCTTCTCGAAAATTATTAATAATAAAACTAAATTAACGTCAAATCTCTGAGCTATTTCGGAAACGAACAAATTTGATCGATGTAATTGGTGATATTCTCTTCTGACATAACCTCATTTTATGAGTAATACGAGAATATTTAAAAAACTAGACATTAATACATAATTTCAGTAGGAACTTGCCATTTTGCTTTTTTTAAGGTTGCTTAAGGAGCTAAAACAAATTCATGTCCTGTAAATAACTAAACAATTAGTTGAAAGTTAATGTAGCTTCTTATAATGATAATGAAAAAACTACGCCAAGTTTCGAAAAAAGCTTAGAGATGCAAAAGGTCGAAACCTAAGGTATTTTTATCGAAAATTTCATAGTTTAAAGTTCTATTTTTTTAGTTCTTCTTTCCACATACATACATATACCATTATTATATATTATAATTGCTCATTTAATTGTTTGCCGGTCACTTGATAAAATTTTGTTAAAAACCGTAAACCGTAAAATGGTTTAAAATGGATTATTCTCGAAAATGGTTCATTTTTGAGACATATAACAGGATAGAATAAATAAAAAGGCATGATAGAATGAATAAAAAGGCACTGATTTCAATAAAACAATCTTACTGGAAATCATCACACAAACATTCCAAAGGACTTTTTTGAACTTGAAATCTCTGTGAAATTTATAATAGAATGCTCAAAATTTCATTAAACTGGATTAGAAAATAAAAAAGTTAAAGTTACGGTTAACATCCCACTTGTTGGATCCTGTCTTTGACAGCAATTTTCTCGTTAAGGAAGCCCCTAGGGAAAAATTTCCGTTGAACATATAGTATATTTTTTAGTATTAGTATAGTGTTGTAGGTACTTCACGTCCCCCAGAGATTGTCCACATAATCTACAGACCGTGGACACATAACATACACCCTGTGTATATTATTCATGATTATCTGATTAGTTTAGTAACTATATGATGGCGATTATGATTTTACGAAATTTTTGCTTTGGAAAAAAAATATATTTTCACCTAATTCCAGATAACGATTTTCATAATGCACTGATTCAATCAGGAGTAATAAATAAACAAAATGAAGCACAAATTCTCCAAAAAATAAACGGAGCAATCGAAAAAGTCAATAATGCTTTCAATAAAAAAAGAGCAAGGCTGGAACCAATTACTGATTGAGTAGAAAAACTTAATAATTTTGTATCCTCTCGGGGAAACAATTTTAGATGATTGCGACCCTCGCCTTAAGCTCGTGTTACAAACTTCATCTTCGTGAGTAATAGTCGTCATTGTATACTATTTTTATAGCTAATAACAGTAATAACATTCGATCTTTATTTACTACGTGTTAAGTTATCATTAGCACCTCAGAGTGTAAATATTTTTAGACTGAACTTTCCGAAATTGAAAACAATCAACGTTCTCACTGTTTGAAACTAAGAGAAATTATATCACCAAAAACCTACGAGGTAATCTCGCCACGTTAATTTAAAGATGCGTTTCGGCCCACAAAATTACTGTTAATTTTCCTGCAATAGTTGTTTGGAAACTGTATCAATTTAGATATATTTCCACCCATTCAAGCCTATCCGGCAAAACGTCAATGGCCCTGTTTACCAGTTTGTACAAATTTTGTACGGGGGGAGTCTTCGTTAAAGCTCCCGCCCGCGCCTTTTTTAAAAAATAGCGTCGGTTAAACCGCAAGCAGTTAACCTCCTGCTTGGAACCGAGTACACAATGATCGTAAAGTCGCTCCAAACTCAATCTAAGATACACAAAGGGTTCATCAATCGAGTCATCCGGAGGAACTACCGTCTCACAACACGAGAGTGGGATCATTATCGACACTTTAACGACCAAGTGCACAACAGTCCATACTTCTCCCGGCATCTTAAATTGAGTTCGGACGAACGGTTCACCCGTCCCCCGCACGGGCGGATGCGAATTGGGTGACAAAATATATAGTTCACCTTCGTACACAGTAAGGTCGTTTTATGATACAGGCAAATTGGGCGAATATCACCTTACAGGTGGCAAGCCACAGGTAGCTGGTAAAATGAAAACGAGATGGTGATTTTCGACGTGATGACTGAAAATGTGGTTTTATTGTATGTTTATAAAGTTGCGGGACCACCCTCCTCAGGCCGTCAAAACTAAATAGTGGAGATTTTGTGTCTTTTTGTAGCGAGAAAACTAATTTTGTAGCTTTTGAATAGCCGGAGCTACAAAAGGTGGACTAACTTAAACTTAAGTTAGCGACCACCTCTATAACTCATACACGGAATGTAATAGAAAGCTCTGGTTTGCGCAGGAGTTTGTGTTTTTAGAAATACTTGAGAGTCCCGGGGCCAAAAATTTTTTTGGACACAGTTGACCAATTTTGGCCATAAATAACAATATGTTCAATCATCACTCGCGGCTCAATTTCATGATATAGTAGTAATCTTGAGAAGCATTTTGGCACTGGAAAACCTTCTGTTAATTGGCTGAAAAAGGGGGCAAAAATGGCTAGAAATGGCCAAATATTCGGAAATGACTTATTTCAGCCAAAACATGGGAAATCCTGTATATACGTCGACAGGTCGAACATATGGTACACAGTGAGTTCAGAAACGCTAGCAGGGGGTCAATAAAAAAGATCCAGAAATGGTCAAGAATTCTAAAATGACTAATTTCGACCAACACGTGATAAATCGTGTATATATCTGAATAGTTCGAAAATGCGGGCCCTGGGAATTCCAGCAACAATGTGGAGGATTTAGGAGACTCTGACAACCACTGAGAGTCACTTTGCACAGCGGGTCTGTGAAGCTACAAATTCTAAAATGACTAATTTCGGCCAAAACGTGCTAAATCCTATATATACTTCGACAGTTCGAAAATGTGGGCCCAGGAATTTTCAGACACACCGTCGAAGGATCCAATGGACCCTTCTAGCCACTGGAATTCACCTGAGACTACGGGCCTGTGGAGCTACAAATTCTAAAATGACTTATTTCGGGCAAAACGTGCTAAATCCTGTATATTCTTCTACAGTTCGAAAATGTGGCCACGGAATTTTCAGATACACTATGGCAGGATCCAATGGACCCTCTAGCCACTGGAATTCACCTGAGACTGCGGGCCTGTAGAGCTACAAATTCTAAAATGACTAATTTCGGCCAAAACGTGCTAAATCCTGTATATACTTCGACAGTTAGAAAATGTTGGCCTCGGAATTTTCAGACACACTGTCGAAGGATCCAATGGATCCTTCAAGCCACTGGAATTCATCTGGGACTGCGGGCCTGTGGAGCTACAAATTCTAAAATGACTTATTTCGGCCAAAACGTGCTAACGTGCTAAAATGACTGAAATAAGTCATATTCGAATTTTTGGCCATTTCTGGCCATTTTTGCCCGCTTTTTCGGCCAATTAAAAGAAGGTTTTCCAGTGCCAAAATGATTTTCAAGATTGCTACTACTATATCATGAATTGAGCCGCGAGTGATGATTGAACATCTTGTCATTTTTGGCCAAAATTGGCCAATGTGGCCAAAAAAATTTTTGGCCCCGGGGCTTTTAAGTACTTCTTAAGACACAACTTCCTGCGTAAACCAGAGCATTCTATTACATTCCGTGTATGAGTTATAGCGGTGGCCGCTAACTTAAGGTAAAGTTAGCCCACCTTTTGTAGCTCCGGCTGGTCAAAAGCTACAAAATTCGTTTTCTCGCTACAAAAAAGACACAAAATCTCCACTATTTTGTTTTGCCGGCCTGAGGAGGGTGGTCCGCTAACTTTATATACATTTTTATTGTACAGGTATTTTCGACCCAAAAGAAATTTTCAAGGGCAAGGGAATACGAAAAAATAAAATCCCATCTTTATCACGAACATATTAAAGGGCAAAAAAATGATATTAGAGGGCAAGGAAAATGGGTACGGGCAAGGGAATACGCAAATTACTGTCGCTCAGTTCGCCTGTCGGATCAAGTCAGTCCCGAGATCACTTCGCCCAATTTGCCTATTCGATAAATATGCTCAGGTACTTTTCGCCCAATTTGCCACCGTCGCCCCCACACCTCCACCGAGGACTTACTTAAAGCCCTTGTCGTCGTCCTGCGCCCCTCCGCCGCCGACCTGCCCGTTCTGGACGACTACGCCGCCTCCTCCTCCGCCGCCGCCCCCGCCGTTCTGTCCGCCGTTACACTCCTGCTCCTTGGGGCTGTTCTGAGCTGGCTTCTCCTTGTCCTTCTCGTCCTGCAGGTGGAGCGACCTGATCCTCGGCTCGAGGGCGCCCATGCTCTCCTTGCCGGTCGGCGACGTGCCGAGGACGTACTCGACCATCTTGACGCCGAGGCCGCCGTTGTCGGAGCCGCGAGGCGACAAGATGCCGCTGGTGTCGCCCGCCGCGTTTGCCCCGCCCGTCGCGAACGCGCCCCCGCCCCGTCTGCCCATCCCGAGGGGCGTCGAGACGGCGTGCTCGCCTGAAACACAACAAAAATGGGACGATTAAAGATCAGCCGCCTATTTCCGGCGACGAGGAAGTCGACCAATGGTGAACGTAGCGTCCCGCCCACTCCCAGGAGTTCGACCAATGACAAAATAACATCCCGCCACTCTCGAGGAGGTCGACCAATGGCGAACGTAACGTCCCACCCACTTAGAACAGGTCGACCAATGACGAACGTAACGTCCCGCCCACTCCGAGGAGTTCAACCAAGGACAAAATAACATGCCGCCCCCCTCGAGGAGGTCAACCAATAGCGAACGTAACGTCCCGCCCACTTCGAACGGGTCAACCAATGACGAACGTAACGTCCCGCCCACTCCGAAGAGATCGACCAATTACAAAATAACATCCCACCCCCCACGAGGAGGTCGACCAATGACGAACGTAACGTTCCGACCACTTCGAGGAGGTCGGTTAATGACCAAATAGTCCAGTAAATGAAGGCCAATAAACTCCCAAACCTGGGTGAAATTCTGCAAAAGGATGAAACCGGAGGCAATTGTAGGTCTCAACTGGGTCTTTCAAAATACAGAAAGTTGCCGATTCTCCGGGTACCGCGACATGCTGGAAAATGGCCCTCGAGTTCCAAAAATCCGTTTTCCGCCAATATCCGAGACTATGGCATTTAGAGATTTTTTTTAATACAAAAGGAAGATCAGTTCATTAGCTACAAAAATGGTTCTTATGACTTTTTCCGAAAACTCGACATTTCTCGAGATAAAGGCCCCGAAACGAGCCCTTTACTTGTTGCTCCTGCTCTGAATCCAGCAGAGCAAATTCAAAAAAATGGAGAGGAAAGCGAGTGGACAAATTGTCCAATAACTCGAGTAAACAGGGATTTTTGATGATTCAAAATTCAAGAGAAAACCCATATCTATGGTATGCTGGGTCTCGGGCCTCATTTTTTATTTTTCTTGATTATTGGAAACCCAGGCTAAATTTTTTTTCTTCGATATCTCTCGACATTCAGAAAATTCATCCATATTTTGATGAATAGTAGTAATTTAGTCGCGTCTTTCTTGATAATGGGTCCCCAAACCCATCCAACGAGCCCAGAAAGGTTGTTTCATTCTCTTTCTTTCGCATCCCAATCAAAGTAACTTTGGTTATGTTCCTTTTTTGAGATTTCCGGAGTTTTGACAGTTGGTTGGTAAGAATGTTGAAGTTGGCACAAAAAACGAAGAATCCATTGGAAAGGGGACATTTCAAGCATTCCAGTGATGTGCATTGCAAACTGATACGATGATTCATAATTTTTTAATCCCCGATTGATGCCACAAATGTCAAGAAATCAACATAATCAAGCTTACCTTTTCCATTTCTCGAATTTACTCTCCTGGATTCAGAGCAGGTGCAACAAGCAAAGGGCTCGTTTCGGGGCCGTTATCTCGAAAATTGTTGAGTTTTCGGAAAAAGTCATAAGGACGATATTTGTAGCTAATGAACTGATCTTCCTTTTGTATTTAAGAAAAGAATCTCTAAATGCCATAGTCTCAGAGATATTAGCGGAAAACGGATTTTTGGGCACTTGAGGGCCATTTTCCACCATGTCGTGGTACCCGGAGAATTAGCAGCTTTCTGTATTTCGAAAGACCTACTTGAAACCCAAAATTGCACCGGTTTGATCCCTTTGCAGAATTTAACCCAGGTTTTTTTCTTTCTTTTACTGGACTAAAATAACCTCTAGTCCATTTTGAGGATGTCGACCAATAATAAAATAACGCCTCGCCTACTTCAAGGTGCCGACAGAAGTGAAACCTTTTTTGTATTGAGAAAAATATGAAATTTCGCTGAATCTCAAAATACATTTGCTTAAAATGGTTAATAGTTATATAACTGCTTAGTAATATATTGCTTTTTTTGCATATTTATATATTCTTTTTGGATTCCTTTATTACCTTTGATATAGTATTGTCCGTTTCACACTCATTGATTCGAGATTCCCCATTCCCTATGGATAAAGTGCTAGCATGTAGTTTATGCCTTAGAACTAAATTTTCCAATCTTATATTCTATTTACATAAAGGTGACTATTGCTTACGTTCTATACCGCGTGTTCTCAACATTATAAGTTGTATCCGTCCTTCACAGGTAAGGGCTTTTACAGTATGAGGAGTTTTTAATAAATATTACTGAATTTTCTTGGAAATTTGCTGCAACTCAGGTAACATTATGGAGGTACTTAAAGTATAGTATAACGGATTTAAATTCGAAGCCATAAATAAGCGGCAAACTATCATGGAATCTAGTCGTTTAATATCTATCTAATGATTAAACAAATTCGGGATGAAAAAAAAAACCCTAAATTATTATTTAGATGAAACCTGGATTGACACTAATGACATTACCAAAAAGTGGACTAACGACAGCAATTTATGCAAAATGGACATTCCTCCCTTAAGAGGCAAACTTATTTGCATTTTACATTGTGGACGTGAGTTGGGATGGGTGGAAGGTGCACTTTTTTATGTGCAAAAGATGTAAGACATTGCAGCTTGGATTATCACCAAAATATAGATAGCATGTTGTTCGAAACCACACTGTTATCATGGTTAAAACCAAATAGCACAACTGCAATAAATAACGCACCGTATCATTCCAGACAATCATACAAAATACCAAATTCTGGCTCTAAAAAATCGGAAATTCGGGAATTTTTAATAAATAACGATTTATGTTTTGCAGAAAATTACCGAGGAAAAAAAAATTTGGAGGTATTAAATACCAAATAATTTAAAAAAACATTATGTTGACGAAACGGTAAAGAAATACTTATGCCCATCTGGTATTGCGTTCAGGTATTACATTAACAGGTATAATCTAATTGAATTCTGGAAAATTAAGCACCGTAATAAAAATGTCCAGACTGACATTCAGGTTGCTGTGGTGGTTTCTGATCTGACTGGCATAAAAATATTAAAGAAAAGGTGTAATCATGCGTGTGTGTTATCTGCTCATATATGTTCCCACCGAGGGGCACGAGCATACCCTAGATTAGTGTGATCAACATTAGAAAAACATATATTTGTACTGGTACATAAATAAAGAACAAAGAAAAAATAAATACACGAGATATCTCACTACAAGCCCCCCCTCCTCCCCCAGTGTTATTTCGTGACTTTTTCCTAATCCCCTCCCCCATTTCGAGCCACACGTGATTAATGGACGATCCCTAAGATAAATCGTACCGTAACATATTTCACGCTGATGGCAAGTTGAAGATTTTACTCCATTAGTTCAGTCATCAACCATTTTCGCGGGGAATTTTCGGTAAACAAAGTTGATTTCTTTGAAAATTGGGATTCAGGTAGTATTTGTAACCGTCTTCAAAGTTGGATTTGTGCCGAATTTAGTTTTTCGCCACACTTCTAAGAGGTAAATTATTTTTTTTATCCAAATAAACTGGGAACTCGATAGATTGACCAATTCTAAGCAACTTTTGTTCTTTAATGTTTTCTTGTAAAGTTTATATTTTTCGAGTTATTCACGATTGAAACTACGCATTTTTCATTGAAAAAAACAAAGTTTTTTAACCATTTTTCACCAATAACTTGAAAATCTATCATTTTATCAAAAAAAAAATCCAGAATAAAAATGTAGCTAATGAACAAACAGATTTGTTTTTAAGTGACCACTATAAACCCAATAAGGGCTGAGTTATTGCTCGTTGAAGGATGGTTATTTTTCGAAATTGAAAATCTTCAACCTTCAATAACATGAAAATGGTGAAATTTTTGGGGAAAACTCACTAGACCTCTTTTAAATGACATAAAAAACCTTTAAAATGAGCACCGACCTATGAAATGACTGATTTATAACGAAAATAAAGTAACACCTTTCGGCACTCATTACCACCCTGATAAAAATTAAGCGTAACCCACTTGCAATTAACTTTATTTAGGTATTATTGATATGATCCATGTGGTTTAACCGGTTTAGAATGCTTATTTAGAAAAAATAATTGTTTAAAATGATAATGGCAAAAATTAAATAATTCGATCTTAAAGCGCTTGGAATTCCCTATGAAATGCATTTTATAAAAAGTTTATAGCTGGGAAAATAGGTAAATTATCCTCGAAAAAATAATTGTTCTTTTTTTATTTCGGAGCAAAGGTACAAAATACAGCGAGCGACATCTGGCATCCAGTGAAAGGTTGAAAATGTTCAATTTCCGGGTTCTCGAAAAATAACCATTCCTCAACGAGCAATAAGTCAGTTATTGGGTTTATACAGGTCACTCAAAAATGAATCTCTTTGTTTATAGCTACATTTTTGTTCTGGATGTTTTCTTTTTCCGATAAAATGATTTTTTTTAATAATAATCATAAACATACATACATATATATATGAATTGCTGTTCGTTTGTCTCGCTAAAAGTCGAGAATGGCTGGACCGATTTTGATCTTGAAATATTTGTGGAAGTTCAGGGAAGGTTTAAGCGGCGAGAAACACAAATAATAAGTAACGGAAATACTAAAAAAGGTTTTGTAATTTTGGGTACAAATCGCCAAGGCAACCACTCAAACAAATGAAAGTATAGTGTCAGTTGGTTGTCAAATAAATGAATCTCAAGAAGGTTATTAAAATCTATCATCTGTTTGGCAGTGCCCGAGAACTTTATTGAATTTAAAATGCCAAGGAGAAGACGACCTGACTTAGGTCGTCGAAGTTAATCAAATGTGTGACGAGCTACCTCACGTGCAAATAGCACTGAGAGACAGATAACGATAACATTCGTATTGGTATGACAGAATTGCGTTCCACAGTGAATAATTATGAAGTAGATAGGCTTAGAATGGAACGAAATCGGGCACATCAAATACAACAGCAGCGAGCACGACACAATGAAATAGAGCGATTCCGCAGACGCAGTGTTCTTGTAAACCTGGAACGAGTAGCATGCCACTACGACCCGAAAATAGATTATTTGGTTTGCCGACCAATCCGTAACGATTGGAGAAATGACAATGATTTGTCAATATTGTAAAGCGTTAAAATACAGCGGTGAATCTACTGTATTAAGTTGTGCTGGTGGTAAAGTAAAAGTGCCAAAATTGTTTCCACCACCAGATCCATTAAGCTCATTAGTTTCTGGGGTGGGAAATGACTCTAAACATTGCCTGGTCAACATCCAAAAATATAATAATTGCTTTCAAATTACGTCGTATGGTGTAACACATATTGTGCAGGAAAATTTTATGCCTAATTTCAAGGTTTTTTTGATAAATTATTAATTAAAAATTTAAAAAGATAATACACAATTGCAGATAAAAGGACAAATTTATCACCTAATGGGAGCGCTGCTATCATTGCCAGATGCGGAACATCAATTTTTGCAAATTTATTTTATGGGCAATCAAGATGCTGAAGTTGATAGGCGTTGTGCTCATAATCCAACACTGAAACGAAACCATGTCCAAGAATTGCAAACGTTTCTTCATCAGAACGACTTAGTCAAAATGTTTAAAATGGCATTGGATCGGATGCCATAGGGCAACAATAATATAGTCATTAAAGCAGACAAAACGCCCGCTGGTGAGCATGCAAGGTTTAATTCTCAGACAATCGACGAAGTGGCTATTGTCGTTGTTGGAGAACATTTGCAGTCTAGAGATATCGTGCTTCATCGTATCAATAATGATTTAAAACCTGTGTCTGGAATTTATCTTTTTTTTAAGTTTACGTGGTATTGCAACGCATGCCTGGTACGACTTGTAAATAACAAAGTTATTGATGAAAAACATTCGTTTCTTCAACTCGAAAAATATCAACTTCACCAAAAAAAATTGATAGAACAATAGTTTCTTAGAATTAGTCAATCTGTCGATTTTCGGGTTTATTTTGATTGAAAATTTTTTTACCTCTTAAGTAAAAAAGAAAGGAAAAACGTAAAACCCTAGGGAAAACGCCCACCTTTGAAGAAGGTTATAAATACTACCTAAATCCCAAAAGAAATCGACCTTGTTTCCGAAAATTCCAGTTTTAAGGTTTTTTACCGCTGATGACTGGACTACATCTAAAAACGTACATTTTTCTCAAGCGAGCGTATAGAAGTTTTCGCTTTAAAAACTATTGAAAAACAGCAACCCCGACATCCTGAAATCCTAACTATTTTGCAGGATTTCCGCCGCAGACGATCCGGCAACGGCGTCGCGATCGAGAAGAGCCGCAGGACGAAACGTACTATTATTATTATTCCGGTAGATGGGCGTGCCGGGCGTCGGCACCGTCGCCATGGCGACGGCGACGGCGGCGTCTGTCGCCTAGGCGATCCGCCCGGACGTCAAAGGCGTCCTCGGGAGCACCGGAATGGGAGGGCGGAGGGGGAGCGGGAGAGAACACAGCAGGGAACGACGGGAGAGGAAAAAACGAACCCCTAGGTTTACAGGAATACCGTTTACGGGGATGTGTGCGAGAGTTTTAATTACGACGAACGACGACGGCACGCGCCCAAGAATGTGAAACGCTCCCACGGGAACCACCCCCCTTCTCTATTGGACGACGACACGTGAAAGCGCTAATGAAGCCGAAGATTCGCATGCGGAAAAAAAACAGTCACGTTCCTCCGCACAGGATGGAGAACATGGACCGGGACAAACAAACAGAGGAAAACGGAGGACTCCAGAGGACAGAGACAGGAGGAATCCACTCCCTTTCAATTAAATCTAAGGGCGTCGTTCGCCGGCTCTTCATTTTCCGATATCGATACGGGAAAGTAAACAACCCGACCCGTAAATTCCCATTTAAAGACGCTCTTCTCTCCCGCCGTCGTCGACGTCGTCGCCATATTTCACCCCGACGACCGCAACGTTAAAAACGAGAGGAACCGAACTACATAAACATCGCAGGGAGGAACGAGCGAAGATAACGTCTCAATTTACTCTAACAAGTCACGTCCACTTAACATAAAAGTGCCTGAAAGGAAACAAATGGAGAAATCGTAAGATTCTCTCCCGCTCGCTCTCCCTGTGCCCGATCGGGGTTGGGGGGAGACGGGTCCCTTTTCTCCCTCCGCAGCTCTTCGTCTCCCTTTTTGCGACGGTTCGCCTGGGAGAAAACTGAATTACGCAGCGAGTCCCGAATTTAAAATCACGACGAGAGTAAACACGGCTAGATGGGGTCCGACCGGCGAGGAAATCAAGCTACGAAATTGGTAGGACGAAAAATTGACGGGAAAGGTTAGTCTTATTGGACACAACCAATTCCGATGAATACTTTTTGAGTGAAAGAGAACACTATTGTAACGTTTTTACTATTGACTAAAACTAAAACACTACGCGATTATCCTAATTAATTTATTTCTTACACTACACTTATAAATTTAACTTAACAATCACCTAATTCATATTCGTTCACGATGTTTATTTATTTTAGCGCGCGCGGTCTCTCGCTCGAATGTTTACACACACCGGTTCAACTGTGTCTCGCCTTGGGTCGGGCAATCCTTATAAATGCAGGTAGAATGCTTCCCGAACATTCCAGCAGTTTTCGAGATTGTTCTACGAATTTCTCCACGGGTTTTCGGCGAATCGAAGCGACTCGGTCTTACGAGAGTGTTCCCGCTGTTTCTAGAACGGTTTCGCGGAACCCGGGCAGTCCCAGACGTGTTTATTTGGTTTCGGCGAGCCGTTCCGTTACACTGCCCCCGCCTTAAAGATGTTTCGTCCCGAAACGTGTCTCTGACAGGCCCATGTAGGAACCTACAGTTGGTCCCCAGTCTGCACCGCGAAGTTTGGTAGAAATAACATGCTACGGTCTTCTTGTGGGGACTCCTCTCAGGATTCCAACAACACACCAAAATGTCTATCCCGGTGAAGCGAAATAAGACCTCCAGCATATTCCTGACGACCCTCCAGTCCAAGGCGTCCAATCCGCAAGCCAGTTTCGGGATAGCTAACTTAGTTAGATCTTCGCTAAGTAGGGTATCCCTGAGGTCATGTAGTGCGTCCCACAGGTCCAAATAGGTGGGCTTGTGAAAGGACCTCCTCTTGGTAACCAGGTAGAAGAGCGGTCGTTGTGACCCATCGTCGTTAATCCTCAGCGCTCGCCCGACCGCCGGTCCCTGCTGATGGAGGTCGTCCAGTTTGCCGAACCTCGTCCGAAACTCCGCGGCAATTCCCCGGGACATCCGCAGGTCCTGGGCCACGCAATGAGCCAGCGCATACTCAGCCGGTGTTTCGAAGAGATCCCGTTGTTCTTCCCTGGTCACACCGAATCTCGGCTTCCCGGTTCCACCATACGCAGCCATAAACTCTTCAAAGGAGGGCTCCTCCTCTTGGGGCCGTAGTTGGCGCACCTGTTGGTCTTGGTCGTGGTCTCCCTCGAAAGGCGCTAATCGGTTGTAATGCACGACCCTGGGCTTCCCATTCGGGACTTTGCTGATTCGGTAGATGACGTCATTTATTTTTGTTTTCACTGTATATGGCCCTTCCCAGGCTTTCTGAAGCTTTGGTGATAACCCTCGTCTTCTTTGCGGGTTGTACAGCCACACCAGGTCTCCTTCTTCAAATATGCCGCTGTCCGCCCGGACGTCATAGTGATCCTTCATGCGGTCGCTGGCGACTTGGAGATTCGTCCGTACCATCTCGTGAATCTGGTTCATCTTTCTGCGCAGCTCGGTGACGTAGTCTTCCCCAGCCAGATCTTCTCCCGGTTTGCAACCGAAGCTCAGATCGCAGGGAAGTCTCATTTCTCGTCCGAATAGTACCCTTGCTGGTGTTTGGCCGGTGGACTCGTTGATGGCAGAACGGTAGGCCATCAGGAAAAAGGGGAGATGTTGATCCCAGTCTCGTTGGTGTTGAGACACTACCTTCGAGAGGTACTTGCCCATGGTGCGGTTCATCCTCTCCACCATTCCGTCAGACTGAGGGTGCAGCGCCGTCGTTCTAGTTTTGCGAATTCCCAATTTTTCGCAAACTCACTGGAACAGCTCGCTTTCGAAGTTACGCCCCTGGTCGGAATGCAATTCCAACGGTACTCCGAAGCGGCTCACTAGCTCCTTTACCAGGACATCTGCGACAGTTGTGGCTGCTTGGTTGGGAATCGCATAGGCCTCTACCCATTTGGTGAAGTAGTCCATCGCCACCAGGATGTACTTGCCGCAATCGGTTTCAGGGAATGGCCCAGTAATGTCTAGGGCGATCCTCTCGAAGGGACTTCCCACATTGTACTGTCTCATCGGGGCTTTCGGCTTGTGGTGCGGCCCATTGCTGGCTGAGCAAACTGTACATTTCCTGCACCATTCACGAACAGCCTCAGAACAGCCCACCCAATAGAAACGCTCGCGCACTTTCTGCAGGGTCTTCTTTACTCCCAGGTGGCCTCCTGAGGTTCCGTCATGGAGGTAACGTAGCACCTCCGCCACCTTAATCTTGGGCACGATGAGTTGGAATCGTCTTTCTGCGCCATTATCGGATTCCAGCACCCTCTTGAGCAGTCCATCCTGTATCACCAGGGAGTCCCACTGCGCCCAGTACGATTTCAGGGTCCTAGAGGATGGGGCCACTTCCTGCCATTCCGGCCGACGTCCCTCTTCTTTCCACCTCAGGATCCGTTGGAGTTCAGGGTCGCCTTCCTGCGCTCGCCGCAGCCCGTCTGGTGACCAGTCCTCGTCGGTGACCGTCGTGCGGCAAGTAGACGCCTCCTTTACCTCTGCACGACTGCAGTGGGAACATCCCTCCGGACACGACCTTCTTGAAAGAGCATCAGCATTACGGTGGCTGGTTCCTGCTCTATGTTCGATGTCGAAGTCGTATTCCCGAAGACGCTCAATCCACCGAGCTACCTGGCCTTCCGGGTTCTTGAATCGCTGGAGCCATCTCATCGCCGCATGATCCGTTCTCAACAAGAACTTCCTTCCGTATAGGTACTTGTAGAAATGTTCTACTGACTTCACGGCGGCTAACAGCTCCCTCCTGGTGACACAGTAGTTCCTCTCAGGCTTCGACAGGACTTTACTGAAGTAGCCAACGACCCGCTCTTGCCCATCTTGCAGTTGTGACAAAACCCCTCCGATTCCGTCGTTGCTTGCATCTGTATCCAAGATGAAGCGTCCTTCTTGGGTCGGAAACCCGAGAACCGGGGCCGTCGTCAGGCGTCTTTTCAGGGCGTCGAAGGCTGCTTGGCATTCTTTATCCCAAAGGAAGGCTCGTTTTTCCTCGGTTAGTCGTGTCAGCAGCTTTGCGATGTCAGAAAACATTCTGACGTAACGACGATAGTAAGTGCAAAGCCCCAGGAAACTTCGTAACTGATGCTTGTCCTTCGGTGTTGGCCATTCTTGGACTGCTCGCACTTTTTCAGGATCCACCTCGACGCCGTTACTGCTGACCACGTGACCCAGATAGTGTACTCTCGTTCTTAAGAGATGGCATTTCTTTGGGTTGAGCGTCAGGTTAGCCATTTGGAGTCTCTTGAAGACTTCCTCCAGGTTTGACAGGTGTTCGTCAAACGTCCTCCCTACGACGATTATGTCATCCAGGTACACGAGGCACGTTTTCCAGGAGAGCCCTCTGAGTATGTTCTCCATGAGCCTCTCGAAAGTAGCAGGCGCATTACACAACCCGAATGGCATTACGGTGAATTGCCACAGTCCAGATCCTACTGTGAAAGCCGTCTTCTCCTTGTCTGCAGGGTCCATTTCCACCTGCCAGTAGCCACTCTTGAGGTCCAGGGTGGAAAACAGCTTCGATCCGGCCAGAGTATCCAGGGTGTCGTCTATCCGGGGAAGAGGGTAGCTGTCTTTCTTCGTCACGTTGTTTAGTAGACGATAATCTACGCAGAACCTGGTGTCTCCATCCTTCTTCTTTACCAAGACTACAGGAGATGCCCAAGGACTGCTAGATGGTTCGATGACTCCCTCTTTCTCCATGTCGTGGATGATCTTCTCCGCTACCTCCCGCTTCGCCTGCGGCAACCTTCTTGCTGACTGGCGGATTGGTCTCGCGTCTCCCGTATCGATCTTGTGTCTAACAATACTCGTTCTCCCAGAAGGTCCCTTGTCAGACACGAAAATCGATCGATATCGACGGAGTAGCTCAATAAGCCTCTTCTTCTCGGATCCAGCGAGAGAATCGCAGGCGCCCACTAGAGCTTCCTCCACTTTCGCGACTCTGAAGCCAGCGCTCGCCGTCACCTGGTGGATAAGTGACGTCACTGGTGAGCAGGTTCCCACTTTGGTCCCCTTGCGGATGGTAACTGGGTAGTCATTGATGTTGATGAGCCGGACTGGAATTTCATCACCCAGCGTTACCAAGGTCTTCCCTACTAGAACGCCTCGGCCCACCTCCACGTCGTGGTTCCAAGGTTCCACTACGACAGGATTCCCTTTTCCGGTGACGCCTTGAAGTCGGGTCACCACTATCGATTCGCTCCTACCCGGCAGGATCGTGTCTTCTGTCAGCTTTATCTGATGGACCGTCTCACCCTTGGTGTGCAGGAATATTTCCTCTGGGCCGACCTGCATCACTTGTCGTTTCAAATTGAGTGCGAAGCCGTGGGTCTTCATGATGTCCATTCCCAAGATGGCGTCCTCTTCGATGTCAGCTATCAGGACTCGGTGTGGCGAGAATCGCGCAGTGCCGATCTTGATCTCGACGTCGACTTCTCCGTGGACGGCGGCAGCTTCGCCCGTAGCCGTTCGCAACCTCCACTTGGACTCCATCACTCTCTTCCCTCGCGTGTTCAGCAGGCCTGGTTTCAGGATCGTCTTGGATGCCCCAGTGTCGATTAGAAGGGTGTGCTTCCTGCCGTTAATTTCGCCATCCACGTACAGGCTGCCACCTTCACCTCTCAGGGTAGCTATTTTGATGAGGGGGTCTTGGAACGGGTATCGGGTCGGAGCTGCCCCCTTGGAGCCGACCCGCTTTAGTTTTCCGACGTCTGGGCCGTTGTTGGCTTCTCCACTTTAGGGCGCTTGCAGTCCCTTCGGAGATGGCCAACCTCTCCACAACCCCAGCATTTCGCCGGTTCCCTTTTGTCTCCCTTCAGCAGTCCCTTGAGGGCGTTGAGGACAACCTGCTCCAGGGCGTCCTCCTTCCGCTCGGCTTCCACGCATGCGTCGTCCCCGACCACAGCCCGAACGCGGCCACAGCTCCTTGACGCCTCCGTCGCAGCTTCGTATTCCAGGGCCATCGAGAGTGCTTCCAATGTGCTCTTGGGACGCGACAGCCGTACCGCCCGCTGCATCTCCACATCCCTCAAGCCGTCGATGAAGGCCGAGACCGCGAGGCTCTCCGTCATGGACTCCGCCGCTTCCGGGTAGGCGAATCTGACTAACTTCGCGATGTCGGCTTCGAACTCCTGGAGGCTCTCTCCCTGCTTCTGTCGTCGGTTCTTCATTCGGGATTGGTAGACCTGCCCCAGGTGTGCGTGCCCGTACCGCCTCTCCAGCCTCTGGACGAGTAGCTCGAAGTTGTCCAATTCCCCCTCTGGAACAGTCTGCAGCACGTCGAGGGCGTTTCCTCGGAGGGCGACCGTCAGCGCCACTGCCTTGTCCCTTGGCGCCCAGTTGTTGGCCTTCGCCGCAGCCTCGAACTGCCGGAGGTAGTTCTCCCAGGGTATTTCCCCGTCGAAGGTTGGCGGCTTCACTCGATGACTCGCAGTAGGAACTGCCTCGATCCTGGTTACCTCCTCGATCCTGGTTACCTCCTCCGAGTCGTTAAACGGGTTACCTGAACTGGACATGTTTTGCCGACTGGGCTGGAAATGCATGGATTCTAATCGGGTCCCCAATTCTCGCAGTTGGTTCTCCAGTTCCAGTCGTTGGATTTTCTCGGCTTGAAGTGCGCTGTCAAGGTTTCCAATTCGGCTATCCAGCTCACCGTGGAGTTCGTCCAACTCGCCGTGGAGTTTTCCCAGTTTGTTATCCAACTCGTCATGGAGTTTTCCCATTTCGTCGTGGAGTTCTTTTCTGTTGTTATCCAACTCACCATGGAGTTTTCCCATTTCGTTGTGGAGTTTTCCCATTTCGCCATGGAGTTCTTTTTTTATGTTGTCAAGGAGACGCTCACCTTCTTCCTCGAAGCAGAAAGTTTCAGGGTCCTCTCCATTGTCGTTTAAATATTCCTCCAGGCGTTTCTGTAGCACTGCTTTCGACCCTGTCGTTTCGAGTTCTCTATCTTCCAACTCACGTTTGAGGTCCGTCACTTTTAAATCGCGTAATTTCTTCATTGTTCTTAATTTATTTCACTAATTAATCCGCACTCTGACACCACTGTAACGTTTTTACTATTGACTAAAACTAAAACACTACGCGATTATCCTAATTAATTTATTTCTTACACTACACTTATAAATTTAACTTAACAATCACCTAATTCATATTCGTTCACGATGTTTATTTATTTTAGCGCGCGCGGTCTCTCGCTCGAATGTTTACACACACCGGTTCAACTGTGTCTCGCCTTGGGTCGGGCAATCCTTATAAATGCAGGTAGAATGCTTCCCGAACATTCCAGCAGTTTTCGAGATTGTTCTACGAATTTCTCCACGGGTTTTCGGCGAATCGAAGCGACTCGGTCTTACGAGAGTGTTCCCGCTGTTTCTAGAACGGTTTCGCGGAACCCGGGCAGTCCCAGACGTGTTTATTTGGTTTCGGCGAGCCGTTCCGTTACACTATCAGTATATTGGGGCAAAGTAATATTAAGGGGCCAGTACTAAAAAATGATTTAAATAAAAAAAAATTAAATGCACTTTTGACGTGATATACGTCTTATAAATCGGTGTACGGGCTACCTACACGTCCCAGAAAACATTGTAACGTTACGCCAGTACCATGCGTGCGAGCGAGAGCGAGAACTAGTGACAGAGATCGACCTCAGCGTTTGCCTTGCGACGCATCTATTTCTCTTCAATTACAGCGTCCGAGTGAAAGAGTAAGAGAGACCGGCACCACACAACCAATGTGAGCCATGCGGGAGTTAGATGACGCATCTATCTCCCTTCCACTCCGTCGGCGGCGACGGCGGCAGCACACAGTTGGACGTTAGCGGTATTGCCGAATATTATTTATCAAGTTATCTGAATATATACTGTGCATACCATTGCTTATTACCAGAGACTGGATTATATGCTTTTGCATATTGGCATATGCCTTTGCATATTTAGCGCATTCTGACTGGTTGCCGCATATTTTACGTAAAATCTAGTGATGATGCGTATTTTCGCCATATTTACAATATTTTGTGGTAGTAGTTGGATTTACATGTAACATTTATTGCAGGATATGAATATTTTACAAATTTTATATCTTATTGAATGGCGGAGTTCTTAGGAAACATCGGTAGCATAGTAAACCAAAGGAAAACAACAAGTCTTCACCAACTGCTTTAAACATAGGTAGCATGTTAAAATCTCAAGCGATAATCCCTTTACAGCCTTTACAACCAGCAATTTGCGTTAACCGCTTGGGTTTTCCTGTTTACACCCTTTAGTCCTATTTTCGAAGAGCATTCCATGTATTACCATTACGATTTCTGTGAAATATTAACATTTCCAAATTATTCTCTTCAGACTCTAATTTTGGTTCTCTATCAGTTCATATCAGAAAATTATAGCGTAATTCTGTGTCGTTGTACTATAGCATCAAAACCGTTTCTTAAGTCCAAAAACTATTAAATTCAAATCATGGTCTCGTTACTGACAAAGTCCACCTTAAATTAAATCAAGTACTAACGAAAAATGTTGGATTTTCTAAACTACAACATATTAATAAAATCCTTAACAACGAAAACTGCGATGAAATCAGTAATTTGGATCCAGCAGTATTAATTAATTATAAGTTTGCTCCAGTCAATTTTTGTGATGTAGCAAGATCTTTTTCGATGTATAAACATTATTTAAACGACCGCAGATTAAATTTCAAAATGGAAAATTTGGAAAAATATATTGTGACATAATATAATAATAATAATAAAAATAATAATAATGTTGACGATGAAAATATTAAGGTATTATGAGTTGATATTGATTGTTTTGATTACGATATTTGATTTTTAGTGTTATCTTTTTGTAAATAAATGCATATTTAGCTGCATATTTTGGTGTTTTTTGGTGCATATTGCATGCATATTTTACACCATTTTAGTGCATATTTTCCAGTCTCTGCTTATTACTATTACAATACCAATTGCGGCAATAAGGTATTTAATTCTTGCATTTTAAGAGTTTGATTACATTTACCTATGTAATCTCATATATTTGTTCTTGCATCGGTCAATGAGTGCAGTAATAATAGGTTATGTTACGATTTCGACTAAAAAATAGTATTCAATAGTGATAATAATTCAATGCAATTCATAAACGTATGCAATTTTTCATCAATGTTTTCTTATGAAATTATCACGTAAAATTATCGTCCGTAAACCGACTTTACAGACAACCAATTTTTTTAAAGAATAAAGAGATATCTAAATGAAACTTTGCACATTTATAAATAAACTCATGGACAAAATTAACGTACCACCACATATATTTAGTGTTATTTCAAAATAATGATGCTTTTCAGTTGTTTAGCTATTTCACAAGTAGGCTCTAGATATACTTTGACGGTACAAATAAATGTTTTCAACGAGGGTTTTGATATAAAAGTATAATTGCAAAGAAAAGCATTTTTGACAAAAATTGATTTAAAGTATGATCAAAAATTTTTGCTTATTAAAACTAATTGTTTTGAGCCACCAAGTTTTTTGTTATTGATAATGTAAGTGGGAGTGTACTCCAGTTTAGTAATGAATCGCAGAACAAAAGTCAGTGTCAGTGTCAGTTGTCAGTGGAAGAAGCAGTAAGAGCATCAACTTTACTGGATGAGGGATATTCGATGCATCACGTTGCTAATACAATAAGAAGAAACCATTCCAGCATAAGTCGCATGGTTAGACGATTTAACGAGAAAGGTTCTCATTTACGAAGGCCGGGACAAGGGCTAAAACGCTGTACTAATCCAATAGATGAGCGTTTTCTTAGACAATCCGCTCTAAGAAACAGGAGAACGACTACTACCATCCTACAAGATGAGCTCGTAGATGCTCGCAATCTTCTTGTATCTTCATAACGATTGGAAATCGCTTAGATGAAGCATAAAAGCGGCCAAGAAACCCCTGCTCACCAGAGAGCACAAAATTCAAAGATTGCGTTATGCGAGACACCATCAAGATTGGACTAGTAATGATTGGAAGAGGGTTTTATTCTCAGATGAAACTAGAATTAGTCTTAAATCTCCTGATGGACATGAGCGTGTCTAGAGAAGGCTAGGAGAGAGATTTTCAAGTTGCAATATCTCTCCAAGAGTTCCGTTTGGTGGTGTCTCTGTAATGTATTGGGGAGGCATCTGTTTCGATGGCCGCACAGAATTGGTAGGTCAATGAATGCGGATTATTATCTGGAACACATTGTTGTTGCCCATGTGATGTCATTTGCTCATTTTGTGGGAACGAATTTTTTGTTTATGCAGAACAATGCTCGTCCTCATGTGGCTGGGCAGATTATTTGCTACTTAAATGCTATAGCTATTCCGTTCATGGAAAAGCCAGCGCCAAGAGTCCGATATGAACCCAATACAGCATCTATGGTACGATATTAAATAAAGGATTCGACATCGTACACTTCTACCTGCCAACCACAATTAACTGGTAGATGAAGCAATTCAAGAATGGGAAAATAATCCTCAAGAAGTCGTTCAAAATTTAATCTCCAATATGCCAAGACGCATGGAAGCAGTAATTAGGAGTAGAGGAGGACATACACGATATTAGAACAGCTTTAAGTCTAAAAATTCTATTGTTTTCGTTTGTTTTTGGTTTGCTTGTGCGTTGCTTCCAAGAAAAAAAGTTGTTTAATACAAAATGAATAACGAATAACGCTATGATTCGCTGATTTCATTCACTAGCTACTAGACCACCTAATTATTAGCTTTTATAAAAATGTTATTGCAATATTAATCACGGTATTGTAATTATACAAGTTTAATTGTGTGGTGCGTCAATTTTGTCCGAGTTTATTTAACAAAGATTTTTTTTTTAATTTTCCGGCGTGTTTTTGGTCACTAGAACGTCTGAAGAAAAAAAAGGAAAGTGGGTTTTAATCACAGACCATTAATATAACTAGACCCGTTTGTTTACAAAATAATGTATTGACAAGATCTTAGCACATTCTAAGCGTTTTTTTGCGCTGTTGCATGAATGCAAATGAAGAATTCTCGCTTACGGTTTGCTTATACATCCAGCCTACTTCGCCTGCGGTTGGTCAGTTGTACGTAAATCTAAAATAATATAGTCTTTCGTTATGAGAGGCATCGTGGCAACATCGCGTCATAGTCTGTCACACGCTAACCTAACCAAACCAAAACTAACCGGGAGTAATTTTGATAAAAATAGGAAACATTTAACAATGGTTAATAGGTGCAAGATATGCAACGTTTATAGCGATGCAGGGAAAGCGTCGGGATTGTCTTTTCATAGGTAAATAAGGAGATTTATTAATGAAATTTTTTGAGGTTATGTATCATCTCAGTGGCGTTCTATCAGTGTTATTATTTTAGGTTTCCAGTAGATCCGATTAAAAGAAATATTTGGATTTCTGTTTTGGGACTTAGCGAAAATGATAACATAACAAAATCGTCCTATATTTGCTCAAAACATTTCAGTAAAGATGATTTTGTGTCTAAAATAGGAGCAACCGACAATGCTAGATATTTAAAGAGAGATGCTGTTTCATTGCCGATGCATCAAGTTTTTGAACCTAAAAGTACTACAAGGTAATTAATCTCTACCCTGTAACTGTGTTTAATAGAAATGTCAAATTTATGAATTTGCCAAAATTCGAAGCGAGACATTTTTTGAATTTAAATTTCAATCTTTTCAATGTGAATTTCAACAAAAATATTATACTGGTTACTGTGAGAAACAATTATTTCTTAAGATATGAGAAAAAATAGTAATTTTATTAACCATTATTAACCATTTTATTAAACACTAAACAACTTTGAGGAGTTATATCTCAGAAGCTAAGGAGCAAAATAGCAACTTATTATGAATAAAAAGAAGCGCCTTTCCGAGTACTTTCCTGCTATGTTTTCAGAATTTCATTTAACAAAAAATTCGCCAAGATAATCTATTTGTTTATAAGCAAAAAAAAAACGACACTAACTTTAAACAATGACTGTATCCGTTCTAATAAATATTTTTTAATTCTGACAAAAGTACATGAAAGCTTGTTCCCTCTTATATATGACCGCTAGTTTTATTAAAATCGAATAGTGGGAAAAAATTTAAAGAATTTTGAAAATTTTCAATATTTTCCGATTTTTCTGGATTGCAAAATTATTGTACAAACTCTAATAATCGGATCGAAACGAAATTTACTCGATTCTTTTATTATAACTTGAGGATTTTGTACCTGTGATATGGAAGTCCTAACTACATTTTAAAGTGCTTAAAATAATAAGTTAAAAAATCACTGTTTTGGGCCGATTTTTTGTTGTTTATTACTATTTGGCAAAACTGCTAATAAATTTTTGAATTTATAACCTATGCCATTTTATGTAAAAATAGATTCTGCAACTTTTTCCTCTCTTCAACTTTCTTCTAAATTCAATAATTAAAAAGTTAGAAGCAAAACAATTCGGGAAAAAACGCGTTTTTGTAATTTATTTTTAAATTGTTGAATTTTTAACAATGTTCCCGACCGATGCGCTTTGGAGGATAAGTCAATCCTTATTCTAGACGTTATTCCCGAGGTATTCATGTAAAAACATTGCGGTTACCTCTTATGCCAATCTAAAGCAAATTTCTGACAGATGGGTCTTGGACTATACTTATTATATGCATTATTACTGTCATTTTGATTTTGATAATCTATGTCCTTCTTTATCATTTGTCACTTATTTCGCACCTTTGTTACCTAGCATGTAAAGGGCTTCATTGCCCGTTGATCTAAATAATAAATAAATTATTTTCTTAATTTTGTTTCCTTTTTGTCCCTTATTATTGATACGCCTATGGGTACCTATTTTGTACGCTGTCAAAATTCGTCAAAGGCGGCCATATTTTCTTCCCCCTTTACACCGCGCCTATCGGCTATGTTGGCATGTAAACAAAGATCAGTTTCTAATGGGAACACCGGGTCTAGTTATATTAATGGTCTGTGGTTTTAATCAGTATCGAAACCACTATAGTGAACTAAAAGAAAAAATTTTCGACAACAAATAACAAAATGGCGGCGTTTTCCCCGAATTAACCGATTTTTGTTACAAAAAAAACCTCTTGTACAGGGTGACCACAAAATTTCCCTTTCGAAATTCCCTCACTTTCCCACCAAATTTTAAAATTTTCCCGACGTTATTTTTATAATCAGCAGTCTTTCACGCGTCCTCCCAGGAAGTCTTTTCTTAGGAAAGTAATGGAAGGAACATAGGAAAAATATCATTGAAAACTTGTGAAAACGGGAGAATTAAAATTTCTTAATATTTATTGTGATTCATAAATCATATTTTAAATTATCAATGTTACGTCGAAGTACAAAATATTTAGATTATTTTTACTATATTATGCCTTGTGAATATCTTAATTAAACTGCCTTAGCTTATCAGGTCTCATTTGGTTTGGTTTATTTTCATTTTTGAAGTTCAGTCTTGCGTGTGAATTAAGATATCGCACTTTTTTCCCAATAGCCCCAAAATTCCAGAAAATTTTTCCAAAATCCCTGACTTTTCCTGACTTTTCTCTGATTTTCCGACTGTGTGGGCACCCTGAATCTAGCAACTAAATACGGAAAAAGTCACTTCGTTCAAAAAACAAATTTTAATGTATCAGGAGTGAATTTGAGGGGGGGGGGGAGGATGATGGGGTAGGTTTCGGAAATGGACAAATAAATCATTCGACAGCAATTAATTACCATTAAAATATGCCGCTATAACAACTTTAGCTCTAGCCTTATTTGTTTCAGCGAACTCAACTTCTGAAGTTGAAATACGTGGTCAATTTTCGAGTCGATCGTATCAATGATAAAGTACACATCTCGATCGAAAGGGGACACTGTGACCACGCACAAGTATATATTAGAACAGTGAGCCAGCGTCAATGATTTCTGTTTGTCTACCTTTTTGAGGAGCGGTAAAGTTGAAGGTGTTGATAACGATAAGCGAGGTGACGACCGTGGCCTGAATGACGCGGAAATGGACAACTGATTTCCTTTTACACACAACTTGTGGTATTGAACGCCTACATCTTGCCTGTCATTTCATAAACTGGAAAATAAAATGGCTACTTAAAAAATGGCGAGAGGTTTCTATTGGCCTAAGGGGGTGGAAACATACATAGAAAACCCGCCTGCAAGAAAGTTTTCAAATCGACGATAATTTTTTGTGGTAGACATAAGGAAAACTGTAGTAAGTATGTGCAAAGTTCCTGCATTTTGTATTTGCGTTCTGGATATTGTACTAAAAATCGTAAATTTAAAATGGCAGGAAGTTCTATAGTAGCCAACCTTAGAAAAAGAGTCACAACGCGAAAATCACGTAAAAATCTCCCTGATATTCTAAATGCCATTTTGTATTCCACTTCCAAATGGAAATGGCAAATGTTCTACAGCAACGAACGTTTGGAGAATTCGAAAAAAGAGTAATAAATATAATAAAGTGTCATTAAAAACCAAACTATTATTATACACATTTCATGAAGAATAAGCTTTAGGTTTACAACCTTATGTTAACTTCCTCAATAATATACGAATACTATTTTTTTCATACGAGACAAACGACATTAAGCGGGCAGTCTCCTTCAAAATTGGAAACAAACCACTTTTTGGAATTTTTTTAAAGGCTATTGTATTTAGCCAATTTTTTTTTAGATATTGCGCCATTTATTGAATACATTTTTTTTTAATTTTCAATAATGTTTCGCGGCAGCAGAGGCTATTTTGTAAAAATGCCTTTCTACGTTCCGGCACTAAAATGACAGCTATGCTAGCACTAAAATGGCCGAAAACAGTGCTTTAATGAGGCTTATTAAAGCATTGTTTTTGGAATTTTTTTTGTTGGGTTGGTAACAAGATATTCCCTAATGCTGTCTGATGTCTGTCAAAAAGAATTAAAAATAAATATGGCCGCCGCGTCAAACACCCTCTTGTACTTGAAGCGATTCGGATTCTTGAGACATGATTTCGATTATATTTAAATCCATTAAATTAAATTTGAAAATGGTGTGAAAATTGACAGATGTCTAGGAAACAGCAGTAATGCCAACTTAAATGTCACGACAAAAAAATTCCCAGATAAGAATAAATTACTTAAACATACATAAAAATGAAATGGAAGCCGGAACATAGTAAAGTACTCATTGCAGAAGACATTCCAAGCCCTCGTTCGTTCTAAAACTCGCCACAAGCGGCTCGTTTTAGAATCTCGGACTCGGGCTTGGAATATCACGTCTTCTGCAACTTGTACTTTAAACAATTATTTTTTTGCTGGTCCCAATCACTGTGGCCTTCCTTGGAAAGAGTAGAGACAGAATTCAAAATTCTGTTCTTTATGCTTTTTTCTAGGACATAGGCCTACAAAAATGCACATAAATACCCCTCATTCTTTTTTATACACGTACTTCTCCCAAAAATGACTGATTTTTTTACATTAAAAAAACGGTCGTAAACTAATTTGAAATATTTCAAACAAAAAAAAATTTAGATCTACATATTCTACATCCTAAAAAAAAGTCTAAAGAACATAATGAATTATTAATTTTGTCTCTATTTTTTCCAGGAAGACCACAGTGATTGGTACCAGCAAAAAAAAACGTGTTTTTTTAAACATTTTTTAATGAATCGTATATTGTTGAGTTTATGTGTACATGTTTAATGTTTATAAACAATTGCATTGTGATTTTTAAAAATTTATATCTCGGTTTCTGTTGGTCGAAGAAAGCTCTCTTTTTTAATTTGTGCTTTTTATTCAGCTTTTTAATGCATTTTATCAAAAATATCATTTTTTTTTTAAAATACCAAACATGTTCTAATTGTTTAAAAAAAATAGGTAAAATTTGACTTCTTGTTAATGTACATAATGTAATGTAAGGTCTCCACCGTTTTGAATACATTATTAACTTACATAATATAAAGTGTTGCTCTTGGACATTAAAATGCATAAACATTTTCCACTAAAAATTATTGGCAAGCGTAGAAAGTGATACAAGTTGTCGGTTTTTGACCCTGGCTGGATAAGTAAATAAAATTTGGCACAAACTATTGAACCTAGACCTGCACACCTTTTAAGCGTTGGAAAATTCTTATTAAAAGATAGCTGGATTGATTTTAAAAAAATTTTGCAAAGTTATAACTAAGAAAATAAACTCATTTTGGGTGTTTTTTTTTTGCAATAACTGTTTTATTCGTTGATCGATATTAATGTAGCAATTTGTTTTCTATTTCACACAAACCTCTTGTTCATGACATTTCCTCGCGACCTATTGTTTTTCAAATATTTTGGAAAAATCACTTTTACATTGTTTAAATAAAACCTAATAAAAGATGATCTCGAGATGAAAAGTCTTTTGTATTATCGCCTAGAAAACATTTTTGCAAAAATACTGCTTTTAAAACAGTCATTAATTTTGAATATTTCTTTCTGCTAAATGCACTGGGCTATTGCCGTATGTTTTGCTTTTCATACGGTAAGCCAATGCTGAATAGAATTGTCATCGATTATTAGTAGCAATCGATATCATGTACCGATAAATAACTGATTATTCGTAATCAATCAGTATCAATCTTACACCAACGCTAAAAACGATTTGCTGTCGTAGAAGTTTCACATCCCTTCCCACTTTTTTTAATACAAGGAACATCCTTCTCTCAGATTCCTATTAGAATATCATTGGTATTGGGGTGTATTAAAACAGCAAATATTCCCCTGAACCACAAGGTGCACTGTCATCCGATTCATATACCGAGATCGTCAGACTTCTATAAAAGTACCTTTGCCATGAAATGCAACACCTTTGACCCAAACAGACCTACCCATTAATCGACGTAACTTAACAGCTCATAATAAAGTAAAATAAACTTTCTCTCACCTGGTGCGGCCCACGTCGGGTCCCTCCAGACTCCATCGTGGTTCAAATGGTTCAAAGCCAATTTACTGGAAGCGTCCTTAGATTCGAGACCCCATAATTTTTTCGCCGCTGGTGCAATCTGGAAAAGGGAACGTTTAAAAATTAATTTTAGAACGAAACGAAAATATAAGTTTATCGAACGAGAAGTAGTCGAATCTTTAATAATTCAAGCGATATGGATTGATTTTCCGCTGATGGAATAATCACCGGGGGCGGCTGATGGATAAACGGGGGAGCCATAAAATCCGGGAAGACAGGAGAGGAGCGTTGAAAAAACGAGTCGAGGGGGTTCTGGATAGTAATAGAAACAAACGGCCAGCCTAACAAATTTAAAACCGCTGAAGAGGCGATGAAATTAGGCCCCAGTGATGGGTCTCGATCTCGCTCGGATCTCGAGACGAGACGAGATTAAATATTGAAATTTCGACACGTAACGAGATCCAATTTTGGTATCGTCTCGAAAAGTCTCCAATTTTATATCTGCATTCTCCTATCTGTAAAATACCCAGAGCTATGAATGACAACCTCATTTATCTGATTATTAAGTCAGTAAGGAGGGTAAATGGTAAAATTTTCAGCTCTGCTCGTATAGTTGCACATTTTGCGGTAATCACTTAGTTTTCTCATAAATCTATAAGAATTTATTAATAGGAATCAATGGACCTATTTAACAATAACGTATCCATTCATTAGTAGTGCAGTTTAAAAAATGGGCGTAGGCCGATTGCGCGCCGCGGCCAGAAAAACATGTAGGTAGGTAGTAAAAATCCTATCAGCCGATTGCACGCGGACTCTCTTATTCTATCTACAAATTGCGCGTAGTAGTTACAAACGCTCAAAGTATTCCAACCAAAAATCAGCGGCGTAAAAAATAAATATTTAAAAAAAAAAAAAAAATTGAAAATTGTGAAATGTAGCACTAAAGTCAGTTACTCTACATTAAATTTTAGGGGAAGGAAAATTTTACATTTAGTAGGTATAATTTTGGTGATTCTTTAAAAAAATTTGACAAACAACCTGCGTAGACATTTAAATTATAATCCCTTCCTGCGCGCAATCGGTCTATAACCTTTGAGACCCTCTGAACCTGCCAGGTACAAAAACTGACCACGGTGCGCAATTGTTGTACACGCACCCAAATCTTAATAAAATTTGTTATAATCCGATAATCCGGCAGGAAATGGCATGACAAGTTCCCAGTGCGAAATGCTAATTAAAATAAAATTTCACACAAGTGAGTATCTCTCAGTCAACACCCCATCGCATTGAAACACTTTGTCAAAGTGTTTTAATGGTGTTTTAATTAAAAGTTTAACCATTAAATTCTGACATTGTAACTTTCAACATAGATGGCTGTTTTCCCGTTTATTCAAACTTTTTACAATTTCACTTTTTATATCACATTTCTTATATTTTACATTCGATTCGGTTCTAGAACTTAGTCCCCCTCGACCCCTCCTATGAGGAGTGTGGTTTGTGATTTTATTATATATTTTAACTGTCTGGTCCTTTGTGTTATTAATTTTTATGCCCTTTTTTTGACCAACGGGTAAGGTCTAAGTTCTACTACCTTCTAGTCTAGACAACTAATTTTAGTTTATTTCTTTGAGCAGGGTTCGACTGATGATGGGTCTTAGGGACCCGAAACATGTCTCTTGTTAATAATAAAAATCGACCTTTGACAAAGTGTTTCAATGCGATGGGGTGTTGACTGAGAGATACTCACTTGTGTGATTTGCTCTCCCATCTTAGAGTCATGGACTTCTTCATTTCGAAAAATAAAATTTGCTCATGCGATTAATATATGACCGCCCAAGTATTTTCAAAAGGTATCGTCCTTTTGAAATGCCCATGAACGACAAGAGTGCTTCAAATCTTGCGACGCCGGATAGGAGCTTAGATATAAAATTTCATTTTGTTGAAATTTAATCATGGACGAACGGACAAATTACCCCATCAGATGGAAATAATTCCAAAAGTATCTCCGGATTTCTAATGAAGAACTAATTAGTGTCTTCTAATTTTATTTCGAAAAAGTACGTTTAGAGTAATTAAAAATAAATGATAATTCTATTAAATAATGCCGCTTTAGCATATAATACACAAGTTTACATTCATTTCTTACTTGTTCTTATAACTAAAATAGTTACAAGTTTCGTTCGCGGTATCCTAACAAACATATATACTAATAAAATTGATTTTCGATTTTGAACCCATGTCTCCACAATTAAGTATTCATCAACAAAATGTGAAATCGATAAGACTAATGAATAGAGCACGGATGTTCAGGCAAAAACCTAAAAAAAAACTTATTTGAATCCTTTTTTTTTTCTTATAATTGCCTTTATTCTTAAGTGCCTTTTTGGTATTAAATTTAACTAATACCATTTTCTTAGAGAAGGGCTATAATTACCACGGTAATTATAATAATTTGTATATTCTTTACACTACCCATTTCTTAGAACCAGTAGTTACCCGTTAACGATAACTACAACATCTGGTTTGTTCATAATGGATTTGTGCCTGTTGTTGACTCTTATCCTTATCGTATTTTCTCTCACAATTACTAAAATAGTTTGAATTTCAATTTGTAAGTATAGTTCTCCCGAAATGCCGAAAGTACGCGTTTCGGTAAACGACAACTTAAACAAATTCGTGCGAGAATTTGGAAGTGGTACTTTTGGTAAATGGTGAAGTTCTATTGTGAAAAATATGTGAAAAATCAGTGAATTCTGAAAAGAAGTATTTTTACTCAACATATAGAAAGTGCGAATCCTAGGAAAGGTGTGGAACGTAAAACAAACGTTTCAAAAACGACGTTGTTAGACAATTATTCAATTATCAAATCGCGAATCGGAATTTTCCTTCGACTTATGTAGAGCTTTTGTAACGGCTGGTATTCCACTTTGGAAATTAGAAAACTCAACTCTACGAGCCTGTTTCAATAAAGACGTAAAAGAGAATGTGCCTAGTGAATCCACATTAAGAAATAATTACTTGGATCGTGCATATCACCAAACAATAACAGAAATTCAAAGGTATATGAAGGACAAGAAAATATGGATAACTACAGACGAAACTACAGATGCGACATGAAGGTAATTGACAATTTTTATTATTGGTATTGATTACGTTATTGCATTTTTATTTTTTAGGCATATTGCCAATGTTATTGTTGCTTCACTAGAATATCCAACTAAAATTTATTTAATAATTTCTGAATGCCTTGAAAGAGCAAACGGTTCCACTATTGCTCAATTGTTTACAACATCCTTATCACTGAGTTGGCAAGACGGAGTTCAATACAATGTAACTAATGTAGTGTAAAAATGTAGCTAATAAAAGAACGAAGATTCGTTTCTGAAAGACCTCTATAAACCCAATAAGGGCAGAGTTATTGCTCGTTGAAGGATGGTTATTTTTCGAGAACCCCGAAATTGAAACTCTTCAATCTTCACAATAACTTGAAAATGGTGAAATTTTTGGGAAAAACACAATAGACCTTTTTTAAAATACATAAAAAACTAAACTTAAAAATGAGCACTGATAAAAGTCTTTTGCATAAGAGTTGACTAATTTGTAACAAAAATAAAGTAACACCTTACTTTTTTGTATTTTAAAGTTAAAAATTACACCCTCGTCATTACCACCCTGATATAAATTAAGCGTAATCCACTTGCAATTAACTCTAGGTATTATTGATATGATCCATGTAGTTTAACCGGCTTAGAATGCTTATTTTAGAAAAAATATTTGTTTAAAATGAAAATTGCATTTTCTTAATTTTGGAAAATATGCATTTTTCTTAAGTAAATCAAAAACTATTCTAGATATGACAAAATGTTTCAAATGTTAATCGCAGAGTTTGTCTCAATTAAAATTGTGATTTTTTGTTTATCTTTGTACATATCATAAAAATTGGAGAAGATATGGCGGTTCTAAGTTTGCATTCGCGTACTAATTATGGCTCATCCAAGCCCTTTGAACGCAACCCTTTTTATAACGACGGGTTGTAAAAACTTTTAACTAATTTGATCTTAAAGCGATTGAAATGGGGCGGCGGTGGTCGTGTGGTTTAGGCGCTGGCTTTGAGTCAGGCGATCACTGTCGTCATGGGTTCGAATCCCACGTAATCCATGGATGTTGTGATTGTTGGGGGAAGTGTGTAAAATGTATCCAAAATCCCGTTCCTATTCACGCCGGTAACCAGGCCGGATAGGATCGGATATCCTGTAGGAGGGCGGGACTAGGATACACACACCCTGAGTCGGTAGAGCACGGAGTGGATCAACTGGGGTGAGAGCCTTAAGGGGGTACAACCGTGCTCGAGGACCGTGGTTCGGAGCCCACGTTAAACTGTAGGTCCCGTCCAAATTGGCCACAGCAGCGAAAAAGAGACGTTAACTTAATAAGACAAGACAAGACAAGACAAGCGATTGAAATTCCCTACAAAACGCATTTTTAAAAAGTCTCTAGCTTGGAAAATAAGGGTATTATCGTCGAAAAAAGAATTATTTTTTTTAATTTCGGAACATGAAGTTTTGAACAAAAATGGTAAGTACTTAGAGCTTACATCCAAATTTTCATGAAAATAGATGGTATTTCTCAAAAGTCTAGTCTTACAGCTTTTTTACCGGTGATAACCGCCATTTTTATATTTTTGGTCGTAAGGGGTGACGACTTTTATAAAGATTAAAGTGTTTAAAGAACAACAAATTTCGTATCATTAATGAAATATTCTCAATTCAGTATAAAGGCACTTTGAAATCATTTTTAATTTAAAAAAAATAGTTGAGATTGCTTTTCAATAATTCATACTCTTAGGGGACGATTTATAAGGGTTGAAGTGTCTCGGCGAATAATACTGTCACTTAAAGGAAGTACATTTCAAATTACAAAAAATATATTTGAAATTAGTTTTGAAAATTGATACCCTCAGTTAATGATTTACATGGGTTGCATTTGTCTTATTAATCATAAACTTGTTCGAGAATATAATTAATTTTAACTTTATATTAAACAAATGCATGCTAAAATCGTAGATTTTTTTAATATTTTGCAGTAAGGGGTAGTTTTCACCCCTAAAAAATAAAAAGCACACTTAGGCACATGTCCAACTATGAAGAGGAGAGCTGAAGTTCAAATTTTCATGAAAATCGACGTTGATTTCCAAAATTCCAGTTTTAAGATTTCTCACCGCTGATGACTGGATTATTTCAAGATTTTTCGAAACCGAAACGAGACCAGACTTAGATAGATCGAGACGAGACCATGTCATTTCTTTCTAGTAGTGTAGCCTACCGCTACTAACTCCGCTCGCTTTTGATGTTTTGTCAGCTTATTTGTTTATCCCGGTTGATATTTATAGAAAAACTTATTCCTTTTCTAATTCCGAAAATCATAGATCGGAAGACGTTCGTACCAAAATTCGTGATATTCCAAAATGCCACTTTACTACCTCGAGCGCCGTTTTATCGAAAACCCCGCCGGAGCGAGATTTAATTCTTGGCCGCATCCGAATCGACGAAATCCTCATTTCGCCCGGAAAACGCGGAAAAACCGACTTTCCCGGGCGAACAACCGAATAAATCTCCTCTCCACAACGTAAATATTTACGTGAACTTTTAGATTCGAAATACCAACGCGGAATCTAGATCGACGTGTGCGTTTAATATCATAAACAATTCGGATTTCGTCCGACCTACCGCAATTATTCCCAGATTCCCCGACAAGAGAGATAGAGCGGGAGATAAAGGGGGAGAGTGGGAATTTTAACACTTTCCAACCGAGCAACTTTCGAAAATGGGAACGTTAACTTCGGCGATCGAATTTGGGACAACGTTGTCGGGAGGAACAAATTATACTCTAGGCAGTAGCAATTGAAACACTGAATAAAATCTGAATTTACCGAGGACATTCGAAAAGAGCCCATTGTCTCTATATATACAAAACCATGGGACTTATCCTTCTGCTTAGGCCGGGACTATTCAATGCGTTTTAGCGGGACCCGTTTGGCGGGACAGGTATAACACATTGCTTTAAATGGCACCGTTTATACGGCTGCGGTTTTGCCGCACTAACAGGATTGCGAGCGACATGCTGCCGGCGAACGGGACGAACGGATGGCGAGATATGATAGACAACACCCGCATTTGAACGAGAGCGTTTATACTGTGCGGTTCTGCGGTTGCAGTTTTGTTGTATTTGTTCAATCAACATGTTCGATATGGACAAATTTATACAGTGCGTGCAAGAGTGCCCAGCTATATGGGAGATCTTTTACTTGATTCACGTTCGGCATGAAAAGGATGTACAGAATATCGTCTTGTTCTTTTTTCTGGCGGCTCTTCAAGCAAATCAGCAGCTTCAAGCGCGCAAACAATTTTTAATTTCGAAAACATTTTCACTCCACGATAGCGCAACACCAGCACGAACGACGCAGTTGCCGTTCTACCGCAATATGTATAGCCTCAAACTGCTTTCCCGTCAAACGGGTCCCGCTAAAACGCATTGTATAGTCCCGGCCTTATTCAGAAACGCACTGGTATTTTTAAAATGCAGGTGTTCAGTTGCCCAAGTGAAATCATATATGTGAATGTATGGATATGTACAGATAAAAAACTAGAGGGTCCATTGGACCGCAAATTTTTTTTTACGGCAGCGGCACTTCGTTTGTATTTTCTTCTTCTTCTAAGGTCCAGGTGTACAGTCGATCAGTGAAATCGTGTACGAGGAAGTACTCGAGACTCTACAGATACTGGATGGTCCACTGGACCATAATACAGCGGCCACGTGTGCTTTCCTTGTGATGTCTTCTTCCGCACTTATACTCGAGAAAGCAGTGGTGTGTGAATGTCTGTGCCATTTGTTTGTGCGATTTAGAAGTGAATTCGTTGTTAGAGTTATTATCCGTAATGATACGCCCATGGAGGACAAAGCGGCATCGCTCTTCACTACTTAAAAATCCATTAAGTGTTTTTTTTTGTTCCAATTGTGGCTGGACATAGTATACACGAAACATTATTCTTTCCCTTAACTCGTAGGGAAAAAAGTGTAATAGCGGAAACGTCCCGGACACTTTGTTAGCGACAGAAGGTCCTTTTTCCTTGGCACAAAGCGAGTGGTTGAGACCACTTGAAATCTGATTTATCATCAGAACGGCGTCGTAATGATGCGAGGAATATTAATGGAAGCAGTATGACGACGTAACGGTTCGAAAGGGAGCGTAAAGGCGGAGTAGTAATGAAATATCCGAAATTAGAGCAGAAAAATTACACATGACGATCCAGAATTCATGTTACGAACTTCGAAAACTAATTCTTCAGATCGTTTCAATTCCCAAAGCTTTGATTATAAAGCGGATACAGAAATTTGTTGGGGATGTTTAAAAAACGGGCATTTGAAATTTTGGAAAAAAGGTTTTCGCTATAACTTGCTACCCTACCCAATTCTCTAATACCTTTCAAACCCACCTTTTTCGAAATAGGGTTCCTGGCATGGCATTTATACTATTTTCGACAGGCTGGAACCTTTGCAACATTTGTCGTGTCGTGTAAAATGAGTTTAAGGGAGTAAAATCCATAAGTTATCGACCAAAAGTTTTGTGCTGTTGTTTAATTATTAACATTTAAAGGTCGAAAAACGTGAATTTTTTTGCATTTTTGTCTCCCTGAAAAAAACTTAGAATCTGATGAATAATTCAAAGGTACCATCTTGTAGGGAATCGAAAAATCTTCCAAATGACGGTTTATCAAAGTTGATTTAATATTTTGTTGCTTGTAAATAAAGTAAACATATGCATTATTTTTAATTAACAATACCTATTGTGAAAATCAACTCACAACTTTTTAATTGCGTAAAAAGTTGTATCTTCTATTACTTAATATGTGATAAAAATTTCAAAAGGATTCATTGAATACTTTTTGCAAAATTGTAATTATTCTTTATCCCTGGGGACTTTTCTTTGAATTATAATTATGCGTACAATAATGATGATACAATCATTCTACGGTTACCGAAAGAAAGAAGAAGAGTTATTTCATCAAACTTAATTATTTAATATCGAAAAAATTAATTATCACTATTGTCAAAAAACATAACAAAAACATGGCCATTTTTAGATCATTAACAAATAGAATTGCATTATTGATATTATTTATAGGGAAATGATTTTTACATATTTGAAAAGCTGGCATTTTTACCTTTTTTTTAAAACAAAAAAAATTGCCCAAAGTCAATTTGGGGCAAAGTTAGCCATTTTTTTTAAATTCACAGCTAATTTGTTTATAGTAATTAAGAAACCTAACTAACGCCATTGTAAGATAGAGTTAAACAATTTGTTAAAAAAAATTTGTAAATATTGAACTTCAATCCAGTCAATTTCAGCTCGACTGAAGACGACTCGGAATCAGTGGTGGGGCAAACCTGAAATCTACGAGCTCAAAAAATGAAACGGTAACTTCAAATCGAAGCAGCATATAATTAATAGATATCTCTGGCAATTATTAACCGATTTTAATGATTCTTTTTTTAATTTGGGGTACATCTTGGAGTACATTGCAAATATGCAACCTGTTAATTAATTACCCTTTAAATAAACAAAGTAATTTGTTTAACCATTTTATTCAATTTAGTTTTTAAATATTTTCAGTATTTTTCAATGTAATTGTAATTACTAACAGAAAACATAGAAATGACATGTGCACCCCAAAAAAACAAAATTGCTATATAAATAAATAATTAAGATTGATGGAATAACTTCTATCTTTCGGTAACCGAAGATTGTATCGAAAATAATTGTATCATCATTATCGTGCCCATAATGATAATGCAAAGAAAATTCCTCTGGGATAAACATCTTTTTACGCAATTTCAAAAGTTCCAAGTTGATTTTTACAATAGCTATTGTTAATTATAAATAATGCATAGTTTTACCTTTATTTACAATTTTATTATCTAAGCAACAAAACATTAAATCAACTTTTATAGACCGTCATTTGAAGGATTTTTCGATTCTCTACAAAATGGTATCTTTGAATTATTCATCAGATTCTAACATTTTTTCAGGGAAACAAGAAAGCAAAAACTTGATACTTATTAAACAATAGCACAAAACTTTTGGTCGATAACGTATAGGTTTTACTCCCGTAAACCCATTTTACACTAATAATTGCTTGGTTACCTGGATGAGTGAATGTCATGGAAAAATCTTATTTCCCTGACTTATATTACAGAGACGGCCAGACAAGCGAGACAGGCGAACCAGGCGCGAAAATAAATAAATAGTGAGAAAAATTAAGTGTTAGGCGGTAGTAATTCGTGCTAAATAAATTAGTACAGTAATAAAATTAGTTTACTGTAATTATCGAAACCACAAAAACGTTACATTATGCATGTAGCTAGTGTGAAAACAAATGCACAAAATTTATAACGTGAATACTCTTAGGTTCAGACTTTCTGATGCGGTATTTTCCACAGAATATGGTTTTACTCTGTAAGGTAACATGGGAGGAGAAATTTTTAATTATGCAACATGTCGGTAGACTCCGATTTAGTTAGGAAGAACACATGTGCAGGTACATAAACTCGTCGATTGCCACAGTTACCATAAAATTCATTCGAAGCAAGGGCGGATATGGTGGATCTTTCGCAGACAATAAAAAATAACTATTCAATATATTGAACTTACAAGCTAAAATATAATCATTTCTACCAAATAAAAAATTGTTTAATCTGTAAATCTGTAACAGTGGAATAAAGCAGCTTTATTGCTCTATTGGATAAATTATGGGTTAATACGGTTCATAAGAGTGAAACAAAATCCAATTATAAGGTGACTGTGGATAAAATAATATTTTTTCCGCGGAAAACAAGACTACAAATCATAAGTAGTTGAATAACATATCGATGACAATTAACAATGTACATTTGTAAACGTAACATAGCAGGTACCGTTCCAAACGTTCGGTAGTAAGATTGTGTGTTCCAAATCCACGAAAAGTATTTACATTTAGGTGTCGCGTTAGCACTTATCGTATCTGATAAAAGCTCACTTGTGCCATTAACGAAACGAACGATTGCAGAGTTCAATTGGCGCAATCCATTCATAAACTGACATACAGAAAAATATTGTAGATATGCGTTATCAGTAGATTTTTGGTACAATATGTGACAGCTAGCGAGAATGGGTTAAATATGCAAATGCATATAATACGGTTGATAACAGTGTAAAGAGGTAACTGAAGTTTTAGACGGGGGGAGAACGTAGCCTCATAAAGTTCGAAGTGGATGCAGGAAGAATGATCTACAAGCAAGGTGCCCACACAGTCGGGAAATCAGGGTTATCAGGGAAAATTCAGGGAAATCGGGAAGAGTCAAGGATTTTGGAAAAGAAATCGGGAATTTTGAGGCTATTAGGAAAAAAGTGCGGAAATTACGAAGCCTTTAATACTATCAGTTAGAAATGCACCAAAAAAATGTGAAGAAGCCCTCAAACTGCAAAAGCAGAATAAGAATAAGGAAATCGAAATTGTAAATGAACTTAAACTGGCAAACATTAAAATCCGTGAGCTTGAAGACCGGAAAAAAGTTGCGCAAGACAACTTTTACAATCTGACAGCAGAACTTGATAAGGAGATTGCAGATCTTACCAAAATAATCTCTACTAAGAAGAAAATTTAGAGAATTGCATATTTTGTACTCGCACGCAAGACTGAACCTCAAAAATGAAAAGAAACCAAACTAAATGAGACCTGATAAATTAAGGCAGTTTAATTGGGAAATTCACAAGTCATAATACAGTAAAAATAATTTAAATATTCTGTACTTCGACGTAACATTGATGATTTAAAATATGATTTATGAATCACAATAAATATTAAGAAACTTTCGTTCTCCTGTTTACACATGTTTTCAATATTTTTCCTATGATCCATCTATTACTTTCCTAAGAAATGACTTTCTGGAAGCACGCGTGAAAGACCGCTGATTACAAAAATTAGGTCGGGAAAATTTTCTAATTTGGCGGGAAAAGTCAGGGAATTTCAAGGGGAAAATTTTGTGAGCACCCTGTACAAGGGAAGCAGCGGGGGATAGAAAGAAATGACGCAGAAAAATGCGAGGAAATAGATTGAATCAAGAACGTGGATAGGTACCATCAGTGCTATCCAATCTGGGATACTCAACCACACACAAACGGTTATAAGTCGTACGAGAAGAAAAGCGAACGAAACACCCGGGAAAAACGGAAAACCCCGAGGGTCCCCCTTCTTCCCGACAAGAACCGCCTTCGGGAAGGCTAATAGACGAAAGTCGAAAGGCTTAGAATTTCATTTGCCGTCGAATCGATCATCTTTTTACGCTCCTTATCACCTCTTAGCTTAATGTGCCACCCCGGCAATAGGACGAACCGTATAAGGCCGAAGAGGTCGTGACCCGGGGGGTCTTTGGCCTAGACCTCTCTCCCTCTCGTTGGCCGGAGAGACGGTCCCCGGCCCGGTCGATAGCCCGCCGCCACATCACTGCAACGTGCAAAAGGGGGCGGCACACCACTCACACACATATATACGTACACACACGCGGAGCGGAAACGGGGCACCCCCGACTTGATGTTGCAGGTTTCTTTGCGGATATCAGGGACGCCGCCCCCCATTGACACAGTTTTCGTTAACGAAATATAAAAGAAGCGGGAGTAAGAAAACGCAATGCTTGAATACACTTTAGTAACAGTCGATTTTAATGATATTTTCAACGTTACAGACTCTGTTTTCAATGATAATAACCAAAGAGCGGATTATATGTAAACAAAAATAGAAAAATATGTACATAAATATGTAAGGGTTTTCCGAAATACGTGTAAATATTTGCTAAAAATATCTAGTAAATTAAAAATTTAAAGGAAGATTTTCAAATAGCAAACAAGCAATATTCATCATAAATATATCTTTACATTATTCCAAAAATGTATGCCTTATACTCTACTTAACATTATAAGAAGGATTAACCACTAATTGTTTTTCAAAATTTTTTACAGTAAAATTTTGACGCTTATCGGTAAACATGTGGTTGTACAAAGAAAAGCTTCTCTCAACCTAGCGAGGTTATCGCGGCATATTTTAATTTCGGCAACAAGATTTCACTGAAACTAGTCTCTACATCAAAATTCCCCTCAAAAATATTTGAAATATTTTGAATAGTTTTGAACCATTCATTATTTTCAAAAACCTGATTCAACTTGTTCAAAACTATATTACCAATTTTCCCGCTTACTTATTCGAATTTTTTTTTGAAAATTTTCTATTATTTCAACAAAATTAAGGTTTATGACATGTCATTAATCTGTTTGCATCAATACTACACTGTCCACAAAAACGAAATACGAAGAAAGAAATAAGGGACACCTAAGACCCTACTTAGCGCAAAGTTATACTGTGCTTAACAGTAGGTAAGGTATTGGTTTTAAAAGGAGAATAATAAAAAAAACAATAAGAATAAGAACGATTATTTAGATAAAAAAGATGAAATCATGTAAATATATGTAACTATATTTTAAATATATAATTTTATGTAACTTTGATGAAAATATGTAAAAATAAGTGAATTACATATATTTGATAATAACAATCAAAATTACCAAAATCGGATCTACAAGGAATAAAATGCAACTTATCTAATAGTATATTAAAGTATGAGTGGATATTGAGCTCTTTCAAACACGAGCGAGTTTTCGAGCACGACGGCGTAGCCGGAGTGCTCGAAATAGAGCAAGTGTTTGAAAGAGCAGTTATCCACGAATACTTTACGCTATTTTTTTATTGGTACCATTTTTTATACCAAAACCAAGTGCATACCCAATATGATTAATTTGAACGACACTCGTGACACTTCGTGACGGCCCGTCGCCCGTCGTGCTACCAATAGGCTCGTCCCGCTACGGCCAAAGACGCTCTGTTATTGGTTGAGATGGCCGTTGTTGATACGTTTCCATGGCGACTTTAAAACACGCGCGTGCGATAAAGCCCGATTTACGCACGCCAAAGCATGTTTTAAATAGGCAAAATAGCGTACCAATAAAAAAAACAATGTTTAAAGCACCTGTTTGAAAAACTATTCATCAGAACTAAGTTAGGAGAGTTTCAAGTTGATCAACGAAAATGTACTAAAATCGGTTATGTAAATTTCCGAAATTAATGATTTTTTTTTCTTTCGAAATCAAGCACAGCTAAGGATTTAACTTTGACGGAATAATGAAAAAATAACTACAAATTACACTATTCCGATTATATCACAAAAAGTCTAAATCACAGCATCACCCTGTAAAAGAGGTATCGGATTCCCAACTTGACGGAATAGCGTCCCATGGCCATGCAGAAATTTGCACAAAATTTTCCTTTCGAAATTTCCTGACTTTTCCCGCCAAATTTTGAAATTTTCCCGACCTTATTTTTGTAATCAGCGGACTTTCACGAGTACTTCAAAGAAGTCTTTTCTTAGCAAAGTAATGGAAGGATCATATGGAAAATATTATTGAAAACGGGAGAAGTAAAGTTTCTTAATATTTATTGTGATTCATTAATAATATTCCAAATTATCAATATTACGTCGAAGTACAAAATATTTAGATTATTTTTACTGTATTATGCCATGTGAATTTCTCAATTAATGTGGCTTAGCTTATCAGGTCTCATTTGGTTTGGTTTCTTTTCATTTTTGAGGTTCAGTTTTGCGTGTGAGTTAAGATCTCGCACTTTTTTCCCAATAGCCACAAAATTCCCGAGAATTTTTCCAAAATCCCTGACTTAATTTAGAATTTCCTGACTTTTCTCTGATTTCCCAGATTTGCCACCCTGCCATAACCAAAAATGCTGGATGAGGCACTGGGGCCCACGAGAATTGTGAAGAGGATCACTACTCATATCGTTTTGGAGGGAATTATGCATCAGTCCATTGTTTCACGGTTTTTGCTCAGAATTTTAAAGTATCTCTTCAATTGACCTGAAATTTGAAAAATACATAGGAAAAATGTCAAAGAAAAAGTTATATAGTGCCGATGTGTGCTTTTGGCCTGGGGGTGAGTGCCACCCCTTCTCGTGGGTGAAAATATTGAATCTTAAAATAACCCCGAAAATCGCAACTGTTCAATTTCAAGCAAAAAATGTTATATAAACGTTTTCTCTCTATAAACGTTAATATTTTCCGAGTTATTCACGATGGAAATTGTTGATTTTGTACCTAAAAAATGCATGTTTTTGAGTGGTTTCAAAAATAACTCGAAAACAGTAAATTTTAACAAAAAAGTCATGAGAATAAAAAAAAAACCTTTTGAAATAACGAATCGAATGGCGTTTTTTGAATTTCCATCGCAGCAACATAACCCGAGTTACAGTCTGATGAAGATGAGGGTTTATTTGAATTAACTTAGAATCGAACCTTTCATTAAATAACATAAAATGCTTAGTATTTTTTAAAGGTCTTAATGAAACCTGTACAATGAGTTAAGGTTAAAGTGATTTGGATGGAAAATAACCGAGTTATTATAAAAACAAAACGATTGTATCATTAAAAAAAGAAAAGAAATCAATGAATTTTCCACAAAACTGAGAACTCAAAAAAATAACTCTTAATAGTATATTGTAACGCGAAATGTAAATAGCAGCGCGAAACGTGTTTACTATTATCGGACCTCGGCGGCCACTTCAAAGCGCTCCGTTAATTGGGCCATAAAAGGAGAATGGAGAATACTCCCGAATATTCTTATTAAAGGAAGAATGATTTATTACCTTCCGGGCCTTTCTAGAAAAACATTATGAACTGGAATCTTCTCGAATACAATTGAGATATGTATATAAACACGGGCTTGCGATCGGAGAGGGATGAGACGTGAAGCCGCGAGTGAGTAAACAGTGCGAAAAACGGACAAGTGAAATAAATTAGCAGTTAAGAGTGTGACATAAATTAATTAGTTAGGAAGTAGTTTAGATAAATTAAGTAGTGTGTAGTGTATAATTAAAACTGTGTAAATAAATTAGAAATAAACCTTACAATATGTATAAATAGTTTTATTTATATACTAACAATTTGTCCTAAAATTTTAACCAGTTTGAAATGCTTACATTTGAAAAAAAACTTCAATTTAGTATTCAATTATTTTTTGAAATTTTATAAAATTCTTCGGTTTTTTTCAAAATTACTCGAAAACTAAGAGATTTGAAAAATATGCACGAATACTAAAATGTATTTTTTACGAAAGTTTTTCTTTTTTTTTTCTCTACGATGAAAACTAATTGAAATATTGACATTTGAAGTTTGGATATAAGTGTGAGAAGTACCTTTTTGAAGCCCTTTAAATAGCATCCTTTAAAAATGAAGGACATCAAAAAAAGTCCAATTTCACAAATCTGATTACCTGATAACCCTCCAAATTCCCTACAAGATAAGCTTGTGACCAATGAAATATCTTTAAAACTAAAACAATTATCGATGAAAAATCATTTCGCTTTCCTGTCATTTTTTTCGGAACGTACAAATATGTATCTCCATTTGGAACTATTTTTTTCCAATTAAATATACGTTTTATAAATTTTTTCTATTAATTTAAAAATTGACTACAATATTTTGTAAGAAGGGGTGATTTTTAGGGGTTGAAACAGCGAAATATTTGAGAAATGATATTAAAAATAGTGAGGAGATTTTACTTAAATGCACTCACTACATTGACCAATTTGAAATTATAGTAGGTAAATAATTTTTATACATTACCCTATAAAGGTGGTTTTTAAAGGTTGAATAAATGTATTATATTACAAAGTAGATTTATAAATGGTGAAATAAATGTAATGTATCATAAATAGACCATTTAAAATTTTGAAATATCGAGGAAAAAAAATTTAATAAATTTCGTTGTAAGGGGTGGTTTATAAAGGTTGAATCTATTAAATAGTTAATAAATTAAACTATGAATATTAAATAGATTTTAATTCACTATAAAATGCATCCTGAAATAATTTAATTACAAAAATAATTTTTTTGCAAATTTTGACGTAAGGGGTAGTTTTCAAGGGTAGTAAAATAGATATGTATTATAAAATGCATTCCCACACGAGAAACAAATCTTTATTCAGCATAATTAAACATTATTAAGATTGAAATAACGCTTAAATATGCAGTTTTTAATTTTTGGTAAAAATGGGTAGTTTTCACCTCTCAAAAACAAAAAGCACACATTTTAATCATATAACTTTTGAAGAGGATGGTAAGACAAGCTCACTTGCAAAATTTCATTAAAATCGGTGCAATACTTAAAAAATCGAAGGTTTTACAATATTTTACCGTGAAAGAATGGACTAATAATATCGGACGTGAAATAACGTACAAATATAAGCGTATTGATTAGACAATCGGTTTTGTTATTCTTCGATCGGCAGCTTCTGTGAGAAACTGAGGGTGGCTTTTAAGGAAAAGGGGTGTTTATTTTTGAATGACTCAAGTGAGAACCACAAAATCAATTTTGACAGTACAAATTAGCAATAAATCTGCTACAAATTACGCCACTATTTTGGCGATGGGAATATGAAATGGCTAGTGCAGTTTAATAAACGATCCAACGCTCATGCTCATGTACGCTCATGTAAATTTAATTTGACACTCGCTCGAAAAATCTTACTTTTCTTAACTCGTAAAACGATCTACTATTATTTTAGATCCATACAGATTATCCTAAATATTTGTGTTAATGATTTTTCGGTTTTCGGTTCTCTTAACAAGCTGCAAGTCGCTTTTTGTCTGCCTGTTTATATGTTTGTTCCCTATTCTGAGCTGGCGAGTTCGAACTACATTGTCATTCAGTGCTGAGCCATTTTAAAAATCTCAATATCGAATTAGTCGGAAAGTTACTTTAAATTACCGAGATACGTACCAATTTCATTTTCGATGTTCATGTTAAACGTTTTTGAGAGGATAATACGGAGGACGTATTGGTTGTACGCAACACACCGTACCTCCCTCACGTTAATAATGTGGTCTCTTACGTGTTCTGATTCATAAATGGAACAGATGGAATATATTCTCGAAATTAATTCAGTAAAGGTGTATATGAAACAAATGTAAGAGAATCGGTGAAAATGGAATTTGTAGCTCAGTCAGGATTGTATCTCGGTAGTTTAGTGGTAAGAACACCCGACGCGAAATTGGGAGACCCGGGTTCATATCCCAGCTGAGCTACAAATTCCATTTTCACAGATTCTCTTACATTTCTTTCATATATTACTTTAAAATAGATTTCAAGTTACAGAGTAATTTATGGTACTTGGACTCCTAGTTGTCGCATTTTTTCCATGTCCTTCATTGTGTCTTCGCAAGTAGTTTTGGACAGTTCCTAATCTGTAATCATTAATGCACTGCTCACTAGCAATATTTAAAAATTGAATTCATTTGAAAATTTACGTTTATGTAATAGACAACTGTTAATTTGTGCTTTATGCGTCACTTTCTAATATTGAGAAAATTTCAATTTTTTAATTGATTTAGTACTACTATTAGTAGTTATTAATAGTTAATTTACTGTGTCGGCCTAAGCAACGACATGGAAGGATTTTATTTTGTTGCACATTTTTAGTTACTCTCTATATATCTAAACCATTGTGGGGCAGAACATTGGGAAACAAAGGATAGATTAGTAGTATTAACGTGATATCTGCAACTTTTCATTTTAAATGAGTCATTTCGAGAAGGCGATTTGTCGATACATTATTGTCGCAAAGCACTAAGCATACCTAATTATTTTTAGCGTGAAAAAATGTAAAACCTGGCGTTTTGTTCCAATTCCAACCCGAAGTGACGCCAATCTATTTCACATTTTTTGATAAATTCGATAAAGAACTCGAAACATCAATCATCAAAAATTTCTATACCTCTTGGATTACAACAGATGTTCAAAAATAATGTTTTAAATGTTTCAAAAAATGTGTCTCATTTTGACTCCCTAATGGATGAGTGAAGAGAGTGTTTGGATGATTTCCGGTGAGATACGACTAATATCTTCGGTCATCAGATCTACCACAGTTTGGCCTGGTTGTACACATTTGTCGCCACGAGAAATACACCTTGGGAAAACGAGCCAGGGGGCCGAAACCAACGATTATAGACTAACCAGGATTGCTCACTTACATTTGAGCAATGTTGGACAGTTTTGTGACGTCACCATCGGTGCTGAAGTACGTTTACGTGTTGATCTGTGGAAGACGTGATGTGGATATCGTACGTAAATATGGATTACGTAGAGTACGTGCGTAAACCGTACTGTTTACAATGATAAATCTTACTGTTTACTACAGTAAAATGAATAAATCTCTATCTTCTGTCCAGCACCGGTGGTGACGTCACAGAGTTTTTGGCAGGCAGATTCGGCGAACTGAGCAATCCTGGTAGTAGTCTATAATCGTTGGGCCGAAACAGCTTAAATATATAAAATGCTACAGTTCAATTGGCCGTATATGCATGACAGGCAATATGTCATATTTATTTGACAGACGAGTGACTGACAGATGGCGCCATCTCGCGGCGAAAAGGTATCTTTTAAATGTCGAACATTTTGACAGCGCTTTGAGACTTGAATTGCTCAAAATCATTCTGTTAATAGTAGAAATATTTCTGAACGTGTGTGAGTGTTAGTGGTGTTATTTGTGAACTTTGGACATTGGACAACAGAAAACAAGCCCATTTATTTTATACTTTCGCTGTGAATTATGCCTCCAAAAGAAAAGCGATTGGCAGATCCATATGTAAAGCAAAAAAATAAAAAACTACGAGCTTCGGAAAATGACGGGCAAAGGGAAGATAGACTAAGGGCCAAATTCAGAAACGCCACTCACCCTACACCTACACTCAATTTTTAAGTAAAATCTTCACTACACTCAATTTGGAATTCATAGACTTTCCTCAATTGAAATGTCCCTTAAATTGAGTATTGGATTGAGTGAGATTTGAGTGGTTGAAATTGACCACTTAAAATAATTCCACACCATACTTTTACGAGTTTTGACTTTCGTGCAGATGGTCATTAGCGTCGTTAGTGACAGTTTTTTGTGCATTTCTGTTAATGTTAGATGGTGTTAGCAATATGGATATCATGGCTAATGAGTTCAACGAATTTGTAGAGTTCATACAATATATTGAGGATGAAAGATATTTACCAGTTCCTACCTATGATAAAATTGTAGGTAGCACCCTAAGATGTAAATGCGTACCGAGGGAAAAGTATGATTTGTTTAATAAGGCAATTAATTGTTTCAGAAATTATATCAGAGATTACAACAATCCCCTTCAGCACTTAACCAACTTGGAGATCTTACAGAGGTATAGATTTGTTGGAGACACTATTCGACATATTATTTTTCCAGTGGTATATAGCAGGCATAGAGGTTGAGACTCTTTCAATTGGAACTTTTTTCCTTGCACACATACTTTTTTCGAATGCTCTTTGCTCATTGTTTCAACGTAAACGATTTTGCAAAACGTGATTCCAAATTAGGTGACGCCTGACATGCGCCTGACAGTCGCTGCCACAAAACACATGATATATGCACAGAACACCAAATTGAACTAACACAGTCAGCAGCGAACACGACGACTTGCGATATTGCCAAACATCCTTCCCTCAAATCATTCTTAAATTGAGATGTATTTGAGTAACTTGATTTACACGTTTCTGAATTCCAAAATTGAGGAGGCGCACTCACCCTCATTTTGAGATATAATTGAGTGTAGGTAGAAATGAGTGTGAGTGGCGTTTCTGAATTTGCCCCTAAGAAACCCTTAGTTTAAGAAATGCTCAAGCCCGCTTATTTGAAAAAGACGACTAAAGGGAAAATAGACTAGAAACCCTAAGATTAATAAATGCTCAAGCCTATTTATCTGAAACAGAGGAGCAAAAGGAAGATAGATTAGAAATGCCCAAGCCCCCTTATCTGAAACAGACGAGCAAAGAGGAGCAAGATTGGAAATCGAAGGAGTACGAATTGCTCGAGCCCGTTCGTCTGAAATAGACGAGCAAAGGGAAGCAAGATTGGAAATAGCCCAAGTACGTATTGCTCGATCAAGACGAATAACGCACGCTGATTGAAACCATTTTCATGGAGTGTGGAAAAAGGAATGAGACAGGGTCGTCCCCGGCGAAGCCGAGTACCTACATCGGTTATAAAAAATAATTGCAAAGCAATATTTTTTCCCTTTTCATAACATTCTACAACATAATCACAGCAATGCAATGCATGGTATTGAAATGAATTATGGGTTTCTCGGTAAATCTATATTCGCTAGATTACCTATTTTTATTTAATTGTTCATTTATTTTATATCAAACTGAGCCACAGCGAAGCGTGGCCGGGTCACGGCTAGTATCTCTTAAAAAAAGTTAATTTCAAGTAAATTATGCCGCAAATTAAGTATCATTTTTTTCCGTAATTTTTCTTTTTGAATCCAAAATTTAATTTGAGAACTATTTAAATTGTGCCAACTCCGGCTTGAAACGAGACTAACGAGCTCGTCTTTGATCTTTTCACGCCGCTGAAAACGGTACGGACAAAAGGCAGTCCGCTCGTACACCGAAAGGCAATTCTCGTAGTAATTTGTCACTATATTAAAAGTGACGTACTCGTTTATTCGCCGTCAGTTCTCCATTATTTCCACGTGGTTTATTACACGCTGTCCCTAGTTGCTCCCGACGAATTGATAAGGAAGGGAACAGCGGTTGAATGCGAAAAATTGAGACTTTTTCCAAAAGTCTTTCTACGGTTGAGCCGTCATAACCAGAGACTGGAATATATGCATTTGCATGTTTAGATCATTCTCACCCAACTATATTTTACAATATTTATTAAATATGTAGGAATACCTGTGTCTTTCATTTTTGATATAATGAGATACCATGAAGCCGTATTGAATTAAGTTTTTACGTCTAGGATTACCAGAAAACACCATTTGAATTCTGAGGTGGCCTCCCAGTCGACAAAAAATGTTAAACAGAAACTATAAATTTATTTCTCTTTTCTAAAGTCAAACTGTAAATCTGACAATCCCTTTGTTTGTTGCTTGATAATTCTTTTATACAATTTACCTAAAGAACTTAAACATATCGGCTTATAGGCAGATAGCCCTTCGATATCCCTACCTTCCCATACAATATGTACTTTGGTGACTCCAAACTGTAGGAAAGGATATCGTTTTAAAAGTAATTCATTGAATAGATTAAGGAATACACTAGGAATAACTTTCGAAGCTTCTACTACGGCTTCTGGGTTCAGCACATGGTAATTTTATATTTCTAATTGCTCCTTCCATGCCTCTTCTAGTGATCAGGCGAATATTCGTTACGTTTTTAGTGTTTTACCATATCTAATCCAATTGTGTGCAGAAAACGGAAACAGTGACCAGACTAATTCTAGCTGCTGCTCAGTGAGAATATTGTGATTTTTATATGTATCTCTATATATATATATAAAAATGAATTGCTGTTCGTTTGTCTCGCTTAAACTCGAGAATGGCTGAACAGATTTTGCTAAATTTGATCTTGAAATATTTGTGGAAGTTCAAGGAAGGTTTAAGCGGCGAGAAACATAAATAATAAGTAACGGAAATACTGAAAAAGGTACGTTTTGTGATTTGACATTTGTAATCAAACAAAAGAAAGTATAGTGTCAGTTGGTTGTCAAACAAATAAATGTCGAGACGATTATTAAAATCCATCATCAGTTTGTCTGTGCGCGAGAACTTTATTGGTTTAAAAATGCCAAGGAGAAGACGACCTGACTTAGGTCGTCGAAGTCAATCAAATGTGCGACGAGCTACCTCACGTGCAAATCGCACTTACGACCAGCGGGAGACATATAATGACAACATTCGTATTGGTATGGCAGATTTGCGTTCAACAGTGAATAATTATGGAGTGGGTAGGCTTAGAATGGAACGAGTTCGGGCACATCAAACACAACAGCAGCGAGCACGACACAATGAAATAGCGCGATTCCGCAGACGCAGTGTTCCTGTAAACCTGGAACGAGTAGCATTCCACTACGACCCGGAAATAGATTATTATGCCGACCAATCTGTAACGATTGGAGAAATGACAATCATTTGTCAATTTTGTAAAGCGTTAAAATACAGCTGTGAATCTACTGGATTATGATGTGCTGGTGGTAAAGTAAAATTGCCACAATTGTTCCCATCACAAGATCCATTACGCTCATTAGTTTCTGGGGTGGAAAATGACTCTAATAATTTCTTGGCCAACACCCAAAAATATAATAATTGCTTTCAAATGACGTCTTTTGGTGCAGCGCATATTGTACAGGAAAGTTTTATGCCCACTTTCAAGGTAGTTTTTGATCAATTCTTTCTTAAAAATTTAAAAAGATATACAGTTGCAGATACAAGAACAATTTGCGGAATCAACTTCGAGTTTCCCTGTTTCGCGCATGGGCGAAACAGGGAAAACATGTCGCGTTTTCGTAAAACCATCTTTATATATTGACGCACCACAAAAAAAGACAAAAAATATAGTACACCAGAAAGCCTTGAATTGATTATGTGTATAACTGTGTTGCATTTAATTCAATGCAGATAAAAATTTTGTATTAAGTTTTGAATATATTTTTCAAAAATATATGTAGGTGATACATATCTTTCTTTTTTTTAAGTTTACGTGGCATTGCAACGCATGCCGGGCACGGCTTGTTTTTAATATATGTAGAATTTTAAATCCATGTCCCCTGACATTCGCATTTACATTATTACACATCGTGGATTTTTAATTATTATTATTAATTAAATTAATCGTATATTTAATTCGTGGAGGATTTACATTTACGCAGTCGTCCTAATTTGCTCATGCGTCTTTCTATATCTAAATTCCACCATTAATAGGGAATTTTAGGACAACTACTAAATTGTATAGCTGTAATATTTTTAGTACATATACACAGTAAATCTTGGACATTAGTATCGTTTTCAGTTATTGGATTATATGAGTTTAAACTTATCTGTCGAAGAACGATTCAGTATGTGTTTGTTACCATGTTATCTAAAATATTAAAATATGGTTGATACATCAAATATCCATCCATTGTTACTCTCCCATCAGTTACACATTTAGATTGTATTGGATTAGATTAGATTAATGATTTGGAATATTTGGATTATTAGATTTATATTGGATATGTGCTTAATGTAATGTCAACATATAATTTCGATGGCTCTCTTTCAAACTTTGGTTAGGAACCGGTAGTAGTATATGGATTAGTAAATTTAGTTAAGACCCAGTTCATCAGATAATCACCTCTTTTATCATTAATTGGAGAACACCGTGCTGCTGAGATAGAGATAAAATCGCCTAATACTATAAACTTATCGTTAGAATTTTGAATATTTAATGTTTATATTTAATATGTTTCCTATTTGAGCCCATCAATACTATTAGGGCCAACATAGGGACAATGCCAAAGGATCGTGCAGCGAAGTTTTATTAATATTAGTAAGTGAACCTCATACAAAAATGAGTTCAAATTAGTTGACGACGATATTTTTGCACCATTTGTGAAAGAAGATTTACATTGATCAAACTAAAATTTTTATTTCATTTAATATTTAAAAAAGAAAACCAACGAAGTCGAAAAAGTTTAGAAATAAAAAAGTAATAATAAATGGTAACAAAATATGAATAATGATGTTAATAATGAAAATAATAATAATAATGCCTTGACAGGTTATTGTTAACTTTTATACCCAAATTTGATTTATATTGTTTGATTCTTTGTAACACATATTTAGCTGTATATCTTGGCATTTCTTGTGCACATCGCATGTTCATTTTATCCCTTTTTTAGTGCATATTTTCCAGTCTCTGGCCATAACTTTCTTATTACTCATCGGATATGGCAGGAAACACTTTCTCCCGTAAGAAACTCCAAGCGAGCGTGACAGTCGAAAAATTCCTCCCAGTTTAGTTTCAGAACATGCGATACAGCCCAGAGGCCAGATGATAAAACAACGTGAAATAAGTTTATCAGCATTTTAATAGCTTTCTCAAGTATGGGGAGGGGGGTTTAATCTGAAGATAACTGCACCCAAAGATACATCTAATTTTGCGTACAAATCTTAGGTGAAAAAGTAAAATTAGGTAGTGGTAGACATCGGACGGGGTCTTTATTTTGTGTTGTAGTTTATTAAAAAGGGTCAATTATTTACCCAGATTTTTGCAAAAAATGTGATTGTGAATGATTTATGATTTGTGAAATTATTTAAAAAGTTAGTAATTTATAAACAAATCAACTGACATGATATTTAGTGCATTTTCCAAAATCGATTCAATAGTTTCTAGAATGTTCTAAATGTTTATCCAATGAAGTCCTACGTTTCAACAATTGTATGGCTTCAAGAAGTGTTCGGAAAGGTATGTTATATTGACGAAATGTATTCTACGGGACCTCCATTCTAACGTTAGAGAGAGAGAAACAAGTCGATTTAATTCAAAATAATAGCCAAAACTGATTGTAAATAGTGGACAATTTTATTTACTCATAAACAATTTGAATGACTCGGTAACCACTAGTGCGATCTTCGTTTTATTTAATATTCACTTATTGGGTACTTTCTCAGTAATTTACATGTTAGTCCCATTAGTCTAAGTACTTAGGAAGAAAAGACAATTATTATTTTGTTGTTTCCCATCATTATTACTTCTTTATTTACTTATATGAAGGATTGAAATATACAACACAAGTTAAAGAATACACCTATTCAATGAATATTCATGTAGCTCGCTGATCAAGTGCCCTTGTTACAATCATCAGCAAAATTTAGTATCGATACAGCGATTGTGATATGAGCCCTGTGGGTGGTATTAACCTATAAAAATGCTATTGGAAGCTCACGTAGCATTGTTTATTTATTTTGAGGTTTAGATGCGAAAAATGGCTCAAAGGCTGTCAAACTAGGCTCAACCCACAGACCATTAATATAACTAGACCCGTTTGTTTACAAAATAATGTATTGACAAGATCTTAGCACATTCTAAGCGTTTTTTTGCGTTGCATGAATGCAAATGAAGAATTCTCGCTTACGATTTGCTTATACATCCAGCCTACTTCGCCTGCGGTTGGTCAGTTGTACGTAAATCTAAAATAATATAGACTTTCGTTATGAGAGGCAACGTGGCAACATCGCGTCATAGTCTGTCACACGATAACCTAACCAAACCAAAACTAACCGGGAGTAATTTTGATAAAAATAGGAAACATTTAACAATGGTTAATAGGTGCAAGATATGCAACGTTTATAGCGATGCAGGGAAAGCGTCGGGATTTTCTTTTCATAGGTAAATAAGGAGATTTATTAATGAAATTTTTTGAGGTTATGTATCATCTCAGTGGCGTTCTATCAGTGTTATTATTTTAGGTTTCCAGTAGATCCGATTAAAAGAAATATTTGGATTTCTGTTTTGGGACTTAGCGAAAATGATAACATAACAAAATCGTCCTATATTTGCTCAAAACATTTCAGTAAAGATGATTTTGTGTCTAAAATAGGTGCAACCGACAATGCTAGATATTTAAAGAGAGATGCTGTTTCATTGCCGATGCATCAAGTTTTTGGACCTAAAAGTACTACAAGGTAATTAATTTCTACCCTGTAACTGTGTTTAATAGAAATGTCAAATTTATGAATTTGTCAAAATTCGAAGCGAGACATTTTTTGAATTTAAATTTCAATCTTTTCAATGTAAATTTCAACAAAAATATTATACTGGTTACTGTGAGAAACAATTATTTCTTAAGATATGAGGAAAAAATAGTAATTTTATTAACCATTTTATTAAACACTAAACAACTTTGAGGAGTTATATCTCAGAAGCTAAGGAGCAAAATACCAACTTATTATGAATAAAAAGAAGCGTCTTTCCGAGTACTTTCCTGCTATGTTTTCAGAATTTCATTTAACAAAAAATTCGCCGAGATAATCTATTTGTTTATAAGCAAAAAAAAAACGACACCAACTTTAAACAATGACTTTATCCGTTCTAATAAATATTTTTTAATTCTGACAAAAGTACATGAAAGCTTGTTCCCTCTTATATATGACCGCTAGTTTTATTAAAATCGAATAGTGGAAAAAAATTTAAACAATTTTGAAAATTTTCAATATTTTCCGATTTTTCTGGATTGCAAAATTATTGTGCAAACTCTAATAATCCGATCGAAACGAAATTTACTCGATTCTTTTATTATAACTTGAGGATTTTGTACCTGTGATATGGAAGTCCTAACTACATTTTAAAGTGCCTAAAATAATAAATTAAAAAATCACTTTTTTGGGCCGATTTTTTTGTTGTTTATTACTATTTGACAAAACCGCTAATAAATTTTTGAATTTATAACCTATGCCATTTTATGTAAAAATAGATTCTGCAACTTTTTCCTCTCTTCAACTTTCTTCTAAATTCAATTATTAAAAATAGAAGCAAAACAATTCGGGAAAAACGCGTTTTTTAATTTCTTTTTAAATTGTTGAATTTTTAACAATGTTCCCGACCGATGCGCTTTGGAGGATAAGTCAATCCTTATTCTAGACGTTATTCCCGAGGTATTCATGTAAAAACATTGCGGTTACCTCTTATGCCAATCTAAAGCAAATTTCTGACAGATGGGTCTTGGACTATACTTATATGCATTCTTACTGTCATGATGATTTTGATAATCTATGTACTTCTTTATCATTTGTCACTTATTTCGCACCTTTGTTACCTAGCATGTAAAGGGCTTCATTGCCCGTTGATCTAAATAATAAATAAATTATTTTCTTAATTTTGTTTCCTTTTTGTCCCTTATTATTGATACGCCTATGGGTACCTATTTTGTACGCTGTCAAAATTCGTCAAACGCGGCCATATTTTCTTCCCGCTTTACACCGCGCCTATCGGCTATGTTGGCATGTAAACAAAGATCAGTTTCTAATGGGAACACCGGGTCTAGTTATATTAATGGTCTGTGGCTCAACCTATCTACAAAAAGGGCCTTCGAGTGACAAAATAGATTAGATAATTTACGAGAATTTTTTGAAAACCAGTCAAAAGCGCTTAAAAGTTAATTTATTCTAATAATCATTGCAAAAATGGTCGTGGGTTATGAAAAATCTTTAAAAAAGGAGCATTAATAAACACAGCATATTTCTAAAGTCGAATTGTTCGGAATTCAGCCAAATCACAGAGATGTGAAGTAATTATAAAAAAGTGACATTAAAAAGGGAACAATAATAATGGGAAACAAAAAAGAATTATCTTTTTTTCTATGTACTTAAGACTAATGGGACTGGCATGAAAATTACCAAAAAAGTACCCAATAAGTGAATATTACATAAAACGAAGATCGCACCAGTGGATACCGAGTCATTTAAATTGTTTATGAGTAAAGAAAATTGCCCATTATTTACAATCAGTTCCTAATCATTATTTTGCATTAACTCAACTTATTTTTCTCTCTCTAAAGTTATAATAGAGGTCCCGTAAATACATTTCGTCGATATAAGATACCTTTCCGAACACTTCCTGAAGCCATACAATTATTGTTGAAACGTAGGACTAATAAGGCATATAACAGAGTAGGAGACCTAATCATTTGTATACTAAAAATGACTACACAGGCGGAGAGAGCGTGCAAGGGCAAACTTGGTGCGGCAATTAACGTACTTCATTTCGTCTAACAACGAAATATTGCATTGCAAAGTTTGCTCTCAAATGTAAACAAAACAGAAGCCATATCGAGAGGCGATAGACACAACGCGAGAAACGTTCACGGGAACGGTATTTAACATTAAGCTGCAGAATATTCACACGAATTCCATTTGTCTTAACCTCATTTGGTTATCCTTGCCCTAACAAGCGATGACGAATTCACCAAAAGTTGGACGTGATGTATTGTAATATCAATTTTGTTCTCTCGAAAATTGCCCAATTTCTGCACCGGAAACTCCGGTATCTCCTATGTCTTTTTACGCCTTTTCCCATTGTTTCCTGAAATATTCGAAAAAAAATTCGTGGCCCCCTACTCTGAAATCTGCCCTAGATAAATATTAGATAAACTATATTAGATAAACATTTAGGATGTTATAGAAACTATTCGACCGATCTTGAAGTTTTGCACACATTGAAAGAATTCATGGAGAGCTCAAGAGATCCCGATCCTGGAAAATGTACTAAAAATCATCTCAGTTGATGTGACAAAAAATATTAACATTTTAAGTAATTGCAAAGAGAGTCAGTTATTAGTGACCGCTTTCAATAAACTGTAACTCAAAATAAAGGACCTTCCGATGCCGACAACTTCCTCGTTGAACGGTTTCACCTAGGATGACATCTGAAGACTGTACAAGCAAACACTGAATTTTCCACATATAAACATTATTTGCGTATTAAATTAGCTGTATCTTTTAATGCAGATATATTCAGTTAAACCTCTTCACAGGTGAGAAAGGTGTCCTTTAATCCCGAGACAGCATCAATTTTTTTAGCAACTGATAGTCATTTTTGCGTGGAATTTTAGGAAACAAGGTCGATTTCTTTGAAAATTGGGATTTGGGTAGTATTTATAACCTTTTCAAAGTTGGACTTGTGCCGAAGTGTGCTTTTTCCCTAGAGGTGGAAAAACCTCCTTAGGTTTGTAAAGGACAAAAAAAATTTTCAATCAAAATAAACCAGGAAATCGGTAGATTGACCAATTCTAAGCAACTTTTGTTCCACAAAGGTTTTGGAAGCATAGCTTTCTTATGGCGGGTTTCGCTCGAAGCGCTGAATCGGTGAGAGGTGTGATCGCCGAAAAAACGTCACGAAACGAAAAACGTCACTGCACATTCACTTTTTCCGCATAAATCTCACAATGCGCGAGGAAAGTGTGACGTCAGAAATTGGTAACCATGGCAAATTTTTCCACACAATTTTTTTTATGGGAGATTAACATGGCAAAATTTTCAAGTAGGTGGTAATCTACGTAAACGAAATTTCTTAATTATCATCTGTGAAAAATAAGAAACAATGAAGTATGTAGTTGTCTTGTATACAAAAGAATACATGATACGTTATGGAGGAAGAAAGAAAATAGCATATTATACTAGTATAATAAGACGGTAATAAAAGTTACCAAAAGTTACTTTCGATGTAAGGGCGAGTTTGCACAGTGCGAGTTGCTGGGCTAGCCAGTAGACAGTAGCTGTACTTTGCGAATGGGGGACGAAATAAGCAAGCTGCTCACCTGTTTACACGAAGTAAGTAGCTCTACTGTGTTTCTGGGCAGTGAGCTTGCAGGTCTTGATAGAGAGTGCAACATGTCGAAAGTACGAAAAATTGCGATCCGCGAGGCAATACAATCTTTTTCCATAACTTTGTGCGATGAGTTGGTTAAAGAAATTGGAAGTGATCTGACAAGAAAAAGAAACGGGCGGATTTGGGTCAGAAATTGTTGCAAAAGAAATCATCAGGAGCTACAAACATGATTATGAGAGAGCTACATTATCGGGACCCTCGTGAATATCAAGCTGTTGTGCGATTGACACTTTCACAGTTCGAAATTCTTCTAAATTTAATTGCTTCAAGTAGGTATTCAACGCAGTGATACATTTATGCGTGAAGCTATCCCAGCTAGAGTAAAACTAGAAGTAGCCTTGACTTTTCTGACGTCTGGAATGACTTTCAGGATGCTGTCATTATTATATAGGGTATATATATATATAGTACGCGCAATATTTTCCATAATATAGTAGACCAAGAGCTGGGCACGAGATTTCAACATCATCAGTAATATGGAATTTGTAAACAGGAATAAATTCTATTACCATCAGTTATTAAAGTTCCGAGCAGGCGGACAGCTCACTGGTTGCTAAGGGTAGTTATAAGGGGTGAAAGTGATTAATTTTTAGGGGAAGTTTCGGCATCGATAATAAGCTTAAAAATCTATGTAATGATAGTTCTTACCATACCTAAACTAAATTCCAAGCGGCGGACACATAAGTAGGTGCAAAGGGGGTGGCGGACAATAGTAAGGGGGTGAAAACGCGAAGAGCTAGAGCCGAAATTTCAACGTCATCGTCATCAATAATATGGAATTCGTACACAGGAATAAACTCTATTACCATCAGTTATTAAAGTTCCGAGCAGGCGGACAGCTCACTGGTTGCTAAGGGTAGTTATAAGGGGTGAAAGTGATTAATTTTTAGGGGAAGTTTCGGCATCGATAATAAGCTTAAAAATCTATGTAATGATAGTTCTTACCATACCTAAACTAAATTCCAAGCGGCGGACACATAAGTAGGTGCAAAGGGGGTGGCGGACAATAGTAAGGGGGTGAAAACGCGAAGAGCTAGAGCCGAAATTTCAACGTCATCGTCATCAATAATATGGAATTCGTACACAGGAATAAACTCTATTACCATCAGTTATTAAAGTTCCGAGCAGGCGGACAGCTTACTGGTTGCTAAGGGTAGTTATAAGGGGTGAAAGTGATTAATTTGTAGGGGAAATTTCGGCATCGATAATAAGCTTAAAATTGTATGTCAAGATAGGTCTTACCATATCTAAACGAAATTCCAAGCGGCGGACACATAAGTAGGTGCAAAGGGGGTGGCGGACAATGGTAAAGGGGGTGAAAACGCGGAGAGCTAGAGCCGAAATTTCAACGTCACCGTCATCAGTAATATGGAATTCATAAACAGGAATAAACTCACTAATTTTGCCATTCCAATTTTCACCCCCTTTACCCTTGTCCGCCGCCCCCTCTGCACCCACTCATGTGTCCGCCGCTTGGAATTTCGTTCATTTATGGTAAGATCTATCATTACATAAATTTTGAAGCATCTGATCGATGCTGAAATTTTCCCGAAAAATTAACAAATTTCACCCCTTATAACTACCCTCCGCAACGAGTAAGCTGTCCGCCTGCTCGGAACTTTAATAACTGATGGTAATAGAGTTTATTCCTGTGTACGAATTCCATATTATTGATGACGGTGACGTTGAAATTTCGGCTCTAGCTCTCCGCGTTTTCACCCCCTTACCCCCACCCCCTTTGCACCTACTTATGTGTCCGCCGCTTGGAATTTAGTTTAGGTATGGTAAGAACTATCATTACATAGATTTTTAAGCTTATTATCGATGCCGAAACTTCCCCTAAAAATTAATCACTTTCACCCCTTATAACTACCCTTAGCAACCAGTAAGCTGTCCGCCTGCTCGGAACTTCAATAACTGATGGTAATAGAGTTTATTCCTGTGTACGAATTCCATATTATTGATTACGATGACGTTGAAATTTCGGCTCTAGCTCTTCGCGTTTTCACCCCCTTACTATTGTCCGCCACCCCCTTTGCACCTACTTATGTGTCCGCCGCTTGGAATTTATTTTTTTTTTTTGTAGTTTAGGTATGGTAAGAACTATCATTACATAGATTTTTAAGCTTATTATCGATGCCGAAACTTCCCCTAAAAATTAATCACTTTCACCCCTTATAACTACCCTTAGCAACCAGTGAGCTGTCCGCCTGCTCGGAACTTTAATAACTGATGGTAATAGAATTTATTCCTGTTTACAAATTCCATATTACTGATGATGTTGAAATCTCGTGCCCAGCTCTTGGTCTATAGGCGATATGGTGAGTGCGAGAAAGAACACTCAGACGTTGAGAGCGAGAAAGAGACAACACACCAGATATCGCGTCTCGCTTATACCTTCTCTGTCACATCCTCTCTGTCGTACTCGTACTCCCCACTTTTCTATTTTGGACGATCGTACGTCGCATGGCGCCCGTCGCCGCAGGGCCGCAGGCCGTAGGGCAATCTTACTTCTTACTTCATTACCGTGCCTTTATTGAAACTTGAAAGAGCTTTTCAAACTTACAAAATAATGCCGTATACGGTAGGCGAGAAGGTATTATTTGTGAAGTGGTACTTTCAGGGTAATTCACTGCAACAAATTGTAGATTTGTTCAGTGCGAATTTCTCTGACAGACCAGTTCCTTCTGTGTTTGTAGTGCAATGTGCCGTTAAAAATTTTGAAACGAAAGGATGCGTTACTCCTGGAAACCATAAAAAACCCAAAAAACGGGTTAAGGAAGCCAGAGATGTTATGATTTGTGCGGCAGTGGAGGAGAAGCCTACGGTTTCTTCTCGAAAAGTGGCCCAACAATGTAATGTTTCCCAAGGGACCGTATTATCCGTATTGAAGGAAAACGGCTACCATCCCTATAGGGCCCAAAAGGTTAACGAGCTTTTTGCCGACGATGCCATACGACGGATGGAATTTTGTGAAACAGTAATGGAAAAAATTAACGTCGATGACGATTATGTCAGAAACATTTTGTTTACTGATGAATCGACTTTTCCATTACATGGAAAGCATAATCCATCCGTTGTACGTTATTGGGCTCGGAACAATCCACGTCTAACCTACAACGCTAGGACCCAATACCCTCGGAAACTAAACGTTTGGTGTGGTATAATTGGAGACAATGTTGTTGGGCCTTTTTTCCTCGATGGAAATTTGAATGGCCAGAGGTATCTTACTCTGCTGCAGGATCGTATCGTCCCTGCTCTTCGTGTACTTCCCATAGACTTTAATGGTATTTGGTTTCAACAGGATGGATGTCCGGCTCATAACTCGGCCGTAGTGAGACGATTCCTGGAGGAAACTTTCCCCGACCGAGTTATAGGACGCAATGGAGCCATTGCCTGGCCAGCTAGATCCCCTGATTTGTCGCCAAATGATTATTTTCTATGGGGGTACATGAAGTCTCAGATTTATGGGTTTCAGGAGGATAGGGCTAATAATTTGGAGGAATTGAGGGTGAAAATTCTGGATTCTGTCCTAACGATTACGCCTCAAATGCTATCCAACGTAAGGCAAAACTTTTACGACAGATTGACTTACTGTTCTGCTCAAAGGGGCAATATTTTTGAGCACCTGCTATAGTTTTTCAAATAATATTTTTTAATTATGTACCTATTACCTAGAAAATTGTTTATTTTGTAATGTTTTTGAGAATTTTCTTTATTAATTTCGATAGGTACTTAAAAAAGGAGAAAGTATTTTTAGATGTAATTTCTATTTCAATGAGAGGCGTACTAACGTACGTAACGATGTGCGTGAAGCATGTACACCCTACCTTCGCTTAAGAGTTACTAAACATCAAATCAAATATCAAATATCAAATCAAGATCAAGCGAATAATCTGCTAACATGCGAGACGGGCTCGTCGCGAAATCATGGAGGGGAGAATCTGTCGTTTCCTTCTAACTCGTTTATTTCCCAATGTCTGAGTTGTTCTTTCTCGCACTCACCATATCGCCTATATTATGGAAAATATTGCGCGCACTGTATAGGCTCGCGTTGCTTCAACTGTCTACTGTCTAGCCAGGTACTGTACTATGCGTTCAAATTAGGCGAATAGGATGCGAACTACTGAGTTCAGTCCCGTGGGGGAAGGCAAGTGGCCAGTAAAATCAAAAAATATTGAAGTAACTCGCATTCAGTAGCTGCCCATCCTTGCAGAGACAGTAACTCGGCGGATCTGTTTTAATAATAACAGTAGCTGGCATACAGTTACTGGGCTTCTCAACTGACCCGCTAGCTCGCACCGTCTAAGTTCACCTTAATAATGAGATCATTAGTAACGCAAAGTAGATAAAAGTGATTTATTTCGGAGACGCGCTAACTGTTTGGTGGCCACTCGTGTTACAATTGTTTGTATTGTCGGTTGCCTGCTCTAGGGGTCGGGATTGTGGGCTGAATCGGAGAGTGGCTAGCGCGGCGCTACTGTGCTCATATGTATACACATAACACATATATTATATAAAGCTATGCTTCCCCTCTCGGTCATTTCCAGAGTGCCTCATTTCGTTTTTTGTAAAGTTGATATTTTTCGAGTTATTCACGATTGAAACACAAATTTTTCATTGAAAAAACGAATGTTTTAACCACTTTCCACCAATAACTTGAAAATGTTTACCGGTTTAGAATGCTTATTTTAGAAAAAATAATTGTTTAAAATGAAAATTGCATTTTCGTAATTTTGGAAAAATGCAATGTTCTTAAATAAAATTTTACCACTTAGAAGGGCTTCGACCCCTAGGGAAAAACCATATGTACTTCGGTACAAGTCCAACTTTGAAGAAGGTTATAAATACCTACTACCTAAAAATCCCAATTTTCAGAGAAATCGACCTCGTTTCCCAAAATTCCACAGTTTTAAGGATTTTTACCGCTGATGACTGGACTATAAGCTAGTAAAGACTAATTCAGAAACACAATCAGGTTTCATCAGATGCAGGTCTTAAACATCCACCACACATCCCGAAGCGATGGGATTTGCAGGACGTACCCATAGGCGCTACGAAACCAATTACTTTTATTTACGAGGGGTTGAAATCTAGGCAAAAAGAACCCCCCACACCCCCGTGAACGGACTCCCCTCCTCCTGCCTTCATTCCCCTCACGAGCGACGCATTCCTGCGGACCGACACTGCACCACGTCGTCTTCGTTTTCTGCGTGTACGTGCGCGTCCGTCGCAGGAATAAAAACGAGAAAGATAGAGAGAAGAGAGAACGAGAGATGCTGCAAATATAAATCCTCTCTGATCTCTTCGCGATTCTCTCTCTCTCCTCGCTCCCTCTCTCTTTCTCTCCTGCTCAGATCTGCGGACCCGCAGCATCAGCAGCAGGATCGAGAGCCAAGTCATTGTCCCCGCATTGCCAAGGTCGCGGGTGTTGTTCTCTTTCTCGCTCTCTCTCCCTCTCTTACGTCCGTTGTTTGCACGGTTCGCATAACAAAATGTGTACATTTATTACGTTAAGCAGTCGTGGGTTATGAGGAGGTTTAACCAACTGGAGCGAGGCGATTATGCGATACGTCGCTTACAACTTAACGTTTGGCCCCCGATAACGCCCCATTTCGTGAATAACACAGCAAATCCTGCCAAACGTTCTTCTCGTAATTTCCCCTCTTTTTACTAGATTGGTTTGTATGTTCCACACGATGTCCGCATAACAAAATGTGTACGTGTATCACATGAATGGTCGTGAGTTATATGTGGGATAATCAACTGGAGCGAAGCGGAGAGGTTGCGAGCGTTTTCTCGGCAAATAAGTCTCTCTTGATCTCGTTTTGGCCGATCCTCGCTTTCGTTCCCTGGAACGTTCTTCCCATATCTTCCAATAACCACTATGGTTTCTCTAAATCTGATTGTATTTTACCTTAGTTTTGTGGTTATCAAGGGCATAATGCAATCAACTGGAGCGACACAAGCCTTATTAACCACGAGCGTCGTTTAAATCCTAGTTTAGTCCCGTGGATTATGGCACATTTAATAAACTGATTACGACCAGTTGTCAATTGCTTGGCAATTGCTTGTCGTAGTGACTGAATTGATCAAGTGAGTTATAGTGTCGTATACGGAGCTTTCCTATCGAAACGCTTGGTGGGAAACCAACAAGAGCAAGAGAGAAACCAGCATTAGTTCGTTAGCGTGACAGAGAGAGAAGTTTTGCAACGTTGCCGGCCGAGCACGCAGTCCAAGTCAACGCGTGTATCGCTTCACACTTTCGGATGTGTGCGGTACAGTGTGCGGAGCGGATGACTGTAATGTTCCGCGAGCTAGCAACATCGCAAAAGGTCGTTCTCTGTTTCGCTAACGAGAAATATATGGCCTTTCTCTCGCACTTATGTTGATCCCACCGTGCGACTCTTTAGAAACTGTCACTCTGGAAAGGGAAACATACATTTTTCTCTTTCTTGATGTTGATGTTTCTTGATTCACGAGTTTAACCAATTCAGATTAAACTCGTTTACTCGTTTACGTTAAACTCGATTAAAGGTCATTGAGGCCCTGCTACACAGCAGGGCCTCAATGACCCATTAGTGGTCTGAAGAAACTGATACAGAGAAGAATATGCCCAACAACCGTGGCAAACAACTATTGCCAATATGTAAATTGTCCGATATTCTAGACTAACCAGTAAATGAATCTGGAATCTAGTCAGCAACTAGAATGTGCTGGGATATAGAATTCACTCAGGCCTGGAACATGCTAAAATTTATTTTTGACAGGACAATACTATATAATCTGAAACATGATATGAGTCGTGCCAAGTACTATTTTATCCAAAGATGGAAATCTCATGTATAAAGAATCCTAGTAAAAGGATCATGTGTGCTAGTTAGCAGCCAGCACTAGTTGCTCATTAGATAGTAGCCAAAGTGTGCTATGGTTAGTTGAAATATTCTAGTTCAAATCAAAGGTCTACTGTAATCTAAAAAGGGTCCAGATTCGACACTTATTAGCTAGAATCCGGGATCTAGTCGGTAACTAGCATGCGCTGGGATATATCATTCCCTAAGGACTGGATAAGCTAGAATCCAACTGACAGTACTATAGAACCTGCTACATCAAATGTAAAACTGTGCTAGGTACTAGCTCATATTAAGGTTGGAACCTTGGTATTGTAGAATATCCTCTCAGAAAGACCTAGACACTAATTAGAAGCAAAAATGTGCCAGAACGTATAATTCATATGTACTTCTGTCATCTAAAAAAAGCACAGATTCCACACTTACTAGAAACTAGTCATATTCTAATATATGAACTATGCTATATTCTAGAATATCCTGGAATAATCTACAATCTAGTCGGTAACTAGAATGTACTGGAATATGTTAGAAACTAACTTTGCCAGCAAGTACTACATACCCTGTAACATCCACCAGACGTGAAACGTGCTAGGTGCCATCTTATAGGGTTAAAACTTTGCTATTCTCTAGACACTAAATAGTAGTGAGTGTGCCAGAATCTAAAATTCATGTATGCTTGAAATACACTGTGTGATATACTACGAAAAGCGTGATAGAAACTAGAATTTGTATCTGCCTAGAATGTTCTGACGGGACAGTATTGTAAATAATAAAAGGGCTCAATTGGAACACTGAATACACTAGGCATATTTTTAGATGTGAACGTGCTACATTGTACAATTATGTTAGTGGCAGGATCTGGAATCTAGTTGGTAACTAAGAGTGTGCTATGATATAGAATTCACTCGGGCCTGGAATTTACTAGAATCTAATTTTGACGGGACCTGTATAACCTGGAATATTCATTAAATATAGAACGTTCAAAGTATTAGGTCGTCCAAAGGTGAAAATCTTGTTCAGAGTATAGAATTGCAGCACACGGATGTAGACACTAGTTAGTAGTTGACGTGTGCTAGAACCTAGACTTAATGTGCTTAGAACATGCTGGTTCTGACAGGACAGTACTGTAATCCAGTTGGTGACTAGAATTTCACTCAAGCCTGGAACACGCCAGAATATAACTTTGGCAGGACAGTACAATAGTACAACCTGGAACATTTATTAGAGATGGGACGTGGTAGCACAAGCTGAGTTTAAAGTTAAAATCTTCTCAGTTTATAGAATCCCAGTAAAAGGATCTAGTCTCTACTTACTGACCAAAGTGTGCTAGAATCTAGAATTAATGTGCTTGGAATATAGCAGCTCTAGCGAGACAGTAGCGTAATCTACAAAAGGGCTCAGATTTAAGCAATAGTAAGATTAGGCATATTTAAGCGCAGTGCCAGATGTTAAAATTTCCTTGTGAAAGGATATAAAAAAATCCTGGAATCTAGTCGATAACTCGGCCATGCTGGGATGTCGAATTCATTCCGGCCTGGAACATGCTAGAACCTAACTTTGACAGGACAATATTCTATTATCTAGTACCTCCATCAGTAAAACGTGCTAAATACCAGCTTACTTATTAAATTTAGGACATTGCTATCCCTGAGATGTCTGTACTAGTATCTAGTTCTAAGGAGATACCACTCTTAATTTATATTAGGAGCTCAAATCCGGCATAGAAATTTATAGAAGATATCCTTGAGAATGGAACTGAAATCTATTCGATAACTAGAATGTGCTGGATATAGAATTCACTGTAACGTTACTATACAATCTGAAACACCAGACAGATGGGGAACATGCTAGGCAGTACTGTTATCTAGAAAAGAGCTTAGATGGGACACTTACTAGAAGTTAGCCATATGTCAAGTTGTGAAAGTTGTAGTAAAACGAGTAAAAGGATGTAGCGAATTATAGATGCAAGTAGTGAGGAATCTAAATTCTGTAGGTTTTCATAGTTTTCATCAAATTACAGCAACTTATATAATTGTTGCTATGAAAGTTACATAAGTTGGGACTCTTCTTATAATATACGAGCGCGAAAAAGTTGCGAGTCAAAATAAATGGAGGTAGAATTGAGGATCCAAAGTATAACCAACCGTTAATCCACTCCGTTTTGGTGTACTTATGAGGTTTGGCTATATTAGTAGCTTCAGCCATCTTGGCATAACCGGTGTATAATTTAAACACAACATTTTTATAAATTACTGCACAGTGCTGCTGGAAAGTGTAACAGAATAATTATGGTATTTATCAACTATAGCTCAATATATTGACTGATAAAAAGAGAGTTAAAATAATTTTTAATCCAATTATACTACAAAAAATCAATGCAAATGATTTAAGTTTAGACGTCTGTAACGTCGCGTACGTATCAGAGATTTCGATTGTCTTAGATCGTTATAACTGACCGTACACTTCACGCGCCAACTTAATATTGCGTGAACAGTTGGGAAATGAAATTTGAAGAAAAAATTACTTGTAGCTTCTATAGCAAGCAAAGTTATATTTTCAATAATCTACGAAAAGGTAGACCAAATGTATATTACGACGTGAAAAAAATCACATGTGTCAGTACCAACATGCGCTACGAGTCTGGTCTATTTCATAAAGATATTGTTATTTCCAGAGAGAGAAAAATACTTTGTAAAAGTGTGATTTTTTGGTGATACACAAGTTATGGTAGAATCTTCGAATATAGCCAAATCATATCTTAAGAAGGCCGTCGACGAGTTCCTCCCGCGGTCAGTTCGAAAGTAGGTAAACTTCTCAACGGACCGACGAGTTCCTCCCCGATGACCATAATTATTATATGAATTCGCTATCCCTTGTTAGGGCAAAGATAAACAATTGAGGTTTAGTAAAACGAACAGGACCGATCACCTGGGTGATGGAAACTGACCAAAACAAAAACAAAACAATTGATTGAATTGAAACAGGCAGAAACATATTGATATTTAAGGAATCTTCTCTAGCCATCTCTTTAATCCCTGGTTTGTAGCTACCTGCCTTGGGGTCACCAAATTTCTGACCGCCGGGAGGAACTCGTCGGCGCCCCTTAAGAACTTCAAAAAATGATAGCCTAAATTCATTTTTATATTCCCGAGGGAGACATTTCACCTATCTCAACGGGCAAGTAAGAGAGTATGTACCCTTTGTAGAACCCATCAAATTCCGGCAATTAGTACGCTTGTACCTGCGGAAGTCTTAGGAAGAGATAAACAACGTTACGAAGACATTTCAGTTATATGGGAGGTATCCGTGTAATCCACTGCTCGGGACACCCTTGCCAGTAACTTTTCTGGATCTGTTCGTATTTTTGTCGCGCTCCACGTCGACAGTAAAAGTAAAAAGTGAAACGCTCCAAATGGAGTTAAAAATAGGAGAAGAGAGAGGATTACGCCTCTGAAGGTTTATTTTCGTTCGTCAAACAGATGCACTCACGCTACAAGACGGCCCCTTTGTTCGGATATAGTGGAAATCGTTCGAGAACTAGAGATTTTCTATTCGAGTGGGACGTTCACGTCGCGATTCTTAACAGGCGCCACAACACGACGACTTTAATAAGGTCAATGGATCGCTTGAACCGACGTTCATTCATGAACGAATGGAGGAAAATTTACTTTTTAAAGAGCGAAAAGCGCGTGTAAACTGGAAATCAACCAACTCCCAGATATATCTTTCCCTCTCCCGCCTAATCGTCATATTAACGTACCGATCAGATTTATCTTTCTGTACAAAGATGACCGACCGGTTGACCATGAATTTGGTTTAGTGAACTCTACCACCTTTGACGTATACGTAAAAATGGCTCGTGTTCAAGGTTCCGTGAAATGGAGATCCGCTCGATAGACGATGATGATGATTATGAAGGTGGCGGTCATGATATCTGAGAAAATTACGCGAAAATCCACGGAGACTCGCAGCAACCCTAAAATTAAAGTCCTTTTAGGAAGATTAACGGTCGAAATTTTTTCTCTGTGCGCACGTACGATATGCAAGTATTGACCAATCGAGTCTGAGGACCTTGTTTATGTGAAACGAGGACGTTTAAACGAGTACTTGCATCGACCTTTGTTGTTTCGATTTATATTATAATTAAGCTTTCTCTCTTTGTCTTCAGCGACACGTTAAAAAAGTTATCTAATTTCGATGGGAGCAGTCGGTTTTCCAGATTTCAAATAAGTCATCTCTGACCGCGACATCTTAGCATATTAGTCTAATCAAATTTAAATAAAAGTGTAATACGGTAATCAGTTTCAAATTAGGAAATTTTTAAAATCAAAATTTGGAAGAAAGTTGAAAATGATATAATCCACGAAGTATAGGTTTAAAATGGTACCGTCATGGTCTATCTAACTAAACCATGACGTACGTAAGGTAAGTTTCAAACAAATGAGTTTTATAACTGCAGTGCAATACGCATTCCAACAGAATTCTTCATTTTTTTATTCAAAATATTTTAAAGAAGGCCTTATTTTAAACGTACTAAATTAAAGTCCATTAACGATTTAGTGAAATCATTGCAAAAGACCAGGGAAATTTGAATTTGCAATAAATAGACGAAAAAACAAATTATTTCGAAACTGGCATGAAAATTTGCATTTCTGCTACCCTGAAAAAAAACTCCAAATTTGATAAAAACCTTAATATGTATAGAAGTTGTTTTTAAAATTAAAGAATGCAATTGTTACAGTACTGGTGATTATAAAGGCTCATTTTATTCGTTCTAACATATATATTGTTATCTTCTTCGAGTTCGAAATACCTTACATTACGCGTTAAGTGCCTTAACTAATTTCACTAACATTCGTCGCGTTTCGCAGTTTATATTTTTTTAACGATAATTTCTTTAATTTTAAAGATGTTTAATTGGTCAAAAGGTTATTTTGTAGGGAATTTGGGGGGTTATCAGATTTGTGACGTTGGACTTTTTTGAAGTCCTTCACTTTTGTAGGATGCGATTTAAAGGGCTTCAAAAAGGTACTTCTCACACTTAGGTATATGCAAACTCAAATGTCAATATCTCAATTAGTTTTCATCGTAGAAAACTTTCAGCAAAAAATACTACATTTTAGTATTCGTGCATATTGCATATTTTTCATATCTCTTTTAGTGTTAGAGTAATTTTGAAAAAACGAAAAAAAAATTATAAAAGTTCAAAAAACAATTGAATAATAAATTGAAGTTTTTTTTAAATGTAAGCATTTCAAACTGGTTAAAATTTTAGGAAAAGTTGTTAGTAAATAAATAAAGCCAAGTATACATATACAGACCGTTTCTAAAGAGTCGCAGGATGGGATAAGCATAAGAGCGAAAGGGAGGCCATATATTTCTCGTTGGCTAAACAGAGAGCGACCTTTTGCAATGTTGCTAGCTCGCGAAACATTAGTCATCCGCTCCGCACACTGTACCGAACACATCCGAAAGTGTAAAGCGATACGCGACTGAGATACGCGTTAACTTGAACTGCCTGCTCTGCCGGCAACATTGCAAAACTTCCCTCTCTGTCATGCTAACGAACTACTGTTTCTAATGCTAGTTTCTCTTTTGCTCTTGTTGATTTCCCACCATGAGTTTCCATAGAAAAGCTCCGTATGTATTAAAAGTTGTTTTTTGAGTTTCATATTTGTAGAAAATTCATTGCTTTAATGATGATTTTGATGATATAATCGTTTTGTTTTTGTAATAACTACAGTACTAAATAACTAATTTTGTAATGTTACTTTCCATCCAAACCATTTTCACCTTAGCTCATTTTAAAGGTCTCATTAAAACCTTTGAAAAACATTCTGAGCTTTTTTTGAAAAACCACTTCTTTTTACGTTATTTTATGATAAAAGGTTCGATTCTAGGCTAATTCAAATAAACCCTCACCTTCATCAGGCTGTAACTCTGGTTAAGTTGCTGCGATGAAAATTTAAGAAACGCCATTCAATTCATTTCAAAGGTTTTTTTTCTCATGATGTTTTTTATTAAAATTTACTGTTTTCGAGTTATTTTTGAAAAACCACTCAAAAACATGAATTTTTTTAGGTACAAAATCAACAACGTCAATCGTAAACAACTCGGAAAATATTAACTTACCGAGAAAAGTATATAATATTTTTTGCTTGAAATGGAAGAGTCGATCGATTTCCGGGGTTATTTTTAGGTTAAATATTTTCACCCCCGGCAAGGGGTGGCACTCACCCCCACGGAAAAGCACACATCGGCACTATATATCTTTTTGCCTTTGACATTTTTCCTATGTACGTTTCAAATTTCAGGTCAATCGAAGCGGCACTTTAAAATTCTGAGCAAAAACCGTGAAAGAATGGACATTATTAACAACTGATGAACAAAAAAAGTGAAAACTTTTGTCAGGGTGCGTGTTTTAATTATAAAATGCTTAAACAATGAATCCGTCATTTTAAATCTATACTTTGTAGATTATATCAATTGTTTTCTACTAAATTTTGATTTAAAAAAAATCCCAATCTGAAACGATTTAGGTACATGCATTAAATGTGTATTTGATATACTTCAAGGAAAGCTTAGTTCACTTATGAACTGAGTCGTAACCGGAACCTTCGTCGCGTCGCTACCATGCCATCCTGTCAATTACAGCTTAAAGTACAACGCAAACCATTTTTACTTTGCTTACGAGCCACGATAACAGGGCGATAAGGTGCCCAGTTCCCTATTACCTGAGTTGCCACAGCTTGTCTATTCAGATAAAAATTAAACTGAGACGCGAATTTATCGAGGGTATTGCATTTCAATGTCGTGCAAAAAGGTGCACGCAGATTAGCTACGGTTTCATATGGAACACACAACGCCAACTTAAGACGACTGCATTGAAGCTTGGAGAGCTTTTAAAGAGCAATACTAATTTGTGGTGAGTAGTTAAAACTTGTCAAATTGGGATTTAAAATAGTATATTAAAGTATGAGTGGATATTGAGCTCTTTCAAACACGAGCGAGTTTTCGAGCATGACGGCGTAGCCGGAGTGCTCGAAATAGAGCAAGTGTTTGAAAGAGCAGTTATCCACGAATACTTTACGCGATTTTTTTTTATTGGTACCTACCTTTGAAATCATACATAGTGTAAAATTACCCAAATACCCAATATAATTAATTTGAACGACACTCGGGACGCTTCGTGCCGGCCCGTCGCACGTCGTGTCACCAATCAGGTCGCCCCGCTACGGCCAAAAACGCTCTGTAATTGGTTGATTGCGTCGTTGTTGACACGTTTCCATGGCGACTTTAAAACACGCGCGTGCGATAAAGCCCGATTTACGCACGCCAAATCATGGTTTAAATAGGCAAAATAGCGTACCAATAAAAAAAAATTATTGTGAAATGACCGTAACTATACAATCAGAGACATTACAATAGTATGGTCGCAACACACCGCAAACAATACCAACAGATAATAGTAACGGCTGGAGTAATTGCGCAACAGGGGAACTTTTTCCTCCTTTGTAATAATGAGCATGTAAAACCATCTCCAGATAGTATCGCCAAACAAGTTACATTGGCCAAAAGGTTGCACAAAAAGCACCCTCGGCCAAAATTTTGGACCACTATCTTAAAATTACCGAAGAGACAGCTTTAGGGTATGCTCATTAGTCTCCAAAAAAATGTGAAACAATCATAAAGGTATGTATTAATGGATAAAGGATAAGTATTAGTGATATTTTATCAGATTTTTTTTCAATGCAAACATAATCGAGAAAATTTTTTAGATATTTGCTGCCACTTTCTAACACTTTTTGGTATTTTTTCCATTTCAAATGTATCATAAAACTATGCCATAACCTCAAAAAAGGCCTTTTCAATGTGTTACTTAACCTTAAAAGAAGTGCATTAATCAAGACGTATAAACAACAATTTTCCAGGACCGGAACAAGTGTTCCAGACCAAATGTTTTTGGCGTTCTGGCACTAATAAAATTGGCATTTCTATGGCAACATTCGAGAAAAATGGAGAAAAATTTATAAAAACGGGAATGTGGCTCCAAAAACAATTCCTAACCTCTAAAAATGATCACTTTTTTTTAAACGTAGGTTAGGTTTTAAGTCCAAATTACAAATAAAACTGATATTTCTAATTCGCGAAAACTATGAGTTTTTGCAGATTTTTTGGCGGGCAATAAGATCTAATAAAATAATTACGAAAAACGGGCCTCAAGCTGTATTTTCGGTAATTTAGGACGTCTCAAGGACATCTCAGGACGAATCATCTTATATTTTAGGTAAGGAGGGCTTTTGAACAACCTTTCGGCCAGTGCAACTTATTTCGCAATACCTTTTGGGAGACATTTCACATCCCTTCAAATGTATTTTGACGGAGTCAAAAATCATATTCATCGAAGTATTAATCACATTTCCGAATATTGAGTTGACTAATATCCAAGCTTTCAATGCAATTCTTATGCAAACGCAAATAGAAACATCAAACAATACAATAGGTGTGTCTTATGAGGACAAAGAGGATTTTGTATGGAAAGTTATGTATTAACGAAGGATGAAGCTGTAGATGCGCACGCATATTGTAGGCATCCTCGATATGGTCCACACTGACGGCAATTAAAAAGCGACAAGTTAATTTAAATATCCCTTAAGAAGATAATTGGGTATTGTATAAAACCAGCAATACATAATCACAAAATTGTCACTGAGATTTTCACATTACGAAACGAATTAGAAGAGAAAGTGTCGTTATCAGCTGCAATTTGTGAGCTCTCAACTTCCAACTGCCTGGATCAGTCATATCGAAAAGCCCACAATATGCGTGCGCACCGAGGTGTTGTATGGGGCTATTAAGGCTACATAGGGCAATTACCACCATCACTTTGCAGCGAAATGTCTATGGAACCAACAACGACAGTGACAGCTCAATTTAGAGATATTGACAAATGAAATACAATCAATATAGAGCGGCATACAGATAAGAAGAACACAACAGGTTTCAACAATTCAATTGAGATATTGCCACACCTGAAGTACAATCATAATGGAGCCGACATCTAACAAACAACACAACAGACATCGACAGTTCAACTGACATATAGTGACACCTAAAGTACAATCACTATGAAGCGGCACATCCACACAAATAGCACAACTGATGACGTTAACAGCTCAAATAAAAGGTAATGAGACATAAAGATGTGAAGTGTCATACCGGTACAAACAACAACAGATAACAGTTTAATTGACATTATAATGACACCTGAAATACAATGAATATGGAACGGCACACCCATACAAACAACACAACAGATGATGTTAACAGCCCGACTGAGAGATAATGAGACATGTAGTACAATCAATATGGAGCGGCACGACCGATATAAAACAAGGCAACAGATATTAACAGTTCAAATGAGACATTGTGACACCTGTCGGCACTGTCAGGCAATTAATATCGAGCCGCACATACAAACAACACAACAGCTGAGGTTAACAACTCAACACTATCGAGCTGCATGCCAATAAAAAGACCAATAGATATCAACAGTTCAATTGAGATATAGTGACATCTGAAAACAATTAGTATGGAGCGGCACACCCATACAAACAACACAACCGTTTATGTTAACAGCTCAACTGAGATAATAATTAAGGCATGAAGTACAATCACTATGGAGCCCCATACCGATTCAAACAACACACCAGTTATCGACAGTTTAATCGAGACATAGTGATATCTAAAATACAATCATTATGAAGCGGCACACTCATACAAACAACAAAACAGATGACGTTAACAGTTCAACTGAGAGATAATTAAGACAGCGTACGGTCACTATGGAGCGGCACACTGACACAAACAACACAACAGCTCATGTTAACAACACAACTGAGAGATAATGCGATGTGAAGTAGTACTTCATTTAGGGCGCCAAAAAGAACAATAGATATCGACAGTTTAATTGAGATATAGCGACACCTCAAGTACCATCACTGTAGAGTGGCACACCCGTACAAACAACACAACAGATGATGTTACCAACTCAACGAAGACATGAGACATTAAGAACAATCAATAAGGAGCGGAATACCGATACAAATAACACAACAAATATCAACAGTTCAACTGAGACATTGCGACACTTGAAGTACAATCATTATGGAGCGGCACATTCATAAAATCGCACAACAGATGATGTTGACAACTCAACTGAGAGAATGAGATATTAAGAACAAGAAATAAGGAGCGAAATACCGATACAAACAATACAATTGAGAAATTGCGACATTTTAAGAACAATCACTATGAAGCGGCACATATATACAATCACACAGCAGATGTTACCAACTCAATTGATAAATAATAAGATATTAAGAACAATCAATAACGAGCGGAATACCACACAGGGCACGGGTCATCTCGTAAGAATTTATCCCGGTCCGCATTTGACCTTCGCCGAGATCGGTCAACTCGTAAGAATATGGTTCTCAGATCGGTCAACTCGTAAGAGTTGAGCTGAAAAATTCCAAAAGGGGGATTATCGTATTCCTTACGAGAGGGCAAGGAAAACCCTGCGGAACCCGACCGTTATTAACAACAAGCAAGTCTTTGCCGCGTTGACTTTTAATAAAATCCACAACTATCTCGTCACCATTTAGTTGGAACATAACAAACCACCCCCTTATATCATATTCTTAGTTTCAATAAATATCCGAACTACTTCGTTGCAATCATCATCCCCTCGATTATTTCTGAGAATCCTCTTACGAGTTGACTCATCCAAAACTACCCTTTAAAATTTTACCTACCGGTTCGCTTACGAGATGACCGATCTTAGGGTGGGCCATTCAAATTCCTTACGAGTTGACCGCCGCCAACTTTTTACACGATCATTTATATCATTCATCATAATGTTTTAGTCGAAATCGTACATAACCTATTATTACTGCACTCATTGACTGATGCAAGAACAAATATATGAGATTATATAGCTAATCGAACTCTTAGCATGCAAGAATTGAATAGCTTATTGCCGCAATTGTTACTGTAATAGTAATAATAATCAATGTAATGCACAGTAAATATTCAGATAACTTTATAAATAATAGTGTGCTGACTGCTGTCGCCGTCATCGCTGACGACGGAGTGGAAACAGTGCAATCAGGCCAATCAGAACGCGCGTAGCGCGTACCCCTTTGTCCCCTTCCGTCGCGCTCGCGAACCAAGCCGATCGCCAAATCGAGCTTTCACTCGGACGTTGTCGTGTAAAAGAGATAGATACGTCGCAAGGCAACCGCCAAGTCTATTGTTGTCGCTCTCACTCTAACTCGCACGTATGGGTCTGGCGTAACGTTACAATGTTTTGTGAACCGGCAGGTAGCCGGCACATCGATTTATAAGACGCATATAACCTCAAAAAGTGAAACTATTTTTTTGGCAAAGAAACCAGAAGAAATTAAAAAAAAAAAGAAGTGGACCATCATGTTCAACAGTATTTCATGGACGAAGGATGATTTTTTGGTGAGTTTTTAATTTTTGACGACATAACCTCTTATGGAAATTCGCATTTTGAAAGTGCCATAACTTTTAAACGGATCGTCTCCGCATTATAAGACTGGTGTCTCTGAAACACGTTTTTGAAACACTTTCGATTTTTCTAAATATTTTGGGTTCAGTAAAGAAAAATTCAGCCACTTGAAGTACAATCACTATGGAGCGGCAAACAACGGAACAGATGATGTTAACAGCTCAACTGGGAAATGGTTAAACACAAAGTACAATCACTATGAAGCGGCACACACATACAAACAAAATACCAGGTGGTATTAACAGCTCATATGAAATACCCACTACACTCATTATTGAGCGACATATCAGAGCAAACATAATCGAGAGAAGGGAGTGATCAATGGAGCACCACGGTTTGTCTGTAGCGGCACATCCGTAAAGACAGACCGGAGAAGACGAGACGAAGACAATGTACCCAGCGGTGCGCCGTCCTGGCCCACCTTGAGACGACGACGTCTACCTGTATGTACGCGTTCGCTCAGGGAAAGGACGTCCGCGTCTGTTTGTTCTTAAACCTGTTGCATCGCGGAAAAAAGAAAGAAAAACGACCCGTGCGCGCTCTATCTCTCTCGCACTCTTTCTATCTCTCGTTTACGAGGGGTTCGTTTTACAACCGAATCGAAACTTTAACAGCCCCTAAAGGGCGACCCCCTGCGTGAGGGAGAGCGAGACGGCCGGGGCGGCAGAGGCACACCCCTTTTCGCCCTCGACGTGGGGTGAAAGGTAAACAAACTCGCCGATATGAGTAGGTATTTGTCGTGCGGGTAGTTTGGGGGGTTAGGTTATGTTTTAATTGTTGTACTGTTTTAAATTCTGTTATTTACCATGTCGGGTCCCATATCTTTCATATCCAACTTCGTCGTCGTCGCCGTCGCCGATCGCACATAACCACAGTGCCGCTTATCCACACAGATGATCGGGATAGTAATAATAATAACAACAACACATCCGCACGTTTAACATTAAGATGTACGTGTGTGCGTGTTTATGTGTACAAACGTGTGTACGTATGTATATGTATATCCAGATGATAAATAAATAATTTATGGCGATCGATCGGATCTCCCCCTCGTCGCGACCGGCGCAACCGACCGTACCAATCACACATACACACTCACACGCGCTCACTCACTCACGCACCCGCAACCGTTCAAATGATGCACATCTCCTCCATTATCATCATCATTATTATTTATCGGAACGCACGTTTTTTTTTGTTGTCGTTTCTTTAATCGAAAGACCCTCTCCTCGGCTATCGTTACTAAAGGTGCGCCATTCGGCGTCCGACTGACTACACTAAACAAAGAAATGGCCGGATGGGCGCGCATGCGCCGCGCTGCAGTGCGAGTAGGGGAAAAGAGAGGGAGAGAGTGAGTTGACCGGCCTCCGGTATACGGCGGCAACGTTGCCGCTCGTCCCCGACTAGGGAGCCGACTAGGGACCCCTCCTCCAACGCCGGCCGAGGGTTACACCCCCACGGGAGAGGACGACGACCCCTCGCCCGGGACGTGGACCGGCGGCGCCCTCGGCAGGAGGATCGCGACAGGGAATCCGGGAAATATTCACCGATTTTCAGGGATCAGCAGGGAGAATCAGTCAGTGGCTGAATTTTTCCTCACCGAACCCGGAATATTTAAAAAAGACATGTATCAATCGAAAGTGTTTCAAAAACGTGTTTCATAGACACCAGTTTTACAATGCGGCGACGACCCGTTTAAAAGTTATGGCACTTTCAAAATGCGATTCTCCATAAAAGGTTATGTCGTCAAGAATTAAAAAATCACCTTTCGTCCATAAAATACTGTTGAACATGATGGTCCACTTCTTTTTTTTTAATTCCTTCTGGTTTCTTTGCAAAAAGATAATTTCACTTTTTAGGTTACTTCCGCGGACTTGTCACTTTCCTTCTTCATTCCTGTCTCGGCACTAACGGGCGGACGTCAAATTCATTCCATATCACACGTTTGTGGTCTTCTTTATATATTTCTCACTAGTATTCACGCTCAATTCTTTGCAAAATATGTTAAATGCGATTTTCTTTCGATATGACCAAAATTGTTTACCTTTTTGGCACAAAACACCCGATATATAGAAGGTACACTTGTCATTTTTCATAGAACGTCAAGGTTTCTAGGTAAAGATTTTTCTTATTGAACCTGAGGTAATGAAAAATAAAAATTATGTATTGAAAAGGGGGCTTCTGGAGATGCCGGGAAAAATAGTTTGTACCTGCGGAGATGCCTAGTTTTTAAGAAAAAAGATAAAATGGAAAAAACACCGAAATTGCCTATTCTCAAAGAGGAATTTTCTCAGTGTTTTCGTGAGTAATTTTTACTCGCTTCAAGGCCTTAATGTAGTTCGATGCTTGAACTAAACGATGACATTAACTTCGCGCCGAAATAATACCGAATAATATGCAAAAACACGATTGGGAACAGAGACGTCTTCGCGCCTTCGCCATATTTAAATACTGTTGACAGACACGCCGAGAGTAGTTTTGGCAGTGGTTAAACGGCTGACATAGCGAATGCTAGACGACAGACGGTAGACGAAGAGGAGAGAGAGAGAGCGAGAGAGAGTGAGAGAGGGGGGAAGGAAGGTAGGATAGAGATAGAAGGAAAGAGAGTCGTGACTGAGTCGTAGGTCCAGAAACGTGCAAATATTTCATTCTGCTATACAAGCCAAACCAAACAAACCTAACCTTCCCGACTGAGTCGTAGGCCCAGAAACGATCAAATAAGTTGCCAAAAAGCTTCAAATTATAAAGTTAGTAATTGGAGTATGTGTGGTTACCTAGGTGTAAACTTTATATCATCGGATATTCTTTGTAAAAAGACGATTGCATTGTATTACAGTAGTGAAAAAAAATGATACCTATAGTATTACAAAGAAGATAAAGGTGCAAACATTTAATAGATAAATGCTTTATGAAAATGATCGTCTCGACGGTCGCGTAGCCAGAATAAAAACCTTGATGTTCCATGATAAATGTCAAATAAACATTGTGTTCCGTGACAAGTATGTAACAATTTTGGTCATATCGTAGAAAATTCGCATTTAACATATTGCAAAGAGTTTGGGCGTGAATAATAATGAAAGATATATAAAGAACACCACAAACATGTGATATGGAATGAATTTGATGTCCGCCCGTTAGCCACGAGAAAGCAACGAAGAATGAAAGATAGCTGTCCGCGGAACTAAGCTAAAAAGTGAAATTATTTTTTTTGCAAAGAAACCAGAAGGAATTTAAAAAAAGAAGTGGACCATCATGTTCAACAGTATTTTATGGACGAAAGGTGATTTTTTGGTGAGTTTTTAATTTTTTACGACATAACCTCTTATGGAAAATCGCATTTTGAAAGTGCCATAACCTTTAAACGGATTGTCGCCGCATTGTAACACTGGTGTCTCTGAAACACGTTTTTGAAATACTTTCGATTGATATATGTCTTTTTTAAATATTTTGGGTTCAATAAGGAAAATGACAGCCGGTTTCGATTCTGGATAAGCGACCGTCGAGACGATCTTTTCGCGACCGGAGCGGAGCATCCGAACTGGGCCTCATGATATTTCACATTCTACAGTAATGTTTGATGTTTGATCCTTGCCCCCTTGCGTTTCCAACGAACATTTTTACATCTCTAGATTCTTTCTATTTCAAGTACCATCCGTCATGTCGGCCGTTTAGCCAAAACTGATCTCGACGTGGCTGTCAACAATATTTGAATATGGCGAAGGCGCGAAAACGTTTCTGATTCTAATTGTTTTTACATATTTCTCGGTATTAATTCGACGCGATGTTAAAGTCATCCTTTAGTTCAAGCATCACACTACATTTAGGCCTTGAAGAGAGTAAAAATTACTCAAGAAGACACTGAGAAATTCCTCTTAGAAAATTGGCAATTTTGGCGGTTTTTTCAACATTTGATTTGGCGTCTTCGCAGAAAAAAATATTTTTCCAGGCACCTCTGAACGCCCTTTTTTCAGTTGACAATTTCTATTTTCGTTTAACTCGGATTCAGTGAGCAAAGATTTTACCGAATCATTTTAATGCCTCCAGCACTGAACGAACAAAGATATAAAATGTTTCCTCTTTGAACACGAGTTTAAAAAAAAATTGTCAAGTGAAAAAAAGGGCGTTTAGAGGTGCATGGAAGAGTATCTTTTATCTGCAGAGACGCCCAGTTTTTGAGAAAAAAAAATGAAATGTTGGAAAAACCACCAAAATTGCCTATTTTCGAAGAGGAATTTCTTACTTAGAAACCAAAAGGAATTTAAAACAAAGAAGTGGACCATCATGTTTAACAGTGTTTTATGGACAAAAGGTGATTTTTTAGTGAGTTTTTAATTTTTGACGACATAACCTCTTATGGAGAATCGCATTTTGAAAGTGCCATAAATTTTAAACGGAACGTCGCCGCATTGTAAGACTAGTGTCTATGAATGACACACGTTTTTGAAACACTTTCGATTGATATATGTCTTTTTTAAATATTCCAGGTTCATAGAGGAAAAATTCAGCCAAAAGGGGTTTACATCCAGTCACATTTACTACCGTTGAAATAAATTAGATGACGATCGCTTGATCAAATTGACATTATTCTGTTGCACTGACAAGCAATTAAAATATGTCCAAGAAAACACTTTCGATAACCACTTTCTTTTGTGAAAAGTATCGAATACTGAATAAGAAATCGTGTTCTCGTGAACTGAGAACAATCATAAGAACTCAGCATCACAAACATTTTTTACAAATGCAAAATATGTATAATTGAGGGACCCTAAGGCCCGTATCCACCAATAACACCCTTAACCATTTGTTAAGTAACTGTGGATTAACACTAACTAAAGTTTTACATTAATACCGTATCCGCCATTACTTTTTGTTGTGTAGTTAGGCAAGTCCCTGTTATCTCCAGGGTACATTCTGGCAACCCCGCCACAAATGTCAACCCCACCACAAATGTCAACTTTTGATTACATGCCAAATTGATTAGAGATTCACGAACTTCATGAAAGTTTACTGAATTTGTGTAGGATTGCTGACATAAATCCAAAGAGGTAGGTACTTTAAAAAAAGTTACATGTGGTTTCAAAGAAAGATTAATTTTGGACCAATTTGCAAATTACACAATGTTTTCAGCCGAAGTCGATACTCCCGTTTTGAATATAACGAAAAAGGCTTCTACAAAGCAACTCATCTCCTAATTTAAATAATAATTCGTTCAACAATGACAGAATATAAGTTATAAGTTAATACTGTTGTATGTAGTATTACACTCCCCTGTAATATTTTTAACTTGTTTTCTTTTTCCGGGAAGATGAATACACCGGAAGTAGAATATGCAGCAGGTAAAAGGAAGAGACAGCAGAACTTTTCTTCAGCAGAAAAGTTTAACCTGTTTATGCTAATACAAGACAAATTTAAAACTATTCTCGAAAGTAAAGCAACAGATAAGACATCTAACAGCTGTAAAGAGCAGACATGGAAAGAAATTACAAATTCTTTCAATACTACATCCAGCTTGGGAGTTTTTAGGGACAAGGATTCCCTCAAAAGATTTTATGAAAATAGGAAAAAGATCAAAAAATTGAAAACCGCATTTTGATTCCTCTTTTTTCGACTTCGTTAACGAATGCAATACTAGATAAATCTACCAAAATCAAATTGTTAACATTTCAAACAGTGCGTATTGTGTAACATGACCTTTCTTTAAGATAACTGACTGTTTGTTATCTTAACTGGCCAAAATTTGCCAGTTAAGTTTGACATTCGGTTAAAAGCAAAATTTTGTTGGTGGATATGAAAATACGTGGTTAACTGGTAGTTAAGAGATAACTGTCGTTTTTTAACATTGGTGGATACGGGCCTAAGAGTTTGCAAATTTGTATCAAGAGCACTAATTATGTAATTATTATCTCCTGGTTTTAACATTTCATTTTAAGGATTTATTTTCTTTAAATTACAGCTTGTTTGCCAACTATTAAGATAAACTTAAATTTAAATCAGAGCACCTATTGCAACAGCAATGGGTCTGAGCTGTAGCGGTTTGAATTTGAAATCACCACAATGTCATTCATTGAGGTTAGAATTCCATGATTGAAACCCCAGACGACTCATATAACTAGACAGGGTGTTCTCATAAGAAAGTATTATTTATTTACAAGTCAGCGTTGCAAAAGGGAAAGCAAATATGGTGATAGGCAACAAAACAGTTGTCCACAGGCATATCAATACCAAGAATAAAAAAGACATAAAATTGAGAAACTCAAAAATTAAGTTTGTATTTATTACACAACAAAATTAATTTAGTACAAATGCATCTCTCATTTTATTTTGAAAGTTGAACATACTAAAAGTGAGCATACTCATACTTGAGATACTGAACTCTGAAAGTACTTCCAATCAAAAACGTTAACATCTCTCTAAAAATTACTTGTAGCTTTATTATAAACTCTAAAATATTTCCCTCCCATTTTACATATTATAGACTACATTATATCTAAATTGAAACCCTGACGTCCTTAATAAAACTGTCATTAGTGTCATTACCAATGTGAGCTGTAACGCCTTCTAATCAGTTGCCTTTTTTTAATTAGAGCATTATTACAACTTAATTTTGAAACTTAATTATTTTTGAGACAATGAGTAGGAACTTAAGTAAGTTAAATGATTTGTTTTCCTTGAAGGCTAAAATAAGCAAATTTTGTTAAGATATAAATACCCGTGTTTTTAATATGTCAACAAAAATCGAATCCAATCATTTTGAAGTTTCCTAAATCCTTTTTAAAAAATTTTAATCGAAGTCTTTCTTTAACAGTGATTTATTGAAATAGAAGTTTATAAAATCATATTACTACACGTGATTATTGTGAATTTTATCAAAATAATGTTTTATATCTTCTTACCTTTGCCTATTTGAAAATGAATCATATATAAGAGTATACCTAATTATTTAGTAGTATGAACTTCAAAAATCAATGATCTTCAAGAAACTTGTGGTTGGTGGACTTAAAAATATTTAAATCATGGATGATTAGTCATTTAAAACTATCTTTTAAGGGACTAAAATATTTTGAAAACTGAGGTTTTGAAATTATCTATAAAAACTTAAATTAATCACAACCCGATCACATGATTTGTACAACAAATTGTTAACTTACAAATTAATTCCTTTTTATTATAAGAGACTTAACACTTGATTTAAATAATAAGTGATTTATAAGAGCTCTGTGTACAGTCACATTAATATATTTTGTAAAAAATTCATTACCTTGTATTACTGTTAAGTTCAAAAATATTATGTTTACGGCATTTTCTAATATTTGGCTGCATCTACTTCACACTCAAAATCACTTTCTTTAAAACGTTTGGAGCAGATTTAGATTTCGTTATTTTATTAGTTTCCTCAAGTCCCAAAACGAAAATCCAGATATTTTTTAAAGGGATCTGTTGGAAACCCAAAATATGAAAACCGACAGAACGCCACTGAGACGATACATAACCTTTATTTTTTTTTAATTCATATTTAGCTATCCTAACGCACTTTCTTCATTACTATAAACTTTGCATATCATAAACCCATTAGCTATTGTCTTTGTTGAATTTTATCTAAAATGCTATACATGAACTTCACTTTGGAAGCATATAATCGATGTTGCCATTCCTATCGAAAGTCAAGATTATTGCAGATTTACCTACAAGGAAAGCACGGAATGCAATGTACACGCAAATCGTAAGAGAGAATTCGTCAACTGAGTTTATGCAACAATGTAAAAAGTGGCTTAGAATGTGCTATTACTTCGCAACATATTATTTTGTAATTTTGTAAATAGACGGGTCTAGATATATTAATCGTTTGTGATCGAAACATTTTGACCATTTAAATACCATGTGCCATAGGGGCAAGGGGATTGCGGATCACGATTTTGCTACAGAAATGAATTATAATTTCAAAATACTCAATAGAGCACGAACTGTGGATAAAAACATGTTATGATTATTCTATGATCAGTTCCGAAACATAGAGACTGTTATTAAGGCGTAACCTTAAATCAGACAGAATAAATACATCTGACATATCCTCTACCTACTATTTTCATAGAGCAGCACTTCGCACTTCACCCCGGCATCCACTAGACTTAAATCACTTTGTTCCACAAATAATTCCAAAATTGACTTCGAAATAAACTAAACCTCCCTGTTTTTCTCAAAATTTCTATCCAAAACAGGCTTAAACTAAACTGACCTGTTGTTGGGGTCTGACGTTCTGTTGGTGTAACTGTTGGGCTGCGAGCGACTGCGCCAAGTACTGCTGTGGATGCAGAGCCATGCCTGGCATATATACGAGATGCTCGGCGAGTATGGACTTGTTCTGCGACATGTCGTACGGGTTCGTCGGTATACTCGTCGGGCCTATGTAGGACATACTGTTGTTGGGAGGCGTCGTATTGGTGGCGATCTTAGCGTTACCCATCGGGTACCTCCACTTGTCATGGTTCTGGAAAAATGAGGAAACTTTCAGGATATTCGGGAAATAAAACTGTACGCATAGTCAGTGTTAATTTTGAACATATCACTAACTGAATATATGACCTTTGGATGTTATGCAGACAGTGTGCCTCAATTAATTAATATTCATATTAGCCACACATATTTTCTGTAGATATTGTAAATATCTGGGAATTGTAATGGACTATAACATGAAATGGGATAAACATGATACATATTATATAGGATAAAAGAATTACCAAACAGTATATAAAAAACTATTCATATTGCAAATGTGTGAAGCACTTTGTTACATAGAATTATAATATGCAGAGATGCCTATTAAACTGTACTTAAACCTCTAAAATCTACATAATAAGTTTATTAAATTGTAATGATTTGATGAACTTTGATCAATTACTTGTTAGCAAATGTAGGTATATTATATTATGAATCACTTAAAAGCAAATTTATTAATTCATCTAGTATAACTAGATACAAACCGATTGAACTGTCTAAATATAGCAAAAGAGTATCTAATACAAATAGTGTTTATTTTGCTACAATTTTTTTAATGAGTTCAAAACACATATTTAAAGGTCCGAAAACATTTGTTAAGAAACAAATTGAGAAACATGTATAATTGATGCACTTGACTCAACTTTATAAATAAGTTTAATAGATAATCTTTAATATGTAATAATAAAGATAATCCATGAATACACTTACATGGTACTATGTGACAGTATCACATGACAAGCAGTTTTATAAACATACAATTTATTTTATATCTGCAAATATAAATTTTTATTTTTCTTCTTATATTTAATTATATTTTAGTGTTAAGATTATAATGTTTATTTATAAACATATTATACTACTAGCACCTGAGCACAGAGGTGTTTCCCTCTCTCTTGCAGGATACTACACACACTCCTTTCAGGAGTTTAGAGTTCATGGCTTTTGAGATAAAATTCAAAACTGCGTGTACTCACATCTATGATGCTGTCGTCCCCATGGGCCCATCTGAGCTGCTTCGGCCCGAACGAGGGAAACTCCGGATCCGGGGGCCTCTGGAAAACGTAACCGACTGCTGCATCGTCCTGAGTGCGATGAGGTCCCCTGTCCATTTCCACTTTTATTATACCATCTCCTTCGCCTCCGCCCCCCAGCCACTTCATCGGTGTCACTAGAAAAAAATACAATTTTAGGAATTTAAAAAGGGATATGAGGCAGTGTGTTGCCCTAAAAGAACTCTAGTCTCGACTGCTTTGTATGCAATTTAAACACATCTTAAATTTGATCAACACGTGGATGGAAAGTTCGTTGAAACAAAGTTTATAGGAGACTTGTCCAGGCAACTTATACCCATGTTCCTAAACCAATAAGAGTACAAGCATAGAATTTAGAACATTCTAAGAGGTGTTCTGTTGAGCAAGGATGTAAAAGAAGATAATTGACTTTCAATAAAGTGTCTGTTAGTGGCGATAAGTCAAACATATTTAAGGTATTCTTAAATATTTTAGTAAGTTTTAGCAAAAAATATCAAATTTTTTATTAGGAATTCACACTAACGTCCTGATTAAAAATGCATAAAAAAATTGCTGACGCTTCAATTTCATGGAAACTCCTCAAGATGGTTCGCTATGGCACTCTTAAACAACTGATATACTTTTAATTAGTTAAAAAGTGTTATTTTTCATGGAGAATTTGTACCATCAACTTGATTTAAAACTTCATCAAACAATTACTAATATGTACCTACTTCAATATTATTGAAACTTATCAACATAGATTACTAAGATATTTTTAAGCAACTATGTTTTAATTACTTAATCTTCAGTTATTGTTAATAATCTTTAGTGTTGTCTATGAATACAATATAAGTCCTAAACAAACCAAACGAAATCTTAAATTAGTTAAACTGTAGTTGTTTGATTTGTATGAATTTTACAAAAAATGAAGTACAAGGAGCTTAGTGGGGAGAAGAGTTATTGAATATGCCCACGTGGACCTTCGACATGGTAGTTAAGATAGTTTGAACAAACTATGAATACAGGATTAACTGAAAAATAAAGTAAACAAGTCTTAAATTGCCTAAATTCTGTTTGTTTGTTGCATTTGAAAAAAAAACAAGCCTTTACTTGCAAAAAAAAATGACAGTTAATAGGGAGAGGTGTGATTTTATAATTACAAGTAAATGTTTGTTATGGCAGTTATGACTTCGCTGGTTTATGTACGAAGACACTATGAATATGAGCTGGAGTCCTAACCGAAACACCCCAAGTTCTTAAGTGGCTTAAATTATAATTAGGTATTTGTTTGTTGCAGTTGGTTCGACAACAATAAAGTTTTGCTAGAAACAAAAAATGACAGTAAGTATGGAGATGTGTTACTTTACAAGTCCAAGTGGTCGTTCATCACAGTACTTATTACTTTGTTGGTATACAAGTTTGAACAAACTATTAATACAGAATTTAAATCCTAAATAATACAAACAAGTCTTAAGTTGCCTTAAATTCTAATTATTTGATGCTTTTACCTTTACAAAAATCAAGTCTTACTTGTAATAAAGAGTAACAGTTATTTGTAAGAGGTGTTATGTACGTCCAAATAGATATTTGTTATGGTGGTTACTACTTCAGAGAATTAAGTTCACAGATAGCTATGGACATGGTATTAAGTCCCAAAGTATGCCAAATTTTAAGCAACCTTAAGTTATTTGTTGGTTTCTTTTGTTTGTTGCATTAACATTTACAAATGTTATTTGCAATAAAGAGTTAGTAGTGAGAGGCAGTAAGCATATGTTAATTGAGGTAGCTATTATTTCACTGTTTTATCTTCGAAGAAACTATGAATATGGGATTAAGTTCTAAACAAAACAAAACAAATGCTAAGCAGCATAAATTCTAATTGTTCAAAATAGCTATGAATCTGGGATTAAGTCCGGAACAAAGTATACCAAGTCTTAAGCTGCCTTAAGTTATATGTTTGTTGCATTTACATTTACAAATCTTGATTGCAATAAAGAGTTAGTAGTGAGTGACAGTCTTCTAGACGTTCAAGCAGACGTTAGTTGTGGTAGCAATTATTTCACTGTTTTATGTTCAAAGAAACTGTGAATATGGGATTAAGTTCTAAACAAAATAAACCAAGTGATGAGCAGCATAAATTCTAGTACCTAGTTTGCTCCATTTGCATTTACAAGTCTTAAGTTGTCTAAATTCTAATTGTTCAAAATAGCTATGAATAGGGAATTAAGTCATAAACAAAGCATACAGAGTCTTAAGCTGCCTTAAGTTATTTGTTTGTTGCATTTACATATCTTGATTGAAATAAAATTAGTAGTGAGAGGCAGTATTCTGGAAATTCAAAAAGACGTTAATTCTGGTAGCTGTTATTTCACTGTTTTATGTTCAAAGAAACTGTAAATATGGGATTAAGTTCTAAACACAACAAACCGAGTGTTAAGTAGCCTAAATTCTAATTGTTTAAAATAGCTACATACAGTGTTGTTAAGTATTTAAATACATGTATTTAGACATGTATTTTAAATACTTTTTATGTATTTAAATACATAGCTAAATACATAAGCTTAATTTGTATTTACTGTGTATTTAAAATACATTTCTTCTGACATTTTAAATACAGTAGTTCAAATACATTTTTGGGCAATGTTAAGATACATTATTTGCTAAATTATTCCTTAAATACTCTTACATTTACATTTATTTTATTTTGTTACAGTAATTATAAATGCGCATTTTTATACATTTTTTGAGCATATTTCGGCTGTTCATTTGTATTTACATTTTGGTTTATGTACTTACATGCTTATTTTGAAGCTAATTGTTACAGTTATAATGATCCTAAGACACTTTTATAGGAGTTGCGATTATCTTAACGAAGGTGTACAATTCATAAAGTTTTTAAAGAAAGTTGTGACACTGTAAAACAATTTTTAAGGTACTAAGTAGCTTGTCGACATTTTTAAAGATGTCACAGTTACCTTAAACTGAAGCTGTTGTTTCAAGAGACGTTAAGGAGCTTCTAAAAAACTTATGACAACTCTAATGCAACACAAATAACTTGAACTGCCATATATGAAGTTGGAACAGTAACTAATGAAGTTTTTTTAATTAGCTTCTTCGTTAGATCAAGTTAAAAAGTAAAGTGTCTCATGTGTCCACATCTTTGCCTTGGGATTATTTTTTAGTAGTTTGAAACTTACATTAGCCTGTTGTGTTTTGAAGTATCACTTCAATTTCTAAACACTTGTTTACAAAGTAGTTGGTAAATTTCGGAAAATTGCAAAAATTTTACGATTTCATGAAGCAAAGAAAATAATTCCTAACACTTTTTGAGATCGTTTTAAGTGTTAAAACCATAAACTTAGGTTTAGTGTATAAAAGTCAGCCTATGTATTTGAGGCTTTTCCATACAAATAACTTAGATATTTTGAAAATAATTGAAAACTTCACAACTTCGGGCAATCAAGCCAAGATTTTAGAACTTCATTAGAATGTTTCCATTAGAAATTAGATTCCATTTTCTTAAACTGATTTAGAAATTTCAAAAATTGAATAATTTCAACAATTTCACGAAGAAAATAATAGGAATTCTAAGCTTCCTGGGGTTATGCTTAACATTGCTGCAATTAAGAATAATTTACAACTTTAAATACTGTTTAAATACAAAAACGAAATACTTGTTATTTGTATTTAAATACATTGTCCAGAGAAGTATTTAAAATACAAGTAAATACATTTTGTAAAAAGTATTTGCGTTTGTATTTAAATACATTTCTAAAAGTATTTATACAACACTGGCTACATATACAGGATTAAGTCCCAAACAAAGTACACAAAATCTTAAGTTGCCAAAATTATAGTTATTTGTTTGCTGCATCTTGATTTACAATTGTCTTATGACTAACATAGAGCACTAAGTAGGGAGAGGTATTACTATATAACTTTAAGTAGACGTTCGTTATGGTAGTTATTATTTCACTGATTTAAGTTCGAAAAAACTATGAAAACAAGACTTCTGAATAAAGTACCTAAATCAAGTCTTAAGTTGCGCTACTTCTAGTTGTTTGTTGCATTTACATTTACAAAAATCAAGTCTTACTTGCCACAAAGAGTTTGGTGTGAGAGTAAGTCCAAGTAGACGTTCGTTACGGTAGTTATAACTTTACTGGTTTAAGTTTGAAAACAGTATGGATATACAGTGCGATCGAATAAAAAAGTAGTCAAGCAGGCCATGAAAAAAAAGCTGCATGTCTTTACTTAGTTCCTAAATTTAAAAATACAGACAACACAAAATACTAGTCGACACTGACAAAGTCAAACTTGAAGTTAATTTTTGAAATAAAAAAAGTGACAAAACTAAAAGAGCATTTTATTTAAAGAAATATAATATTTAATATTGCCCTTCACCGTTTTCCAGCTTGACTCCATTTCTAAAATAGGATTCTAAAAGAACACTTTTGATTTGCTACACTATCGTCTCTTGTCAATGTACGTCAACTTGACATTTGTAATTAATAACCTGAAGAAGAAGAAGAAGAATTTTAGGAAAAGACATGCGTATTTTAGCTCATGGCCTGCTTTGACTATTTTTTTATTCGATCGCACAGTAGAATTAAATCCTATACAAAATAAACCAAGTCTTAAGCTGCTCAAATTCTAGATGTTGGTTTGTTGAATTTACATTTACAGAAAGAAAATGAATTACTAGTAACAAAAAGGGATAGTAGAAGTATGATCGCATGTGATTAATAAAATCTTAATTGTAAAGGGACAGGGAGTAGAAAGATGTGTTATTACAAAAATCGAAATAGATTTTCGTTATGGTCATTATTACTCTACTGGTTTACGTTCCAAAATGCTATGACTTAGTATAAGTACCAAACAAATTAAACCAAATCTTGTTATCTAAAGCCTAATAAGGAGTGACAGTGAGTAGGGAGAGGTATTATTATATCAGTCCAAGTGGACGGTCGCTACGGCACTTCTTAATACACTGTTTCAAGTTTGAGGAAGCTACGAATACAAAATTAAGTTCTGAACAAAGCAAGCTAAGTCTTAAGTTGGATAATTTATAGTTGTCTGTTTGTTTGTTGGTCGTCACAAGAATCAAGTCTTACTTTGTGAAGAGGTTACTTAAAGAGGTTTTACTGTATAACTCAAAGTGGACGTTTGTTACGGTAGGAGTTTCACTGATTTAAGTTCGAATGCACCTCATTTAAACAAAGCAAACCGAATCTAAAGTTGCATGAAGTCGTACTAACAACAAAGAGTAACAGTAGGGAGAGGTGTTATTGTGTAAGTCCAAGTGGACATTCGTAGTGTTATTTTGTTGGTTTATGTTTTGGATAAGACTTACCTTGTGTTATACAGTATGAAAGGGAATAAAATTGCAAGTTTTACAAACAACGAACAAAAGAATTAGATTTGGTGGTGCGAAACCCATTTGTAGGTTGCCCAAATTCTGGTATGTGTTGTTGTTTGTTGTATGTTGATCTTTACTGATTGGGGTAAGCCGAAATCGACAAAAATGCAGCCTGAAGAGCGTTTTTGAGACAAAGAGTTACTGTTAGTCCTGCCAGGCGTTATTAAAGGTTATAGTTGTATGTATTTCTTGCGGCGGACGTACGTTGCGGTAATCTCTACTTCAGCGTTTTATAACCCCCACGGGGGTACAATATCGACTTAATTTCGAGAAGGAAAATCGACGATTTCCCGAAAGTGAATCGATACCTCCCTGAATTATTCAACGGCGAGTTACGAGCAAAGCATAAACACCAGGTGCGAGGGTATCGCGTGGGGGTCGAGGCCCGACAATAAAAAAGGCCCTCTCGGTGCTATCCGGCGATAAATGACGTTTGTTGTCCCGGTCCCAAACAAAAATAATGGCGTTTGACAAGCGAAAATACACCGAAGAAAGTACCTAGCCGCAACGGACGCCCGGGCCGCAACAGACGCCGCCGTTACCTTTCTTCCCTTCTCGCACTTCCCGCACATAAAAAAGGACGTATTCCCGGCGAGAGTCCCTCGGCGTCGCTCTCGTCGCTTACGCTAATATCGAGGATTCCTTCCCACTGTACACAAAACACAACTAAGACTTCGATCGCGGATTTTACACTATGACCGGACTCGTAACACGAAATATTATCACTAACTGTACAATAGACTATATACAATTTACAGTAGGCAGAGGATTCCCGGTTTACGCCATTTATGCTGGTCGATTTTCGGAGATTTTAAAGTGACAGCAGACTAGATGAGCAGATCGCTCGCCATCTTGGGTCGGTGCGCGCGCACGCGCGCGGTTGTCGCGCGCGCGCTCCCCCGAAATTCGATAATTACCAAAAAATAATTATTTATCGCATCGATATTTTCATAAAAATCACATCGTGGAAGACTACGAGACCGTTTACCGTCGGAGTCGCCGAATTAAACGGATCCGAGTTACACCTGGACGATGTCGGAACTTCAAAAGACGTCGACACCGTTGACGTCTGTTTTCAAATTCGACAACGGAATATTTCGAAAATGCGAAAGGACAGCGAATTACTACATCGATTAAAGACTGTAAAGATGCGAACAAGCTTTGTGTTGTTGTCTGTTTCTAGAGTCATTTAATACATTTAATTTTCGATGGATGTAACCTGAGTTGCACCTATCACGTCTCCTGTACTTCTATAAACAACTCGTCACCACTACTTCCCATAAACCACGTAAGGAATTCCCCATTTATCAACAAATAATATACAACTTTACGAGTAACGAACAGTCGCGAACGGATCCGAACTCGACACTCAAACGCTTCTTATGATTTCGAGGTTATGTATCATCGTCTCCCGTGTCATGCGATGTTCCTGTTCCGTGCTCCTAGGTAGTAAACAGACTAAAACTATGGCCTCGAGACGTAGTAAGACCACCAAAATAAAAGAGGGGAAGGCCTGGAAGAGAGACCGTAACAACCTGAAGGTGAGCGACGCCCTGTGCCCGATATGCCGGGGTATCCTGATGGAGCCCGTGAGTCTCCCGTGCGATCACGTCTTCTGCAGCGATTGCTTCGAGGAGACTATGCAGAACTCGAACCTCGCATGCCCCCTCTGCAGGATGAGGATCGGCTCGTGGCTGAGGAGGGCGAGGAAGGAGTCGAGGCTCGTCGACGTCGAGCTGTGGAAGGCGATCAAGGAGAGATTCCCACAGCAGATCAAGAACAAGCTGAACGGCATCGAGGAGGATTTGCACGAAGGTCCGACCCTTCATACAACTTTAGACCTATTTTAATCCCGCTTACTTTCAGGGCCCGAAGTTATAGTTTCCTACCCCGGAGAGATACGGAAGGAGTACGAGCTAGAAAAGAAGAAAATCGACGAGGAACTACGGAAAAGACAAGACGCCGACATGAAGGCTAGCGAAGAACTCGTCAAAAAAATTAAAGCGGAGGAGGAGTATCAAAAGGTAGTCATGGAGGAAAAGTTGAAATTAGACGAGGCGGTAGCCAAGAAACTTGCAGAGGAATTCACACAAGAACCCCCTTCGACCAGCACCAAGAAACTGGGCCCCATAGATAAATATCTAGGGAAGAGCCCAAGTTTGAAACAACCCCCACTCATCCAGCCCATGGAGAACTTTATGAACAAAGACTACACCTGTACAGTATTGAGATTGGACAATAAGAAACACCCTGACATAACGCTCAAGTCTATATCGCCGATAATGAAAAAGAAAATGCAGCAGATACAAAGAGTTATGGAATTGGAAAATAATAGTGATAGTAGCGATTGTTTCGAGTCCGAAATGAGATACTTCAAGCCTATAGACTATAAAATGAATCCGCCTTCTCATGGGTCATCGCCTATAAAAATTTCTCCCATGAAGCCCCTGAAAAATGGAATAGTACAAATTCTGTAAGCCAACAACCATAAAATCATAATGTTAAACAATTTTATGTATAAAAGTGTTTATTTTTCATTTTCATTAAGCTCTACCATATTTTAATCGAATCACAACATACAGCCAATTTAATCAGACCTAAAGTAATCAAATATGTACTATCAAACCACTAATCATGAATTTTTTAGGTCTCCTGGTGGGCAGATGAATTTCAACTCAAACATCTTAGAATCAGCTTTCGCCAGGATAAGCCTCCTACTGCCATATGAATCTCAAGACGTAAAACTTTGTGAAACTCCCCAAAGAACGAACAAACTGAAAAGGACACTATCTGACGACCTGATCGAAAGTCCCAAGAAAGTGATCAAAGAGGAAAAAAGTAAAACAAACCTCGATGAGGAGAATCCAGTCAAGAAACACTTTAAGAGTCCCAGGAAAAAATTCCTGAGTCCGGAAAGGCGTCGCAATGGCACAGTCCCTGACGTAACTGAGGATCGTTTGGCGCAAGAAAAGATGGACTTTGAGTTGGCTAGGAAACTCCATAACGAGTTGAATCAGACGATGCACAACTTAAGGAGGAAAAGGCAGAGTACTCTGGATGAACTTGTTAAGGACTCGCTGAAGCTTCATTAGCTCAAGGGCGTTGCGTTCACTAGAAATTCTATATTAGAATACATATTTATTTTATGACATTGATTTCAATTCCTCCTGAAGTGATAATCATCTTGTGATGGTAAGGATGTTAAGAATAAAACTTCCAATACGAGGCACGGCAGTTGGACAGCAGCAACTGATGGAGGTACACAGTAGGAGTAGGTTTTTCCAGCAAACCTGTTGTTTCCAGTTGCCTATTTCTTTACTGACAATAATGTAAATGATAAAAGTTGGAAGGAAAATGTGTGAGCAACTTGAAATGACATGTTTGTAACATAATTTTCTACTTGCTGGAACTGTAATGTTTAACGCTATTTTATTACCGCCCATCAACAGTATATTTCGTTTGAGAAGCACTGGAGGTGCTGTCCAATTGTTGTGCTTTACACCAGAATTCTTTTTGTGTTGTATGGTACTAATCAAAAGTCCATAATTAGATTGCTTTTTATAACTATATGTTTCCAGTGCGAGTAATGGTTGTTAATGCCGTGCTGATGCAGCTCTTATTTTTTTAAAAAATAAAAATTACCCACAACACCTTACATTATTTACCGACCCCCCATAAGAGCAAAACAAGGATCTGAAGGTAACATTTACTCTAATAATTTAACAAATAAAAGTCCAATTACTTTGCCTTTGTTATCTGAAATAAAACAAAACATAAAGCAATATCCAATGGGTACTCAGTTTCTTCATATCATAGGACTCCATTAGGATTTGGCAGAACTGGAATTGGTGTCGGGGGTATCAATTACCTGTTCTTTAACTTTCTCCTCCTTATCTGAAATTAAAGACGAAGCGGTCGATTTAATACTGTTCCACATTTCTGAAACACTGCCCGATACGTTCGGCAGCGATGGTAGCTCCAGAGGTGGATCCTCTTTTTTAACTATAACCGCATAAGGAGTCATTACATACTAAGTTAAACAGAAATATTTGTACTCACCTCCGTACGCAAAGTTATAAGCTATCGTGAGATATTTTTTACCCTCAACTAAGCAGATTTCAGAGTATTGGGCCGCCTCTTTGGGGTAGCACACTGCACCCATTCCAAGAGTACCGACTGTCGCATACAATGTTTTTTTAATAATGCCCCCTCGTAGTCCAAATATCAGCCCCGTCAAGGCGCCAATCCCCACTGCTCCGGTCTTCGGAAGGTAATTGTCTTCTTGTTGTAAGTAATCGACCAACCCTGACAAACAAGATATTAATATGAGGGCCCTCGAACGACCCAGGGGTACCAACATTCAACGTTCTCTTTGCTCTTCTCAAACTGCTCCACGCCGACTCGCTTATAGGCCCTCAACTCGTCCACTACTTTTGTAAGCGTCAATCGGACGGTCCTCACGTTGTCCTCGATGACACCTGGGGATTCTGGGAGTTCTGGGAGTTTTTGAATCAATTGCTGCTCCATACGAGGGGAGTAGATCGGTAGCTCGCTGGGCCTGCATACCCCCGGGGGCTCTTGTTTAGCCTTCTCTATTACCACTGCAGCTGCAGGTAGCAGCCCCCTTTTTATAACCTACAAAAATATTTGAGGGAGGATTAAGTGCAGGGTGTGTCACGGTTTGTGGAGATTACCTGGGTTAGCAGCATGTTTGGGTGTGTGGGGTTTTAAGTTAAATTTACCAAAATTGCATAATAAACCTTCAAAAATGAGATTATTTATCTAAATTGTCAAAAGCACAAGACACAGCAATTTACAAACGACACAGGACACTTTACAGCACAGAACATATTTGATCATCCACGAATCCACAGAACATTTAAATATTGTCACTTGTCAGTTACATTTCGAGGTTATTCGTCAAAACTTAAAATAATTAACTTTCGTTCTTAAAACAATGGCTAAGTATTTCGGTTTGGATCGACTGGGGACGATCTGGAGGACCATCCAGGAATACGGAGGCATCAAAGCATCGCTTTACAAGTTATACAGGTAATTATGTAACCTAAACTATGAACCCCCAAAAGTGACAATTTCCACCCCCTCAGAATGGACAACTTGAGACCCGGAACAGTCGTCGGGGTAGACAAGTACGGCAACAAGTATTACGAGAACCCCTCATATTTCTACGGCAGGAACCGTTGGGTGGAGTACGCCGATTATTACGGTATGAAGAAAACCTCTTGGATGACAACCGTATGATATCATTGTTTCAGGTCTGGAATACGACGGTAGCCAGGTGCCCGCGGAGTGGTTCGGCTGGTTGCATTACAAGACCGATCTTACCCCTGACAAGGATCCTTCAAGACCCAAATACAAATGGATGGCTGATCATACCGAGAATATGAGCGGCACGCCCGGGCAGTTCATGCCTTACTCTACGACGAGGCCCAAGATCGAAGCTTGGATCCCCGGGAAGAAGTCCTTATAGATAGCTTTGTGTAAATGTAGAATAAATTAAACTCTTATTACAATATGTACTATAATTTATTTACACCCATCGGACACCACAAGTACGACACTGTGAATTTAACGTTCAAACCCATTTCTGTCGCTCCTTTTTACGTTTTACACTTGGGTTGTTTATCACAGATCGCGGGGCACCTACACTTATGTCTATCCTGTCTACTCTCGGCCGGCAAAATGAGCCGCTTGAAAGTCTAAAATTAACCCATAATATTCAATCGATGACGAGCCCGATAACGTCTTACTTACTTGTACCCAAGATATTGCGCAATCGAGGAATACGCCCGATTCGAAATCTATCGGGTCCGGCTCATCGTCCACCTTAACGTTCTCGTCGCCGAAGATCCTACCTATCGCGCGGTAAAGCGGAGCAAGGGGCATTTCCTTAGGGACTAGATGATTCGAAGGGTCGCGACTAATTTTATATCAAATGTCATGCTGACGGCGAATGCCAGTGTCCATTCATAGTTTTGAATCAACTTTATTGACTAAGTTTTATGTACAAGCGAGCACTACCTTATCCTAGAGTTGAGCGGGTTCACGATTTTTCCCGTCATCAGGGCGATCTGCAGTTTGGAATCCACGACGAAGTAAACGAAGGGATGGTCCGCCTTAAATTCTACGGGGCTGTATTGGTTTAGAGTTCCTGGAAAAGAAAGAGCGATGTAGATCGAAATTCTCCGCACTTACAATATCTCTAATCAGCCAACGGTTTTATGTGGAGGAGCTGATAAGAGATAGGGTATCTTGTTGGAGTGAGAAATTGCTCCTAAAGAAGAACAAATAATCATGAAATGATCAACGACATTTGCAGAAGCATGGCGCAGAAGGCAACAGAAAATCACTGCATTAATGATCCTTAGAAATATCATCCCTCTACTACTACAATCATCATAACTCCGCCTGTGGTGGTTGTAGGGTGAATTGAGAGTAGCTTAGCAAGTATTGATATCCGGATAAAGAAAGGAGGATGAGGGCTCACAGGTCAAGCTGGCTCCCTACCTGTACCTACAGTAACACAAGCCTGCCTCGAAACCAGATTAATAAACATACGATGACAACGGCCAGAAAATGGACAAAGATTCGGAAACAAAATAAACTCAGAATTGTCACTTGGAACATTATGTCCTGGAGAGCAAAGCATCAGGAGATAGTAGAAAAACTAAAAGAAAATAACATAGAAATATACTATGTCAGTGAAACAAAGAGAAAAGGAAATTGTGAAATAGACAGACATGTCTTGATATACAGTGGAGTGCCCCTAGACTGCAGACCCACAGAAATAGACACCACAAACACAGAAGAAAATGGTGTTATGGAAATAATACAGGAAGAATTGAAATTTGCAATCAACAACACAAAAAATGGAGAAGCAACAGGCCCAGATTAAATACCACTGGAAATACTGAAATGTATGAACGAGCATTCACTGCAAACCTGCTGTTAAGTCTATTCAACGTAATATACAGAACAAGTAACATTCTTAAGCAATGGTTAGTGTCTACCTTCTGCACCATGCCTATAAATGCGAATGGCACAATATGTAGCGAATACTTAATATTAGTAATATTATTAATATTAATAATAAATCACACTGTAAAAATATCCTTAAAGATTATACAGTGAGGCAATTTTTCAGGAAGCTCTTCTCTTGGAAAATATAGGAAAAGGAAAAAGGAGAAGTTATAAATAGGTAACATCAGATTTACAGATGATACAGTGATTCTTGCAAACTCGGCAGAAGAATTACAAATATTGTAAGATAGGCTAAAGGCTAAATCTTCAGTGTTCGGAATATGGAAGTGTATGATAATTATAAAGAAACGAAATGTACAAGAAAATATAACCTGACAAGGAACACAACTGGAACAAGTCACAAAATAAAATATTTAGGAACATGAATTACACAAAATAGCTAACAAACAATAGAGGTAAGATCAAGAAATACGTTTGCAAAACTACTATAAGAAAATACTATGTAATAACACCTCTCGCTGGAATTAAGAGCTAGAACACTTCGATGTTATAGGTACATTTTCGACACTGCTGTATGGATTGGAGAGCTGGATACTGAAACAGGTACACCTTATTACATCTAAACAAGTTACAATACTTCGAGATGTGGCGTTATCGAAGAATGCATACAATTTCTTTGACACATAGAAAACCAAATAGTTAAGTATTAAGATCAATGGGAATAGAGTGTAGAATAGAACAGAATAGAAAAAAATCAAAAAAATTAAAATGAAGAAAAAACTTCAAAATTTAGGACACATTATGACAGGAGATCGGTATAAGCTGTTAAGAATAATAAATACAAGGGAAAATAAAGGGGGAACGGAGTATAGGAAGAAGAAAGAAGTCACGGTTAAGAAATCTAAGATAGTAGTTTAACTGTAGCTCCATTGGACCTTTTCAGAGCAGCAGCAAGTAAAGTGATGATAGCCAACCTCCGATAAGAGAGGCAGTCAAAGAAGAATACAACATTAATCATTTCAGTTGCTTTGGGTAGATGATATGTATAACTAATTACTACGTAGATAAAATCATATCAAAATACACGCCCAGGCGTAAATGCAGTGTTTTGTAATTAAACAATATCCACGATTGTTACACGGTGATTAGCGTGTGAAGGAAGCGACGTATTTCGAAACGTTCTCGGGGGCGTAATTTCGTTTAATTGTGCGAGCATTTCTTCGTTTTCGTAATGTAGATGCGTGCTAGCTTCAACTCATCAAACAAAATTACCTACTTTAATTAAAAAGAGGGGAGAGTCACAAAGTGAATTAAACACTTCTTGAAGTATCTAAAGTGGTAGATGTTTCTAACCAATTAGGATCCATCATTAGAGAAGAAACTGTGGAATATATATGCCTATTGTGTACTTTAAACGTTTTGAAATCCATGTAGATTACCCAACAGGTTTATCTTTGGACTAAATTGGATACTTTACTTTGGTGTTCCAGCGAGTTAGGATCCACATAACTCCTGATATTGACGGTTATGGCCTGTTCGATGTTCCTTACGTAAATGTCCCTTTCTCTGGTCATCGGCGTGAAATCCGCTTGTCTTGGTTCGAAGATCTTCTTCACACCTAACTGGAACAACAAAGTTTCAATTTATTTTAAGAGATTTGCTGTGTTTAGAAAACTCTGTTACCAATTTCTCAAAAAGAAGAAATACCTATGAAGATTAAATTAAAAACTTTCAGGAACAACTGATGATACACAGTGAAAATCGACTCAAAAATAAAGTAATTGATTGTAGCTTTTGATCCCATATAACTTGATGGCATTGCCTTAGTAACACAAGATGACTAATGAACGTTTGTCCAGGTCAATTTATGTCCAGGTCAATTTTTAGTCCATGACTCCATGACCGACATACATTGTACGTCCATTTTAAGTCGAGGACCAAGTTTTACCGTAATGAACATACATTATAAGTCCAATTTAAGGCCAATACATCAACGTTCAGTACACAGTACGTCCATATTTCTGTCGTATGTAAAACGGGAGAGATCTAAATTTCGGGAAAAGTCATTATTTTGCTAATGCTCGTGATAATGGCGAATAGAAATAGAGGAGTAAGATGATAAATATGGTACTAACTTATCAAATTCAATTAATTATTTCAAAAAATGCTCTATTTGAAACTAGAGAATGGAATGCATTCCTTTTATTTCATTGGCATGCAAAGTACATACACTTTAAGAACGTGAACTGTATGGCACTTCGCATTTCGCATAGTACCTCTGCACTACGACAGCAATGTTGTACTGATTTTCTAACTTCGTATCATTTCCTATTTCTCATTTCATCGTGGGTACATTAAAGTGGTGTAGTGTCTATACTGTGGATAAGATAAGAGAAAAGGAACGACGAAAAAGGGAGGAATAATTCTTCGAAATATTTGAAATCTGGAAAAATGATGACAAATTTCCTATATAAGTCCTTATGTAACAAACAGCAGTTCCTTAATATTTTTATTAAATACTTCGGACATTCGGAAAGATGCCGTTATCTTTATACAAAACCATGGGACTTATTCTTTTGCTTATTCAGAAACTCACTGGTATATTTTAAAATGGAGATGTTCAGTCGCCCAAATAAAATAGTGTACTATATGAATGTATGGATATCTACAGATAAAGAAATAGAGGGACCATTGGACCATAAAAATGTTTTTACAACTGCGGCAACTTCGTTCATAAAGAACGGACACGTGTTTGTTGCCGTTCCAATGGAGTCTGGGGACAGTATACGAAGCTACAAAGCCTATCGACGGAAACAGGACGTCCAATGAACGTACTTCTGGGCTTAGATGGACGTTCATCGGATGCCTATTGGACGTACCATGTTCTACTATACTACTACTATACATGTACCATTACTAGGGTGCATAGTATCAAATTTCCACAGTGTGGCATTAGAAGTATCCCTAGGATTATTTTACTGCAATGGTGTTAAGACTTCTATTATCGATTTTTTTTACTAAACTCTATAACCTTTTTTAAAGATACTAGGAAGTCAGAAACTCACTTCTTGGAACGACGGCGTCAGGACGACGTAGCCCTTGAGCGAGAAACTCGGTATAGTCGCCACGACGTGCCTCTTCCTCAGGTTATCGATGATGTACCGCAAGCTGCCGTTGAGCCTCAGGTCGCATATCAACCTGTCGATACCGTCGTCCTCCACCGGCAATATCAGCAGTAGGTAGTAGTTCTTGTTGTCCAACGGGAAACTCAGCGCCATCGCGTCCAAGTGCGGGACGTAGTAGAACAGCAGTACCGTGTCGTATCTCATGAAGCTCACGTGGTACTCCCTGTACCTCCCGTAGACCAGGAACCCTGGTCTCTCCGGCGAGTACCACCTACGATTTGGTCTGTATTCGTCGTAGTACCGGGCTATCACGTAGTCCACTATCGACCTGGTGTTCCTCCTCTTTTGTGGACGGATCATGTTCAGCTCGACGAAGTTCTCCGAGCGTTTTCTCTTCGCCTGGCCGCCGAACTGCTCGTCTCGGACGTCGTTGGCGGCATTCTCTACCATCGAGAGATCCTCTGGGAGAGTCGTCGATTCCTCAGGGATATCTTCCGTAGATGTAGGTGGAGTGTCTTCTTCGGGTTCTACCGGAAGATTTTCCGTTGATTCAGGTGGAGTACTGTCTGTTGGTTCAGCTGGAACCCCTTCCGTTGGTTCGGGTGGACTGTCTTCTGTTGGTTCTACCGGAACGCTTTCGGTTGGTTCAGGTAGAGTGTCTTCTGTTGGCTCAGTTGGAACCCCTTCCGTTGGTTCGGGTGGACTGTCTTCTGTTGGTTCTAATGGGACGCTTTCGGTTGGTTCAGGTAGAGTGTCTTCTGTTGTATCAGTTGGAACGCTTTCAGTTGGTTCAGGTGGAGGTGCTTCTGTTGGTTCTAATGGGACACCTTCCGTTGGTTCGGGTAGAGTCTCTTCTGTCGGTTCTATCGGAACACTTTCGGTTGGTTCAGGAAGAGTGCCTTCTGTTGGTTCTACTGGAGCGCCTTCCGTTGGTTCCGGAGGACTATCTACTGTTGTATCAGTTGCAACAGGTAGAGGTGCTTCTGTTGGTTCTACTGCAACGCTTTCAGTTGGTTCAGGTGGAGTGTCTCCTGTGGGTAACGCAGTTTGTTCAGCTGAAACAACACCGGTCGCTTCCTCTGTTGGTGGAGCTTCTCCCATGGAGCCATCTGGAATTTTTTATTAAAAAATAAACTGTTTTGTGATATGAAAATCTTTACCTGGATTAGTGGCAGTGGTTTCCGTTGTCGTCGTAGCAGTACTTTCGGTGGTTCCAATGGTCCCTGAAACAAAGCGGAAGGCCAAATTCCATATTTGCAATGATACCATAACTAGGAAGATTGGAGTGAGATAGATGGATGAATACCTACTAGCGCTAACCAGCAAGTAAGTGATATAATGTATCAGTAGCAAAGTTAGGACAACGAAGAACAACTCCTATATAAACGAAATTGCGGGATATTGTATGTGATGGGGATCAGAAGAACACACAAAGTCTTCGCCAATCAATTTATTAAAAATGAGCTACCGATTTCGACTTATTAGAAACCATCTTCAGGCTCGCAATAAAAATGATTTAGGGCTCCAGTTGCACGACATGTGAGACGTCCTTAGTGTTGGTCCTTTCCCAAACCCGAAAGGATAACTGCGTACTGCGTAGTAACTTTTAACGATGAGGACGTTATTTTATTTTTATTTTATCTTATTTATATATAGTTATATTTTATTTGTGACGTCTCACATGTCGCGCAACTGGAGCCCTAAAACATTTTTATTGCGAGCCTGAAGATGACTTAATTCTGGTAGATCGAAACCGGTCGCTCATTTTTAATAAATTGGTTGGCGAAGACTGTGTTTTCTTCCCGTCTATATACCATGGCCAACTTTGGGCAGCTGGACAACCTTCGGTCTATATAATTGGGCATGTCATATTAAAACCTTGGAATAGTATGTCGGACAGGGAGCGAGATGTGAAATTTCAACTGTAGTTTATCGATTTGACCCTAGAAAAACTTATATTGGGGTAAAGGTTTCATCCTAATTCTTTGCAAGTGTGAAACGGATTGATACTGGATGCCTGGCCTGAAGTCAATTTAAACGGGAATTCAAAATACCTTCTGCAACTTCCGTAGCCTCCTCAGGCGCAGTAGTTGTTACGGTTTCGGCTTTGCCTGGATCCGTTGGAGCCGCAGTTTCTTCTGCAGTCATCGAAACTGCAGTGGTAGCTTCAGTCGCAGCTTCCTCGGGTATAGTTGGAATTGCAGCTTCTCCAGGAACAGTTGTAGCTATCGTAGCAGCCTCAGTGGTGCCAGCTGCGGGTTCCTCGGGAACAGTCGCGGCGACTGTGGTTGGTGCAACCTCCATGAGAGCTTCAGTATTAACAGTAGTTTCAGTTGCAGGTTCCTCGGGAATATTCGCAACAACTGTAGTAGGTTCAGTTGGAGCTGCAGCAGTAACAGTCTCCTCGGGATGTGCAACGGTAGTTTCTGCAGTAGTCACAGTTTGTGTTGAGCTTTCCGTTAGAGCTGTGGCGGTCTCGGTGGACCCTCCGTCTCCAGATTCCTTCTGGGGACGTTCCGTGGTACCTTCCGGTTCCGGAAACGGGGCGTTGCTGAACGACATGACGTCGTAGCCGTAGAACCTGAGGATCTCCTCGTACTCCGGATTCAGCGTGACGTTGTCCTGGTTCAATGTCAGCCCGGCCAGGAAACCTTCCCTCGGTATGAAGTAACTCTGGAACAGAAGACCAGGAGTCTCGCACGGTGTAAGGACGTCCCTCTGCGCTTACCTTCAAGTGCCTGTGTATGTCCCTCAGACCGACCCGTATGACGGATATGTCGTTGGGTAATTGGGCGGCGTATTGGATCTCCCTCACCGCATCGCCTTGGATGCCCTCCCCTAGGGCCACCAGGACCGCCAGGGCTCCGTAGGGGGAGATCGCGATGTTGTTCTCGTTGCGTTCGTTGTGGACCTAAGAACATCAACGGCGAGGGACAGAGAAATGAGTTGACTTGTGCAATATACTGATTGATTTAAGAAGTAATTAAGTATGTCATTGATTGAGTTATTTCATTGTGGTTACAACAAACTTTGTTTGCATCGTAACTATCAAAAGAGTTTGATCGCCCTTTTCTAAGTTTTGCAAGAAGAACAAAGATTGCGAAACCCTTGACGAGACCAAAACTGAGACCAAACGGACTCATGGACACAATTGGATTAATCACTTTCATCTACTTGAAGAGGCTATTTTCACCTGTTACGAGTGGGAAAGAGGCGCCTTTGCTCCTAATCGGTTTAGTCGCGCTTCGTTAAGCTTACACCATTGTCTTCAAAGGAAGTTGTGTAGGAGTAGGCTGGAGGAAAAAATTTTGCCACACACACACACGTCCAATTAGGCGATCAAGGGTAATAGTATTACGTAAACCGCGACGGGACCGGGTGTAAATAATTAATAATCTGACTGTTTACAGACAGGTTTCATTAATTAAAGTGTAACAAAACGATAGGAAGCGACAATAAGTTCGCCAATTGTTACGGTTATGTTATGTATTTTTTCCGTTGTTTAATTTAGCACGTCTCTGCGAGAGATGTTGCAATTCTTTTATTAGAACGCCCCGCTATTAGTTATACTAGATGAGTACCTATATGGCAATTTGGTTGTGTCGATATGCATCAATAAATCCGAGCGATTTGAATAAATGTGTTGATGTTATTGACGAAAAAATGATGTTTTTATAATCGAATACCATATAATATAGTAATCAATTTTTTTTGTCACTTCTTTTTGTATTCTTTACATTTCTTGAACCAAAAAGTGATGTAAAAAATAATAATCCCAGATATGTTAGATGTATGTTGTCATGCATTAACACAATTATCATTTGAATATGCTGAATTTACTTTACATATACTTGTGATTATTGATTTCTTAATTTTATGTTATAAAACTAAAACTGTCAAAAATGCAGTAGGGATAGTTCAGGCATAGCATAAGAACCGAGATTTGATACCATTTCTTCTCTTTCTTATCTCTTCTCTAAGAATCCAAACACCCAAAAGTTATAAGGCTATTACTAACTTTATATTAATACCATATCATGGCTTTCTAGAAATTCTGGAAACCCAATTTTCGAAGAACCTATTCTGTCGTAAATAAATCTTATTAATATTCCATAGCTTTAACTAACTTTTTAATACAGCCCTTCAATTTACTATTTTTCTATATAACAATTATATTTCTATGTAAACCTTTACAACAAAATTTGTTGCCTACATGAAACGGCATATGACAGTATGGCAGTAGATCAGTACGAAACTGAGTATCACTATAAACATGTACAACAAAATCAAATTTGGGCATGGTACATGGCAGTAGATCAGTACCAAATTAAGTGTCACACGTCTTGTTACAGCCATTCAATAGATTAACAGTCATAGTGCAGTTTAATAAACGTTATTTACAACAAAATCAAATTTGTTGGATATCGTTATTGGGTATTGGGTATGGCGGATGGCAGTAGGACAGATCGATACTAAATTGAGAATTAGAAGAGTTGTTACAACAAATCATTAAATAAATCTTAATTATGTATCAACGTTCACAACAAATACTAATTTGATGGCTAAATGGTAATCCATATAGGGTATGTCAAATGGCAGTATGCCAGTATATTAGAACTAAGGTGAGTGTTACTATAATTATTTCAATTTATTAGATGAACTGTCACAGTGCAGTGTAAACGTTAACGTCAAAATCAAATTTAATGACTATTATGTGAAAAGTGGAAAATAGATGTAGGGTAAGTACGGTAGAACAATACTGCAACGAAGTCTCATCAAAGAAATTACTAACGAGATAGATTCGGAAAACTAGTGGAATTCTTGAAAAGCCGTAGAGTATTCAAGCACTATCAGGAAGGTTCCCGAATAAAGGACCAGAAACGCCTCGATTTTTCTAGATTTACCATAGAGCTAAATAAATAGCGGACGGAGAGCGAGACCAGGACACCCCCTCGTGAGGATCATCGACTCATTCTTACGGCGTAGGAAACTACAAGTGAGAGTGGGACATGAGCTGTCCGACACCCGAACACTGGAAGCAGGAGTACCACAAGGATCTGTACTGTCGCCGCTGCTGTATTCCATCTACACGTCTGACGTCCCCAAGTCCGAGAACACTGCGCTTTCGCTGTTCGCGGACGACACCGCCATCGCTGCTACTTCACGGAGGGCCGATATGGCGACCCGCTACCTACAGCGAGCAGCCACCAAGATCGAGGACTGGTGCGTCAGATGGAAGATCGAGATCAACGCTTCCAAGAGCCAAGCGCTTTTGGTACAGCGTAGACGACAGCGGCCGACGGGGCATGTCCGACTGGGAAACCGACAAGTGGAATGGAACGACACCGCCAAGTACCTCGGCGTCACGCTGGACAAGGGACTCACCTGGAGGTACCACATCGAAGCGACCGTAGCGAAGGCGAGGGCAGCGCGCGCCAAACTCTATCCTCTGATAGGGAGGCGTAGCGCACTTCACCTAAGGCAGAAGCTGACCCTGATCAAGACGATTATTCTCCCGATCCTGACCTACGCTTCTGTGGCATGGGGCCACGCCGCCAAATCCCACATCGACCGACTCCGTGCCCAGGAATCGATAGCGTTGCGCTGTGCCGTGGACGCTCCTTGGTACGTGAGCAACAGGAGAATCCTGCAGGACCTCGAACACCAACCCCTCCGGGAGCGGATGAGAGAGAGAGAGCAGAGAAGATCTTCCAGAAAGCAGAGGGACATCCAAATCCGCTTGTTAGACAAGCGGTGGATTACGACCCTCGCTTCAGGGAAAGGTACCGGCGCCCCAGGACCCAGACAATAGTGGAAGACGGACACGACTAGGACCAATCACCGACTTTGACGCCGTCGATATGATCGACAAGGTTCCGACCAGGAACCCTAAACCACCCTAGGACCTCGAAGGACCACCACCCCCCCTTCTCGGGACCGAGCAGGGGCCCCAGCAGGAGTCCCGAGCAGGACAACTCGAGAAGGAGCACCCGATGCGGCGAGGCCGACCACCCACTTCACCGTCAAACGGATCTCAAGGCAGCCCAGCTGCCGATCCCAGCCCCCGAGGACGACGATGGCCCCGCAGTCCACCTAGGACGAAACGGGCCGACACACATGGCTGAGTCACGGTTTTCTGCTGTTTCCCGTGACCGTAACCAGAATTGGCAGCCACCACCGGAGGAATCGAGAGGGCCGCAGCCTTCCCCCCCCCCCCCCCCCCCCGGTAGTACGGACCAGTAGATGGAGCATCATGGAGCATCAATAGTTATTGTACATATATATATATTAGAGATGACGACAAATAAAGATATTTAAAAGTTAAAGACCAGGACAGACAGTAGCCGGTAGTCGTAAATAGTCGCTGGTAGACTGTTCGACGGATGTCGGCCAAGCGGCCGTAAGATAAAAAAACAGAGGTTTATATAAATTAGATTAAGTGTGTAATATAAATTAATTAATTAGTAACAGTAAGTCAGATAAGATAAATTAGATTAAGTGTTAAGTGTAAGTGTACCAATAAATTAGAGTGTAAATGGTCAAAATATATTAAGTAAGGACAACTCGTGTCGTGGAGTCATTTTCGCGTAGGTAAAAAAGGTTACAATACTAATTTGAGCGTTACAAAAATTATTACAACAGTACATACTTTAAGCTGTGTGTCGCAGTGCAATATGAACGTTTACGAAGAAATAAAATGTGATGAGTAGTGAGTGTGACAGTAGATACAGCAGTTAAATACTAAATTGAATGTTAAAGTTGCAATTCATTGAATGTACCTACTGTCAATTGCCATAGTACACAGTATTGTAACGTTTATTTTCTAATTTATTTACACTAATACTAATTGTGCACTATACACTACTTAATTTATTTACACTAATACTAAACTAATGAATTTATATAACACACTTGACTCTGCTGTTTACATTTCGCGTTACAGTATAAACGTTTTAACAAACTTAAATTTGATAGCTAGTGCAAAGACTATGTATACATAGTCTTTGCTAGTGGGAATCGATATTGAATATTGTATGGCAGTATGGCAGCAGTTGTAATATTTAATTACATGAACTGTCATGATGCAGAAGATGCATTTATAACAATATCAAATTTGATGGCTGTTGGAAATCGATATTGAGCATGGTAGATGGCACTATATTCGTACTAAAAGTTTAGTGTTAGAAGACTTGTTACAACAATTCGCTAGATCAACTATCAAGTGTAGTATAATATAAATTATTTACGCCAAAATAAATATGATGGTTAGTAGCCATTAGTCATCAAATTTGATTGCTAGTGAGAATCGTCATTGACGATATCGACAATATCGATCGTTGACAATATGGCAGTAGGTGGCAGTATGGCAGTTATTTGATGAACTAGTACAGTATGAATGTTTCCATCATGAACATCATATTTGATGGATTGCGGGAATCGATAATTGGGCATGTACCATTAGGTATGATTGATAGGAGTAAGGCCGATCAATACTAAGATGAGAGCTACAATAATAGATATTACAACAATTCATTAGATAAACTATCACAGTGCAATACAAACGAACGTTATTAACAAACAAAATCAAATTTGATGATAAGTGGAAATCGACATTGGACATGTCAAATGGCAGTATGGCAGATGAATGTTAAATTCAGAATTACAGCAGCTGTAGTACAACTGTCATAGTGCAGCATAATAAATTTAATTGACGACAAAATCAAATTTGATGACCAGTGAGAATTGATAATTGGTATGCTAGATGACACTATGACAGATTAATACAAAATTGAACGTTAAAATAATTGTTACAAAAATCATTAGATTAATCTGTCATAGTGCAATATAAAGGTTTATAACAAAATCAGATTTGATAACTACTATTAGGCCAATCAATTAGGGATTTCGCCATGACATCGAATCTTCGAGCAGGAGACCCGGATTTTTAGGTAATATAGGCCAACAGAAACAAAACGTATAGGAAGACCCCACGAGAGTATGAACATTAGGCATTGTTATTAACAATTAAACGTCAAAAAATGTACTTTTTTGACTATTTTTGTTCTCAATTAAAAACTAAGTTACTTGTGGGTAAAATGGGCTCACCATTCTCTAGGGGATTAAAAGACCTTTAAAATGATTCTAAACCGACCTCGATATCTTCATTTGTTGCTGAGAAAAATGGTATAGAAAGTCAAAATCGACAAATTCTTTGTTTAACAATTGTTATTGCGAAATTGAACCTGCGGCTTTGTTATTTTGTAATAGGTCGGGGATTATAGTGCTTAATATGTGGTAAAAATTTCAGATCGATTCATCAAATAGTTTATTGCAAAATTCAGTTTGTTTATATTTTTGCAATTTTTTTGCAATAACCATCTACGCACAAATAAAAAAAAATCGCGATTGTAAGATCATGGTGCCCTAGAGAAACATTTTCTTTATCGATATCAATTGTTGAATATGATAAAAAGCAATTTGAAGATTGTTTAAAAAATAAAAGAAGATTTTTTTTTATTTTGGCACCTTTTATGTCATAAGACATAACTCATAGTCATAAGCAATACCTCTGGAAATTGTTAACGAATTTTGATGTTTCTTCTTTTAATTTGGCGTACCGTTGTGAGCACACTTCGAAGATGGGATTTGTTTATTAAATTATTAATTAATTTACCACCTAATTTGTTGAAACATTTTTTTTGTGAGGTTTTCATTGTTAAACATGGAATAGGATTGAATAAAACGTAAAACGTGCATTATAATATTATTAACATATTTTGTTTTATTGTTATATGAAATGGTATGAACATAGTGTATTTTTTATTATATTTTTATCAAAAAATAAGTTTAAAATTTATTTTTTTAATGACAATAATTCATGTATTATAGTTAAACAAGTAATTTCCATGTTTAACAAAGAAAACCGCACCAAAGAAATGGATTGTTCGCGAAAAATTGTGTTAACTTTGTTAACATTATTAAAGAAACTGTCATAGTAGAGTATAAACGTTTGAAACAAAATCAAATTTGATAGCTAGAGGGCGTCAAATTAGCCATCAAATTAGCGTTGTTGTGTATGATACAGTATGATAGCAGAATTACAGAGTTTACTGGTGCAAATGTTGTTACAACGATTCTATAGATGAACTTTATTAGACTTGGGGGGAATCTATACTGGATATACAAGCGATGGAAGTATGGCAGATCAATGGTAAGTAGAGTATTATAAAAGAGTTATTGCAACAATATGTCAGATAAAATGGTATAGTGCAGTATAAGCTTTTAGATGAAAATCCAATCGATATGTATAGAAATGTGGGGATCCATATAAGGTACGGTAGTCATAGAATGTCGAGCAGTGCAGTGCTTGTGTAACGATTTTATTGGTACTGTAACGCGAAAACATTAGCGTGAAGCGTGTTTCTTATCTGACGCAGGCGGCGTAGTTCAAAGGGAGCCATGAAAACCTTCTCGAACGTTCCGGAAACGTCTAAATAGAGAAAGAATTATATGATACGTTCTGGAAAAGACATTATTGAAGATAGATAATTACGGGCCTGCGGTCGGAGAAATAGTGGACATGGAGCCGTCGTGTGTGAAAATTGCGATAAGCGGACAAGTGGATAAGCCGACAAGTGAGTACCTAGTGTACAAATAAATTAGCGCGCTAAGTGTGTAATATAAGTTAATTAGTTAAGGAATAGTCTAAATAAATTAGGAAGTGTTAAGAACTGCGTAAATAAATTAAAATAAACGTTACAGTACTCAACCACCCTGCTCGCTGAATTGGTGATGTCTCATTAAAGTTAAGTCAGAGTTAAATATAACTCGACTAACTCCACCCGACCCCTTACCGCCAGCAGCCTGAGCCCCAGGTTGTTGACGACCTCGACCATCGCCTCCTTGGGGGCGGCGTACCCCTTCGACGGGTGCGGGTACTTGTGGAACCTGTCGCGGCCGTTCCACGCTCCCCCTCGTCTCGCCTCGTAACCGCCGGCGAGGCCGCAGCACCACGACCACCACCACAGGACGAGCACCGCCCCCGACAGCATGTCGAAGAAGCCTCTCGGACGCGTCTCTGAACGTTAACGGACCGCGTGCTGAAGGTGCCGGAGCGCAACTGACCGACGGCCCCGACGGGGCCCGCCGTCGCTCGGGGGCGGCGGAGGAGGAGAAACGGCGGACGATAGGTTTGGGGGTGGGATTATTTACCAGGAGCTTTTTCGGGAATCTATAAGAAGAGAAGGAGGGAAAATTTTGGAAGTAAAATTAGATTCTTGTATATAATCACCCGCGAGCCAGCAACAGATTTAATTGCTTGATGACCAATTTCCTCCCGGACGATAACTTGTAAAATGCTTCAGAGAGTTGTGTAATGAAGCCCAGTGGGTTAAGTAGGGGTAGCCTCCCAAACACGTCAAAAAATATTTTTTTTCAATCATTGAATTTTTGAATTCAATTGATTGAAAATTTCTCAGGTTATAGTTAACCCAATATCTTAAGAAAAATAACAAGTCAGCTGACTATACAGTGGTGGATAATACGTCAGCTGACGTATACTACGAACAAATATTCATAGCAACAATATTACAGTGCCTTTTAGGGAGGTTTTGGAAAACAATGTTTCATATAAAAGTTCTAGCCTTTAGTTAGCTCAGTTCAAATCTAAAATTGGGTAAGAATCGGTAAAGCCGGTTTTGGGAAAATTAAGGAAAACTGAAAATTCACAGGAGTAAATGGCCCTTCCCAGAAGATAAGTCGAGATAACGATAACGGCATTCAATAAGAATTAAACAGTAAAGTAAACGTTCAAAGTTTGAAAAGAAACGTTGATCAGTTTTTGAGATAATCCCAAAAAACCTATTAATCAAAAGAGTGAAGTACCCTTTGCCCTTAACTGATTCTATTGAAATTTATGTGGTCGTGAGTGTTCAGGAGACCCAACCTAAATACAAAATTTTAACTTTTGCGCTGTTTATAGTTTCTGAAAAAACGTTGTGAATTTTCAGAAAATAGAGAAAAACTGAAAATTCACAACGTTTCTCCATAAACTATAAATAGTGGAAAGTTAAAATTCTGTATTTAGGCTGGGTCTCCTGAAAACTCACGACCACATAAATTTTAACAGAATCTGTTAAGGGCAAAGGGCACATTACTCTTGTCATTTTTAGGTTTGTTGGGATTATCTCAAAAACTGATTTAATAATTCTTTTTAATCTTTGAATGTTTACTTTACTATTCAATTCATATTGAATGCCGTTATCGTTATCTCGACTGATCTTCTGAGAAGACCCCTTTACTCTTTTGAATTTACAGTTTTCTCAATTTTCCCCAAAACGGCTTTACAGATTCTTACTTAATTTTAGATTTAAACTGAAGTAACTAAAGTCTATAACTTTTATTTGAAACATTTTTTCTATGTTCCGGCACTAAAATGACAGCTATTCTAGCACTAAAATGGCCCAAAACAGTTCTTTAATAAGGGTTATTAAAGCATTGTTTTTGGTCTTTTTTTTTGTTCCTTACAGCATTTGAATCCACTTCTTGTAGTTCCGTTGGAGTTAAAGAACTCCCTCTTGTACTTGATGCGATTCGGATTCTTGAGACGTGATTTTGATGTTATTGAAATACATTAAATTAAATTTGAAAATAGTGTGAAAATTGACAGATGTCTAGGAAACAGCAGTAATACCAACTTAAATGTCACGATAAAAAAAATCCCCAGATAAGAAATTTTAAATTATTTAAACATAAATAAAAGTGAAATGGAAGCCGGAACATAGAAAATGTTGTAAAGTACTCATTGCAGAAGATATTCCAAGCCCTCGTCTGTTCTAAAACTCGCCGCATCTCGGACTCAGGCTTGGAATATGACGTCTTCTGCAACTTGTACTTTAAACTACTATTCCAACACCTCATTAAAATGCACTTTAATATTGTTGCCATGAATATTTGGTCGTATTATACGTCAGCTGAAGTATTATCCACCTCTGTATAGTCAGCTGACTTGTTTTTTTCTTTAAGATATTGGGTTAACTATAATCTGAGAAATTTTGAATCAGGAGGAAATGACTGAAATTTTTTTGACGTGTTTGGGAGGCTACCCCTACTTAACCCACCCACCCAACCGCAGCTAACTTACTAGGAGCTTCATTACACAACTCTCTGAAGCATTTTACAAGTTATCGTCCGGGAGGAAATGACTGACAAAATTTGTACCCTGACTCGCGGTCTATGAAAGGTAAATTTGGGATTTCTTGCCAACTCTTTGGGGGATTTAATAATGGACATCTGATGGGCTTCTTTTTTCGTACAACGTTCACATATAAGAGTCTAATTCTCTTTCTTCGATCTTTCCAGAATTACGCAAATTGCATGTTCCTATTTCACCTGCAGACCCTTCTGCGTCCTGAAGGCTTGTAACCGAGTGCTTTTTCGGGAATTCTTTCTATAAGCATACGTTCGATATATTCTGCCCATCTCCTCTTGTAATTTTTTGTTAATTCTGTTGTTGGTTGACTCGCGTCTTATTCTTCGTTTCTGATACGGTCTAAGCGTGTACAACCTTTCACAGATCTAAGAAACTCCATTTCTGATGATTCCAGTCTTCTGAAATCCGCTTTTCTTGGCACCAACTCCGTACAATAGAGTTTAACTGCCATTACTTTATACACGGGAACAATACAGGAAGAATTAAAACGGAGATGTGATATTGTCACGGGCGACCTCACAAAACGGAACTAGGCCAAGCATGATCAGGAGTAACTTAAATTAACATGGCCTGACCTCACAAAAGGATCTTCCGGCGAGGGACATACATTTAATTAGACCAAGTAGCACACTTCAGAAAATAAACATTGTTGATTTGAATAAATACAGGGGCCTGCATCAATCATGAATGAGTGACCAGTTATCTAGCATCCCGTGACGCTGCTCGTCGACCTACGTGCCCGTCTGCTGCCTTTTGTGAGGAGAGATGTCCTTTGTGAAGCGAGTCCTGTTCCAGCTACCCCTCCATGCCCCCTTGGGACTCTTGTAAGCACACATTTATACACCATTTTATTATTTTTGTCCTTTTTTGTGTATTTTGACACTTTTCTCATGTTCACTTTGTTTTGCTGCCCTTTAACCACAGGCTCACCCCCCCCCCCTCTGTATTTGGTGTTCAATAAATGTTATTGAATATCCATTTATAAAATTGAACGAGGGATGTTTTAATTACAGTTCCATAGTTTCACCACAGAATTAACCACCAATTATCACAGACTACACCTCGGAATTCCCGTCCTACTTTTACTAAACAATGTAACAAGACCTGTTACCCCAATTCATATCCGTCCATCTACTTACATGTACACTTTACAAGTATTCCTGTTATCCCAGCCCTTAAAACTTAGATCAAGTTACTTCACCATCGCGTGCCGACGCGTAGGGAATCCCACGGGAGTTTTCCTACGAATAGTTCAAACTTTTGAGTCCGGTGAAAACGTAATGTTACAAATCTCATTTGCGTGGAGTAATTTTAACGGAACTTTTTAAAATTTAATTGAAAGTAATACAAGTACCTTTATAATAATCAGATTTTATTAGTCATGTCAAGTTTATTTCAGTTATTAGGTACACTCTTATATGTATTTATCGATTGAAATGAAATCGGTGGATCTGGTTTAATAACCTTGCAGGAATTTTCATCTACAAATTATATTTCTAACTGCGGCTGAATAAATAAAAATACGTTACAAATCGCAGTTGCGTAGATTAATAACGGTGATTACGCCCCTTGATGAATTAATGAATGATTAAAAGTAAATTGGGGGATACCTTGAAACCGACCGAATAATCCTCATCATTACCTTTTTTAATAAACGGTGCATTATTGTATACCCATGTGCTTTTACTATTTCTGTTCAAGGTCTTCAGTTATATCCGAACTGATTTAGCGTAATTACAACTACATAACGTAACAATTCCAAATTTTTGAGCCCGATATGTTTAGTGATTAGTTGCTAGACAAAAGCAACAACAAAGTAGATAAAAGTGGAATTGAATTAAATAGCATTTTAGTTCCGGTTGTCTTTATTCATTGCTCTGAGACGGTGTATTGCTGAGTAGGTTACCTAAAAGACAACTGAAATAGGTCTAATTTGTTGCACCAGGTGGGTTCTGAAAGCCGTAATAAAATTAACCCGTGATATTGGATGTCATCATTTCCAGTCCTCTATATCTTCCACCTCAGAATTTAATGTTCCTATATACTACTTTTCTCACTGCAATCCGCCTCAAAGTGTCGAACGACTTGTACTTTATATACATATCTAATGGCTTCAATTTTAGGTGCTAAAGTGTTTATTTTTTTAACGTTTCCGGGAACAGATTCTTTGTAGTCTTGAGCAGATAAACATTGAAGGTCGTTATCACCTCTTCTTAATTGAGTATAATTACTCTTTCTTCCGTTCCCACGAGGTTTTCAGCAGACGTTAAAACTTTTTCAAGCGTAACTAATTGTAACCTGTATAAAAAAACCTTTAATAATTCTGTTGAACGAAGGTTTGTTCATTCATTTGGTCTGGTTTGAATTGGAGTTGCTAGAGTTGCCGTCCTGCAAATCGGGTTGCGTGTGCTTCATGGGTCATGTGGGGCGAGATTTACACGGAAGTGGTGCATGCGCAGTAGCTGTAGATTTTACTATTAAACCGTGGGCCCATGACACCAAAAGTGTCGATAATCTATGTTCGTATGCCCTTTTAGGGACATACTCAGACAGCCCGGGAAACCGGGAAAAAGTAACTCCGAGCGTCTGTGACCAGTCCTAGCACCTGTTATGACCTCCACTTCTTGTTGATGCTGGCATAAATCGAGATGCCCTCTCCGGAATCGTATGCAAATGTCGGAATATGGTTAATGGGTCGAAAGGGATCACCAAAGGGCATACTTTCCTCGATCATCGTCTATCAGCAGTGTCTATCACCGTATCGCCAAACGGTGTTAGAACATAGATTATCGACACTTTTGGTGTCATGGTGATGGTGTCATGGGCCCACGGTCTATATGTTTGGCTCAGCGCTTTCCCCATGCTCTATCTCAAAAAGAGTTAACTGTTTTGTTAAAAATGTTTTGAATAAAGTTTGAAGCGAATTTTTTGCTTAACCACCCTTGTTATAAATGCAAATTGCATAGAAACCGTAGGAAGCGAGATATTTGCGAAAAATTGACTTTTTGTGACATTTGATCATCAATATCTTAAGACGAGGATACATGATATTATGAAACTTTGAGTCTGTTGGTTTATTTGAAAAATGGTGACTACATCGGTACAAGTGTTACTCGCTTTCTTCATAGAATAGTAATTTTAGAAAATACATGTGTCTGTGTTCTCAAAACATAAAGATATTAAATAGTATGAAATGTAAATACATCAACACTCTCCCTTATTTAATAACTTTGCAGACTCCCATGTCGTTACATAATTTTCGTAAACGAATTGAAAACAGTGGTTTTGTCAAAATATCCGCGAGCTGATTTTGTGTGTCAACTTTTGAAATGTCCATTTCTCCAGCTGTGACCAATTCGCGAACAAAGAAGTGTCTGATACGAATGTGTTTCGTTCTTCGATGAAATTCAGGGTTTTGTGCTAGCCGGATGGCTGCTTCATTGTCGACTTGCAGAATGGGGGTCGACTTCAACTGGCCTAGTTCAGTCAGAAGTCTCTTGATCCAGATGATCTCTCTTGCGGCTTCACTGGCTGCCACGATTTCAGCTTCGGTTGTGGATATTGCAACAGAGGGTTGTCTCTGGCTCATCCACGAGATAGGCGCTCCAGAGTACAGGCACAGCACCCCTGAGGTTGAGCGGCCCGTACCAGGGTCACCACCATGATCTGCATCGCTGAAACACTCAAAAACCTCCTCTCCCAAGTTGGCTTTGTAGACCAGTCCAAGATCTGTTGTACCTCTCAAATACCGCAGCATCCTCTTCACCTTGAGCACATCTCGTTCAGTTGGTTTGTCAAGGTTCCTGGAGGCGACGCTGACAGCATACGTGATGTCTGGTCGGGTGCCACACATGAGAAACATGAGTGCTCCAATAGCTTGTCTGTATGGAAACTCAGAGTTCCTAGGGCTCTCTTCTGCGTCGTTGTCCTTAGTGATTGGAGTAGTCACAGCCTTGCAACGGCTCATGTTGAATCTCTCCAGTACGGTTTCCGTGTAATGAGCTTGGCTCACCCTTATTGAACCATCTTTTCCTTGGTTGATTTCCAATCCTAGGTAGTACGATGCTGGCTTGGAGGTGATTTTAAACTCCCGTTTCAGATCATCTAAGAACTTCTGGAGTTCCTGCTCATCTTCGGCCGCAATCATTCCATCGTCAACGTAGAGAACAAAGAACATCTTCTTCTGTCCTTTTTGCCTCATGAAGAGACAAGGATCAGCTTCACTTCGTTGAAATCCTAGGCTGACTATGTAGTTGCTGAACTTCTCATTCCAGCATCGAGGAGCTTGCTTCAGACCATACAGGCTTTTCTTCAGGCGGCATACCTTGGCAGATCCATCACCATGTCCTTCAGGTTGTTGCATGTATATAGTTTCCTTGAGGTCACCATAGAGAAATGCCGTTGAAACGTCGATCTGTGCTAGTTTCATTTTCTCTTTTGCAGCAACACTGAGCAATGTTCTGATGGTTGATGTCCTGGCCACTGGACTGAAGGTTTGGTTGTACTCCACTCCTTTCCGCTGTGAATACCCTTTGATGACCAATCTGGCTTTGAATTTATCAATCGATCCATCGGCATTTGTTTTAAGTTGGTAGACCCATTTATTTGAAATGGCTCTTTTTCCTGGAGGCAGATCAACCAGTTCCCAAGTTTTGTTCTCTTCAAGAGCTCTCATCTCCCGACGCATAGCTTCCTTCCAGTGGTCCTGTTGGTCTGATTTAATGGCTTCACTGAAGGATTCAGGTTCTTGTTGAGGGCTTGAGAGATACATTACGAAGTCTTTATACTTTGACGGAGGATTGAGAGAAGAACGTTCACGAAGTCGTCGAACGTTGGTGTCGTCTGAGCTTTGAGCACCTTTTTGTTCTAGTTGAGTTTCAGTTTCGTCTTCAGTACTCAGGTCCCAGAGTTCATCTTCCTCCTCTTCGCTCTGTATTTCGTCGTCATCTTGCTGTTCTTCAGGGGTCGAATCTTGTTCTGGTTGAACAGAAGGGTCTGAGCTTCCCTGAGGATGGATATCGATCTTGTTCTGCAACACTTTCTCCTCGAAAATGACATCTCTCGATCGAATTAGTTTACCTTCCTCTTCACAGAAGATCCTGTAGCCGTCGTCGTTGTCGTATCCAATAAGAATTCCTTTGGTAGCCTTTGGATTCATCTTCTTCCTTTGTTGCTTGGGAACATGCGCATAGCAGGTAGACCCGATAACCCGAAGATGTTTCAGACCTGGTTTCCTGCCGTACCACTGCTCGTAGGGAGATGTTCCCTCAGCGTGAGAAGGTCCAGTCCTGTTGAGAATGTAGGCTGCTGTCCGGATCAACTCGGCCCAAAGTGTTTGTGGAAGTTTTCCATGAGCATGCATCATTGCTCGAGCAGACTCGACCACGGTGCGGTTCTCTCTTTCGCTGGATCCGTTTTGTTCGGGAGTGTAAGGCGTGACAAGTCGTTGAACAATTCCCTCTTTCTGCAAGATTTTTCTGACATACTGGTTATCGAATTCTTTGCCATTGTCACTCAGCAGCTCCATGATGGTGTGTCCGAGAGTCTTTGCTTCTGCAACAAATTGGAGTAATTTCTTTGGAACTTCAGACTTTTCTCTGATGAAGTAAATGGTCCTGAACTTCGTAAAATCATCCTTGAAGAGGACGAAATACTTGTATCCTGACATTGAGTCGTCGAATGGGCCGCAAACGTCTGTGTGAATCCGCTCTCCCGGTTTCGTTGTTCCAGACCTCGTTCCGAAAGGCAGACGATGAGCCTTGCCATAAACGCAGCCTTCACAGAGTTCGCTGTCCACCTCAACGTGAATTCCCAGCTCTTTGTTTAAGAGGGATCTCACGTGTCGCTTGTTCTGATGACCAAATCGTTCATGATAAAGTTGGAGAAGGTTGTCCTTTTCTGTTGCATTTACTTCCTTGAATGCACTTTTGTTCACGTTCCTTACTCTCAGCTTGTAGAGGCCACCAAACTGCTCACGAATTCCAATTAATTTTGTTTCGCCGTTGATGATGAAACTACAGACCTCTGGAGACGAGTTGAACCTGCTGGCTTTGTTTCTGTCTTGGGCTGCAAGGACTGAGAATAGATTTCTCTGGATCCCAGGAACGCACCATACATCAGCCAACGTGAGCTTGTGCCACTTGCCGTTGACCGCTGCTTCGATGTCGATATCACCTTTTCCAATGGCTGCAACCTTCACACCGTTCGCTGTGGTCACTGAGTGTTCCGTAGAAAATGGTTCAAATGTTCTGAAGATACTCCTATTCATAGAAACATGGCTCGTTGCTCCATTATCTACAAACCAATCGTCAGAGTTGCACTCCGAGTTCATCACAATCGAGGTTATAGCGACCAAAGTCATGTTGGCACCGCTTTCTGATGTTCCTGAGTTGCTGGGCTTGGGAGGTCTTCCATCGGCGATCCACTTTCTGCATTGTTTGATAGTGTGATTAGGTTTCTTGCAGTAAGGACAGATTTTCCTTTTGTTGTTCTTTTGGAGATTGTCTTTCGAAGAGTTGTGCTGCTGAGTTTGCTGTTTGGACGAATTAAAGTAGAGTGCTTCTTGTTGAGATGAGACTTCTTTGCTTCTGAGTGCCCTCTCATACGCACACAGCTGATTGGTCAGGTTGTCGACTGTCCTTTCGGTTTTTGACATCAACATCCAGCTAGACTTGAACGAAAAATATTCTTCTGGCAGTGTACCTAGTATTTTACAGATCATAAATACATCTGGCAGATCGTACTTCATTCCGTCATCTTTGGACATTTCCTGTTTTAGTTCGCTCCACAGGTTCTTTAGTTTTGAGACATGTGTTGCGATGTCATCCACATTAGCCTTTTTGCAGCTGAAGAATTGCAGGCATAAGTTGTACACTTTATCTTCAGAGATGCAGTCAAATAGTGTATGAAGTTCTACCCACACTTCTCGGGCTGATGTGAGACGCATGATTTTTTGTAACGTCTCTTCTGACATGTTAGTGGTTAACACAATCAGTGTGTGGCTATCCGCCTTATTAAAAACATCAAGCTGAGTCTGATACGCCTCTCTTGCCTCAGAGGTTGCGTCCTCAGGAAGTGAGTCTGGCTTCTCTAACCTGCCTTCAATTACGTCTAACGCTCTGGGGATCCCTCGTAGGCAAATACTTATTTTGTATCTCCATGTGTTCCAATTTGCTTTTCCTTCTAGGAGGCCAACGTTGATTGTCCTGGTTGAATCCATTGCGTGTGCACGTGGTTCTAACCTCAAAATCGGTCCTCGGAGTTTTCGTCAAAAATATCGCTCCAACACACTGTTCTTATTTCGTCCAATTATTCACTTTAGCTCAATGCGTAACTGTGCCCATAACCTGTTGGTTTATTTGAAAAATGGTGACTACATCGGTACAAGTGTTACTCGCTTTCTTCATAGAATAGTAATTTTAGAAAATACATGTGTCTGGGTCTGTGTTCTCAAAACATAAAGATATTAAATAGTATGAAATGTAAATACATCAACAGAGTCAACCTTTAGTATGCCAAATTAAAATTTTTACGAGTTTACAGCTTTTTATATCCCACCCCGAAGTTGACTATTTTATCTTAAATGACTGCACTATAGGTCTTATAACCACGCTTTCTGTCCAGCATCGGTGGTGACGTCACAGAGTTTGCCAGGCAGATTCGGCGAGCTGAGCAATCCTGATAGTCTATAATCGTTGGGTAGGGCCTCCCATTTCTAGGATTTTTAGACTCATGTTTGAGGTGGTCAGGCATAGGTCGATTATACTCTTGTTGCCTAGAGACTGTTTCTTCTTGTTGATGTTGCATCATTCATTATTCGACTGCTACTTTAAAACTCGATTTTCCTGCTTGTTCACTTTAAAAACCACACTTATTAATCTTAATCCACGGCCGTGCTTAATCTTAACGTTGATAAACCGCAGATTAATGGAAAGTTTAAACGAGAACCATTTCCATATAACCATTTCACTCTTTTACTGTGCCTCGAACCTTGGAACACGAAAATCCAACTACGACGCCGATTTCATTCCATTCTGTGATTCCATTATTATTCGTTCCGTGCTGCTCCATTTTCTTTTCTACGTCGTAGCGTGAAACGACAACACGTTTTCTGGTTCAGCGCTGATCTTTCCGATTAACTCGACCAGGATTTGATAAAAATATGGTAAGTGCCCCATCGTTGGTCCCTCTCGGTCGTCGTCTTGACGGCCGATAGCCGTCCCGATGTGACGCGCATCAGTTTCTTTTGAGGTTAACTCCCCCTCGTGTTTTGCCGATCCGTGTAGGCCTCCGCCAAGGAAGGTAACCCCGAGAAGCCCGGGCAGGAGACGGCCCCGATCCACCACATCCGCATCACGCTGACGTCGCGCAACGTGCGCTCGCTGGAGAAGGTGTGCTCGGACCTGATCGACGCCGCCAAAAAGCAGAAGCTGCGCGTCAAGGGCCCCGTCCGCATGCCCACCAAGATCCTGAGGATCACGACGCGGAAGACGCCCTGTGGCGAGGGCTCCAAGACGTGGGACAGGTTCCAGATGCGGATCCACAAGAGGGTGATCGACCTGCACTCGCCCTCAGAGATCGTCAAGCAGATCACGTCGATCAACATCGAGCCAGGCGTCGAGGTCGAGGTTACCATAGCTGACGCATAAGAATAAAAGAGTTGTAACGTTTTTATGAATAAAACGCATAATTTTTGAATGTACTTGCTTTAAATTTTACCATTTTCTGGTCATGAAACTTACCCTTTAATCTCAGTTCCTGGTATAATTTCCTTTCAGCCTGCTTACGTAATGAAACCTAGACGACACTTCATTCGGTTATGGCAAGCTGTTTCAGAATATTCTGACTGTGTTAAATGCAACATCATTTGATAAACTTTAGTAGTTGCAGAATAGTTGGAAGCTTCTTATATGAAGTCTATTAAATAATATTATCATCTTATCTCTTTAATTAATACAAAAGAAGTATGGGAAAACATATGAATCATTTACAACTGTTAGGATGATTGCTCATTTTTCCATTGAGGAAAATGTACGATATTTACATTTCTATCGAATTTTCTCCCATAACCCTTCCTATTTCCCACCATATTAATGATTGATAGAAATTCAGTTTCTTCCACAGTTGTTATGACTGCTTATATGTGCAATACTTAGGTTGGCACCGTGTTCATCTTTTGAATTTTCTCCACTAATAATACACCCTATTTGTATGCTTTATGTCCACCTAAGACCAACATGTACTGGAGCACTACCATCAAAGATGGATTGAAATATAAAGTACAATACTCACTATTTTAGTAAGTAGTCTTCAGAATAATCATCGTCAAGCTAAGACTAACTTGACCTACTCCTGTACTTAAGCTAGGGCGAGTATTTTTCATTCCGTTATCAATGGAAGCTTTAAACATTCACCTGGAATCAAGTGTGGTTTGTTTAAAATCGGTGTTTTTTTAAAGGTTTCTAGGGAACTCTCGAAGCTTGAGTATAAGTCTGGACTTATTCTCATTCCCCATTAAGACCATGTGCATTATATTTGATAAAAATGTATTTTTTTTAAAATGAATACAATTGAAAAATGACAATCTAATGTAGTACTACAGCAGCGGACATTCTGATGACAAAGCTTTTCTACAAAACGGAGTATAAGGATCGAGAAACAAAGGTACAAACCTTAATCCAAAGAATAATTTTCCCAGTACGTTTAAGAAAATATATTCCTCACTTTCCTTAAATTCGTGAAATATATATACTATAAAAATGTACATGAAAGTATTATCATAAATCTTTAAAATCTAACACAATATACACCCATATACATGCATTTATATATATAAAAGAAACAACAAAATATCAATTATTACTACACTCCATTTTATCCTAAATATACTCATTTCAAAGAATTAACATCAAAATGTGCTAGATTTTAAGAATTCGTTACCTTACATATTAAAATTTTAGTAAAAACAAACCATTTCGGGGTTAAGTCATATTATAAGCAAAATCAACTTTTAAAATGCATTATTTTGTTTTATATAAAAGATATCTAACATAAAACTCTTTTTGTACTCGAACAAACACCATAAATTTGTTGTTCTGCTATATGTGTATCTTACAACGGAGGTGCTGTGGGGGGATTAGTTCACGTCGATATGAGCTAAAAAATTTATTTCAGTCAAATTTATGAACAAATTAAAAAAAAAAACATTCTCTTACCGATTTCACTGTACTTTTTATGAAATACTTCTTATGGGTGAGATCAAAGTCAGGATAATTACTGTAGACCCGTTGGCATACAGTCTTCATGGTGATTTCTTCTAAGTTTGCACCTTCCAATATGCTTTTGATGAAAGTTTTGATTTCGTCATCCTAAAAAAAAAAACAAAAAAGTTTCACAACATTTCAACAAGTTCATTTTAAAGCAAGACGCAAGTGGGTTTAAAAAAGAGAATTATTTTCGGCAATGGCAATTTCCCTTTGTCAAATTTAACTGAACTAAAGTTGAAACATGAATCATATTTGAAAATCCATGGAAACTTGTCTGGCACCCGTTTCGACTTCAAGATTGCTTAAGGCAAGAAAACAAGTTTCCTTCAACCGTCTTAACATAATATGTACTTCAACATTTCAGAAAACCATAATATTTCCCTACCGTCGGCGGTTGGCTACTTTTAGCCTTCTTAACCAGAGGTTCGTCCTCTGATGAGCTGCCCTCGTCTTTCTTATCGCTCTCCTCGTCAGTACTTGGGGCCTTCTTCTTCGGTCTGGTCGGAGTCCGTTTCGTTGACGCTGGGGGCCTGCCCCTCCTGCCGGTCCCTTTCGGTTTCGACCTGTTGTTCGCTTTCGCGGGAGATCTTTTGCGTTTAGACTTTGGCTCATCCTGAAAATAAAACATGACGCTGATGAAGGATCGAGACAAATAAAAATGCCAACAGACAATGGAGCATCGAGCGCTCGTCTGAATTATAATATAACATAACCATACTTTATCAATATTTCAAAATACTTGGCAAAGCAGTTTTAATGAATTGAACTTTGGTTCTTTCCCTTATATTGTCAATATATCAAGAACCAAGTAAACCAAACATAACAATTTTCTTCCAAAACAGACCAGAGTGGTTTAAACGAAATGAAATTTTGTGATAGAATCCAATGATCATACTCGTGATCACTTGATCGAGTCGAGCAGCATAGAAACTCAAAATAACTACCACTACTTACATCAGATTCATCTGAGGTAGCTACGCTCGCCTCACTCTCCTCGTCTGAAGATTTCTTCCTCTGACTTCTCCTCTTGCGTTTCGTGCTGTGCGATCTGTCGTCGCTCGCATCCGACTGGTTCGGTTGGAAATCCTCATCGCTGGAGCTGTCATCTTTTAAGTTTGATCTCTTACCTGAACAAAAGAAATATAAAAAACGTGGAACACAGTAAAACCTTTAGTAAACGGTCACTTTAGTAGTACAAATAGTCTATTATTTTCGATCTAAAAATCGTCTTCAATTAAATTTACTTTTTTGTAGTGAAGTTGAGGGCAGTGTGATGAGCAAGCATCATATTAATACAAACTTTCAAACGATTAATAGTTTTTGGTTGAAATATCGAAATATGTACTTAAAACAGAATTCTAGCTTCCTGTTATACTCTAAATTTCGTTCAAAGATCGTATAATATATAAATTTAGGGCATAAGCCGTTTATAAGAAATTTTACTGTGTAAACTTACGAGTGTTTTGCTTCATACCTTTGTCCCTCCTGGCTCTAGAGGCCGCCCTGTCGTCACTGGAATAATCATCATGAGAGGAATACCCTGGAAATAAATTATTTTTGAAACATGTTGCAAATGGGATTAAACCAGCGTGTTATAAATGCAAGCATAGCTCATACTGAACCTATAATAAAATTATACAATTAACAGTAGCTAAAACAAATTTTGCTTGATAGTGCTTATTTTCGGATTTCCAGTTAACCAAATTTTCATTTTGACATTTCAATTACCCCTGTTGTTGGCCCTAACGGCGGCGGTCCTCTTCGGCCTGCCTCCATCGACCTGCCTGCCGGAGTCCTTCGGCTCCATCAGGAAATCGATCACCCTGTTGATGATCTCATCTTTCGTGCCGGACTTCTGCAGGTCCAGCATCTCGCATATACTCTTGAGGTTTTTCACCTCCAGCTTGTGGGCGGCGTTCACCTTCTTCGTGTACTCCTCCGAGTCCTTCTTGAAGTCGAAACCGCTGAACTTCCTTATGTTCTTCTTGATCAGCATCGTCTTCCCCACGGACTTGAACAGTAGGCGGTGCAGGAGCTTCAGGTCATCGTTCTTGAAGCGGGAGATGGAAGCGTCCACACGCGGAATGTCGCCGAGGGCCGTGCCCGAGCCGGGGACGATGTCTACTTTCACCTGAAACGTTACACACAGTCGAATGAAAACATATGGGAAAGCACGAAGACAGGAAATCCTTAAGAAAATATGGAAATAAATGTACTACGAAAGTCGAGACAGCTAGCCGTGAGCCTAGCTCACCAAGCATAAAGTGACATGGAAATGACAGTGCTATTCAAACAGCTTGATTCAATTTTCAATTGGTTTCAATTTATAGCATCATTACATAATGTTGTTATCAACCAATCGTTCTTGTAGTAGTTCGAATTTTCATTTCAATGCATTAAAAATGGAAATAGAAATATCATTTTTAGTTAAAAGTCAATGATGGGCTTTGGTTTAAAATAAATATATAACAAGAATGTTGGATCAAAAAAATTTTGTAGAGGCAATATCAGTTGAAAACAAATGAAAATTATTTTTCACATCGTGTTTGACAGGCAAATATCCAAAATTTGTCCTAATATTTTAGGCTTGTTTAAACACGCCACAGAGGGATTATTTCCAGTCAACCATTTTTCCCATTGTCTACACATTAGGGAGATAATTGACAAGTTTAACCTGACTAACTGGAAATAACCGCTCTGTAACTATTTTCCTATATTGTCGGAACATTATTTGCAATTATTCATAAACGTAGAAAAACTGTCCAAACAAATATCTAAACGTAAGACAATTGTAATCATTGACAATCAACCCAAGAGTCGTAAGTTTGTCGATATTGTAAGTACTATTATAGGAAATGTTACTATGAAGGTATTAAACTGCAGTAGTGGGTTTTCCACTGTACATGGAAAATAACGGACCTATTGTAAAATCCTAGTTTACACACTGCCTTACAAAGCTGAATTGCATATCGTAAGAGCCTCAAGTACAATCCAAGGGACATCCCGACCTTGAGAATTTATCTTCAAAATTGAGATGGCAAGCCTATCAAATCTTATCACTATCTTACATTATCTTTATGCTCGGTGAACTCTTCATTAAACCGTTGCACGTTCTTCCTCTCCCTCTTTCCCTTCTGTTCCAGGGGCTGATCCAGCAGCGGCACTTCCTTCTCGCCCTTGTCATCCTCGTCCTTCCCGCCCTGCTCTCCCTTCTCGTTCTTCACCTCGGCGCTTCCCTCGGGCTTGTCTTTTGCCGGCTTGTCGTCTTCCTTCTTCTCGGAGACGTTCTCCTCCTTAGAGGCCCCGCTGTCGTCGTCGTTGTCGCTCTTAGGCTTGGTCTCGGGCTCCTTGGGCTCGTCCTTGGCCTTCTCCTTTTTCTTCTCATCCTGCTGCTCGGGTTCGACGGCGTCGGTCCCCTGCTCGGGGCTACCCCCTTTCGCGTTCTTCTCCTCGTGGTTCTCGCTCGGTCTCTCTACCTTGGCGTCGGTGGCGTCCTGCGACGAATCGGTCGTCTGCTCGGCGCTGCTCTTCTCGTCGCCGGGCTGCAAAAGAGACGTCGGTCAGGCTTGGACGCTTCGCTAATCCATTTCCCGCTTTTTGGAGTATCAACACCCGCCATATTGAATGCGGCCCGCGGAGTATCGCCGTTTGGACGGGCGCCGGGGGTGCCAGCGCGCCGGGCGCCCGCGCCCGGCCTCCGGACGGGTCCGCCTCGCGATTCTCACGGGGAAATAAACGTAGATTTACCTCTAACATCGCGCTTTTTGCGGAATCACCTTCACTGGACATCGTAAATGTCATAAATCCCGTACCGCGTCTAGAAACATCCAATGGAGAGAGAGGTTGCTAACCACAGAACATCGGTTGCCACGGCGATCCGGCGATCGGACGATCGCCACGGACACGGAACGCGAATCCGAAGACTCCATGCATGGCGCACTCTGCAAACGCCAAATGGACTACCTAAGCGTGACGTCACAAATGGGCGGAGTTAAGAAACCTTTCCAAACAATCCGAGAAAGCGTACAGTTTTCTCATATGACGATTTTATTTTCAAGTTTGTTATTAGTTTTGACGTGAATAAGAGTGGCCAGGTCAATATTTGGTGAAAACTTAGGCCGGTTCAACGTTTTAACAAAGTATTTTTGATAAAAGGTAAGTCTAATTATTATTTTTCGCCCATTTTACTTTTTTGAGGTTATGTTTTTGTATGCAAGTGTGATTTATTTTGTGTACTTTTTAGTTAAATAAAACCATTTGAAGTCAGAATTTTGATTGAAAATGGCATCCAAACGTGTTTCGAAGGTCTGCGACATTATTGAGTTTTTTGAAGACGAGAATAAAATGATAAAAAGGGGTGAAAATGCATTGGAATCCGATCATGTAAAAAGCATGCAGTTTGATGCTGACTTTATGATTATTAGAGGGGAAATACATGCCAGCATGAAGGATAAAATATATAGAGTACAGGTAGGTATTCTGCTTCCCATATATTTTATAGATATTTATCTTATTAAATGTTCCTATTGCAGTTTACGCTAAAGAAATCAGGAGAGATTACTTCGGCTACTTGTGCCTACCCGAGGGGTACAAAATGCCATCATATTGCTGCGTTGGCTCTTTTTGGGCATTATAATATGACAACTACAAACTAAGGAGTGCTTTGAAGGTTCTCGATCTTGCCTACGAATGTAAAAATTTACAAACTCTTTGGGTAACTGTAGTGCTTATAGTCAGGCACAAAACACATAACCATGACTATAGATATAGACTACGAGCCTAAAAAACGGTCTAAACAGAGCAGCACCACTAAACTTAACAAAAATGTAAAGTTTTGATGAAAATAAAATGATAACACAACCTATAATAATAATATGGGCGAAAACTACATTATACTACCTACCTATCTAGAAATATTTGGTGATAACATAGGTCTGAACAAACTTTATCACAATATATAGCTGGCAACTCTTATTTACAAGAAAATTAGGAATAAATGTAGAATTAAAACTCTCTTACGGACAATTTGCGTGCTTTCGCGATTTGTTTGGAAGCTCCGCCCCCTCGCGTGACGTCAGCACTTAGGTAGTCTATTCCTTAAAGATGAGGATCCATGAGGTGATATGCAAAGTATTCTACGTTATGTGGGGATTTGGTTTCGACGGCGCAAAAGTAATAGTTTCCACGAGGGATGAGATATGGTCAAATAAAGTTGGTTACTTTTGTTTTGTTTGGGTGGTATTTGAGATGTGTGGTATTCCTGAAATTTGATAATCTGACAGTTCGTTTAACGGTTTTATTAATTTACAAGCCGTACCCGGCATGCGTTGCAATGCCACGTAAAGTTTAAAAAAAAGAAAGATAAATAAAAATTATAGATGACCCGGTGAACTTAGTATCACCTACATATATTTTTGAAAAATATGGTCAAAACGTAATACAAAATTTTTATCTGCATTAAATTAAATGCAACACATTTATACACATAATCAATTTAAGGCTTTCTGATATACTATATTTTTTGACTTTTTTGCGGTGAATAAATATATAAAGATGATGATTTTACGACTCGCGAACACGCGACGTATAATTGCCCATGCGCGAAACCGGGAAACTCTAAGTTGATTCCGCAAACTGTCCTTGTATTTGCAATTATTGTATATTATCTTTTTAAATTTTTAATGAATAATTTATCAAAAACTATCCTGAAAGTAGGTATGAAATTTTCCTGTACAATATGCGTTGAACCAAAGGACGTCATTTGAAAGCAATTATTATATTTTTGGATGTTGGCCAAGGTTGCCAAGAAATGTTTAGTCATTTCCCACCCCAGAGACTAATGAGCGTAATGGATCTGGTGGTGGGAACCACCAGCGGTAAATCCAGTAGATTCACCGCTGTATTTTAACGCTTTACAATAATGACAAATGATTGTCATTTCTCCAATTGTCCAATTGTTACGGATTGGTCGGCACACCCAATAATCTATTTCCAGGTCGTAGTGGAATGCTACTCGTTTCAGGTTTACAGGAACAATGCGTCTGCGGAATCGCTCTATTTCATTGTGTCTTGTGTGCTCCATGTTTTGGATATTTGTTGCTCGTAGTACGTGTGACCATCTTGGTGTTGATTCTGCCATGTGTTCTTCAGTTTGTCTAAGTAGTTTTTTTTTTGTTTGTATTTTTACCTTTAGTTTGATTCGTCGGTAATCCTGTTTGGTCTGTTGTTTGGGTTTCTTCACTTGCGGTTTTGGGTCTTGTATTTGTACCTCATAGACTTGTTTCTTGGGTATTTTATATTCCTCGTGTGACGTCAGGTACAGCCGAATTGTCTTGTAGTTTTTCTTCATCCTTTTGAAATAGTGTGATTTTATATAATTGTGCTGATCGCCAAACCCAAGTTCATGGAACGCCTCGTTGTTCTCTTGGGCCTTCCCCCATAGTGCTTCTAGGTGATCAAGCCTTTTTTGGCTTTTTTGTAGGTATTACTTGGTTTTTCTTGCACTTCCGTCATTCTTGCAATTGTTATGTAGTTATATGATTTCTTGGGCTATTTTTTCTTGTTTTTGAATCAATTCATCTGCTTGAAGTTGTGAACTTTGTAACTTAGTTCTCCGGAAAAAGTGGCTGTTGACTTACTCAGGACTTTGCTTGTTTTCTTGACTCTCTGCCGTTGTGCTGGCGTCGAAGTTCTTGAAGTTTTGGAGTTGTAATCACTGGCGCCTTTTCCTCCGGCTGCAGTGATTGGATGTGTCCGTCGTTTCGAATTTGTTGAATTTGTAGACTCGGTGTTCTGGTGAAGTTGCTTTTACTTACGCAGGACTCTTCTTGGTTACGTGACTTCCCGCTTTTGTTTTGGCGTCGAAGTTCTTGAAGTTTTTAAGGTTGAAATCACTGGCGGTTTTTCTTCCGGTTGCAGTGACTCGATGCGTCCGTTTTTTCGAACTTGTAGAATTTGTAGACTCGGTGTCTTGTCGATCTAAATGCCGTCGTGTAAGATGTACTCGAACTCGTTGGATTCTAAGGCTATCTACTTCATAATTATTTACTGTTGAACGCAATTCTGTCGTACCAAAACGAATGTTATCGTTATATGTCTCTCGCTGGTCGTCAGTCGTCAGTGCGATTTGCACGTGAGAGCTCGTAGCACATTTTGACTTCGACGACGTCTTCTCCTTGGCATTTTAAAATCAATAAAGTTCTCACACCGCACTGACAAACTGATGATAGATTTTAATAATCGTCTTGACATTTATTTATTTGACAACCAACTGACACTATACTTTCATTTGTTTGATTACAAATGTCAAATTACAAACCGTACCTTTTTCAGTATTTCCCTTACTTATTATTTATGTTTCTCGACGAAAAACCTTCCCTGAACTTCCACAAATAGAGATTTAAATTTTGCCATATAAACTGACGCTTATTGACGTCAAATCGAACCTATAAAGTCATTGTTTATTTTGTTTATTTAGGCAGCGGATTAAAATGTTTTAATCCGCTGCCTATTGAATTTTACCGTACAAAGTGACGTTTTATATGTTTGAAATTGTTTTTAGGCAAAACTCTATTTTGCCTATTTCAAACACGCTTTGGCGTGCGTAAATCGGGCATTTTCGCACGCGCGTGTTTTAAAGTTGCCATGGAAACGCATCAACAACGACGAAATCAACCAATAACAGAGCGTTTTTGGACGTACCGGGCGAGCCGATTGGTGGCACGACGGGCGACGGGCGGGCACGAAGCGTCACGAGTGTCGTTCAAATTAATTACATTGGGTATATGCGTATTTTTACACTATTTATGATTTCAAAGGTAGGTACCGATAAAAAAAATCGCGTAAAGTATTCGTGGATAACTGCTCTTTCAAACACTTGCTCTACTTGCGCGTGTTTGAAAGAGCTCAATATCCACTCATACTTTAATGTACCATGCTCTTCAAAATTGGACTTACTCCGCTAAACGTCTTATATATGGCAAAATTAAATAAAATGTTGTAATACACTCGCGGATAAAATTAACGTTTAACTCGCGATATTAACGCAAACCTATCGCTCGTTAAACGTTCATTTTATCAGCTTGTATAATAAATAACTAATATTTTATTTTGGCACTATAATCGTCTTTATACGCACTCAAATCTGGACATAACTTTTATTGGCCTTTATGGCGCGGAACTGTTTTCTCCCTCCCTGTATTGTAAGCAACCTATTTTGACACTGCTTTGACAGACGTAAGTGAAAGTTACTCAACAAGGTATTGGTTGCCCTTAACGACAGGATGTAGTCAACTTACATCTTACATCCCTAGGGAAATAATAATTAAAAATTATTATAAGTACATAACTTTAATTTTTGATTTTATTAACATATTATAAAAATTCAACATCGAATACTCACACCATAAGCATGATGGGGACTTCAATATAAAGCATACTTTTCTCGTGGAAATACGCCAAAAACAAGGTTTCTGAGACTGCAGTAGCCCTCTTGTTTTGGCACCAATTCTTAAAGGATTTATATGCTGCTTTCATACCTTTTTTCGACTTTTCCGGTAGTAGAGATAAACAAGCAATATTCGCTGATTCTTCTATGTCTGAAACATCCATTTTGTCCACACAGAATCAAATAAATTCAACTTCTTCAAACTTTTCGCTATGAATTGTCAACTTGACGTTGTTGATAAAATAAAAACCGCTTATGTTGCTCTATGTTGTACCCCCTAAGGCTCTCACCCCAGTTGACACACTCCGTGCTCTACCGACTCAGGGTGTGTGTATCTAGTATCTAGTGTAGTAGAGTGTGCCCTACTACAGGATATCCGATAATCCTATAATATCCGGCCTGGTTACCGGCGTGACTAGGAACGGGATTTTGGATACATTTTACACACTTCCCGCAACAGACACAACATCCATGGATTACGTGGGACTCGAACCCACGACGACAGTGACCACCTGGCTGAGAGCCAGCGCCTTAAACCACACGGCCACCGCCGCCCAACCACCAATGAAAAATGGCATACGTTTACGAATGGAATTGAATTATTATCACAAATTATTCTGAATAATACAAAGAAGGAGTTTGATTTATTTGTCCAATTTCGTCACTTCAAATTAACAATTTATTGATACTGATATCTCTCTCACTTCTCACGGCATAAGAGTGGGGTAGTATTTCAGAGAATAAGGGAGAGTGGGGGATGCGAGGAGGGGAGGGGAGATCCACGGCAACTATAAATAGTGTAACGTTTATTTTCTAATTTACACTAATACTAATTGTACACTAGACACTACTTAATTTATTTACACTAATACTAAACTGGGGTATAAGGGGCGACGGTAGTACAGGATCAAAACCGGCCCAAATGTCAACCTTCACCTGCACGCGGTATACCCTGCTAGATAACCAACGAAGGCTCTGACGACCGAGTCACGGCGGGATAACCGTTACTACAGGAATTAAGGAAATTTAGTTCCTAAAAGATCCCCTATCAACCCGCACTGGCCAGCGTGATAGGTAACGGCTAAAAAACCTCTAACCAAAATGAAAATGACAAGCAAAAACTATACAAGGCCCTCAGTGCCCGGCAGATCGCTAGTCCCCGACTACGGTAGCGGTCGGTACAGACTGCGATTGGAGATTGCTAAGATTACAGATTGCTAAGAATCCCCGGGTTGGACCAGGCTACCATCAAAAAATGATACTGTACATCGCGACATATAACACGAGAACCCTCGCATCTGAAGAGAAGATCCTTGAATTTGAGGAGGAACTGAAACAAATACACTGGGATATAGTCGGAATAAGCGAAATTCGTAAGAGAGGAGAACAGCAAACCCTACTAAAGTAGGGAAACATGTATTACCACAAATGTGAGGAAGACAGCTCTGTGGGAGGGGTAGGACTTTTCATACATAAGCGTCATGTCCAGAATATACTCCAAATTAGCAGCATAAGTCCGAGAGTCTGCTATGTGGTACTAAAACTAAATGATCGATATTGTCACACGCCTGAGGACCTAGGGTCCAAAGGGAGTGCTCTGGTTGGGGGTGTAGGTAGGTAGAAGCTAAAAAGAAAGCATGGTAACACATAACAATATTTATTTGGACACTAAATATAGGGGAGTGAACATCGTACAAAATTAAGACAAATGAGCAAATGATAAGAAATGAGAAAAAAGGTCAAAAGGAAGGTGGTTGATTACTTCAGGGTGACGAAGGGCAGCAGGTGCGAGGCTCCTCCAATTAGCGGCATGCCGAAAAAGACGGGCTCTCAGACGGGCAGCGTGACGTGATTCTAGGTGACAGACTGACTCCCTGATCGTTATGATCCCGCTGTATAAATACAAGCGGGATGTTTACGAACGTGGTGTCGTACCTGTCCGAGAGTCGTGTCGTCCTTCGGTTTAAGGTCGCCGCGGTGCTGAATAAGCTTAGACGGCGACCTATTTTCGCTAATTGGGGCCGCATCGCGACAATATAGTATCAAAATTATACAAGCCTATGCACCCACATCCACACACTCAGACGAGGAGGTTGAGGGCTTTTACGAGGATGTAATTAAGGCAATGTCAAACTCCCCAACATATTTCACTATACTAGCCGGTGACTTCAATGCCAACCTTGGTAAGAAGCAAGATGAAACAGAAACGTCCTTGGGGTGCCATGGGATTGGAGAGAGAAATGAAAGAGGAAGCCTCCTATTACAGTTCTTGCTACACCATCAACTAACAGCAATGAATACATTCTTCAAAAAAGCAGAACATCGTAAGTGAACATGGAGCAGCCCAGATGGAAAGACGAAAAACGAAATCGACTTTATTATTACAGATAAAAAACCAATAATTACTGATGTAACTGTATTAAATAAATTATCAGTAGGAAGCGATCATAGAATGGTAAGAGCAACAGTGTCACTGAATCTAAGAAAGGAGCGAATGAAGCTGATTAACAAACAAAATAATAAAAAGTGGACGAATGCAGATGACGTCGAAGAATATCAGAAGACAATAGAAGAGAATTTTGAAAACCCGGATGGAATGAGCATTGAAAAATTAAACGACAACATAGTCAAATCAATCATTGAAGCTCAGAAAAAACATTGCCCGAAATCAATGAACAACGAAGGGAAGTTAACGACATATATACTAAACAATTAATGAAACAAAGAAGAGAACTACTAGGGAAACATTCACAATATAGAGACCAAATAAGACAACTAAACAAAGATATAAGAAGAGCTGTAAGAACCGATGTCAGAAAATACAACAACAAATGGATAACCAAAACCATAGAAGAAAATAAAAATATGAAAATACTTCAAAACAAAATGAGCTTGGGAAAAACAGGAATAGTTAAATTAAAAAATGAAATAGGAGAAGTAACAAACAACAGAAAGGAGATAATCACAATGGTCGAACATTTCTATACCAACTTATATAGTAACCAACACCAAGCCGGAATATTGGAAAATGCACCTCCTCTACCTCATATAATAAACCAAGGTTCAGAAGATATTCCAGAAATAACTGAAAATGAAGTTCTAAGATCGCTTACCGAAATGAAGAACAATAAAGCACCAGGTGAAGACGGCATCGTTGCAGAAGCTATAATGCCTAGATAAAGCAACAACCCCAGAGAAATGGAATAACGCTATCATTGTTATTATACACAAGAAGGGTAGTATCACCGACCTACAAAATTACAGACCAATCAGTCTACTTACACATCTGTATAAGCTTTTCACTAAAATCATAACAGCGAGACTTACGAATAAACTGGACTTATATCAGCCAAGAGAACAGGCGGGCTTTAGAGCTGGATATGGCACTTACAGGTTATAAAGTCACTGATAGAGAAATGTGTGGAATACAACAAACCTCTAGTCCTCACGTTTGTAGACTATGAAAAAGCGTTCGATTCCATAAATCACTACGAAATGTTTAAAGCCCTTGCTGACTGTCGTATAGATCATCGATATAAATATCTCCTTACTACGACATATTTACGAACAAGTAACAGCAACAGTAAGACTTCACGAAGAGACAAACCAGTTTAAAATCGAAAGGGGTGTCCGCCAGGGTGATACAATATCTCCCAAGCTCTTTACAAACGTTATTAGAGTAGGTATATGTTTAAAAAGCTCGACATGGGAATTAGAGGCATACGTGTGGACGGGGAAAGGCTAAACCACCTGCGTTTCGCTGACGATATTGTACTAATCACAGACCACCTACATGAGGCATCCGAAATGCTCTCAGAGTTGTCAACTGTCTCCCAACAAGTTGGATTAAAGATCAACACCGCTAAAACAGAATTTATGACAAACTTAGTCCCCAGCTGCAACCTAAAACTAGGGGGAAGAGAAATCCAATTTGTAACCTCCTATAAATATCTAGGGCACGAAATACGAATCGGAAGAGACAACCAGACCTGTGAACTGAGCAGACGAATAGGATTAACCTGGGCTGCCTTCGGAAAATTAAAACACGTTTCCAAGTCTGATATTCCAGTAAGTCTTAAACGCAAAGTTTATGATCAGTGTGTCCTTCCGGTACTGACATATGGCTCCGAGACACTAACACTTACCCAAAGGACTGCCAACAGAATAAATGTGACCCAACGAGCCATGGAAAGGTCTATGCTGGGAATAAGCCTGAGAGTTCGGATTTCAAATGAGGAGATACGAAGAAGAAGTAAAGTCGCAGATACTGTGGATAGAGTAACACGCTTAAAATGGAACTGGGCAGGCCATGTCACAAGGATGTCAGACAACAGATGGACAAAAAGGATATTGGAGTGGCGCCCTAGAGACGAAGCATTCAGAAGCAGAGGCAGACCGCCAACCAGATGGACAGACGACATAAAAAGGATCTGCATAAATTGGATTCAGGATGCCCAAAACCGTACAAATTGGAGAAGGTTAAGAGAGGCCTATGTCCAGCAGTGGACGAGATGAGGCTGTGAAAGAAGAAGAAGAAAAAGAATACTAAACTAATTAATTTAGATAACACACTTAACTATTTCCTAACATCAATTTATATCACTCTTAATTATTAATTTATTTATACGCTCTCGCTTTCGCTATTTCGCTTGTTTACTATTTACTCTCGCGGCTTCACGTCTAATAATAATAATTCGTCCGCAGCGTTCACTAATTCCAGGTCATTCCTTTCTCAAATAATGTTTACTTAGATACGCCCAGAAAGGTCTAGGAGAGGTAGGTAATAAATCGGGTAGGTAATAAATCATTCATCTTTTATGGCATAATTACGGAGCATTTTAAACTGGCCGCCGAGTTCCGATAAGAGTAAACACATTCCGCTCTGCTGTTTACATTTCGCGTTACAATAGTATATTACGGTCCGTGGGCGGTGGCCACCGCCACCTACACTCCCCGAATCTCTCCCACTCACCGGCATCGAGGAAGAGCTGGAAGGGAGTGTGCGAGAGAGATAGAATCAGGTCCTTTTTTCTTCCGAAATTCTCGTGTTCTGTAAAACCTCTATTCCTTTGCTGCACTCATGCTGCACTCGCTGACTCGCTTCCTCCATACTTTATACCTCCATGCGTACTCCTTCGTCCCCTTCCTTCGCGCTCGCGAACCGAGCCGATCGCTGAATCGAGCTTTCACTCGGACGCTGTCGTGTAAAAGAGATAGATGCATCGCAAGGCAAATGCCAAGGTCGATCTGTCTATTGTTGTCGCTCTCACTCTAGATCGCATGCATGGGTCTGGCGTAACGTTACAATGTTTTGTAAACCGGCAGGTAGCCGGCACATCGATTTATAAGACGTATATCACGTCGTAGATGAAGTTGAATATTTAATTGGAAATGAATGTTTAAAAATTAATTCGACTTATACCGTGAGCTTAATCACGAAACTCAAGAATTAAAACTGTTACCTGAAAAAAATTTGCGAAGTGTCCATTCGAGTTTCTCACATATAATTGTTAGAAAAATTTTCAGTAATACAAGCATAATCAAAGTTTAAAAAATCTCAGAACGGATTTCGAGAGAACTTTAAAAAATCGAGAAATGACAAGGGTAAACCACCCCTTTATGCAAGGCGATTTTAATGAAAAAGATTTGAGAAAAACGTACCACATTGACAATTATTCAAAGAAACAGGTGTTATGGGCTGTGAGAACTTTATTAAAACGTCTAGAAGTGTTAATAACTCAAATTTAAAAAATCGACCCTATTACGTGAGAAAGCGAAAAAGAAAGGTTTTTCAAAAAATCATCCAGTATTGTATCTTAAAAATTCTGATGGCAAATGGGGGGGGGGAGGGTATAACCACTAGTGCCAAAGTAAAAAAATCCATGAGAAAGTAGTTTACTTTCTGAGAAACGAACTATTTAAATTTGTTAGCAGTTGATGAAAACGGCGGGCGAACTTTGGGCCGCAAATAATGAGAGTACTTGCTTTAATTGAAGGGTCAAATAAGCTTACAAGAAATTTGGACAGCGGCTTAAGACAGTTAGGTAGGAAGTGTATCGGTATGAACGGTCAGCAAGGATTTTCCTTGCCCTTTTAGATGGGATTTCCCGTAATTTGCGTATTCTCTTGCCCTTACCCATTTTCCTTGCCCTTTAATATTTTCGCGATAAAGATATTTTCGTGATAAAGATTCCTAATTCAACCACCAATGCGCCAGGGTTAAATTTCTTTACTGCCCAAAATACCTGTAAAGTAAAACCACCTGTTCGGTCATGCCGTCCAAAATTCAAAATTCACGTCAACTAATCGTTATGAAATCTTACAAAATGTAGTGTCCAAAAATACAATATACAAATACAAAAATAATACATCAAATCGAACGAACTCCTCAAAGTCTCAATCTTCTTCTTCTTAGTGCGCCTTCTCCTTCCGGAGGTTGGCGATCCAAATGGCAATTGTAGTTTTGGAAACTGCAGCACGGAATATTTCTGTAGATGAGCGGTCAAACCATCTCCTCAGGTCCTTCAGCCATGAATTCTGGCGTCTTCCTACTGATCTTTTACCCTGTATTTTTCCTTCTATTATGAGTCGAAGTAACTCATATTTTTCACCCCTCAGCACATGACCGAAGTATTGAATTTTTCTTTCTTTGATGGTGTTTAGCAGCTCTTTTTGTTTTTTCATACGTTGGAGTACTTCGTCGTTAGTGATCCTTTGAATCCATGAAATTCGTAGCAGCCTTCTGTATATGTACATTTCAAAAGCCTCTATCCTTTTTTCTGTTTGTGTGTCCATTGTCCAGCTTTCACACCCGTAGAGTAAGACAGGGAAAAGGTAACATCTAACCATTCGAATTCTGAGCTCTAGACTAAGGTCTGATCTTGTAAAAAATGTTTTCATTCTCTAGCCACTGCTCCTTAGCTTTGTGTATCTCCCTACTAATTTGTTTATTGATCTCTCTGTACTTGGTTTCATCTTTATTCATATATGAGCGACGTTCAGCCACTGTAAACCACAGAACATCTATATGACAAGTGTGCCTTATGGCAGGCGTTGAACTACGACTGAATTTCGTTTAGGGCGGCAAATTAACTCGTAAACTCGTAAAGAATACAAAAATATAAAAATATTATCATCTTTATTTATAACGGGGATTTGTTTATAAAATAGGTAAAAGAAAATACGTACTGGTAAAAGTATGTACTATATAAAAAAAAAAGGAAGTCATCCGCATTATTCATTCCAATCAGTAGACTCAGAAACATGTTTACCACATTATGCACATTTGCATGGCTGCTCACCCCTTTGAAGGCATAATTGAGTTATTAAATTAGTACAATGCCCACATAAAATTCACCACAATGCCAATATTTACTCTCTGTAATGCGACAATTTAGAAGAACAAATAGCCAATATTAAAGCGAAGTTTTCGAGATGTGGGTCAATAAGTGATTTCTTAAATCATGAAACTTGACAAAAGGTTTTTTACAATATAAACATTCAAGCAAATCATCTGCCGTATGTACGCGTGAGTGAATTCACCATTGAGAAGACTGCGTAAAAGATTTTTCACATTCTGAACATTTAAATGGCCTCTCACCACTGTGAGCCCTTGAATGATGTTTTAAATCACCAGAAGAAACAAATGACTTGTCCCACTGCAAACATTTGAATGATTTCTTCTCATTTGTATGCTGGCGTGAGTGAATTCCAACGCAGACAATTGAATGAAAGATTTTTTACAATGTGAACATCTATGGGACTTTTCATCTGTGTGGATCCTTAAATGCCGTTTGAGACTACCAGAACTAATAAAGGATTTGTCACAATATGAACATTTAAGTACCCTCCCCAGCATGCTGGCGGGAGTGACTTTTCAATGTAGACAACCGAATGAAAGCTTTTTCACAATGTGAACATTTAAATGGCCTTTCACCAGTATGGGTCATCAAATGATATTTCAAATTACGAGAACAAACATATGATTTGTCGCAATGTGAACATTTATATGGTTTACCTTCTGTATGGATGTATAAGTGTTTTTTCAACTGACGGGGCTGTGAAAAAGCTTTATTACAATGTGAACATTTATATGGCTTTTCGCCTGTGTGGGTTCTTAAATGATATTTTAATTCACTAGAACGAAAAAAAGATTTGTCACAATATGAACATTTAACTAAGTTCTCCCCTGTATGCCGGCGTGAGTGAAGTTTCAATGCAGAAAAATGAATGAAAGATTTTTCACAATGTGAACATTTAAATGGCCTTTCACCAGTGTGGGTCTTGGAATGATATTTTAAATCCCGAGAACAAACATATGATTTGTCGCAGTGTGAACATTTAAAGGGTTTATCTCCTCCTGTATGGATGTATAATAAGTGGGTTTTCAAATGACCAGCTTGTGAAAAAGCTTTATTACAATGTGAACATTTATATGGCTTTTCACCTGTGTGGGTGATTAAGTGTCTTTTTAAAGTCCTCATGTCAACAAATGATTTGTCACAATATGAACATTTAACTAAATCCTCACCTGTATGCAGGCGTGAGTGAATTTTCAATGCAGAAGTATTAGTAAAAGATTTTTCACATTGTGAACATCTAAATGGCCTTTCACCAGTGTGGGTCAATAAGTGATTTTTTAAGTGTGTCATGTCAATAAATGATTTGTCACAATATGAACATTTAACTAAATCCTCCCCTGTGTGCAGGCGTGAGTGAATTTTCAATTTAGAAGATTTAGTAAAAGATTTTTCACATTGTGAACATTTAAATGGCTTTTCACCAGTATGGCGCATCAAATGATATTTTAATACATAAGAAGAAATAAATGACTTGTCACACTGCGAACATTTAAATGGCCTTTCACCAGTATGTCTCATCAAATGATATTTTAAAAGATGAGAAGAAACAAATGACTTGTCGCAGTGTGAACATTTAAGTGGTTTATCTCCTGTATGCATGTATAAGTGGTTTTTCAATTGATCAGCGGCTGAAAAAGCTTTATTACAATGTGAACATTTAAATGGCCTTTCACCGGTATGGGTCATCAAATGATATTTTAAATTACTAGAACAAACAAATGACTTGTCGCAGTGTGAACATTTAAATGGTTTATCTTCTATATGGATGTATGAGTGGGTTTTCAACTGACAGGCCTGTGAAAAAGCTTTATTACAATGTGAACATTTATATGGCTTTTCACCTGTGTGGGTCAATAAGTGTCTCTTCAAACAGCTCATGTAAAGAAATGATTTGTCACAATATGAACATTTAACTGTATGCAGGCGTGAGTGAATTTTCAAAGATCCAGCTGAAGAAAAGATATTACCACAATTTGAACATGTGAAAGGTTTTTTATGTTCGAAATGTTTTTGATTATTACCAGTGACATTTTCACAATTTACTGGCTTATGTTCATCGGTATATGTTGAATGTCCTTTCACATCCATATTCAGTATCGAAGGACGGCTGAAGGAAGATTCTGACACTTCTTCTTCCACAATTTCTTCTTTTATCAACTGGGTATCGGTAACATCAATCCAAGATTCCTGGTTAGCGTGTGTGGAAAAGTATACCTCCTGTATGAGCGACTCATTTCTCTTACATTCCTCGATGAATGTTGAAAAATCCTCAAGGCGTGCTTTACATTTATAACAAATGTTTTCTCGAAATTTAATATTAGGATCCTGTAAATCACAAATTTATGATGTATAACAGAAAAACATTGGAACTTTTGTTCAAAATATGTAATGGTGCTAGTAGATAAATTGATGCTTTGAAAGGTGTTCGCACATAATTACTTTCCAGTAAAATAAAACCAAACTTACTTTGCTGATAACGTGCCAGAAATCAAGTAATTCCTCTTCAATTTTTAGTACTTTTCCCTCTTGTAAACACCAATCACAAATTACCGCTTTCAACGCATCCATTGTGATGGAAGATTACTGGGGCACTTTATACCATTTGCTAAAAGAGATATATCAGTGGAGATTACATGCAACGCAGACCTTACCTTGTAGCGGAAATTGTCGAATTCCATCTGCAACCGAGATATTAGGGAGTTATTGGAAGTTTCAAAATAGTGACAGCAGTAATAACAACAGCCGTATATTAATAGTGCGGTGTCGTTATCGCGGCCGAAAAAAACGAGTTATGGAAATGCTTTTTGGTTTTGTGCTATTTCCTTATTTCTAACCTTACTTTTAAACGTCAAATTGTCAGTTGGCGGATGACCCGGTTGTTGTTATTTGTTTGAGTTTGAGGTGAAGACAGACAAAAATGAAAGAAGCAGGTCGTGGTCGTACGTAAACCTCAGTCTAACTTTTTTGTCACTAATATTTTTTTAAAACAAATTCACAACTACTCTACTCGTTAAAAAAATCCGGAAATTGAAAACAAAAAAGCAAAGACGTAAACAAACCATAGAGAATGCAAAACGGTTAGTTATAAAAACGACAGATCAGCTGACAAATGTCAAAAGTGTCAAAATACGGGAAAATCTAGTAAATAGTGCACTCCTAATTGTTCAGTAATAAAGTCTAGCACTATCACAATTACGGGTAGCAGTATTTAGTGGGCCACTGCGCCACTGCGCATGCGTATATGTCAAAATAGTGCTATCAGTATTACTGCTACACTTTATTACACTTCCAATAACTCCCTATTTATTTATTAAAATTGCTGTAGACATGGCTGTAGAGCGTAAACAAACGGGCAGTCATATTAAATGACAAATGACAGTCGAGATGGAACAGGAAAATCGTGTACGGGAAAAGTATGGAACGTTACACTGCAGAATAGACTACCGAGCTTTAACCGAGACTACCTAATTGCTGACGTCACGCGAGGGAGGAGCTTCCAAACCTTTCCAAACTTTCCAAACAAATCGCGAAACTGTGCAATTTTTACATAAGAGAATTTTAATTCTACATTTATTCCAAATTTTGTTGTAAATAAGTGTTGCCAGCGATATATTGTGATAAAGTTTGTTCAAACCTATGTTATCTTATCACCAAATATTTCTAGATAGGTAAGTAATATAATGTAGTTTTGGCCCATATTATATAGGTTATGTTATTTTAAATATCCTAAGTACGGTCGGTTTTTGTCGGCATAGGTCAGTGAGGAGTCCAATTATTATAATCTTTATTTATTACTGACGAAAAACCGCAACACTTGAAGAGTCAAAATTATAAAACCGGTATAATCTCTTGACAGAGTATATATCGCATCTGATAAAACGGCTGGTATACCTGCTGCGATAATATATAATAGTTGCTCAAAGCGAACACAGTTAAGTCGGTCCATGCGTGAATTTCAGATCACTTACAACACTTCAAAATGCGATTAATCGCGTTAATAGTGTCATCACTTGCACTAATTATCCAAACTATCGATGCCTACAAGATCCTCGTAGTGGCTCCGATGCCGGCCAAAAGCCATCACATCCTGATGAGCTCTCTGGCCAAGGGGCTGGCGGAGGCGGGGCACCAGGTTACCATCGTGGATCCCATCAAAGACAATTACTTAACGAAGAACAAGAACGGGAGCTATACCGAGATCGAACTCACGGGGATCACCCTAGGGGCGGAAGGTAAGGGAAGATGGAACAATTAGGTATTTTCACTTTTTTTGAAAACTCGCTAAATGAGAGATTATATGCCTATAAATCTTAGGTTAGTATTAAAAAAACAATAATTAAAAGCATTCAAGCAAAAAAAAGTCATTTGAAATTCAAACGCTAGGAATTGGCGCCAAAACGCCCTCTGACGTCACACCGTATGTAAATAGTGTAGTGAAAACACTATTTTACCACGCGAATAATACAAATTACTAGATTTGGTCGCAATTTAACTCCTACACTCCAGCGGAAACAACAATAAAGTCCAAAATACTCGAAAAAAATCTATTTGTGGACTGCAGAACGGACCCGTGTTTACACGCGGAGTGACGTCACGATGAGCTGTCGTTTCGCTGGTCCTCTAACTTTTCGCACATTTATTGCTTTTTATACCTGAAATACTTGGTGCTGGCCTATTAGATAATTTTTTATGATTATAAAATTTGTCTGAGGCTTCGTCCCTATGAATTTAGATATATTTCGTTTAATTTAAAATACATGGCAAATACCTAATTGAGAGGCCAATTAGATGGTATTATCGTGTTTTATTTAGTCATTTTACATCACTTTTATTTATACAGTTTTTATCTCAATCAAATGAAGATCACCTGTGGCTTATCTTTACACAGATTGTTTCGAGTTATACTTCACATACGAATATTTTCCTAAAAACACCGCAGACGTTATATACTTATATATTAATACTGACTCAATTATTATCTTAGATCGCATTACAAGTGTTCAGGATGTAGATATTTTAGATGTTTAATTAACTTTCAGAAACACGCCGTTTTAATAGTTATTGAAATCGTTAATTTTGCTAATCTGATAGGTATATCGACGCATAAAATATACGACTAATTTTTTGAATAAGTATATAAGTGTATGGATCAAAGTTGTAAATACGGAATTGGGAACTACCACTTGAAGTGGTTTCCTATGAGACACTTTTTTAAGCTCGGCTCACGGTCGGCTAGTAACTAACTGGAAATATCATATTTCAGTTCTTTACTGAGACGTCACTAAGGCTGCTGAATATCAAATGGCTGCTATAAATGTTAGTTTGAATAACTGGCTACTGAATTTTCGGCTGCTAACTTCATATTGGTGCTTTGCTTCCAATGTCTTATTAGTAAAGACCGGATTTGTATGCATTTGCATATTGCATATGTGCCTTGCATATTATGTCCATTTTTTTAATTAGTGCATATTTCGAGCAAATTCCTCATAATGCTGCATTTTCTAAGGAATTTACCCGAATTTACAATTAATGATCTAGAAAAACCCAATATGCCAATAACGGAGTCTATTAAAAGATTTCGAAAATAATATCATGAAAGTACCCGGAAATATCGGAAATATTGTAACTAAAAAGTGGTCAGATAGTTTCGCAAAAAAACTCTGGTTTCAAAACATTACTAAAATGCTATGAAGTAGCTACCGGAAATTTTAATATAGAATCAGATTTACCTTCAAAACTTCAGTTTTCAAATATGCTCCTATAACCTCTGTTGATGTTGAACGCAGTTTTTCTAAATACAGATATATTTTATCAGACTGACGACAAAATTTTAAAATAGCTAATTTAGAAAAATATGTACTTAATAGTAAATTACATTAAGAAATATATTAAATGAATGTATTGTATCTATTTGTGGTATTATTGTACCTATGAGTGTAATACATAGATATATCTGCACATAAGGTTATATTGTAAGTGATTAAAATGTGTGACAAAATTTGTAAAATACAAACTAATACTCACAGAATTGTAGTTTTAATTATAAAATGCCTACTTTTTTATAAAACGATGGTATTTTCATAGTCTATCCTTGTTTCCATTTCTATACTACTGTGTAAAAGTGTGCATCTTTTGTTTTAATTTGTGCATATTTCTTAAAATTTATGCATATTTTGGCATTTTTTCTTGCATATATATGCGCATATTTTGGCAAAATTTTGTGCATATAAATCCGGTCTTTACTTATTAGTTATAAGTCCCGTCTGTCAACAGTTATTAATGCCACGGTTTGTATGTCCACAGGGCAAAAAGTTAACTTCTTCGACTTCAGCAACATAAACCCCATCTTGGGCAACATAATAACTGGACTGTTCACGTTGGAGAAAACCGAGTCGTTCTTCCAACATCCGAACGTCCAGGCACTCCTCACGTCTGGTGCGAAGTTCGACGTCGTCATCATCGAGCAGTTCGTCAACGACGCTCTGAAAGGTATCGCCTATCACTTCGACGCGCCTCTAATAATGTTCTCCACCATGCCTCCAAGCATGTGGACGAACCCGATAGTCGGGAATCCTTCCCCGCCGTCCTACATTCCAGAACTGTGGACGACTTACAGCAGCAGAATGACGTTCCTGGAAAGGGCTATGAACACATTCATTAGGTTAACGGCTGACCTGCAACACTACTTGTTCATGTTACCCAAACATAACGCTATTATGAAGAAGTACCTGCCGAACGTTCCCGATCTGAAGGTCACATGCCACAACGTCTCCCTAATTCTAGTCAATGCTCACGACAGTTTGAACCAAGCCGTGCCCTACGTCCCCAGTATGGTCCAGATCGGGGGTTTTCACGTGAGTCCCCCGAAGAAGCTACCGGAGGACCTCCAGAAGTACATGGATGCTGCGAAGGATGGAGTCATCTACTTCAGTCTTGGTTCTAACATACAGCCGTCGCAGATGAAGGAGGACACCAAGCAGGCGATCATCCAGGCGCTCTCTAAATTTAAGAAGTACAAAGTGCTGTGGAAGTGGGACGAGGATATGGCGGGTTTGCCAGAGAATTTCAAGCTCTCCAAGTGGTTCCCCCAGCAGGAAGTTTTGGGTAAGTAGTGGAAAAAATGTAGGAGGATAAGTGTAAGTTGCAACTACCTTCACACTACAATTTGAGCACCTCATGCAGTTCGACATTAGCGTGTTTCGAAGCTTATTCTGCAATTCTGAGCAGATCTGTGGCGATCTTACTAAAATCTGTAAAAAAACTAACCTATTATTACTGCACTCGTTAACCGATGCAAGAACAAATATACGAGATTATTTAGCTAATAGAACTCTTAGAATGTAAGAATTAAATACCTTATTGCTGTGTGCTGCCGGCGTCGCCGCCAACGGAGTGGAAGGGAGATAGAAGCGTCATCTCACTCCCGCATGGCTCACATTGGTTGTGTGGTGCCGGTCTCTCTCCTTCATTTGGGCGCTGTAGTGGAAGAGAGATAGATGCGGCGCAAGGCAAACGCCAACGCTAAAAGAAACTGTCGATCTCTGTCACTTGTTCTCGCTTTCGCTCTCACTCGCACGCATGGGTCTGACATAACGTTACAATGTTTTCTGGGACGTGTAGGTTTGTCTGCACATCGATTTGTAAGACGTATATCACGTCAAAAATCTGCAAAACATGTTTAATCTCTTTGAAACGCCACATTAGTTCTTCTAGCAAATGTTTTGGTTACATAAAGAAAGGTAGAGAGTTTGATAAATTAGTTATAATCGTACATACCTCAAAGAGGCACCATTTCGTCGCTGAACTGAGCATATCAACACGCCTTTAGAATTTAGCAATATTATATTTTACTGGTACAGCTTCTCTTCAGAGCCAAATCGGCAGCAATGCTTTTGGATTTCTTTGAGCCAATCACCAATAAGTTGCGATTAAATATAAAATTTATTAAAATATTATACATACAAGATAATATGAAATGTACTCAATAATTTCCCAACATTTGTAACGAAATTGGGTAAAATTTCCTACAAGTGTCGAAGACAAAAATGAATCAAAAAGAGGGTAAGTGTTATTTTTTGACGTGAATAAAATGACTAGTGATAAAATAAAACAGTGAATAAAAAAATAAAATTTGATGTCTTATAAATCGATGAGCGGGCTACACACACCAGACAATATGTAACGTTCCGCCTGACCATGCGTGGAAGCGAGAGCGAGAACAAGTGGTGATAGACATCGACCTTAGCGTTTGGCTTGCGACGCATCTATCTCTCTTCCACTCCATCGGCCAATGCGTCCGAGTGAAAGAGAGACCGGCAGCACACAACCAATGTGAGCCATGCGTGCAAGCGAGAGTGAGAACAAGCGATAGAGAGGTATGTTAGCGTTTCGCTTCTGACGTATCTATCTCCCTTCCATACTTCCATTCCAACGGCCGATGCGTCCGAGTGAAAGTGAGACAGCGGCAGCACACAGCTTGACGTTAACGTATTGCCGACTACTTATAAAGTGAACTGAATATTTCCTGTGTATATCATTGCTTATTTTATTACAATAACAATTGCGACAATAAGGTAATTAATTCTTGCATTCTAACAATTTGATTAGCTATATATTCGAATATATTTGTTCTTTGATTAATACAAAACAGTAGCATCGGTCAGCGAGTGCAGTAATTGACGGATATTAATGCCGATGTACCAATTATTCTTTGCGGTCACTTCAACACAAACGTGAAAAATGATGACACATTCCTCAAATACATGAAAAATACGTATAATCTCGAATGCGTGTCAGTTGTTCATCAGTCAACAACGCTGAGAAGAACAAGCATCGATTTGACTTTCTCAAGGCACATTACACTTGAAACACTTCCCTTGATTTCCTACTTTCCCTATCATCTCATTTGGAACTACCTCTACCTACATCAAACTTTTTAATTGACTTTTGAATTAAAATCGAAGTTTTTGGTTAGGCACAAAACGTACCACTACGGACTTTAAGCTATCGACTCTATCGTCTTTACTTATGATACTCATTATTTCATTTCACAGAATCGCAGATATCGTAAATCCGTTTATCTTACCCTTACGATTTTCTCGACAGTTTTACGATAAAATGGAGAAAGCCAGAGGATAAGGAAACTCAGAAAGAATTTTTCATGTCTGGATGGTCTGATAGCATAGCTTATACGAGTTATCGATTCAAGTTATCCAATAAGACAATGAAAACGGAAATACCATTGTAGTTATTTGAATATTTTCCTGCAAATATTATGGGATTTGGGAAAGTAAAATTTAATGTTTTCTTGTAGTATCTAGCTTCACATTAATGTTGTAAGATAGGTATCCTTTAATAAAAATTTTATTTTCTTCTCAGCTCATCCGAACGTTAAACTTTTCATTACTCATGGAGGTCAATTGAGCACGACAGAGACCATTTACCATGGAGTCCCGATCCTAGCCATTCCGGTGTTTGGAGATCAGCATTCCAATGCGATACGTGCCGAAATCGACGGTTATGGTTTAGTCCTGAGATATGCTGATATTACCGAGGACTTGCTGACTGAGAAAGTCAAAGCCCTATTAACGGACCCCAAGTGAGTTATACCTCCAACCAAGCATAAACAAATTAGCACAACATTTTCTATTACAGTTGAAGGGGCAAGTTTCAAAGTTGATTCGACTAAAATTTTCAACAAACATGTTTGCAAGTTTGAAACAGCCACTTATTTTATTATAACTTTTAAATTTTCATTTACCAAACAAGTGAATTCTAGAGAACGTAACATAATTCTTTAAATGTTTAATTTAAATGAAACAGTGTCATAGACACTGTTTCAAATCGAAACCATATTAATGGGATTACAACTGTTTAAAAAATATGGGTGGCTGTTTTCAGCTAACTCTTTACTTCTTTAAATAACTGACATGTTTTCAGAATTAAGCTTGTAACGTACTTTCCTCGGGAAGCACCGTCGTCGGCGGCACGACGAATCTGGTGAAAGGTTACGTCACTTGTTAGACGCGTTGGCGCTTGTTGCGGAGTTCGGGAATTCGGGAAACGGTGTTAAAGTCGGTTTACCTAGGGCGCCAGATTTTTAAGGGTTTACTCCCTAAAGCCACGGGTGAGTTAAACTCCGGCGAATGCCAGGGCGTCCGTGAAAATAAAACACACAGTACAAGGAAAATACGGATAATTTTTATTACGATTATGTAATTATATTACTGAATTATTTACAAATGGAAAATTGACTTAAAGAACAGATATCTAATGATCAGAACGGATTGTTACAAATAAGCACCAATCATAATTTACACTATTTACAGAAATTAGGGGCGGTTCGGCAACGGGGTGCAAATTTTTGCCGGTTATCAGACTTTCGGAAAATCTTGACAACGGTGTACGCCCAGTGTTGACGCTAGCGTCAACATTATTTAAGGGAATTTTAGGTGAAGAAATTATAATTTATTGTAAAACGAATTTAGGGAACTTTTACGTAATTTTATCATTGAAATTAATACGCGTTGATTTACAAAACAGAAAAACAATTCATAATTAAGACCGAGGATAAGTGTGAACAATATTATTGGATTGTTTTCACGATCGTACACGAATCAATAACACGAACGATCATTTCACGTTATTAACTACAACAGAACGTGAACTGGTCAAGTTCAACTCTCACACACAGCTGACTAAGCATAACACGACGTCTAGGTAGCTTGATAACAAAACGATTCTCGAGAAGGTCAGTCTGGGTGCAAGGTAACAAAACAAATAATATCGCAATTAATCAATGTAACACAAGATGTATAAAACCTCTGAAATTTGGGACAATAAACCAGTATACGATGTATGCTCAAAACGACAGTGTGTTGTGATCTTTCTTCACGCTACCTAAACCGACAAACCATAACCTCAAGAACTTCAACCCGGACCTGCACGTTACGCCCTCAGGTCCACACCGGAGAGCACGTCACGCCCTCTCTCCAAACTACTAGAACTTCAACCCCGGAGAGCACGTCACGCCCTCTCTCCAAACAACTCGAACTTCAAGAACTTCAAGAGATCACGTCACGCCCTGATCTCCGCCTACAAGGACCGTCTTCAGCCTTACAACCTGGAGACAAGATTCATCTCCGCAGCCACCCACGAGTTACGAGAGATATCTACATACAGTCAACTCTCTAAAGAGATCATTTCACACTTCGTTCACCCAGAAATTTCGGATCTAGGAAAGGAATCGGCAACATTGCACCTCGCGTTCGAGCGGATCGTTCAGGCACAGGTGTTTTGGCAAAAACGGTTTATTTATTGTTTACCACAACAACGGGAAATATACAATTTAATAAATGAACTAAAATATGAACAAAATTCAATTATTCAATTTTGCCATATAAACTTACGTTTATTGACGTCAAATCGAACCTATAAGTCATTGTTTATTTTGTTTATTTAGACAGCGGATTAAAATGTTTTAATCCGCTGCCTATTGAATTTTGCCGTATAAAGTGCCGTTTTATATGTTTAAAATTGTTTTCGTCGTTGTCAAGGTTGCGGCACTGAAGTTGTCATCTTGGCAAATTTTCTCTTCAAAATTGGACTTACTCCGCTAAACGTCAGTTTATATATGGCAAAATTGAATAAAACATTGTAATACACTCGCGGATACAATGAACGTTTAACTCGCGATATTAACGCGGCTGCGCCGCGCGCGCGTTTAAACATATCGCTCGTTAAACGTTCATTTTATCCGCTTGTATAATAAATAACTATTACATTCGGAAAGGAGAGTGTCTATGAGAGTAAAGTATCTTTTTATACGAGGGGGAATTGCAAGCTAGCTAACTGAAATAGGCGGAATAAATGTGCAGAGTCGGTTATAAGCAAACAAAAGGAAGAAGATATTAGAATGAGAGCGGAACGAGCAGTGAAAATTGCAAGCGGGTCTTTAAGCATGTACTTAAGCACTGAAGGCGGGAATCTAACATGCATATATTCCCCGAATGGGAAATCTATACGAGATTGGTCTCAGTAATAAAGGCACTTCGAGAGGAACTCTTCCAGAGCGCTTTATTACGACCTATTATACACAAACGGTTATGAGGTGCTATAAGTGACCTACCCAAAACCCAAGGATCAAACGAAAATTGAGGTACCTACAATCTATAGAAGTACCACAAGCCACAAGAATAACTAACAATCGGAAGACCAACAGAAAGAGAGGTCCGATAATCAGGTAGGTTGTCGGTCGGACTTTGGAGGAACTTGGAAGAACGTGTGCGTACGGCACAAATCGGCAAATACCAAAGCATGTGCGTTCATGGTCATTGGGACCTCACTTTCTGTTGGTCTGCTGATTGTTAGTTATTCTTGTGATTAAACGGCGTTCTCGGAGGTTCTCTCGAGAGCGGAAGCGGGAAGGAATCAAGCGGGCATTCTCGGAGGATCTCGCGAGAGCGGAGGCACTAAATTCGTACTCGGATTGAGGATACCTTTGTGTCCAGCTTGGGGTGTATTTAAACCATCCAGGCAGTTAAAGACTGGTAGATTGTAACAGCGCCAATAAACGAAAGAGAAAACAATCGCGGCGCGTTTCGGAAGAACCTTCAGTGAAATGGGAAGATTGTTACAGTTTCCCATAGTGGAACGGAATTACCATATGTAGTGTTTCGGGTAGAGAGGGCGCTTCGTTACAAGCTTAATTGTTATTTCTATTCATTAGCAATCTGTAAATTTTAGAATGTAGATTTTTACCAAGAAAGGTACAGTTTTTAAACGCTTAATGAAATAAATGTCATTTATATTGCACTTGGTGAACTAGCAAGGGTAGGTTCATAGCAAGTTAGTTAATATCTTAAGTATTGTAGCGTTTATTTTATAATTTATTTACATTAATTGAACACTAATTTATTTAACACACTATAGTACTTGTTCACTAGACTAGACACTACATAATTTATTTGTACTGCTCCGCTTTCGGATCGTATGTCGCGTTCACTTCTGCTTCTCTACTTCTAACTAACTCCCTTGATCACAAGCCCCCTTATATATACACCCCCAACCCTGATCGAGAACATTCTATTACATTCTAGAAGCCTACGCAGCGTTCATGCACCTGTCTTGTACGCGTCGTAGTTATTCTTTTGAAGGAGTAAACATGTGTCGCTTTGTTTACTTCTCGCATTACACTGCCCCCGCCTTAGAGACGTTTCGTCTCGGAACGTATCCCTGGTAGGCCCATGCAGGAACCTGCAGTTAGCCCCCCGCTTACAGCGAGACGTGGCGTCAAAATAACAGGGGACCGTCTTCCCGAGTCGACATGGTGCAGGCCCAAAACAGCAGACTAAAACTTCCACTCCGGTATTCTTCAACACTACTTCCAGCATATTCCGGACAACCCTCCAGTCCAGCTGATCTCGTCCAGCACCTAACTTGGGGACAGCTAGCTTCCTGATGTCGAGCTCCAGCAGTCGGTCTCGTAGCCTATGCAAGGTTCGCCATACATCGTGATAACGTGGTTTAAGGGACCCGATCTCCTTCGTAACCAGATAAAAGATGTGTCTTACGTTGTCACGTAGTTCCAGAACCTTGCCAATTTCCGGGAGTTGCGCTCTGAGTTGTTCCAAGCGCCCGTACTTCTTCTTGAAAACCGTGGCGATACCTCGTGACATTACCAGGTCGGCGGACACACAATGGGCCAACGAGTATTCTTCAGGTACGCTGAACAAATCCTGTTGTTTTTCACAGGTTACCCCATACCGTGCTTTTCCGGTACCCCCGTAGGCGCTCATAAATTCTTCGAAGGAAAGTTCGTTCTCCTGCGCCAATGTGTTTCTTACTCGGGGAACCTCCGCCTCATCGTGCGACCCCTCATAGGGTGCCAACCGATTGAAGTGCACCACTCTCGGCTTGCCATTTGGTAGTTTGCTTACCCGGTAGACCACGTCATTGATTCGTTTCTTCACAACATAGGGACCCTCCCAATTGGTCTGTAACTTAGGGGACAAACCACGTTTCTTCTGTGGGTTGTACAGCCAAACTCGATCTCCCATTTGGTAGCCACCCTCTTTAGCGTTGATGTCGTAACGCTCTTTGATGCGATCACTGGCGATATTTAGTTGGTACCGGACTTGATCGTGAATCTCGTTCATCCTTTGCCGCATCCGGGAGACGTAATCTTCCCCCGAAACGTCCTCGTCCGGTCTAGCGCCAAAGATTAGATCACAGGGCAGTTTAAGTTCTCGCCCGAACAGGACTTTGGCTGGAGTTTGTCCTGTCGACTCATGAACGGCCGAGCGGTAGGCCATCAGGAAGAACGGCACGTGTTCGTCCCAGTCTCTTTGATGTGACGAGACCATTTTCGCTAGATAGCGGTTGAGGGTGCGATTCATCCGTTCTACCATGCCGTCAGACTGAGGATGAAGGGCCGTGGTTCTTGTTTTTCGCACCCCAAACTTCTCACAGATCCTCCGGAATAGGCCACTCTCAAAGTTTCTTCCTTGATCCGAGTGTAATTCCATGGGTACTCCAAACCGGCAGATCAGCTCCTTCACGAGCACATCGGCCACTGTCTCTGCCTCCTGATTAGGGAGAGCGTACGCTTCTACCCACTTCGTAAAATAGTCCATTACGACCAGGATGTATTTATTCCCCTTTTCGGTCTCAGGGAAGGGTCCTGCTATATCAATAGCGATCCTTTCGAAGGGGCTCCCGACGTTATATTGTTTCATGGGAGCTTTCGGGCGTCTTTGTGGCCCATTACTTGCGAAACATGTAGTACATTTCTTGCACCAGTCCTTCACGTCGTCTGAACAATTGATCCAGTAGAAGCGCTCCCGTACTTTCTGAAGGGTTTTCTTGATCCCTAAATGTCCACCAGACGACTCGTCGTGAAGGTGCCGCAAGACCTCCGGGATTTTACTGGAGGGAATTACCAACTGCCGTCTTTCCTCCGTCCCGTCTTGGCTCTCCAGTACGCGTTTTAGTAGTCCATCCTCAACCACTAACGAGTCCCACTGTGCCCAATAGCTCTTGAGTTTTGGCGAGCCAGGTGATACCTTTTGCCACTCAGGACGCTCTCCTCCCTCCTTCCAAACCAGGATTTCTTTGAGAACCGGATCTTTTTCTTGCTCTTGTCGTAACGAGGATGGTGTCCATTCCTCGGCGACCACGGTGGTTCGGTAGACTTTCTCGGAATTTTCCTCAGCTCTAAATGAGGACACTCATCAGGGCATGGTCTTCTCGAGAGTGCGTCTGCGTTTCCATGACTCTGTCCTGACCGATGTTCTATGACAAAGTCATACTCCTGGAGCCTCTCGATCCAGCGAGCGATCTGTCCTTCGGGATTCTTAAACTGGAGGAGCCATTTAAGAGCAGCATGATCGGTCCGGATCAAAAACCTCCTTCCACACAAATATTTATGAAAGTGCTCGATGGACTTGACGATGGCCAATAATTCACGTCGGGTGACGCAATAATTCCTTTCTGGTTTGGAGAGTACCTTGCTGAAGTATCCAAGGACACGTTCTTGTCCCTCCTGACGCTGCGATAGAACCATTCCAATTCCCACATTGCTCGCGTCGGTGTCCAGGATGAATTGTCCTTCTGGCAGAGGAAAACTCAACACTGGGGCACTGGTCAACTTCCTCTTCAGCTCGTCGAAGGCAGACTGGCATTCCTCATCCCAACAGAAGTTTCGTCCTTCTTCCGTGAGCCTTGTCAACGGCTTAGCGACGTCGGAGAACATCCGGACATATCGTCGGTAGTACGTGCAGAGGCCCAGAAAACTCCTCAACTGGTGTTTATCTACCGGTATTGGCCACTCCTTCACCGTATTTGTCTTGTCCGGATCAACGGCGACGCCCTCTCTGCTCACTACGTGCCCTAAGTACGAGACCTTCCTTCTGAAGAGTTGACATTTCTTCGGGTTCAGTTTCAGCCCCGCACCCCGCAGTCTCTGGAAGACGTCCTCCAAGTTTTTCAGATGTCCTTCGAAGGTCTTGCCCATCACGATGACATCGTCCAAATAGACTAGGCACGTTTTCCACGTCAGACCCATTAGCACGCTCTCCATCAGCCTCTCAAACGTCACCGGGGCATTACAAAGTCCGAATGGCATGACTGTAAAATGCCACAGGCCGTTTCCGAAGGTAAATGCCGTCTTTTCCTTATCGGCAGGGTCCATTTCGACTTGCCAATAGCCGCTTTTTTAAATCCAAGGTCGAAAATATCGTGGATCCAGCAAGGGTATCGAGTGTGTCGTCGATACGTGGTAGCGGGTAGCTGTCCTTTTTGGTGACACTGTTCACCTGCCGGTAGTCTACACAGAATCGAGTAGTCCCATCCTTTTTCTTCACCAGTACTACAGGCGAGGCCCATGGACTGCTTGACGGCTCGATGACTCCGTCCCGCTCTAGGTCCCTGATGATTTGCTCGGCTTCCTCCCGTTTGGCCAAGGGTAGTCGTCTTGCTGTTTGTCGAATCGGCCGTGTCTCGCCCGTGTCAATTTTATGTGTCACGACCTTAGTCTTTCCCAGCTTCCCATTCTCGGTGGTAAATATGTCCTGGTACTTATTTATTAATTCGTTGGCCTTTTGTTTCTGTGTGGGCGAGAGAAACGCACTGGTCTGGGAAAGAATTTGTTTCAAGTCCTGCGGAGTGTGTCTGGAGCTTTCTTCCTCACTAACGCCCCTGACGATGGCCGATGCGGCTATACATGTGCCCAGCTTCGTACCCTTCTTGATGGTGACCGGGTACTGATTGATGTTAAGTAGCCGCACAGGCACTTCCCTTGAGAGAGTAACGAGCGCCTTTCCTACCAGTACCCCCCGAGCCAGTCGATTGTCATCGTTTTCTGGTTCAATCACGGCTGGAATTCCCTCTTCCACAACACCCCTCAGACAGGTAGAGGTGATCGTTTCGCTTCGTTCCGGGAGAATCACATCTTCTGCCATTATTACGTCTAACACAAAGTTGTCACGATTGTGTAGCAGTAATTCTTCTTGACCGATCCTCAACACTCGGTGTCCGAAATCCAACTGGAATCCATGATTCCTCATGACGTCCATTCCCAGTATGACGTCTTCCTCAATTTCGGCTATGAGAACAGGATGGTCAAACTTTACTCGTCCCAACGTCATGCTAACCGTCGCTTCACCGTGTATTACTGCCTTCTCCCCAGTGGCAGTTCTTAATTGCCACCTACTTGGCCTAATCTTCCTACGGTCCCTCACAACTTCCGAGCGTACGATCGTCTTCGTAGCTCCCGTGTCCACAAGCATGGCGTGGGATCTCCCGTCGATAGTGCCATCGACGTACGCGCTCCCCAATTGGTGGGAAAACGAGGCTATACTGGCCCGGGGGTTTCCACTGCTACGGGTCGACGTTCCCCCTTTCTTGTCGACCCGCATTAGTTTTCCTGGGCCTTTGCCGGCGCCGCTGTTCTGGGCCGCTTGCAAGAACTCTTCACATGGCCCACTTCGCCACAGTTCCAACAGCGAACTACCTTCTTCTTCGCTGACAGCACCTCCATGATCTGCTGTAGGACCCTTTCCACGAGCTTTTCAGTGTCTACTTCCTCTGTAACCGCTCGAACACGGCCGTGACCGCGGGAGGCTTCCATGGCTGCATCATGCTCCAGTGCGATGGCGAGCGCGTCCATTAATGTTTTCGGTCGAGCTAGTCTCAGGTCCCGCAGCCCGCTTACGAACGTCTGCACTGCGAGGCACTCCATCATCTGTTCCGGTGCCGTGGGATACGCCAACCTCACTAGTCTGGCTACGTCCGCTTCGAACTCCTGCAGGGTCTCGTTCGATCTCTGACGGCGATTGGACATCTGGGATTGATGAACTTGCTCCAGATGTGTTTGGCCGAACCGCATTTCCAGTCGCCTCAGCAGCTCCGTGTAATTCCCGGCTTCCTCGGTGGATAGCGTCTGAAGAACTTCCAACGCCTCTCCACGTAAGGCTACCGTTAGGGAAACAGCTTTCTCGTGAGGGGACCAAGCATTAGCCTCCGCTGCTGCCTCAAACTGCTTCTTGTAGCTGGCCCACGGAATTTTTCCATCGAACGTTGTGGGCGTCACTCGATTAGTGCATATCGAGTTCTGTTGAACGACCGCCTTTATTTCTTCCTTCGTCTCGCCGCTACTGACTCGCCTTAGTCGTTCTTCCAACTGCTTCGTCTTCTGTTTAATTTCGTCTTCTTTCCCCTCGCCGCTACTGACTTGTTCTAGTCGTTCTTCCAACTGCTTGATCTTCTCTTCAATCTCTTTACGCTGAGCCTCCATCTGGTCGGTTATCTGAGCAGTAATATGAGTAATTATGTCTTCCCTCTGGCCGGCGATTTGAGCAGTGATGTCTTCCCTCTGGGCGGCGATTTGAGCAGTGATGTCTTCCCTCTGATCGGCGATTTCTTCCCTCTGGGCAGCGATTTCTTCCCTCTGGGCGGCGATTTGAGCAGTGATGTCTTCCCTCTGGGCGGCGCTTTCTTCCCTCTGGGCGGCGATTTGAGCAGTAATGTCTTCCCTCTGGTAGGCGATTTCTTCCCTCTGGGCGGCGATTTCTTCCCTCTGGGCAGCGATTTGAGCAGTGATGTCTTCCCTCTGGGCGGCGATTTGAGTAGTGATATCTTCCCTCTGGGCGGCAATTTGAGCAGTGATGTCTTCCCTCTGGGCGGCGCTTTCTTCCCTCTGGGCGGCGATTTCTTCCCTCTGGGCGGCGATTTGCTTCGTGATGTCATCGTCTTCGAACTCGAAAACTTCCGGGTCCTGGCCATTTTCTTTCAAAAATGCCGAGAGTCGGTCCTGGAGTTCGGTCTTCCTCCCTCCTGTTTCCAATTCCCGTTCCTCGAGTTCTTTTTTTAACTCGGCCACTTTTAATTCGCGTAACTTCTTCATGATCCGCTCTTCTGACACCAATTGTTCCGTCTCAGAGAAGTGACATTTTTTAAGTTATTGTTGAACCAATGATGATTTACAGATATATTGCTGTCACCTCGAGTACCCGATACTTCTTCGAGATTTATTCCCAATAAATCACAGTTTAAGTAGACAATTTAACCGTAAGGGTAATAAAGACCCTCCGGGAATCGAGGAAGTAGAGGGTACCTCGCGATTTAAAACATGTGTTCACCATCTGTATAAGATGAAAGCGAGGATCTTCAGCAATGGTCAGCACGCCCTCTACTCATTACCGATGTGATTTTCAACCAATAAGCGACGAGTAAAGAGGGCTGCAATGCAATCGGCCAATAAGCGGAGATCGCGTTTCTCGTCTCTAATTTTGAGTACTTTAATTTTAAGAAACATTCTTCGTCCAACTACGAGAGAATCACTATCATCTATCTTCACCTATTCCATTGTATTTAAGTTGTTGCATTTTAATAGTCTAGTAAATCCGAAGTTACAATTACGTGTTATCATTTCCCAACTGTTCACGCAATATTAAGTTGGCGCGTGAAGTGTACCGGTCAGTTATAACGATCTAAGACAATCGAAATTTCTGATTCGTACGCGACGTTACATGATGGTCCTTCGAGCCGGATTTACAGTGTTAGGTGTCTAATCGCAAGAAACGATTACACTAGAAAGCAGCAACAGACAAGGGTTAAGGTGCAAGAAGAATCCAAAACCGAACTCCAAGACCACGAAGCAGCCGTCTGGACACCACATAGGGAAGCAGCCGCCTGGACACCACTTAAGGGAGCAGCCAGCTGGACACCACTTCGGGAGCAGCCACCTGGACACCACTTAAGGGAGCAGCCTTTCGGACACCTAGTAGGGGAGCAGCCGACGGAACAGTGGATCTTAGCAAGTTTTGCTATTCAACGAGGACATCGGAATCAACAGGTACTTGTTATCATTAGGAATCATCGTCCTATTATTGTCCCACCCTTTCAAATTTCTCTTCGTTTCGGTTATAATGGAAGATCAAAGGGCATTAATTAAAAACCGTTCAACTCTTAAAGCGCAATTGACTCGTTTGCAAAAATATTTAAATGAAAATTCAAATCTTGATATTGACGAATTAGAAATTCGTAAGACTAAATTAGAAGAAATTAATAAATCATTCCTAGAAGTTCAATTACGCATCGATACAGACGAATCTATAGATGAGGAGGAAAGGTCTCAATTCGAAAACCAATATTTTTCTTGTGCAAAAATTATTAATAAAGGTTTACGTGAACAAAGGACTGGAACGAATGTTCATACAAATGAAAACCAGTTACCTGTATTATCTAATGCAATAACGGTAAAACAAACAAATTCGGTATTACCAAACATTCAAATACACCCTTTTGACGGAAACCCGATTGAATGGTGTTCCTTTCACGACACATTTAAGTCGCTAGTACACGAAAATAATGAGCTTCCCTCTGTACAGAAGTTTCACTATTTAAAAACATCACTCAAAGGAGAGGTAGCTGCAGTAATCACGTCACTTAATGCCTCGGAAGAAAATTACCTAGTAGCCTGGGACCTATTGCAAAAACGTTGTAATAGACCGCGGCAGATTGTGCAAGCACACTTAAAGGCCTTTTTAGAATTGTCGGAAATTTCTAGAGATTCTCCGTCACATTTGCGAACATTATCAGAATGTGCACAATTGCACATTAACGCATTAAAAACTCTTAAGTTGCCTACAAATCAATGGGATGCATTTTTAGTTTACGTCTTGACTAAAAAATTAGATAAAACTACGCGTAGAGCCTGGGAGCGTACGCTAGAAAATGATGAAATGCCCACTTTCGATCAATTTATTAAATTTCTAAATAAGCAATCTCGCGGAGAAGAAATTGAATTTAATACTAATAACAAATCAAATAACAATAACTCATATGAAAAATATTCCTTTAATAAACAATCGAGACAAGTGCAATCACATTTGGGGACTTATGCACAGAATTGTCCGATCTGTAATGAAAATCACAGAATTCTCGCATGTCAAGAATTCATGTCTTATTCAGCTCAGCAAAGAGCAGACGCGGTTAGAAAGGCGCGACTATGTTTTAACTGTTTCCGAAATAATCATTCAACAAATAAGTGTTATGCTAAGGGATGCAGAATATGTAATAAAAAACACAACTCGTTACTGCATTTCAAGCAAGAACCGAATAATACGAACAATAAAGACACTAATATTGTGCCTACTCATTTAAATTTAAATAAGGAGCCTAAAGCCGCTCCTACCGAAAATCAATTGGTATCTCAACCATCGGCAAGTTCATATGTTTCAGCATTTGATTCGGAGGTTTTGTTAGGCACAGCTCTTGTAAAGATACTAGATAAGTACAATAATGAGCATATATGTAGAATTTTACTTGACAGTGGCTCTCAAACACATTTCATAACAGAAAATTTAGCAGATCGTTTAGGACTGCCAAAACAAAATATTAATTTACCCTTCTCAGGTTTAGGTCAGTTGCAAACAACGGCAAAATATTCAATTAAAGCCCAATTGGCGTCTAGGATTTCAAACTTCTCTTCACAATTAACATTTGTAGCCTTACCATCAATAACAGGACTGTTACCTTCGCGACAATTGAACAAAAATTTCTTCGCTATACCGAAAAATATAACGTTAGCTGATCCAGATTTTTATAAATGTGGAGAAGTTGATGCTTTGATAGGTAATACGGTGTTTTACCGATTATTAAGCGTAGGACAGTTTAAATTACACAATTCTGTAGTATTACAGAAAACATTATTAGGCTGGATTGTGACGGGTGAAGTCAGTATTCCTACCAATAATGCATCGTCAAATGTTAATAAAACTTGTCACCTAGTAACCACATTGGAAAATCAAATCAATAAATTTTGGGAAGTAGAAGAAGTGCCATATAAAAAATATTTATCCGAAGAAGAGGTATCGTGTGAAAACCATTTTTGTGAAAACACCGTTCGGGATAGCGATGGAAGGTATATAATTAAATTACCGTTTAATGAAAACAAGGCACGAATCGGTGATTCATATAATATCGCTCTAAAACGTCTTTACTCATTAGAGAAAAAATTAGCAAAAAATAGCGAATTACGAACTCATTACGTAAAATTCTTAAGAAAGTATCAAAATTTAGGACCATATTTGGATTCAAAGCAATCAAAGAAAATTCTTGGAATAAAGTGGAATTCAACCACTGATTCGATACATTATTTTATAGAGCCATTTTCAAACAATGAACGTGTAACCAAACGACGAATATTATCTCAGATTGCTCAACTATTCGACCCATTGGGTTTATTAGGTCCAGTCATTACAAGGGCCAAATTAATCATGCAAGAGTTATGGAAGTTTAAACTGGATTGGGACGAGTCTGTTCCTCAGTCTTTGTATGTAAGGTGGTTAGAATTTAAGGAGCAATTACCTATATTAAATAATTTTAAGGTGGCACGTAAGATTAGTTTAGATAATTTTGTGGAATGTCAGTTACATGGATTCTGTGATGCCAGTGAGAAGGCCTACGGTGCCTGCATATATTTAAGAACAACTGATAAAAACAATCGACATTTTGTTCAATTAGTATGTGCTAAGTCACGAGTAGCACCTATTAAAACCATTACTCTACCTCGCTTAGAATTATGCTCGGCCGTTTTATTAGCACACTTATTCAAATCAACCACGTTAGCTTTAAAACTAACTTATGTAAAGGTTAGATTCTGGTCAGATTCCACTATTGCTTTGCATTGGCTAAAGACATCCCCACATTTATTGAAAACGTTTATTGCGAACCGTGTAGCAGATATTCAGTCAAACACAAATTCAGATGATTGGTACCATATTTCAACTCACGATAATCCGGCAGATTTCATCTCGAGAGGTCAAAGCCCTTCGGAGTTTATGGGTACCGAAAGGTGGTTAACAGGTCCCAGTTGGCTCTCTAAATCGGAGGAATATTGGGTTATGACACCGATCCCTTTTATTGATGTTCCGGAAAAACGGATTAAGGTAACCTTAACAGGTACCAAATTTCAGGAGAATATTTTTGAAAGATTCTCGTCTATTAAAACTGTAAATTATTTTGTAGCATGCTGCTTACGATGGCTTAAATATAAAAGGACGAGTCAATTAATAGGTCAATTTAGTGCTCAAGAATTGCAAGAGGCGCACCTTTATGCAATTAAATTAATTCAAAAACAATCATTTTCTGATGAAATAAACAAATTAAATCAGGGTAAACAGCTAGATAAGAGAAGCAAGTTATTACCATTAAGTCCATTCATTGACGAAACAGGTATTTTACGCGTTGGTGGCAGGTTAAAAAATGCTCAAATAAATTATTCGCAAAAATACCCTATATTATTGCCACGTTCTAATCATTTAACGAAACTTATATTAACAAACGCTCATCTAAAAAATTGGCATGCCGGAACTCAGGCAACATTAAATTTTGTAAGACTCACTTACTGGCCCATTGACGGTAAAAACACGATTCGTCGAATAATACATACATGTGTACGTTGCAGTAAGCTAAGTCCCAAGTTACCAAGGTATCAAATGGGTAATTTACCTATAAATAGAGTTATCAAAACGCGACCGTTTGAAAATATAGGACTAGATTACTGTGGACCTTTCTTTATAAAGGAGAAAAAAATTAGGAATCGAAATAAGATAAAGGTTTACGTAGCGGTATTTGTTTGTTTCACTACAAGGGCAGTACACTTGGAACTAGTCACAGATTTAACAAGTGAAGCATGCCTAGCAGCCATTCGAAGAGTTTTTGCCAGAAGAGGTGTAGCTAAAAATATATATTCAGACAATGCAACCAATTTTATTGGTGCAAAGAATGAAATACTAAAAATAAAGAATTTTTTGTTATCAGAAGCTCATAATAGCAATATGAAGCACACTTTAGCACACGTAGGGGTCAATTGGCACTTTTCACCACCTCGATCACCACACTTCGGTGGATTGTGGGAGGCATCAGTAAAGTCATTAAAATTCCATTTATACAGAACGGTAGGAGATCATTTATTTACTTACGAACAATTTAATACGTATATAATCGAAATCGAAGGGATCTTAAATTCCAGACCACTGACTCCATTATCCTCGGACCCAAATGACCTTACACCTCTTACTCCCGGTCATTTCCTCATAGGTGATTCCTTAACAAGTATACCGGAACCTGATTATCAGAAGTGTGCCATTAACAGACTTTCTTTATGGCAACATATTCAAAGAGTGAAACGTCACTTCTGGGTACGATGGCATAAGGAGTATCTCCATCAGCTACAAGCACGTAGCAAGTGGCGACAAGGAGATTCGGAGCAGCCCAAGGTAGGCACCTTGGTAATTATAAAGGAGGACAATCTGCCTCCTCTGCAATGGAGCCTTGGCCGTATTGTCGCAGTCCATCCAGGGGAGGACAACATAGTGCGTGTCGCAACTGTGAAAACCGCGAGTGGTGTGTACAAACGAAGTGTTAAGCGTTTATGTCCTCTTCCTATATACAATGATGGTGATTAATCTTATTTTTTTATTTTTTATACTTTAATTATTTACATTTTATTTTTCGTATACAACCATATTATCAAGGTAATTTCTTTATTTACCCATATTCGTAGTTTTTATTATGCAAATTTATTATAAATTTAGTTTTGTATTCTTAGTAGATATTCTTAATTAGTATTATTTTAAAATCATTATTTGCTATTAATTTGAACGGAGACCGTTCCAAGGGGGCGGCGTGTTCCGTCTCAGAGAAGTGACATTTTTTAAGTTATTGTTGAACCAATGATGATTTACAGATATATTGCTGTCACCTCGAGTACCCGATACTTCTTCGAGATTTATTCCCAATAAATCACAGTTTAAGTAGACAATTTAACCGTAAGGGTAATAAAGACCCTCCGGGAATCGAGGAAGTAGAGGGTACCTCGCGATTTAAAACATGTGTTCACCATCTGTATAAGATGAAAGCGAGGATCTTCAGCAATGGTCAGCACGCCCTCTACTCATTACCGATGTGATTTTCAACCAATAAGCGACGAGTAAAGAGGGCTGCAATGCAATCGGCCAATAAGCGGAGATCGCGTTTCTCGTCTCTAATTTTGAGTACTTTAATTTTAAGAAACATTCTTCGTCCAACTACGAGAGAATCACTATCATCTATCTTCACCTATTCCATTGTATTTAAGTTGTTGCATTTTAATAGTCTAGTAAATCCGAAGTTACAATTACGTGTTATCATTTCCCAACTGTTCACGCAATATTAAGTTGGCGCGTGAAGTGTACCGGTCAGTTATAACGATCTAAGACAATCGAAATTTCTGATTCGTACGCGACGTTACACCAATGTAGCGTTTATTTTATAATTTATTTACATTAATTGAACACTAATTTATTTAACACACTATAGTACTTGTTCACTAGACTAGACACTACATAATTTATTTGTACTGCTCCGCTTTCGGATCGTATGTCGCGTTCACTTCTGCTTCTCTACTTCTAACTAACTCCCTTGATCACAAGCCCCCTTATATATACACCCCCAACCCTGATCGAGAACATTCTATTACATTCTAGAAGCCTACGCAGCGTTCATGCACCTGTCTTGTACGCGTCGTAGTTATTCTTTTGAAGGAGTAAACATGTGTCGCTTTGTTTACTTCTCGCATTACAGTATGTAAATTTACCAAAACAGTAAAATGTAAGTTTGTTGCGAATTTTTGTAAATGATAATATTTAGTGGGCTACTATTACCTTAGTTTAAGAAAAAAATGTTTCTGCAATTAACTTAAATGTCTGGAATACTGAAGTGTGATTGTTGCTAAAACGCTTCACTTCATAGCAGAGAAAGTTACTGTAAACTTATTTGAATGTCGTTTGGTATGTATTTCCGAATGAAATTCCACTTATAGTACCTACTAACATTTTGAATGCAGTTCTGATTTGATGGAGCCTCACCTTGTTTTCTAAATATAGCGAAACATTACAAGTTTTTAAAAATCATTCATTTCGGCATAAGCTTATAAACCTAGTCTCGATCTTCAATTTTCTAATTACACTAATGTATTACTACTACTTCAGGTACATGCAGAACGTCAAAATGCGTTCCACTTTCCTACACGACAGACCTGTGAAACCCTTAGATCTAGCCGTTTACTGGACGGAATTCATCGCAAGGTACAAAGGGGCGCCGCATTTGAGGATAGCCGGGCTAGATCTTGCTTGGTACCAATACTTGCTCCTGGATGTGGCAATCTTTTACTTGGTCATAATCATAGCGATTGCTTGGGGGACTTGTTTATTAGTGAAAAGAGTGTGTTGTTCGAAACGTAATCAAAAAGTGAAAACGAACTAAACGGGTATCCCGAAATAAATATAAATGAACTTCCGTTTAGAAGTGTGAATCATTCATCAAGGCTGGTGTGATTAAATGCAATATACGATGAGGATTGAGAATTTACAGTTATTTTGTGTTTTAATTTAAGTTGGTACCATTTTTGCCGAATTATATTGGAAAGGTATCCAACTAAAGAAGTATTATTTTGAAACAACAAACGACGAACTACTCGTGAGTAACATGTCTGTCTGTTATTTCATTTCTATTTTTGAATAAATTCTTTTGATTGTTGGTTTTCGTTTATGTGCCAACGTTGCTGTTAAAGGTGAGGTAGAAATCGCAAGTTTCAAGCAATAATTCGATTCTGATATGATGTGTCCACCTCAAACAGAAAACTGTTGGGAATTCATGGAACCTGCAGTCTCTAGCATATTTTGATTATGGATCAATATTTTACAGCAAGAAAAAGAAAATTAATATGATTTGCCTTCACGAGTTTCACATTTATTTGAAATTGTAGCAACATTAATATATCGACGAAAATATTCGTAATTATTGCTTCTTATGAAAAATATCCTTGATGATCCAACATAATTATTAAAATTTAATATTACTTAACAAATTTCACCAGATGCAATAAATAACACAAAATTCATGACTAGTACCTCAGAATCACAGTAAGCCATGGAAGAGTTTCAGTATGTCAATAATATAAATACTTTCACCTTGTGAATAGAAGAGTTGACATCAAAAATGTGGACGGGCCCGAACTGCACCACATCGACTTTAGCCACCCCGCTGCGTTAAGTAGGGATAATTACTTACGAACCGCTCGCGGAAACCAGGCGAAGCGGTGGATAAATGTACGCTCATCGGTGACGAAAAATGCGGTTGGACATATTGCCGCCAAAGATATTGAAATATCGGGCGAATATTATACTTGGGACATCTCGATAAAACAATACCACTGGCGGACTAGTAGTCCTTGTCATATTAAAAAAAAATAACAAAGGTTAATACTACTTACTACGTATAATATACAAACGTGCTTATATAATATTAAAAATAAACACTTCTGGCGGCTAAAAACAACCTTGTCAAATAAAAAAAAATAACTACTGTCTTACTTTCTAAAATGCAACTTACATAAATCAAAAGAAACTATCTTTTTATCGTCTATACTGATATGATACATCTTTGACGTATTGAATACGATCAATTTGTCCGTTATCATATTCATTAATTTTTTGTGTTACATACTGTAATTTTTGACGGACGCGAATATCTCGACACCTTTGTGGTTCACCGGCACTGTTTAATTAAACGTAGGTTAACGTTTGAAATTTTATTTGGTTTAACTGGACTACACTCACAATTTCTATGAAATTCATATGAACTTAAATCAAATTGTAATAAATATACTTATTTATTTAATACTAAACAGGTTTAATACTAAACTTAATACATATTGCATATCTTTTAATTTCGGAATACAAATTGGATGTATATTTAAACGGGTATTCAGAGCATATTTTTCCAGCTCTAATTATTACCTACGACCTATACGTATATATACCTTGTAATTTAGTCACAAGAAGAAGAGTATTTATTCGTAACCAAATAATAAGTAATACTTTTTGTCATTGCAAAGCAGTTTGGTAACAGTTCTTATCACGAGTATCTATTTCATTTCCAAAAATTTACGCGACCGTACGACGCATAGCCACTTCCTTGATTCCTTTGGATTTTTCACCGACCGTGGTTAGGTAGCGACCCTACTTAACGCAGCGGGGGGGCTAAAGTCAAAGCGGTGCAGTTCGAGGCCGACGAAAAAGGTATACCAAACTCATTTAGCAATTGATACACAACCAAATGACATGATTATTGTTTCTACTACTGTTTAAAACAGCTAAACAAGTTTGATATGTAAATATATTAATTCTGAAAATTTTGACAATACTTGATTGATGAGGTCCTAACAAACTTCCTTCCATGACATTTCTTTATTTTATACAATATGTAGAATGTATAGATATGAATATATAGTCAGTATTTAACAAAGTAGCCTGTCAATACCGAAGAGACAAATGATGTTTCTTCACAAAATCTGAAATCCCTCCACCACATAAGCAACCCTTACATCCAACTCCTCTTGTGAACTGACTAATTATGTATATATATATATATATATATATATATATATATATATATGTAAACTAAATAACGGGAACTCGACCGTCTATTGGGGATTGCAGCCCCAATAGACGGTCGAGTTCCCGTTATTTAGTTTACATATTCAACTAGTGCTGCTGTCAACTAGCTGATTAATCAACTAGCTGATTAACACCATTCGTTACGCTGACGATACGGCTATTTTGTGCGATGATCTCCAAGGTCTCCAAAATCTCATAAATTCTGTTGATGTAGTCGGACGGGAAATGGGACTAAATATAAATGTTGCTAAGACAAAGTTCATGGTCTTTAGCCGTCAGCCATACCCCAACGCAGCAATACGGATAAATGGACAAAACGTTGAGAGAGTATCAAAGTTTAAATACCTCGGATGCTACATCACAGAACAACTCGACCCGGACAAGGAAATAAGATGCAGGATTGAGATAGCCCGGGCTACATTCCGTAAGATGAGATCGCTATTTTGTAATGACAGCCTAAACCTCAAGCTGAGACAGAGGATGATTAAGTGCTACATTTGGTCTGTGCTGTTGTACGGGGCTGAAGTCTGGACACTGAAAACTGCCACAATCAACCGGCTAGAGGCATTTGAAATGTGGTTGCACAGACGAATGCTGAGAGTATCATGGATGGATATGCAAAGTAATGAAGCAGTCTTAGAAAGAGCAAATACAGTTCGTGAACTATTGACAACAGTTAAATGCCGAAAATTAGCATACCTCGGTCATGTTCTCAGAGGAAATCGATACCGGATACTACAAGTTATAATGAAGGGTAAAATAGAGGGCCGCAGAGGCGTAGGAAGAAAACAGATCTCCTGGTTAAAGAACATCCGAGAGTGGACGGGCATACACTGCGTCGAACAATTGTTTAGAGTGGCTGAAAGCAGAGATCAACTCGCCATCGTGATTGCCAACGTCAGGGGGACCTGACAGGGCACAATGAAGAAGAAGAATTCAACTAGTCAGCCAAGACTACCCTTCTACTTCTTTTATATATATATATATATAAACCCCATTTGTTTCCATATTTACACTGCACTGACGTGCACGGCGTGGTTCAAGTCGTTTTATTAATCTATGAAGTCGTTACTGATGTCGATCTGCTCACCACCCAATACCTCCATCGGTTGCTCTGTCTTGATCTTGTGCTTCTTGGTCAGGCCCGGGAGCTTCGGAAGGTGCTTCAAGGCGCTCGAGGTCTTCGACGAGGGTTTATTCCAGTCTATGTCTTGCTCTTGCTCTTCGGTTATGGAATTGAGCGCCGATTCCGGGTTCGCCGGCTGATTCGCGCCCTGGATCGGGATGTCGTCTGAAAGATTAACACGGGCGAGGTTAACAGGTGGTTCGAGGGTTTCGGACGAGGTGGAAGTGGAAAATTTGCACATTCGAAATGGAAACGATATGGACGGAAGAGTGAGTGTGAAATAAGCTGTGGGCTATTAGAAGCTCATACTCTTCTCTGATTTGAAGTTATTTTTGATTTGATTTTGTACTGTTACAAACGCAAAGTGAAAAATGACTTTCCTCGTGGCCGAAATTAATTATCAGTACCAGAACCCTCACAGTAAGATTAGGTTATTAGGAATATCAAGGACGACCTGCTTGATTGAGACTTTGCTTAAATCACTTTTGGTTAACGACTGACTAAAAATTGTAGGTATACACCCTTCCTAGAACAAAGTACAGAATCAGTTCTTCCATCAGTCTTGTCTCATCTTTCCTCAGCAATATAAAATTAGTTGAGACTAAAAAGGTGGTGTTACACAGAAAAAAGTGCACAGCAACCTAAAATAATCGCAAAGCCTCACAGTAAACATTAAAAACACACAAAAACACAATCTGAAATGATAGGTATTGTAACGCGCTTACTGCGGTTACTTGTGAGATTTGGCGCTGGAGACGGAGTTCGGGAATTCGGCAAACGGTTTTAAAGTCGGTTTACCTCGGGCGCCAGATTTTTAAGGGTTTACTCCCTAAAGCCACGGGTGAGTTTAGACTCAGGAGAAATTCCAGGGCTGTCCGTAGAAATAAAACCAATAAACGGGAATTACTTAGATTAATTTATTTTAGATCGGAGCGGCAACTCTGTATAATTAATACAATATGTACATCTCCGGGTTAAACGGAGATAAAGATAAAAGCGCAAAAACTATTTGTTCGCAGGTGTTTATTTTCGGACGAAAGATCTGAAGTGAGAATAAAACAGTTTAACAGAAATTTACGAAGGAGGAAAGAAAATATAATAATCTAATTGTTACAAAGTACGGAAAATGCCTATTTCTTCTAAGTATCGAAAATAAAGAAAATATACATTACTTTAATTATTGAAAATACAGAAAATTATAAAATTATAAGAAATTATTCTAAATACGGGAAATACAAATTATTTACAACTATTAATATTACGGAAACTGCTAAATTACTCTAAGTATTGAAGAATAAGGAAATAAGTCAAATAGTGAAACTACGGAGAATGCCAAATTAATCTAAATATGGAAAATAAACAATTTACAAATATAGAAAATACAAGAACTAATTATTCTACAAGGCAAGGAGAGTAGTGAAACTGAAATTAGTTACATTCGGAAAGCGAGGAAAACGTGCAGTTTAAAGTGTCGGCAAAGCGGTCGAATTTAAGCAGAGGCAAGGGAACGAGAATAGAGCGGTCTATGACAGGTATAACTAGACTGATACGCCAATGACGGGACGCCAATGACGCAATCCTGCAGTAGCTAGGAACTCTACAAGGATTTCCCTTACGGATCTCACAACGACGGGCCGCCACTGCGAAACCGGGAAATAAAACGGATCCCTCAGTGACGGGACGCCAATGAGGAATAAAACGGTCTCTAACTCTACGTATACCTAGACTGATACGACAATGACGGGACGCCAATGTCGTAGTCCTGCAGTACTAGGGTCCCTAAACGGATTTCACAATGACGGGACGCCAATGCGAGATCGGGAAATAAAACGGATCCCTCAGTGACGGGACGCCAATGAGGAATATACCTAGACTGATACGACAATGACGGGACGCCAATGTCGTAGTCCTGCAGTACTAGGGGCCCTAAACGGATTTCCCTTACGGATCTCACAACGACGGGACGCCACTGCGAAATCGGGAAATAAAGCGGATTCCAAAATGACGGAACGCCAGAGAGGAATGTGAGTTCTTACCGTTCGAGGACTCGGCCGGATAAGATCTGATTTGTATTTCCAAATCGGCCTATATTTCTCGCGTACCGAACAAACATCTCCGGGCGGGTTATATCTCTCGCCATCTTAAGAAAATTCATTTAATCTTGAATACCGGACATCGATGCTAACGCTCCGAGTGAGTGACCTCTTAAGTTAATTATGCGAAAGCAGATTTGGTTGCCTAGCCACGGATTTGCCTCGTTACAGTATCAAAAACATGATTTATAAATACCTTGTAGAACTGTATCTTGTGTAAAATTTTCTTGTGAAGTTACCTGGAAGTTTCTTCGTCCTAAACGAGGCGTTAGTTATCATAGATTTCGAAACACTCTGAGAATGCGATGGCCTAGGAGTCGCTGACACCGTTGGCGAGTGCTGCAACAAATTTTTAATGGAATATGCTGCGAGGAGGACGTCTGAAAACATAAATAACACTTTTTAATAGTAAAATGCGAACTGGATATAGTTACTCTTAATCTAAACTTCTTCCAGGTGCCCTAAACACGTTCCATATACATAGTTCATGTCGTCTGCATAAGTAGTTCTGCCAAATAACAGTTTAATAAAAAATATTAATAAAAAAATAAATCGCATAAGGATGAAGACCAAATAAAAATGTTAATTAGGGGGTAGACCTTTGAATACATACCACACATTGTTTGCAAAGAATTTGTTATTAACAATAATGACAACTTTTCAAATTTTCCCGTATATCTTTGTTGGTTTAGCTCCTAACCACATTTTACCTCTATAGTAATGGAAAAATCAGAAAATTTTACACAAATTTCATATTAAGTGCAACTTTGTAGAACAAAAAATGAAGCGGCTAGTTTTCGCGTGCATTTTATTTTGGCGTAGCAGGACGAAAGTGCTCATTTTAGGTCGGGGTGTGTAAGAAATTTTCTAACAGTAATGTTTAAAAAGAAAATGTTGTTAAGCTGCCTTAACTTCTTTCACAGTGTAAGTTTAATATCATTACGTCTTAATAGACGTACAAAACATTCTACACAATGCTGAAGAATTTTCTTTTATTATCTTATTTGTTACAATGCCATTGTTTTTTAACATTAATAAACCGTGCCTGTCATATATTATACTCCCAGTGAGCGCGAGAGAGATGCAGCTTCAGCAACGCGAAGGCCGTCATACATTATTGCGTTATTATTATTATATATCGGGTGTTTTTTTTAAGTTCACCTCATAGTAGGCTGTGGATAGTGTTTGTGAATGCGCCTTACTAAAAAATTTCATTATCAAAAGTCAAATCGTTCCGTGGGAGGGTTAAGAGTTGTTAAGTTTGTTTTCGCAGAGGTTCTCGCATTTAGATTTTTACATTCTTTGGTCTCACTCATCTACGCCTAATTAATAGAGCCAAGCTGTCTTTTTCAAGACACTAGTAACTGATTGGAGCAGTTTCAATTTTTATTAAAAAAGTGAGGTTATGTCAACCCAATATCAATATTGACATTTTTTAGTAAGGCGCATTCACAAACACTATCCACAGCCTACTATGAGGTGAAATTTAAAAAAAAAAAACACTCGATACAATGTCCAGTTAGAGGTGTATTTACATATGTAGCGAATTGGATGAGATGTTTAAAATTCGACAAACCGATAAATGGAAAACTATGCTTATATTTGTTAGTGATTATGTAACCCAGATCTGTTTAGAAAAACACTTTTGTATTAATTTTAGAGGAGGGGTTTAATGATATTAAGTTTTAGCAGGTCATTTCTTTATCTTCAGATAAGTACATCTTTTCTATAGTTTTTGTAATTCTAATGTTGCATTTTATATTTTCGAATCCAACGCGAGGTATTAATATTATTCCCTTCTAAGGGATATCGATCACTTCCAAATTCTTTTTATCGGGATTTATCTCCATTTTTTAAACAAAATAGTTCATTTATTGTTAATTTTTAATTTTATTTCATTTCTAGATAACGGTTAATGTGATATATATCATAAAATATCAACAGTATTATCCGAAATTATTTATCTTAAGGTATCTTAATACAACTACATATTAGAAACAACCGCTCTTCTAACGTTCTATTTTATTCTCCTAAGTTCTTCTAAATTATAAGTTCTTTATCTATGATGACGGTTCTACGGGATCTTATCCCAACCCCCAAATATGACTTCTAAACGGATCAATATTTCCAAAATTTAAATGGATGTTGAGATCTACCTTTTCCACCAAAAATTAGACCTTGGGATTGAAACCATTTTTCCCTATAAAAAGTGTGGGGTCCTTTGCGACGACTTTTTCGCCCAATTTTCAACAGAAGAATGGAAAACTAGGTGCGATCATACCAAAGACATTAAAACAGAATATTGTCACACGCCTGAGGACCTAGGGTCCAAAGGGGGTGCTCGGGTTGGGGGTGTAGTCAGGTAGAGACTGAAAAAGAAGACATGGCAACACGGACAATATTTATTTGAACATTTAATGCTATAGGGAAGAGAACATTGACAAAGGGCAAAAATGATAATTAGAGGGTAGAAGAGAATATAAAAGTGGAAGAAGTGGTTGCTTACTGTAGTATAACGAAGGGCAGTAGGCACTAGGCTCCTCCAATCAGCGGCATGTCGAAGGGCGGACGTTCAGACGGGCAACGTGACAGGGTGCTAGCAGACTCATCTTTGATCGATCTAATCGATCCGTATAAATACGTTTCGTTTGTTTGACGAACGTGCCTGCCACTTACCCGCGCGTCACGTATCGTCCTTCGGTTTAAGGTCGCCTCGGTGCTAAATTAGCTTAGACGGCGACCTATTTTCGCTAATTGGGGCTGCATCGCGACAATATACTGAACATGAGCCTTCTATAGACTCCATTGCAGATCATTTAATTATTACGTTAGGATATTATTGTGATAGCGAAAGTGATTATTGGGGCAAAGAAAATTTTAATGACGATCTGATTATTTTTAATGATTAGATAAAATAGGCACTGCTAGCTATGCAGGAATAATTCAAACACTTTCTCTTTATCGCTATACACTTTGCATATCATGCACTCATTAACTCTTGTGTCTTTTTTGAATGTTATTTAAAATACTTCACAAAGTGTAATGTAAACAAACAAATGTCACGTTGGAAAAATACGAATCGTTGTCAACTCCTGTTGACATATTGTCACTCCTATCGAAAGTCAATGGGCGCGTTTAGCGAACCTCAGCAGCTGAGTTGATGACATAATCAAATTCGCTAAACGGCAAAAAGCGAAGCTGCTTACTAACAGCTGATGAGTAAAACAGACAGCGGAAATAATTCACGCTGACTGTTAACAAAATGCGGAATGACAGATGACGTACGATAATTTCGTAAACTCAACTGTTGTGTTAACCTTATTTTGTGAATAAAGAAATATTTATACCTTCATTGTTTCATACCAACATTTTTTGTTGTTAAACAATGGAGGAAATCACGATAGAAGTTTTTGATCCTGAAGATTTGCAAGGTAATAGTAATAGTACTTGATACTTAATAGTCTTAACAAGTACTTAACTTAATTAAGTTAAGATAGTACTTAACAATACAACCCCCAGCTGATGAATACATCAAACCCATCAAACTGTCAAATGTCAATCGTACAGATGACCTCTATGCAGATGACAATAAGCGGCGTTTCGTCGTTTAGCGAATCAAGGACTGATGAAAGTAATCAAACACAGCAACATTTGTAGATTACTCTCAGCTGCTGAGTTCGCTAAACGCGCCCAATATTATTGCAGATTTATGTACAACGAAAGAACCGAATGCAATGTACACGCAACGTGTCTCCATTTGTTAATCGTCTGTGGATTGATTCATTAACCTGTGCTGTCTGGTTTGTGTTTTAAGGTGTTTTCTATGTCTGTGTTCTATGTTGGGCGTTATAGATGTTCTATGTTAATATAGAATCTGTGGTGTACAGGTTATGTGTCGTAAACTTTTGTGTTTGTGTAGTTTTTCGTCTTAATTACAAATCAATTTTCGTTTTATAGCAAATGTGTCTTCACCGAAGAGAAATTCCTATTTGTTTTTGATTCCTTTGGCGGATAATATCACTTAGAAAACTTGCACTTCACTTTAACAAATAGGTAAGTGGGTTCATAAACCCGATGTTATAATCTTATATAGTTTTCGCAAAAGTGTTTGTATCATATTCACCACATTCCGATCATTATTTTAAAGACATGGATACGGAAGAGGAAGACGTCCACCGCCTCGAAGCAAGCAAGGAAATGAAAGGCGGTCTCATTATAAAAAAGAAACCTCACACCTTTAAAGTTCCTCAGCCGTCCCTGTTAGGCCTCGACAGGCTCGCCGCACAGAAACGTAAGGAACGGGAGGAGGCGGCCCGTAAAATGTCCTTCGCCAATGACGAGGACGAGAACAGAGACGATAGCGTAGAACTGAGGAGAAGGGAAGGCGAACGTAAGTTCAGGGCGCCTCAGGAGGAGACGCCGAGTTTCACTGGAGGCGTCAGCAGCGCCGCGAGGGAACGTCTCATACAGAGGCTGAGCGATAAGAGTAAGGAGAAGGGAGTGTATGCCACGACGAAGCGTGATAAGGATCGACACAAGCATAGCCACAGACGTGACAGGGACAAGGTTAAAGATAGCGATAGACGTGACAGGAAGAGGAACGAGAGTTCTCACAGAGATAGGACTCCTCGCTTCCGTGATGAGCCTAGAACTCCTAACTTTAATGTGAAAGATACGACTTCTAAAACTGCCTGGGACGAGGATGATCCCATGCCTTCGAAGAGGTCTGCTTGGGATTACCCGACACCTACTTCATATAAAGCTAGAGGTAAGGAAAATTAGTAATAAAATGTTGACAGGTAATCTAGGATGTGATGAAAGATTAAAAAGATTCTTCCAAAAAATGGGTAGATGTTCCAGTATTGTTTTCAGGATGTTTTCTTCTTTTTGGAAATATTCTAGGTTGTAGACTGTATTTTGGATAAGCCATAGTTTGGAAGTGTCTCATTGGGAACATTTCTAGGGATTTGGAAACTATACGTGAATTGTCTATAGTCATTCCTTATTTGCAAACTTGTGTACTGTGCCCATAGAAATATAATTAACTCTAGAACGCCAATAGGTATGTCCGAGATTCAGTTAAATGACTCCACATAGCGAATAAACACTTACTACTCATACATACACAGAACATTACAACAACTACTACAAGTTTTGTTGTTGGTATTTTTCAAATGAAGTTCGGATTAGATCATATATGACTAGGGCAAGTAATTGGAGAAAATCCAGTAAATTTCACAACACCACATCAAAAATGCATATGACAATAACTAGCATACTATGTGTTATAAAGAGAACAGGGTCCGCTTTTAGGAGATATTGATCCCTGTTTGCTTTTATGTTTTCTTAATTCATTAAAAAGTCGCTTGTCATTTGTGCTTCATTTTCTATGGTTTCTCTTTGTTTTTATGAACATTGTTTATTTCTAACACTCTTTCATTGTTTATTGTTATGAATTTGGCTTCATATTTAAATTTAGGGAAAATGAAGTGCATGGCTCTTTTTTGTGAAAATAAATGAAAAGTTCCAGAAGTTACCTATTTTATGTTGTTTAAGTAAAATGCTACAGTTGAATTGAATACAAGTACACATTGTAGTCATTCAAAATTAGTGCTAATGAGGAAAAATACCATTATTTACCAAGATAACACTTCCAATTATAATCCGAATCACAATGAATTACATATGAAAAATTGATGAGCGTGAGACAGTTATGGTATTATTTTCTTCAGAGTGAAATCTCACCAACAAACATTCCAGTGACGAGAACGGTTTCTGTGATGTGCACTTCAGGCAGGGAAATAAGTTTATGGTTACATTAACTACAATTCACACACACAAGTTTATGGTTATCATTAAAATCAAATTGAGATCCGATGCTATTTTGTCTCTGAATTTGATGAAATCATTTGTCCCAAACGTTCAGAGTTTGAAGTTTCAAGTTTCAATTTGCTCTATCGAGTTCCAGGTTATTCAGAACTGATTGGTGTTTTAGAGTTTATTATACTTCTATGGCTGTACCTGAGTTTTTTTCAGAATTCCTTTCATCTTTCCAGAAATATCCCAGGTTTTTATACTTTTTCAGGAGATAACATAATTTCAGGATAGGATAGCAGGAATTGAGTCGGAACATCCATTTTCTATCAGAAAATTAAAATATTCCTTTATGATCCTCTTCTTGACGTTTTGTTCTGGGAACGTCCACATATGATAAGCCGTTCCTAGGGTTACTCAGGATTTGTCCCCTGGGGAGCGCCCTATTAGAGGCGCTGGTTGGTGTATTCCTGAATTTTCAAGCATATTTTTCCCCTTTCCAGAAACAGAGTTTGTGTCTCCTCTTCCTTTTGTGGCGACAGGGCCGGCTCTAGCCCATGTAGCGCCCGTGTGCAAGCAATACTCCGGCGCCCTCTAGGAATAATATAGCACAACCTTATCGTTAATTCAAAAAGTATTTAGTTCAGTAACTAAATCACAGTACAAATTTAGGTATGAATGAAATATATAGGCACATTAAAACCTTTGTCAACTTAACATAAGGCGTAAGGGCAACCTCAGGTAGCTTACTTCTAAACATAATTCTAAATATACGCCACATACTCATAATTACTGTTTACATAGCTTTGCTATTTCTACAGGCTACAGGAAGTTATTAAAAAGTTTGAAAACGAACAATAAACTTAAAAAGATCCCCTGGACAAAGTAAAGTATTTTCGAAACACCTTTAAAAACAATTTTCGTAGTCCAATGTTTATTTATTTTTATTGGTACGCTATTTTGCCTATTTCAAACATGCTTTGGCCTGCGTAAATCGGGCTTTTTCGCACGCGCGTTTTTTAAAGTCGCCATGGAAACGTATCAACAACGGCCATATCAACCAATAACAGAGCGTTTTTGGCCGTAGCGGGACGAGCCGAATGGTGGTACGACGGGCGACGGGCCGTCACGAAGCGTCACGAGTGTCATTCAAATTAATCATATTAAGTATGCATTTGGTTTAGGTATAAAAAATGGTACCAATAAAAAAAAATCGCGTAAAGTATTCGTGGATAACTGCTCTTTCAAGCACTTGCTCTATTTCGAGCACTCCGGCGCGTGTTTGAAAGAGCTCAATATCCACTCATACTTTAATATACTATTTTAAATGAGGTTCTGCGTTTGTTATTGGTTCATCCTCCACCTCATAATTATAAATCGTTCTACGAGCGTGAGGGCGGTCAGGTGAGGAAAATTCTGCTATTGCATCGACTTCTTCCGCTACAGTTTTCGCGCTATTAAGTAACTCCTCAAAAGCAGACTCATTACGTGATTGAGATAAATTCATTTTTGCATTATTGATCATTTCTACAGCTTCTAACATCATGACGTCTGACTTTTGAAGAGCCTTGCTAACTATATTTATCTTGCTTAAAATTTCGAATCAAGTAAGTAGAGAGCAGATAAACTTAAATGACTTAATTCTTGTCAATAATGAATTTGCCAAATTTCTTGACTCCGCATCTTTGCTCCTATCGGAATATATGGTAAACAACGCATCATACACTTTTCCTAAATTAAAACGTACCTATGGTTTTTATCGCTTCAACCCTGCTCTCCCATCAAGTATTTGAGAGCGGTTTTAAAGTTAAAGTTGGCACTTCCTTGGAAAGTATTTGCCAACGTGCTGTTGACGCAGAAAAGAAAACATACATTTCTTGCACAATTGAAAAGAAATTGACAATTTTTAACGAGGTTTTAGCAACGTCATTTACTAGGTACTAAGTTTAGGCTGTGTACCGCACAAGGGACATATAATGCGCGAGGATTTAGATCTAAAATTTTTTTTTGTAGATCTATATTTTTCCCTTTCAATATCATCAGAGATTAAAAAATCTAACAAAAATTGTGTTAAGCCCTTATTTGTAATGGGAAAAGATCCTAGAAAGTGTTCTTTTATTTCAGCAATGTTATTGCTTGTATTTAAATAAACGTAGCGAACGACAACCGATATTTGTTCCTCGTGTGCAATGCCCGAGGTACAATGTAAAATAATTGAAAAATATTTGGATTGTTTCAATTCCAAAACAATAGTTTTTTTTATTCTGTCTCCTAATAATTGTATGATTTCATTCTGTATATTATGACCAAGATAATGAGTTAGACGTGACTCAGAGTTTTGGATACGGGCAATGTGTTCTGCAAGCACATTATCAAAATTGGAGATATATTCAACCAGCCTTTGCTCTTGCTCACAGTTGTTTTTGATAAGCACAAGCACTGAGACACCGATGAAAGTCGTAATACTTGTGATAACTAGTAACCAGTAGGTAATTTCCTTTTAAATCATTAAAATCATGCCATGCGGTAAAACACAAGATGCGGCACGTCTACCGGCCTATTTGGAAATGCCGCAATTACCGCATCCCTAGAAATACGAAATTTAAAGTTATAGTCTTTCAAGAGATATACCGTTTTTATGATTTTGACTCTTCAAGTGTTGCGGTTTTTCGTCAGTAAAAAATAAAGATTGGACTCCTCACTGGCGTGTGCCGACAAAAACCGACCGTACTTAGGATATTTAAAATGTATTAATATCTTGGATATTAATACATAGTTTCATAGTTAGAGATATTATTTTATGTCCATGTTCGTATCTACATTGTTATATAACACTGTAATTTGTTACAATGTAAGCCATTACGTTGCATTTGATTTAAAAAAATTATTTCGCTTCAATTTGTGGTGGTTTTTCTGATGACCTCCCCAGGATTAAATGAAACACATTGTGTTTATGAATTGTCGACGTTTCGTCTATTCGTTTTAGACATATTCATGATTCATATTCATATTCATATTTCGCTTCAATGTTTGTTTCAATTTTCCGAATACGGTCCGTTCGAAACAGGCTATCTTCACCAGCAACGGCTTTGCAATTTTTAAAATTTTCTATTCTAATGCTGATTTTGAATTCACCTCAAAACAAAAATTATTTTATAGAAGGTGGAAAATATGATAAAATTGTTTATATCTTTAAAGGAGCCGCTAGTGACGCGTCTTGACATCGCCGCCAGCGCGCAGCGCCAACACACCGGCGGGGCGTTTTTTGACAGCGCCGCTAGCAAGTAACAAGGCTCTCAGATTCTTTCTGAAAATGTCGCGAGCGGCGCTCGGCGCCCCCCACAGCCTTGCGCCCGTGTGCACTGCACACCCTGCACAATGGGTAAAGCCGCCATTGTGTGGCGAACTTTCCTCTATGTGCCATTGTCTTTGATTTCCATTTCAGAGGATTCTCCCTCCCTTGAACTACCCGTGATGTATTGTTTCCTTCACTAATAGGTTATACACAATTAAACACATCTGCTCATTATAAAAACTATAAGAGTACTTACCTTATTAAAATTTTATACTGATAATAGCGAAAATATGGATTTTTTGATATGGACGAAGTATAGTCTTTGAACTGTGTAATCTTAAATAGTAGTTGTAATACAGGACTGTAACGTGATAATATTTAATGATTTTGGAATCGGACCCATAACTCAGGTTGATTCTTCATCTTCAGTTAGTTTGTAATTTGCATTTGCTGAGTAAATGTTATTTGATGTATTGTAATAAAATTGGAAAATAACTCCCGTTTCCCTTTAACCGAAGGTGATTGGTCGGAGAGGAGCAACTGGTCCTCTTACAAGTCGGAACGTAAGTATAACGAGAGGCTGGACGACGAGACGCCGAGGCCGACGCCTGCGCACAAATTCAACCCTTGGGTGAAGAGCAGACGGAGGACGGGCGCGACCCCTGGCGCCGACAAGGAGGAACCGCTGAAATGGGACGCCACCGTGGACAGGGAGAACTGGGAGGAGGAGCAGAAGAGGATAGACAGGGAGTGGTACAACATGGACGAAGGTTACGACGAGGAGAACAATCCGTTTTCGAGCGTGAGCGATGAGTACACCCAGAAGAAAGAGGAACAGCTCGAGCAGAGGAAGAAGAAGAGGCTGTCGGCGCAACAGAGGCAGATCAATAAAGACAACGAGCTGTGGGAGAGGAACAGGATGTTGACGTCAGGTGAGATTTTTAAATCGCCTACAGAGTAGGGAAGTCGCTTTAGTCCTCCCGGTTTTATATATGTTTACATATAAACATTACATAATTACCTTAAGAGAGGTGGAGCAATGCAAGCGAAGTACTGCTTGCTACGTCATCCGATGGTAATCCAAGACCTTCAGTTCTTTTATCTTTACATTTTGCCCTCTTGTACTACACGCGGTTTATTACAGTGAGCGCATAACGACCTACGGAATACAATTTATGGCAGCATTATTATTGAATGTCTTGTAGGAAAATCGCTCGAACAGGTCGATTTTTCAAAAGTACACCGTTTTTTGCTAAAGAAATTATAAGTGACTTCATTAGTTTTAGAGTAATGACGTCACGGTTCGCCGTGTGGATCTCCACTTGCTGAATGATTTTGAACATACTTTTCCTTACTTAAAGTCGTCCCTTGTTAGGTATTTCTATTTGACAATTAGAATATACTTGTTTTACATCACTAAGATTGTTGGAACATCAATTAAAATTTTGAAACACCTTTCTAAAGTGTAGGTGGGTCGTCTTTTTTTTCCAGTTTGTCAAAATAAAACAGTCAGCCAACATTCTATGGTGAAGTCCCATACTTCACCGAAAACCGCATTTAATTTTATTCATTTTTAAGAAAGTTATCTCTGAGATTTAGATGTGTAAACGGACCTCTTAACACCCACCAAACCATTATTATTCCCAGGCGTCGTCCACTCTGTGGACTTCAACGAGGACTTTGACGAGGAGTCGATCGATCGCGTCCACCTCTTGGTGCATAACATAGTCCCGCCGTTCCTCGACGGTCGCATAGTGTTCACCAAGCAACCGGAACCGGTCATACCGGTCCGCGATCCGACCTCGGACATGGCGCTGGTGGCCAGGAAGGGTTCCCACCTCGTCAGAGTCTACAGGGAGCAGAAGGAGAGACGTAAGGCGCAGAAGAAGCACTGGGAGCTGGGCGGGACGAAGATAGGGAACATCATGGGAATCAAGAAGAAGGAGGACGAGGAAGATAAGAAGTTCAACAAGGAGGACGACACTGCAGATTATAAGACCGATCATAAGTTCGCCGAACACATGAAAGATACGGGTGAGTGGAAAATTTGAGCAATGGGAGGTATTGGCGATGGTTAAATGTGAATCCAATTATGCCTTGAATGTGTTGTAATGTGAAGATTAATTAATTGAAGGAACTGTACCAAAAAAAAATGTGCGGACTTTTCTTGCCTTTTGTTATTTTTGGAATCTATTTATTATTATTTAACAGAGGGTCACTTAGGGTTGAGCTGACGTGGTAAAAGTTGTTAGACTTATGTTAAATTGAACGGTGTTCTAAGTGCCAAATTTGTGCGCGTACTGTCAGTTACGTCACCAGATGATAGCGCAACAATTTATGTTGGATTAAAGTTTGGGCGTTCAGGCATTTTGCTTCATTTCTCCCTGCATTGTGATTAGTCGATTTATGGAGAATTTCTTTCAGGTTTGTCCATTCTTGTTCGATAGTGTTTCTTATTGTTAAGTCTTGGGTTTATTGTGCTACTCTACTTTGATATGAAAATCTTGTTCTCTTTATTATCTATATCTTAATCTAAGTCTCGAAGTAGATAAGTTTTATATGCTTTCTCTGTTCTTGTTTTTATATTATTTCTTACCCAGGGTCTAGGTATTGCAATTTTACATTTGAGCAGATAGTGATCTGAACTATTATCACACCCTTATACATGGGCATCCAGTACAAAATTTACTATTTTCCTGTTAGTGATGATATAATCTATTATACTTCTTTGGCCTCTTGCTGCCTAAGTATATTTGTTTATCTGTTTTTTCCTAAAAAATGTGTTGGTAATCTTTAGGTCTTTTTTTCTTTTGGATTTTTTTTCTTTTGGGTTTTTTTCTTTTTACTAGGTACCCCTTGTGAGAGAAACCTGCAATAAGAAGCTTCGCTTCAAAAGTTTTAAGTGGCTTCTTTGTAAAATATTGTCAACAACGGTGAATAAAAAGCAGCGTTTATTTATAATGCAATAGCAGATTTCTATAAAAATCTTGTAATACAAAATTCGAATTGGTATTACAAAGGAAACTAGGAGCTTTCACGTACAACTTTTTAAAACTGTCAGTAGTTTTATTTTAACATGTAGCCTTAAATCTAATTTTATGTGCCTCCAGAATGCCTGTGGTCGTTTTATACTGGTTATTTAAAAAGCTATATTCTTTAGGTATTTCCAACGGTGAGTTTATCATAAAACCACGTTTTAATGACTCGCACAACACATTTCTTTCTGGTTTCAATGTCTCAGGGTTTGTCAGTGGTTTCACGGTTGTCAATTTTTCAGGGTTGAGAGTGTAATTTTACTATTCACTACGGTGATATGTATAACCGTTTCGATCGAGGGAAATTGGAGTTGCATTTCCCCAGTAGTCCTCATCATCATTATCATTAACATTTCTTTTTATCATCTTAACGAACGTTGCTTTAGGTGCCGCTAGCAGTGATTTCGCCAAGAAGAAATCCATTTTGGAGCAACGCCAATATCTCCCGGCCTTCGCCGTTAGACAAGAACTATTGAACATCATCCGGGAGAATTCGGTAGTGATCATCGTCGGCGAGACGGGCAGCGGCAAAACGACACAACTCACTCAGTACCTCCACGAGGACGGTTACAGTAAATACGGCATGATAGGCTGTACCCAACCACGTAGGGTCGCCGCCATGTCTGTCGCGAAACGTGTGAGCGATGAAATGGGAACACGATTAGGTAAATTCATTAGTATTTATGTGTTTTTGAAATACAATGTGTTATGATTGTCATCTAGTCGGCTGTAGAATTCCTATGTAGTATAAAAAAAAACTCCTTGCGAAAATAGGAGTTTCTACTAGCTATACATAACCTCAAAATAACCTACTTAACCTCTTTTGACTTCTGGTTTTTCTCTGTCAAAAGAAAACGAATTCTGAGTATTTGTCTATTTGTAGTATTTGTTTTGGCCCTGAAAAGGGCCGTTAATTACCAGCAGTACTGATTGCCACTTTGACAATGTGTGACAACAAGTGACACTTGTTGTCAGAATTAGATAGGTTCAAATCAATAGAGCGCGGCACATCAAAAATTACATGCACAGAAATTCCAACGCCAACTAGATGACAATCATTTTTATGTTTACTGTTTATGTTGTTTTTTGGAAGAAATCTATAATATATTCAAATACGTGGGAGATGTAATCTAGACAAGAGTCTAACCCCATCCAGAGAAATGAAATGAACGATCGATATTGACATATGTGACAAGTTTCGAAGAACTTGTGTTCATTATTGGTCAACAATGCCATGTCTTATCCCGTTACCATCTCAATTTCGCAGTAGTCATACATGTAGTATATAAAAAATGAAGTGTTGTCATAATAAAAGTAGGTATGTAAAGGAAAACCGCAAATTAAAAATTAAATACGACAAGAGAAGCTGAGGCTACTGGAAAAATTACCGGAAGATAAAATTATATAAAAAAAAAAAATGCAAAAAATTAAGGAAGTAATTTAGCGCAGTGCTACTACTAAGTTCACCTGTAAAAATAGAAAATTAGTAAATAGGTGAAGAGACCATTTGTAAAAACCTATGGTACGTCAATTCTGAGGGAGGTGGTGTGGTGTGGTAAGAGGTAGTGAAAATCATGGAACTAAACATTACCTCTCATAATATAACTCAATCTTACTAAGTAACAATGTGCCCTGGGAATAAATATGAAAGTTTTAGGTATGAAACGGGCACTGAAAGTTGAGAGGACTGATAATAATAGGTTTTCACATATACCCATGCCCCTTGGTGGGAACATATACAGACCGTTTCTAAAGAGTCGCAGGGTGGGATAAACATAAGTGCGAGAGAAAGGCCATATATTTCTCATTGGCGAAACAGAGAACGACCCTTTGCGATGTTGCTAGCTCGCGAAACATTACAGTCATCCTCTCCGCACACTGTACCGCACACATCCGAAAGTGTATAAGCGATACACGTTGACTTGGACTGCCTGCTCGGCCGGCAATGTTGCAAAACTTCCCTCTCTGCCACGCTAACGAACTACTGCTAGTTTCTCTTATGCTCTCGTCGATTTCCCATCATGCGTTTCGATAGAAAAGCTCCGTATAAGCTAATAAGTAATAACACACACGCATGATTATACCTTTTCTTTAATATCTTTATGCCAGTCAGATCAGAAACCACCCCAGCCACCTTAATGTCTGTCTGGACATTTTCATCACGGTGCTTAATTTTCCAGAATAATTAGATTATACCTGTTAACCCGTATTTAAAGATAGTAGTATTCTGAATTTTTTTAAGATAATATGTACCAAAAAAAAATACATGTGATTTTGGGTAGGGGGAGGGGTAGTCTAAAACCTCACCACATATCACCATGGGGGAGGGGGTTTAAAAAACATCACGTGATTAATCATAATGTACGACCCCTAATAACGGCACATAGTATTTTGACTTAGATTTGATTTAGTTGTTCGAAACATGTATCATAATAAATTCATCAACATCGATTGTTGGGTTGTCGAATATCGATTGTTTCTGTGGGTGGGATATTTAACTTAGAGACAGTTGCCTAGACTGTTGAGGTTAGTCTGATTTAAAGTGCACAAATTCCGAAAAATTTTGGTTCAAATCTTTTACATGTTTTTTTTCATGCAGGGGATGATGTGGGTTACGCCATACGTTTCGAAGACTGCACCTCAGAGAACACCGTCATAAAATACATGACAGATGGTATTTTACTGAGGGAAAGCCTACGCGAGCCCGACCTGGATCATTACAGCGCCATCATAATGGACGAGGCCCACGAACGTTCCCTGAGCACCGACGTGCTATTCGGCCTCCTCAGGGAGATAGTCGCGAGACGTCACGATCTGAAACTCATCGTCACGTCGGCGACGATGGACTCCACCAAGTTCTCCATGTTCTTCGGGAACGTCCCCACGTTCAACATACCCGGGCGTACCTTCCCCGTGGAGATCCTGTTCAGCAAGAACCCCGTCGAGGATTACGTCGACGCGGCGGTCAAGCAGGCTTTGCAGATCCACCTGCAACCGCCGTCTGGCGACATCCTGATATTCATGCCGGGCCAGGAGGACATCGAGGTAAGCTGCGAGGTCCTGGCGGAGAGACTGGCCGAGATAGATAACGCGCCGGAATTGTCGATCCTGCCGATCTACTCGCAGCTGCCGTCCGATCTACAGGCGAAGATCTTCCAGAGGTCCCCGGAAGGGATCAGGAAGTGCGTCGTCGCCACGAACATCGCGGAGACCTCGCTCACCGTCGACGGGATTATATTCGTCATCGATTCGGGGTATTGCAAGTTGAAGGTGTACAACCCGAGGATCGGTATGGATGCGCTGCAGGTGAATATGTTTTTGGCAATTCTTGCGGAATCTTGGGTCATAGGTACACTGTAACGATTTTCCAACGAATCTGTAGGCTAATAGTATTTAAATGAAGCCACAACTAACCTACATTTACATTATTAGTCCATGTCTCAGGCAAATAACTTAAGCTGGACAAAGCTACAAATTTTGCGTGCCAACAACTCGCTACATTATAAAATCAGAGCACTCTCGATGGTGACAGTAGATTTACAAGATTGTCATTTTAAACTGAAATTCTGCACGTGTCCCATTCTTGGATATTCGAAACACTAAATCCTTATCCTTACACCTTACATAATCAATAATATGCAACAAACGTACTTCACGTTTATTGTACCACCGATTTCACCACAAATGGTGCATGTGCAGTAGCAGTAAAGAATTGATCAGTTTATAATTGACTGTGACTGTTTATAAAACTGTGACGGGGACCTACACTTTTCTGATTTACACCACTATTCCACCAATCAAAGCTTATCGTTACTTATCCGCCACTGCACATGAACCATTCTATGTAAATCTCGCAGCTCTGTGGTCAGGTGACGTAGTACATCTGATTCCTCCTCGCAATTTTATTCGTTTTCGGATTGTTTGCGTATTTCGATTTTGAGGTCTTGTGTTGTGTGTTTATTTTATCTTTAAATTCGTTCTTGTTAACATGTTTTGTTGTGGACTGTGTTAGTTGAAATGGGCAGAGAGTGTGTAATATGCCAGAAAACGAATTTACTACATCCCAGCCTATCCTTTCATAGGTAAGTATTTAACTTAAAATGAAGTTAGAATTGTGCAGCATAGGCATGCCTTGTATCTGCATTTAAAACTACACATATTTTAATTGAAATTTGTATACTTATATGATCGAGCTGTATTTCCTCAAATTGAAACAATCATGTTTGTTACTTATCTGTATTATTATAGTTATATATTATAGTTATTATAATACTTATCTTAGGGCCGTATTTATAATTTAAACTCAAGATCGACTTGGGTAAGAAGGTCTCAAGCATAAGCTTTTGCTTATACTTTGTTTTGTTTTATAGTCATATTATGTTCTGCTAAACTCGGGTGAGACTGTCACAAGTGGTATGTTTCCATAGTTTAGAGCAACCCATGTCAAATTTTGAAAGATATTTGTCATTACGCTCATTACAAAAAAATCTTCCAATACGTTCCAGGAGGTCTGGTCTACAGATTAAACTTGGTAAGATTATATTTTGACAGGAGTGAAATTTTCATGTCAATGTCATTTACTTATATAAGCAAGACTCAAGTCCGGGTACGAGGCGACTCAAACTTATCCCATGCTTGAGTTGAACATGAGTCAGACTCAACTTGAGACAAACTCAAGTGGCGACTAAAAATATGGCCCTTAATTGTGTAAGATACAGGTGTAAATGAGTAAAACTTAAACATAAACTTACTTCCCTCGCAACACTTCGCATTCCTTACCAAAACTAAGTCAGCACGCATTTCACAATACTTTATGAATGAAATGTTTTGTCCATCTTAAGTTATTTGTCTGCGGTCCATATGATTTTTTGTATATGATAATATCTATTACAATAAGTACATATTTCTATTCCACGAAATTAAGGCTAGACTTCATAAGAAGTACGATTATATGTACCTATCCTTCCAGTCTTCTTTGATTTGATGGCTCAATCTCCCATGTTTTTCCTAATTCCTTATATCCGTTGTGTTGTCGGTCTTTGTCTGCTTCTCCTGTTATGTGGTATGTACTTAAATGCTCTCTTTGGTCGTCTTGTCTCCTCCATCCCCATTACATGCCTGTACCATAATAACTGCCTAGGTCGACAGAAGGTCGTCCAGTCTTCGCTAACTAATTTAATAGACCAGAGCGACCCGTTTCGACTTACTGGAAGTCATCATCAGGCTCACATTAGATCTAAGAGGAACATTAGATATAAAAAAATGTTCCTCTTAGATCTAATGTGAGCCTGATGATGACTTCTGGTAAGTCGAAACTGGTCGCTCTGGTCCTTGGCTCTTGGCGAAGACTTTGTGTTTTCTTCTGGTCTACAACTGCCTAGGTTCTAACTCTTTCTACAGTCCCAAATATGCGCCTTGTTTTCTTTCTGATGTCTTTGTTTCTGACATGTTGTAATCTGGCAATATTACAGAACCTCCTTAAGACGTTATTTCTACTGATTCTATCATATTTTTCCCATTCTCTGAGAGCTGCTAGTATTCATAACTGTAAGTTGAAATAGGCTCCGTATTAGTTGTGTAGGTTCGTAGATTGACATTTTTGTTTGGAGTTTCATTTTGTTTGACCATAGTAGCGACTTTACTAATCGGATGGTCATATTTTCTTGTTGAGTCTTATTTTCAATATCTTTTTTGATGTCTCGTCTATCGAAATCATGCTTCCTAGATATTTCAATTGACTACTTTTTTTTTCAGTTTGTGTAAGTGTAGGTCTGGGTCCTTTTTGCTTGTCTCCTACTTTCAGATCTTTTGTTTTATCCATGTCCATAGTTGGACCCGATGCCTCATATGCTTCTTTTAATTTCTACGAACATAATAATCTACGTCGTATTTGTCACTCGCTATTCTTTATCATCAGCGAATAAGAGAGTTGTTAAGCTGTGTTCATCCATTTGGATTCCCATTCAAATTTTCTTTTTTGTTTTTCTTGTCTAGTTGTAGATGGCTTCTTGGATGTATATTTTAAGCCAGGTGGATGATAAACTGCACCCCTGTTTAAACCCCTTTGTTGTATGGACTCTTTCTGATCGAGCATTTCCTATTCTTACCAAGCTCTTCGGGCTAAACTGTGTTGATACTAACACAGGATACCAATGAAAATGTTTCATTTCCATCTTTCCCTCTTTATCGCAATTAGTCTAATTAAATTATCATACTTTACTAACAGCGTGACAAAGGTCACTTAATCATAATCTGTGGAATAGGACGACGTTTCGCCTCGCATCTTATTTTGGTTTATTTCTACAGCCTCTTCCTATTCCCTCTGTTAGATCTACCCGATAAGTCAGGCGAACGCGAACCAACGGTCCGGGAGGGCTGGAAGGACTGGACCCGGACAAGCCTTCAGGTTGTACACCGAACGACAATACAAGGACGAATTGCTTATAACTACGGTACCGGAGATACAGAGGACGAACCTGGCGAATACTGTGCTCCTGCTGAAGTCCCTAGGAGTTCAGGATCTATTGCAGTTCCACTTCATGGATCCGCCACCTCAGGATAATATCCTTAACTCGTTGTATCAGTTGTGGATATTGGGAGCTTTGGATCACACGGGAGTTTTAACGAAACTGGGTGAGTATGTGAAATATGTATTCATGATTTTCATCCAGGGAGTTCAGTTCAACGAGTATCACATTAGTGCACCTTTCCCTTCTGTAATTTTTGCTGTTACTGTCTGTTCAATGAACATTTCAAACTTTCTACAATTTCCCCAATATTAAAACAAGCCGAGTCAGATAATTGCAAAACTGTAAGTCCACTACAGTACCTCCCTCCAGATGTTAAAAAAGAAAGCAAACAAAGAAAAGAGGAGATTTACTATCTAAATAGACCCAATTTGGAGACACTATTGTAAGGAATCAAATCATACAAAAGTCATCGCTAGCGTTAGGCCAAGAAAGTTCATTTTGATTACCTGATGACTCAGGGTGGGTCTCAGCGAACACAAAAAGTTTCCTCTCACACTCAGAGAGGCACACAATCACTCTAAATACAGAGGTTTTACAGATCGATTGAAACTATATTCACTACAGAGGTATGCTTTAATAACGTCAACAAGTTTCAAAGAGGAGTTCTCAGTTTTACACATACTCAAAACGGTGATTAGTAGATTTAATTCCTTCAGAGCCTAAGGGGGAACTCATCAGTCTATCTATTTTTCATCATCAACCAGCCTCAATTTTATTATACAATCCCACAAAATGTGATTGTTACACTGCATGACAGACTTGGCGGAAGGTTTGATGTACAGTAATAATATAATACATAGTACATACATAAAGGAAGAAAAGAAGGAAGGTAGTATTAATTTGTTGTGAAGTTGAAGGTGTTTGATCATAATATATGTTTAAATATACTTAGAGAAGTGGACTTATCCACATTGTGGCAGATTTGATTGAATTTATTCAATCACAAAAAAATCACATTTGTTCCATCAAACGCACATTGCGTTTGGTTAGGTAAAAGCATTGTCAATTTCTGTCGTTAAATCCAGGAACGTAAAAACTTAGCTGGGCTAGTAATTCTGATTAATTTATATAGAACACGCAAGAGGGGTAAGTTCTATAGTCCAATAACATAAACTGAAACTGTTGCAATAGGTAGCTATTTTCAACCCCTGGTTTTGATAAACATTGTACAATTTGTAGATAACATATTTCATGAATTGTATTTGTACAGATTCTATAGAGCAAGTATGTATGGTGTAGATAGGTGACCAAAATATTATAGAGGATTAGTTTTCACAAAGATCTCTAACAGATTCAGGTAAAGAAATGGTATAAATAAATACAGGGATCAGTGTCCCGTTTTGGGACTAATTTTATGGAAGCCGAGTAAATGAGACCAACCAAGTTTCTTTCTTCTTGTTAACTGTTTTTAATTGTAATTTTTAGGTCGCCAGATGGCGGAGTTCCCCCTGGACCCTCCCCAGTGCCAGATGCTGATCGTCTCCTCGCAGATGAGTTGCACTGCCGAAATCCTGATCATTGTCTCGATGCTATCGGTCCCGTCGATCTTCTACCGGCCGAAAGGTCGAGAGGAGGAAGCCGACAGCGTCCGGGAGAAGTTTCAGGTGCCCGAGAGCGACCACTTGACTTTTCTCAATGTTTACAATCAATGGAAGCAGAATAATTACTCTTCGCATTGGTGTAACGAGCATTTTATACACATAAAAGCTATGAGGAAAGTGCGGGAGGTACGGCAACAGCTGAAGGATATCATCTTGCAACAGAAACTGGATATAAAGTCCTGTGGAAGCGATTGGGATGTCATTAGGAAGTGTATTTGTTCAGCGTATTTTCATCAAGCTGCCAGGTTAAAGGGTAAGAGACGTTTAAGGTATATGAACGCTTGTCAGTCGATTTGAGATTTTGAGAATATCACGGGACATCAAAGTTATGATATAATGTCTCCCCCTACCTTAGCTCGGAAACCGCGGAAACCAAATTTGGAGAAAAATGCAATACTAATTGAAAGTGGGAAAAACGAAATCCTTTTTGATATCCAACAAGGGCATTTTCTTCAGTGACTTCATCTTGTTAATTTCATATATATCTGATTTCATAAACTAAAAAATTATGCATTTAATGTATTTAATATGTTGCATGTATGCAAATGACTGGTACTACATACTTCACTGACTTATGATTTTCCTTATTTATAACTTGGACCTAGTGTAATAACAAATTACGATGTATATCAAGTACATAAGTCGAAACAGTTCATTTAGGTGCAATAACCTATTATTTAATCAGGCTAGTTCTGTAATACCATTATTTAACATTCTTCTTACTTGTTCATCAATTTCGGTTTTCTATGAATGTGGAATATGGTATGGTTTAACATACGCTTGTGATTCAAGTTTTTGTAATCGGATTGTTTGTTGTAAACACTTATTACAACTAAAGGATCTCTGTCTAAATGAACACATCAGCGAACTTAACATATGTTTTATGAATAAAATCTTTTTCTTGCTGTATCATATTTTCGGTATTAATTAATATCAATATCTACTGGATCAACCGATATCAATACTTCTTTACAAAATTCACAATTTTGTAAGTTGTCCATACGCGGTGTAAAATTTCTAATATTTACTTTTTTGTCTGTTGTATTCAATCTTTTGACTGAAAGACAAACTAGTAAAATATTCCAAGCATCGTTTAAAGTAGCGCTTATAATATCAACATATCTCTTCACTCGAGCACATAATTTATCAACTAATTTTATTTTTGTCAGTTTTATGTGAACCTCCTCTAATTTTAACTCAAGTTTTGAGGCATGCTCGAATTTTGCATCTGTTATTTTTTATCTTCTCTCGTACTACTATTATCTTTTGCTAGATTTTTGCAAAATTCGGTACTAATTCATTCATTTTTTTTAAGTTCAACAATTAAAGCACTGATTTGTTAACTTTTACCTATTCATAATTAATTTAAAATATTGATAGGTACGCCAATCTGACTACTCACATCTATAAAATTTAATATAATTATTTATCGGCTACTCATATTGTCGAATCTTTTGTGGTTGGCAGGAGTCGCAGGACTGCTTGTCGTCAATAGTGTCGCCTTCTCTTTAGATCTCGCAGCTTCCGGCAATCTTGTCCTTTAACGCTCGTCTCAGCATTCGGATGACGTGGCTATGAAGGTTGCTATTCTCAAAATCTCGGTAATTGTGACTGTGCTTCGTATCAGTCCTTTGGTCTTTCCACTACTATTTCCAGCCTGAGCGATGATTATTTCGTGCTTACTGGACGTACCCATTTTCATTTTTTTCCAGTCATTTAACCAATGGCGAGATTCTTGAATTTCACTATTTCTTGTTTCACGCAAGATCGTTGTTATGGCAGGATCACCATGTGGTGGTTGTGCGGGGATCTGTAAATTATATCCGCTACATACTTAACTGACAGTTATATTTCGATCTTTCCAATGCAAGAGCTCAATGCATATTCTTTGTGGAATTTATAACCTACCCAGAAATTGTCACTAAGTTGCATATCAAACAGTCATCAGGCAAATTGAATAATAGGCCATTGCACTTAATTGAACTGCTTAACTAGCTGTTTCGACCAACTTGATGTACATAGTAATTTATTATTACAGTAGTGCCACGCCATAGAAATATAATAAACTCTAGAACGCCAATCAGTTCTGAATAACCTGGCACTCTGGTGGGCAAATTAGCCTACTTCCAAGTTGGCATAATAACTAGTGTATTGAGCGGGATGTGATCAGGGCAGGACTAAAGGTGTTTGACTTCTCGTCTCAAGACTTCTCAACTTCTTGAAAATGGAAATTTTGAGCTCGTAAAAAAATTGAATCCACATTGTGTTTGACTATCGTATGTCATGTAACAAGCTCTTTCGTTCCTCTTTTTCTGTCTATATATAATACATATCTTTCTCCTTTCTGTTGGAAAGTATAGACTGGTGGAGAGGGAACACCCTGTATGCTCTTTCCTTCTCTCTCTATATATGTCGATGTCTTTCTCTTTTAGTCTATCTATATTGTATATACTTATAACACTTGTTTGGATATACAATCATAACAGATTTCATGCTGACGCTAAGTTAAAGATTTTACCCTATCTAAAAACGTTTATTGTTCTCAAGCAAGCGCATAAAAGTTTTCACTTCAAAAGCTTGCAACATCGTGGCAAGAAAAGGCGTTCTGCGCATGTACAAGTAGTTTTTTTGTAGAGGTTTAAAAAATCTTCAAAAGACACAAACAAAGTGAAAATGAAGATGATGTTGGTAGTGTGGGATTTTTCCCCACTAAAAAACAATCCTCTTTCTTTTTGCTTCTTTTGAGAAGGAAGCCAGACCGGAAACCGCTTTCGCATTACTTCAGTCTGACTCATTGATGCGCCATCAGGCATCCTCAGTCTTCTTCAGCCTTCTTTGCTTTGAGCACGTTCTCCGCAAAGCACATCACCGCTTTCCAGGAGCTGTCGGATCTAGCCATGAGCTTTATGATGCTTCTGGGATTTGGTGTTACCCCAGTGGCCTCCCAAGCGTTGTTCCTTTCCACTATCCAACTTTTACAGTGGAAGAATGTGTGATAAGCGTCCTGCACTCTCTCCTTGCAGTATGAGCATTGTGGACTCATCTTAAGTCCCATCCGAGGAAGATAATGATTAAATAGCCCGTGTCCAGTAAGTAGCTGCGTCAAAAAGTAATTAGTCTCCGCGTGATTACATTTCGTTCAAACTATCAAATCCGGAATGAGTTCCGCCGTCCATTTACCCGTAGTCGAGCTTTGCCACAACGTTCCCGGAACGTCAGCTTCTCGTCCAATTGGAGTCCTAAGTACTGTAAGGAGTGCTTGGCCTTAATATTTGCATTTCCTATGGTCACTGTAAAATTTTTGTCCAACCCGCGTCGCCTAGTCAACACCGCAATCTCGGTTTTGCTCGCTGCTAAATGCATCCTATGACCATTTTCTGCAATCAGTTTAATGACCTTGGGAGGAATGCCAGCAGGGCCTGATGCTTTGTCCGATTTCGGGGTTCTGGCGGCTACCTGGAGTCCTTGGTATCTTTCAATTCTTTTGGCGCACTTGCTGGGTGCTGGGGGAAGAGATCTGTTCCTCCATAGGAGGAACTGGGAGTAGTAGATGTTTATTCGCTATGTGGAGTCATTTAACTGAATCTAGAATTTCTAGGGTTTGTTATATTTGTATTTATGAGGCCTGCAAAGCAGGCTCGTCTCGTCTAAAGCTAACTCGTGTTTTTACGGCCGCAGGTATCGGCGAGTACGTGAATTGCCGGACGGGCATGCCGTGCCACCTGCATCCGACGTCTGCGCTGTTCGGCCTGGGCAACACGCCCGACTACGTCGTCTACCACGAGCTGGTGATGACGGCCCGCGAGTACATGCAGTGCGTGACCGCCGTCGACGGCCACTGGCTCGCCGAGCTCGGGCCGATGTTCTTCTCGCTGAAGGAGACCGGCAAGTCGGGCAGGGCGAAGAAGAAGCAGGCGGCCGAGCACCTGATGGAGATGGAGAACCAGATGCAGGCCGCGCAGGAGGAGATGAAGGCGAGGAAGGAGGCGGCCGAGAAGAGGGAGGCGGCGTTGAACAAGGGGCAAGAGATCGTCACCGCTGGGGCCACGCCCAGGAGGACTCCCTCTCGTCTCGGTTTATAGAGCTAACCGGTATGTTCCTTGCTGGAACTACTAATTGCATACTTACATTTTAAGTACCTCGTTCGATTTTCAATTTTGTTTCTGTCGGGAAAAGTAACAAGTAAGGACAAAACTTGATGCTCTATAGGTATGTAGGTAATAGTAAATACATGTGTATTTCCTCAATATGTAATTTAAAAGAAATAGATTTTTAGTAAGGGTTTGTAAGGTTTCATTCACAGCAAATGTAAAAGCATGCACTTTAATCAATTACTAATGTATGAAGATTCAACAAAGATTGAGGAAAATCAGGTGGGGCTGTGAATGTCTATATGACGGCGAGTCTTTTTTAGTATATAGGGTCCCTCGCGATAAATGAATTTTATGACCTTCTTCTCTTCTTGGAGGTACTTATTCTTTAGATGTATTACCAGACTATTAGCACCATCATTCTGACCGTCGGCACGCGACCCGACAATAGACAATACTCAGTATTTTTGGCAGGTAAGCTTAAAGAGCGCCCATTACGAGCGTTTCGCAGAGCGCAAATGTGTCCTAATTAACGACGTAACAAAGGGATGGTCGGTCGGAGAGAATATTTTCATGAAAAACGAGTAATTATCTGGAGTACTTTTTAAGTACTGCAATGATATTTAAAAATGACAATGTCTAAAAAGGTTGGAGAGATAATTCCCCTAAAAGTAGATTGGACGTGCACTCTTCTAGGGGAAAACGAATCTCAATTTTACATTGTGGTAACACACATAATGGTTGGGTTCCGAACTGTTTACTGTTATCATCTAAAGACATTAGAGAATACGGTCTGGAAAATATTTTATGGCCAAAACTACCACCAAATAGCGTAGTTGTGTTAGATAACTCTCCGTATCCGTAGTAGAATAGGAAATAAACCCCCCCAATTAGAATAGTAGGAAAATTGATATTCAAATTTTTTTTATGGAACATGATATGTTTTTTGAAGAATGCTACAGGAAGGTGCAACTACTGGAAGTTTTAAAAACAAAATAGTATTTTTCAAAAACGTATGTCATTGATGAAATGGCAAAGCGGTTAGGGCACACTATCTTGCGATTACCACCATACCATTGCGTTATTAATCCGATAGAGTTGATTTGGTCAATTTTAAAAGATAAAATAAGACAATAATCAAGACCCGAATGTCATAAACGTGATTAAAGAACAGTGTAAAATAATAACGGCAGACGATAGTCCGCATGTATAAGTTATACAGTTTTCAAAGAGAATGAGTATAAAACACTTTGGGCACACGTTCAAAAACTCATTATTCCTATCGGGAATGCCATAAGAATTAAAATTAATCAAACGCAATGGTAAAATTGTATCATGCATCACAACTATGTTTTTCTATATCTTTTTAATCTGTTAAACATTTTTCGCACCATTCGTACGATACTATTTATATATAATTACTGTTCATAAAACAAAATATACCTTATTCCAATTCTAATTTAGAATTTTTTCCAATACGCCCCTTTAATTTACCTTTATCTCGGAGAGCTGGTCGAAACTCGACAGCAAAACATCTACAATAAAAACCTTAAAACACAATAGACCCTTAACTTCTTGGGATAAGCCGGTGCGTCATAAAATTCATTTATCGAGAGGGACCCTATAATAGGTATGGGTATGTTCGTAAATTCAAGGATGTTTTAAGTGCTGAATTTGTGCTCATATTGTCAATTACGTCATTAGATGATAGCGCAAGTTTTACGATTTATGTTGAATTAAAGGACGGTTTACGAGATATACGTTTCTCGACATCTGTGTGTTTGTGGTCAGTCCTTATCTGTATGACAACTTTAGGTTTACTGTGCTCGAGGACCGTGGTTCGGAACCCACGTTAAACTGTAGGTCCCGTCCAGATTAGCCTTGCAGCAAAAAGGAGACGTTAATCACAAGAACATCAACAACTTTTAGGTTAAGGCAGTTTTCCCATAGATTTAATATGATATGGCCCAGCCCTAGCTACTGAAGCAAAGGGAGCCAAAGAGAGAGAGAGAGAGAGAGAGAGAGAGAGAGAGGCGTAAATAGAGCGTAGCGTAGTTACACCGAGAAATTCGCTCTCAGTGCGCTGGTCCAGTAAAGTTAACGCTTAGAAGAAGTGTTGAGTTCAGTAGCAGGGCATTTTTTTTTCATCTTTGGGTGTTCTCGTGTAGTGCATAAGTGTGGCGTGTTATTACATTGTCTACTGTGGGTGATTATTTTAAAACTGGTGGTTTAGGGTAGTGTAACAAATTGCACGTCATTAACACGTAAGTGAAAGGCAATTAACAAAAGTAGATTTTATAACTTCTTCAAACATCTTATACATTTTGTTACAAATTGTAATTGAATGTAATTAAAATTGTAAACATGATTAGTACATTGTTTCATAGCACGAAAATAATTCGTTCGATTATACAGGGTGTTCAGAAAAAAAAACGATGTTAAAAAAATCCTTTATCTGCTTTGCGTTACTAATGATCACATTATTACACCGGAAGTAGTGTAATAATATTCATATTGTTACACTACTTTGGGTAACTTTTAGTTTTGTTATATTGGTACGTCAGCCTGTCACGTAGACGTCAAGGTTAAATTATTAGTATTTCAATAAATTTCTTGAGCAGTTTTGCGTATTTCTGGGGATGTACAGGTCAATTCTACATTTTTGTCTTCCATTTCGCGCATGTAAGTAAGTAGTTATTGAATTTGTCCTGGGGCTACTAGATTTTTAAATTCAAATCCGAAACGTCATTGTCAGTAATGTCAGGGCAACCAACCCACGCAAAATTCCCTAGTGTAATACGAAAACTTGAACAGCCAAAACTTAATGAATTAATAAAGCAAAGTAGATAAAATAGTATATTACACACGTTTAATAAGACGTATTGTCACACTCGTTCTATTAAAGTACTCCTCGCTTCGCTCGTCGTGCCTTAAAACTCTTGTGTGACAATACTCCGTCTTATTAAACTAGTATAATAATATACTATTAAGTTCCTAAATACTATATTAATATCGACTTACTCTTTTAAAAACTTTAGGTCAAATACTCAAAAAACCACTCAGTTATTCCTCCAAATAACAATAAAATCTGACATCTGAATCTTACTGGATCAGACATTTTTTAAGGACGGGGTGCGTCATTATGTTTGTGTAAATAGTCAAAATAGTATATTGTTTATCAAGGGCGGAAAAACGAACATTTCAACGAGGACGGAAAAGTACGTTCGGAGGTGGTCGGCCGGCAATTCGTCGCTTTCCGCGAGGTACAGATATATAGAAATGACACGTGTTCAACCGGGTTGCGCAAAAATATCTTTTTTGATTTGTGGGAGAATAGCTTCTTCTAAGAGTGGGTCGTTTTCTACTAAAGTTCCCTCGGACATTTCGTGTCAATTCTGCTTCTTCTTCCTGTTGCTAGGGGCATCCCCTAGTTGCCGAGCCTCATTCAGTGGACGAAGATTGGTCGTGTCTATCTGTCTCTCCATCGCGAGTGATTTCTCGATAATTGTCCATCGGCGATTCCCTTCCTTGTAAATTGGTATCGTAATCCTGTTTTTGCATGGGGTCGATATTTCAGAAGTTTCTAAAATTTTATCAAAGAGTAGATGTAGCTGTTCTATCAATATGGAATCCTCGTACCTTATCATCTTGTTTGGTACTGAATCAGGTCCTGGACTTTCCTGTTTTTGAGTTTGTTTACGCTTTCTCTTATACTTTCTAGCAGTATTCCAACTTCAGTGTTTCTTGTGTTCGTAGTTCTGTTAGTTATCTGGCTTGTAGTTTGTTCGAAATGGTTTTTAAAGTAAGCCATCCATTCTTTGTTAATGTTCTTGATGTTGATATACAGTCTGTTACAGAGATTGAGTGCTTGGATCTTCTAGTTTTTCGTGATTAATTCTCTCTGTTGTGGGAGCTTTGTGTTTTCTATTAATTTTAATATCCAAATTTATTTTACCTAGTATTCATTTAATATAATGTATCTTGTTCAATATCTCCCGGATGGTTTAACATACTATTGATGATGCTATTTCATAATAGAATTCTTCTGACTTCAGGCGCCATCTTACAAATTTGCTATTGGATTCTTTATGACTAAAAAGCCAAACGAGGGGTCTGTGATCAGTGTATATTTTGAATCGTCTGCCAAAAAGGTAGGGTCTGAAGTTTTTGCAGGCCCAAACTATTGCAAGAAGTTCCTTCTCGATAGTGGAATATTTGCATTCAGTCTCATTTAATGTGCGACTTGCTTACGCTACTGGTTTGTCATTTGGGATGTTCCGTTGTGATAGAACAGCTCTCAGCGCCTGATTAGGAGCGTTCATCAAAATCAGACCAAAATCAGAGCGTTCATTAGAAGTTGCTTACAGTGTTCGAAAGAATTGATAAATTCTGGTGTATGAATAACCATGGCATCTTTTTTGAAACACAAAATCATTGGACGGGTTATTGTCCAATGACAATTGGACGATTGGAAGGTTTTGCGAAACCTTTGATGAAACACCTACCATATTCAACGAGACCAAGAAAGGATTTGATTTCTCTTTGGTTATTGGAATGATAACATAACCACGATATTGAACTTCCTTTCTTAAAAATTGGGAGTAATCCATTTCAATTTTGAAATTTGACTCAGGCAATTTAGTAAAAATTCGTCTTAGCCGGATTAAATAGTCCTGAAGTGAGCTACTGAATACAATGTCATCAAGATATACGCGGCATTTTTCGTTTTGGAGACCAAGGAGTATGTTATCCACGAGTCGTTGGAAAGTCGATGGACTGTTTTTGAGTCCGAAAGGCATTCGCTTGAAGTCACAATGACCATTGTCGGTAGAAAAAGGCGTCTTAGGGATCTCACGGTGTTACACATCTATTTGGTGGAATCCACTAGCTAAACCTAATGTAGTAAAATATTAACTTCTTCCTAATTTATCTAGAATATAGTTTATGTTCAGTAACGGGTATCTATCATCTATGGTGCTTTCATTCACTTTCCTGTAGTCATTTACCAATCTCCACTTTCGTTTCCCAGAGGCACCTAATTTTTTTGGTACAATCCATAATCGACTGGAATATGAAGGTATTATAAATGTTGAACTATCCCTTGATAGAGCATTTTTGTTACAGCCCCCTCTTGCCCCGCAGGCAAAAACAACCTTTTCTTGTCGTCCTGAGCCACAGATCTACTCCAGATGTTAAAGGGATGGAAATTCCCATGATCATCAAAATTTTCCCACGTTCAAATAACTCCTCCCTTCACTTCTAATGAACCAATCAGATATTTCGGAGTTCTTCTCGATTCATTGCATATTTGTATTCTCTTCAGATTCATGCATCTTCTTGATTGATCACTTGATGCTTACATGTTCAAGGTTTATTTATTTTTCACTTTGAATGAATCACCAGGTATAATCGTCCAAAGTGTACCGTGTAAATGCGCCTCAAGGTCTATTGCATTCTAAAAAATCGACTGTAAAAATGTCTCTACATTCAAGAGCTTTTCATCACAACCCAACTTCACATGAATTTTTTGTAATTCTTACGTTTACTTCGAGTGTCCATACTCCTCTTAAAAAAACGTTAATTGCCACGAATAGACAGTCAGTTTGTTTCAGAAAATGAACACATTACCTATCAAATAAATGTACTAATTTTATATGAGAATAGCTTTCTCAAAGCATTGAACTGCAAGTGGATCGAATAAATATGTGAAAAATGCATGACGTAATGTAAAAGCACGTGTCTACAAGTTACAGCAAACAGTATACGATACCCGCGATAAGAAAGCTATGCTTTCAAAAATGTGGAACTAGGGGAGTTGCGTCAGAAGCGAAGCTTGTTATGTTAGTCTTATCGAAGAGGAGTAAATAGAAGAGAATTAATATGGAACTCAAATTAATTACAACAACAAAGAGAGGGAATGGGAGAATTTCCATTCTCTCTGCGTTGTAGGTCGAATTTTTCTATCGCTTTTTTTCCATTTACTTTTCTCCTACACTTCTCGCGGATTAAGCTAACATTGAAAGCTTTGGTTCAATAACTGATAAAAAATAAAAGGAAGCCTTAGCGGTTTCGGATCACTGTACAAATACTGTTTGTAAACTACATAAAATCCGTATTAATACAGTTTTACCTTAGTATATTTGTGCAAAAGTATACTACTAATATACTAAGACAATACAGTCGTTATTGGGTATTTATACCGAAATAATACCGCATGTATACTATTAAAAGTTTTACTAGGTAAATACGGTATATTTTTCTAATTACTGTAACCGTACGTACTATTACCCTTCCGTAAGGCCCACAGATCATTAATATAACTAGACCCGGTGTTCCCATTAGAAACTGATCTTTGTTTACATGCCAACATAGCCGATAGGCGCGGTGTAAAGGGGGAAGAAAATATGGCCGTCTTTGACGAATTTTGACAGCGTACAAAGTAGCTATCCATAGGCGTATCAATAATAAGGGGCAAAAAGGAAACATAATTAAGAAAATAATTTATTTATTATTTAGATCAACGGGCAATGAAGCCCTTTACATGCTAGGTAACAAAGGTGCGAAATAAGTGACAAATGATAAAGAAGGACATAGATTATCAAAATCATCATGACAGTAATAATGCATACAATAAGTATAGTCCAAGACCCATCTGTCAGAAATTTACTTTAGATTGGCATAAGAGGTAACCGCAATGTTTTTACATGAATACCTCGGGAATAATGTCTAGAATAAGGATTGACTTATCCTCCAAAGCGCATCGGTCAGGAACATTGTTAAAAATGCAACAATTTAAAAAGAAATTAAAAAACGCGTTTTTTCCCGAATTGTTTTGCTTCTAACTTTTTAAGTATTGAATTTAGAAGAAAGTTGAAGAAAGGAAAAAGTTGCAAAATCTATTTTTACATAAAATGGCATAGGTTATAAATTCAAAAATTTATTAGCGGTTTTGCCAAATAGTAATAAACAACCAAAAATCGGCCCAAAAAAGTGTTTTTTTAACTTATTATTTTAGGCACTTTAAAATGTAGTTAGGACTTCCATATCACAGGTACAAAATCCTAAAGTTATAATAAAAGAATCGAGTAAATTTCGTTTCGATCGGATTATTAGAGTTTGCACAATAATTTTGCAATCCAGAAAAATCGAAAAATATTGAAAATTTTCAAAATTGTTTAAATTTTTTCCACTATTCGATTTTAATAAAACTAGCGGTCATATATAAGAGGGAACAAGCTTTCATGTACTTTTGTCAGAATTAAAAAATATTTATTAGAACGGATAGTCATTGTTTAAAGTTGGTCTCGTTTTTTTTTTGCTTATAAACAAATAGATTATCTCGGCGAATTTTTTGTTAAATGAAATTCTGAAAACATAGCAGGAAAGTACTCGAAAAGACGCTTCTTTCTATTCATAATAAGTTGCTATTTTGCTCCTTAGCTTCTGAGATATAACTCCTCAAAGTTGTTTAGTGTTTAATAAAATGGTTAATAATGGTTAATAAAATTACTATTTTTTCTCATATCTTAAGAAATAATTGTTTCTCAGAGTAACCAGTATAATATTTTTGTTGAAATTTACATTAAAAAGATTGAAATTTAAATTCAAAAAAATGTCCCGCTTCGAATTTTGACAAATTCATAAATTTGACATTTCTATTAAACACAGTTACAGGGTAGAAATTAATTACCTTGTAGTACTTTTAGGTTCAAAAACTTGATGCATCGGCAATGAAACAGCATCTCTCTTTAAATATCTAGCATTGTCGGTTGCACCTATTTTAGACACAAAATCATCTTTATTGAAATGTTTTGAGCAAATATAGGACGATTTTGTTATGTTATCATTTTCGCTAAGTCCCAAAACAGAAATCCAAATATTTCTTTTAATTGGATCTGCTGGAAACCTAAATTAATAACACTGTTAGAACGCCACTGAGATGATACATAACCTCAAAAAATTTCATTAATAAATTTCTTTATTTACCTATGAAAAGACAATCCCAAGCCTTTCCCTGCATCGCTATAAACGTTGCATATCTTGCACCTATTAACCATTGTTAAATGTTTCCTATTTTTATCAAAATTATTCCCGGTTAGTTTTGGTTTGGTTAGGTTAGCGTGTAACACACTAGGAGGCGATGTTGCCACGTTGCCTCTCATAACGAAAGTCTATATTATTTTAGATTTACGTACAACTGACCAACCGCAGGCGAAGTAGGCTGGATGTATAAGCAAATCGTAAGCGAGAATTCTTCATTTGCATTCATGCAACAGCGCAAAAAAACGCTCAGAATGTGCTAAGATCTTGTCAATACATTATTTTGTAAACAAACGGGTCTAGTTATATTAATGGTCTGTGGTAAGGCCATAATCAAGGAAAAGTGATTAAAAATGTTATAACTATCTCGTATTTTTACAGTATAATTCTTTATACGTTCCGTTAGTCATTTTTTGCGTCCCCCTCTTGTCTAAATTATCTTGCCCTTAAATTGGCCTAATGGCCTTTAAATTTTATTTAAAGAAAAATGAATTTATTTCAAAATAAATACAGTATATCAACAGAGTCACACCAGAGTAAAAAGTAAATAGAAATACGATTCGTATTGATACGAAATTTATACCAGAACATACTGGTACATATGCGGTGTAATACTACAGAACAACTTGTAGTATACGTATTTATACTGGATTTTTACCAAAATATTTCGGTATATATATGCTATCTAATAAATATTTACCGTCATTTATACATGAAAATACCATATTGTTAGATTTCACCCGAAAATCAATTAATTTATATAAATTAGAATAGTCGATGTCAATGTCAAGCGGTGGCGTCCGGGCGGAACTGAGGTATCGCGATTCAGTCTCCGACCAGGGCCGCCTGAGAGACTTTGTAATATAACCCGGGTCCTCTACGTTATTTTAAAATAGGACTGCTAGATTTACAGTATTTTAAAAAGTATCTAACACGGCCAAACTGACATCATTCCGCTCCCGGAATGTTTTCTCTTCCGTGTTTACAATATGCCATAAATCTGGAGATCAAACAAGTAATTGTATTTGCAAATAAAATAACGTAAAGACATAATGAAATATCATATTGGAAATACATGAACATTAAAATGAAAACACTCTTCTCCTCGTCACTACTTTGATGCAGTAGTAGGCTGAGTAAAGCACAGCTTCTCGCTTGGATTACTCGATACTGTCTGGATTTACATCGACATCTAGGGTGACAGCAACAAAGGATGAAAATTACTCAGGTGTCTCGCATAGTTTAACGTAGGTAACATAATTTAACAGTTGCCGTATGAATAGGTGAATAAATGTATAACAATGAAAATGGTGCAGCTTAAGTTTATTTCGGATCTTACTTCAACTTTTCAAAATCTATCGCATGTCTAACAACACCTGTGTTTCCCCCAGTGTTGCTAGCTCAGAGGCACTTTCTCAAAACATCGATAATCAAAAGTCGTAGCATGTCTAGCATTGCTCAGCTCAGAGGCTACATCTCAAACTCAAAGGTCATAGCGTGTCTAGCAATACTCAGCTCAGCGGTTATCCTCGTAACATATCTAGTATTGCTCAGCTCAGAGGCTACACCGTAAAACTTCAATACTCAAAGGCAATAGCGTGTCTAGTATTGCTCAGCTCAGAGGCTACACCGTAAAACTACAATACTCAAAGGTCATAGCGTGTCTAGCAATACTCAGCTCAGAGGCTACACCATAAAACTTCAATAGTCGAAGGCAATAGCGTGTCTAGTATTGCTCAGCTCAGAGGCTACACCGTAAAACTACAATACTCAAAGGTCATAGCGTGTCTAGCAATACTCAGCTCAGAGGCTACACCATAAAACTTCAATACTCAAAGGTAATAGCGTGTCTAGTATTGCTCAGGTCAGAGGCTACACCGTAAAACTACAATACTCAAAGGTCATAGCGTGTCTAACAATACTCAGCTCAGAGGCTACACCATAAAACTTCAATACTCGAAGGCAATAGCGTGTCTAGTATTGCTCAGCTCAGAGGCTACACCATAAAACTACAATACTCAAAGGTCATAGCGTGTCTAGCAATACTCAGCTCAGAGGCTACACCGTAAAACTTCAATACTCAAAGGTAATAGCGTGTCTAGTATTGCTCAGCTCAGAGGCTACACCGTAAAACTTCAATACTCAAAGGTCATAGCATGTCTAGCAATACTCAGCTCAGAGGCTACACCGTAAAACTTCAATACTCAAAGGTCATAGCGTGTCTAGTATTGCTCAGCTCAGAGGCTACACCGTAAAACTTCAATACTCAAAGGTCATAGCATGTCTAGCAATACTCAGCTCAGAGGCTACACCGTAAAACTTCAATACTCAAAGGTCATAGCGTGTCTAGTATTGCTCAGCTCAGAGGCTACACCGTAAAACTCCAATACTCAAAGGTCATAGCATGTCTAGCAATACTCAGCTCAGAGGCTACACCGTAAAACTCCATCATTCTGTGAACTTCCCGAAATATTCAAAATTCAAACTTATGCTGTAAACTTTCCAAAATGTTCAAAATTTCCCAAAGGTACAATTCTGCAAAATCTGTAAATCGAACTCTTCAATCTAACACGGCAACCGATAATGTGAAATCTGAAGTACTCACTTTCATCAGATTGCAACAAATTCGAGAAATCTTTAAAAATCTCATTACTACTTCGCCTTTTGGTTAGAGAATCTGCCGGTTTTGCTGCGTTCCTTGTTAAGCGAGTTAAAATTTCAACATAGTCAACTGAAGCGGTAAGTGATTCGGAAATGGGTAAATCATCTAAAATGGTACTGATCTGAGGAGTGTTACCATCACGTCCAAACACGATTTTAAATAGGGAACAACCAGTAGTTTTTTTGTTTCGTAGTGTTTATCACCAACTGGACTTTCCATATCTTGTTCGGCTAACCTGATGTTCGCCTTGATTCGATTCTCAATAGATTTGTGATTGTGCGCATATATCGCTCGATCTGTGGCCGTTACGTTAGAGCGTTATACGCTCCGGGTCGTCACGTGTAATTCGATGCCAAAATACTCGATGAACTTTTTAAATACGCTGGCGGTAAAAATTCTTTTGTTTCGGAAATGAAGTAGAAAAATCAAGTTTAAAATTTCCCCATGTTTCATCCGTTGGCCGCCATGACGAGAACCATCTTTGGGCGGATTTTAAAAGAAAAGGACCAGCTTTACTTACAGTTTCTCGATCCGACCAACCAAATTCAATCTTATACCCTTCGATTTTTTCTAGCCAAAGGCCACTATCCGTGCTGTCCGGATCAAAACTTGGTAAGGCCAGAGAAGCAGTCTGAATCGAAGGGTGGGTAATAGTACAAGTTGCTGGAGACGGGGAATTCCCGCGATGCTGTAGATCCTCCAAAATTGCAGCAATCGCTCCTAATGATCGGCTTAAATCTCCTTCCGCCATTTCCGTTGTGACGACGTACTAGTGATGGCACAAATAGGCACTATACACGTGTACCCCACACCTGATGTTAGATTTCACCCGAAAATCAATTAATTTATATAAATTAGAATAGTCGATGTCAATGTCAAGCGGTGGCGTCCGGGCGGAACTGAGGTATCGCGATTCAGTCTCCGACCAGGGCCGCCTGAGAGACTTTGTAATATAGGCCGTGAGCCGAGTCCAAAAAAGTGTCTCATAGGAAACCACTTCAAATTTTAAACATAGATTGCCCTTCACACGAATGACCAGAATGTGCAAGTCTGGCAGCTTTGCAGTGGGGCGTTTAATGGGGGCATAGTGTCAAAGTCACCCCAATTTGAGGGTCCTAAAGTGCGATAAGAAACCAAATAAAATTTAATAGGTTGGTTTGTTCGTGATGCACATTTCACGAAATAAATAATGCCAGACATATAGGTTGGGGCGTTCACCCCGCCAGACATCCCCAAACAGAGCAATTTTACCGACCCCCTTTGACTGATAGGAAACCGGCTCATCTTTTCAGCATAGCTAGATTTTGTAATGAATTACACAAAAATAAACATGCCAGACACATAGGGTGGGCCCTTCGGTATGCCAGACACCCCTAAAGTGCGCCATTGACCGACTTCGGTAGAATCATAGGAAACTGTCTGGCACTTACACATTGTATTCATTATGATATAGAAGTACCGTACGATGAATGCCAGACACGTAGGGTGGGCCCTTGGGTATGCCAGACAGCCCTAAAGTGCGCCACTTACCGACTTCGGTAGAATCATAGGAAACTGTGTGGCACTTACACATCGTATTCATTATGGTATGAAAGTACCGTACGATGGATGCCAGACACGTAGGGTGGGCCCTTGGGTATGCCAGACAGCCCTAAAATGCGCCATTTACCGACGTCGGTAGAATCATAGGAAACTGTCTGGCACTTACACATTGTATTCATTATGATATGAAAGTACCGTACGATGAATGCCAGACACGTAGGGTGGGCCCTTGGGTATGCCAGACAGCCCTAAAGTGCGCCATTTACCGACTTCGGTAGAATCATAGGAAACTCTCTGGCACTTACACATTGTATTCATTATGATATAAAAGTACCATACGATTAATGCCAGACACGTAGGGTGGGCCCTTGGGTATGCCAGACAGCCCTAAAGTGCGCGATTTCCCGACTTCGGTAGAATCATAGGAAACTGTATGGCACTTACACATGGTATTCATTATGATATGAAAGTACAGTACGATGAATGCCAGACACGTAGGGTGGGCCCTTCGGTATGCCAGACAGCCCTAAAGTGCATCATTTACCAACTTCGGTAGAATCATAGGAAACCACTTCAAATTTTAAACATGGATTGCCCTTCAGGCGAATAACCAAAATGTGCAAGTCTGGCAGCTTTGAAGTGGGGCGTTTAATAGGAGTGTAGTGTCAAAGTCACCCCAAATTGAGGTCCCAAAGTGCGATAAGAAACCAAATAAAATGTAATTGGTTGGTTTGTTCGCGATGCACAATTCACTAAAAAATTTATGCCAGACACATTGGGTGGGGCGGTCACCCCGCCAGACATCCCCAAACAGAGCAATTTTAGCGACCCCCTTTGACTGATAGGAAACCGGCTCATCTTTTCATCATAGTTTGATTTTTAAATGTAATACATAAATACAAACATGCCAGACACGTAGGGTGGGCCCTTGGGTATGCCAGACAGCCCCAAAGGGCACCATTTACCGACTTCGGTAGAATCGTACGTAGTAGGTATACCTACCCGTGTTTTTCTTAACTGACACCTCGGTTTGGAAGAGTTCTATTCTACTGTATAAATGCCAGGCAGGTATAATACCTTAAGGCTATTTTATTTAGGAGAATATCTGAATTTTTTTTTGTTGTATGGCATTGTATGTTCTAAAAAGGACATAAATGCATTTTGACATTGGCTAAATATATAAAATATAGATTACAAATGAAATGCTTAATGCATATTTTAAAATTTGCCGCTTTAATCATAAGTACATCATAAATAAGTATCGAACTGAAGGTGAGCATAGCGGAGCATTTTTAACCAATTTTCTGGGTTGCTTTTGAACCGGACATTCCTTCATAAGAATGTAAACATCATGTCGGCACTGCTTTATGATGCTACACCGTTTGTATGCGTGTGCCTATGTGTGGACACGTGTTTCTGCGGTTCGCAAGTCGCAAGGGAAAAGTTCATTTAGTCTACAATCTACATCGTATTCTATGGAAAAGCAGTTGTTATAATGTCGAACCAAGAACAGTTTTGTGTATTTTGTAGAAGTGGGAAAAAACATGACACGAAATTATTTAAAGACAATACACTGCCAAAATGTATGGCAGATTTAAAAATTCGTATAGCCCAGGCCCACCCTACGTGTCTGGCATTCATCGTAAGGTACTTTTATATCATAATGAATACAAAGTGTGTCAGACAGTTTCCTATGATTCTACCGAAGTCGATAAATGGCGCACTTTAGGGCTGTCTGGCATACCCAAGGGCCCACCCTACGTGTCTGGCATTCATCGTACGGTACTTTCATATCATAATGAATACAATGTGTAAGTGCCAGACAGTTTCCTATGATTCTACCGACGTCGGTAAATGGCGCACTTTAGGGGTGTCTGGCACCCCGAAGGGCCCACCCTACGTGTCTGGCATGTTTGGTTTTGTGTAATTCATTAAAAAATCAAGCTATGCTGAAAATTTGAAACGGTTTCCTGTCAGTCAAAGGGGGTCGCTAAAATTGCTCTGTTTGGGGATGTCTGGCGGGGTGAACGCCCCACCCTATGTGTCTGGCATTATTTTTTTGGTGAATTCTGCATCACGATCAAACCAACCCATTAAATTTTATTTGGTTTCTTATCACACTTTGGGACCCTCAATTTGGGGTGACTTTGACACTTCGCCCCCATTAAACGCCCCAGTTCAAAGCTGCCAGACTTGTACAATTTGGTTATACGCCTAAAGGGCAATCTATGTTAAAAATTTGAAGTGGTTTCCTATGATTCTACCGAAGTCGGTAAATGATGCAGTTTAGGGCTGTCTGGCATACCGAAAGGCCCACCCTACGTGTCTGGCATGTTTGTTTTTGTGTAATACATTTAAAAATCAAACTATGCTGAAAAGATGAGCCGGTTTCCTATCAGTCAAAGGGGTCGCTAAAATTGCTCTGTTTGGGGATGTCTGGCGGGGTGACTGCCCCACCCTATGTGTCTGGCAAAATTTTTTTCGTGAATTGTGTATCACGAATAAACCAACCGATTGCATTTTAGTTGGTTTCTTATCGCACTTTGGGACCTCAATTTGGGGTGACTTTGACACTACGCCCCTATTAAACGCCCCACTTCAAAGCTGCCAGACTTGCACATTCTGGTCATCCATGTGAAGGTCAATCTATGTTAAAAATTTGAAGTGGTTTCCTATGATTCTACCGAAGTCGGTCAATGGCGCACTTTAGGGGTGTCTGGCATACCGAAGGGCCCATCCTATGTGTCTGGCATGTTTATTTTTGTGTAATTCATTACAAAATCAAGCTATGCTGAAAAGATGAACCGGTTTCCTATCAGTCAATGGGGGTCGCTAAAATTGCTCTGTTTGGGGATGTCTGGCGGGGTGAACGCCCCACCCTATATGTCTGGCATTATTTATTTCATGAATTGTGCATCACGAACAAACCAACCTATTAAATTTTATTTGGTTTCTTATCGCACTTTAGTACACTCAAATTGGGGTGACTTTGACACTATGCCCCCATTAAACGCCCCACTGCAAAGCTGCCAGACTTGCACATTCTGGTCATTCATGTGAAGGTCAATCTATGTTTAAAATTTGAAGTGGTTTCCTATGAGACACTTTTTTGGACTCGGCTCACGGCCTAATATAATCCGGGTCCTCTACGTTATTTTAAAATAGGACTGCTAGATTTACAGTATTTTAAAAAGTATCTAACAATATACTAATACTGGTATAACATTAGGTACAAATTTGCACAAGTATATGTTTAGAAAACAGTGTAACTACGGTTGTTATACTTATAACGAACATTTACACTGCAAATAGTATATGTATTTCCGAAACCGCCAGGGAGCATGTCACTCGCAATTGTACAAAACTCAATTCTAGGTTGCGCTGGGCGAACTTTCGACGGCAAATATTGAGAGTACCTGCTTTAATCGAAGGGATAAATAATCTTACAAGACATTTCGACGTCGGCTTGAGACAGGTAGGTAGGAAGTGTATCGGTAGGAACGATTCAAGTTCGAACCCACTTAATATTCTCGTGATAAAGATGGGATTTCCCGTAATTTGCATATTACCTTGCCCTTACCCATTTTCCTTGCCCTTTGATATTTTCGTGATAAAGATGGAATTTCCCGTCTTTTTCGCCCTCTTGTCCTGTAGTAACAAATAATCTGTTTTGACGTATATATCCGCTTATTTTCATTCCTAATTCAACCATCAATACGCTGGTTTGTTAAATTTCTTTACAGTCGAAAATACCTGTACAATAAAACTACCTTTTCGGTCATGCCGTCGAAAATTCGCATCAACCCATCGTAAAACACCTGGTCCCGTCGAAACGTCTTCCGCCCCTAAGTTGGGTTAGGTTCAATAAAATACCCTTCTGAGTCATACAAGGATTAATTCCTATAATCCCTTCAATCACAACAGATAAAAAATATTAGAAACATTACACAAATTGTAACCAATCTCTAACGCTTCACTGTAAGATTTCATTGATGATTGTCTCGAACAAAAGCGGTTCCTCCGATTTGGGGGTCTCGTCGACGGAACGTGGCTTGTTTAACAACTTGAAGATCCCGGTACCGATCGGAGCCGGCATTCCCATTATAATGTTCTCGGACACTCCGTTGATCTTATCGACTTGCCCATAGTACGCGGCGTCGAACAGATGATCGGCAGTCTTTTCGAACGACGCTAGATTCAGGATAGATTGTTTCATCTTGGACAGTCCCTGTCTGGTGATGCCAAGTACTTCGCCGGTATGCGTCATCTGTGCGGCTAAGAGCATTATGTGACGATAATCGACGCTCATGCCGTGGTTCTCCATCACCATCCTGATTTCGGACATTATCGTTTCTCTTGCTGCTTCTATCCCGAGCGTGTTGTACACCTCTATTACATTGTTCGATACCGTTCTAACACCATCGATGCCGTAAGTTGCCATTACTTCCCGAAAGTTGTCGCCCTCGACGCACAAGCTGTAGGTGACGTTACCTTGCTTGTCTTCTTTGGCTATTACGGCTCGGTTCACCGTCTGGAGGCCCTTGACCACAACGTTCGGTAACTGTTCCTTCAGTTCGCTCAGGGCGAAGTTTAATCGCCTCGAGTGTTTGCTCCTGTTCGGGTGGACAGTTATTATGGTTTCGCTTTCGACGCAGACGTCCTGTGGTTTCAATTTCAATTTCGTCATTATGCTGTACCTTATCGAATGCACGTCTATTTCGAGTTTCAACAACGAAATTCTATCGAAGTTGATTTTGATCAAGAGGAAAGCGTCCGTTTTCGTGTATACGAGCTCGATGAAATTCGATATCTCCCCCAGGGTGGTCCGTTCGATTCTGCCTTTGACCTGTCGAGCGATTCCGGGATCTGTCGAGTTCACCAGCGTGGCTTTTATTATGGGAGTGCTGATGTGCTTGCTGGCGTTTATTATCTCTTTCAACCTAGGCACCCCTTGGGTGATGTTCATGCTGGCTACGCCGGCGAAGTGGAAAGTCTTCAACGTCATCTGGGTGCCGGGCTCCCCTATGCTCTGCGCGGCGAGAGCCCCCACGGCGGTACCAGGTTCTATGATCGATCGTACGTACTTTTGTCCGCAGATTTCTAGGAAGGTCACTAGCTGACTGCAGGTTAGACGTTCGATCTCCTCGGTTGCCTTAACTGCCCTTCCGTAGGACGAGTGGATCCTTTCCACTACTTGAGCGAATTCATTCATGAAATCCACCAGAGCGTTCCTGAAGTCATCGCTGCATTCATCTAACGCGTTTGTGGAGAGGAAGGCCTGTGTGGCTCGGCGGATCTGGTCCCCGTTCAACGCGATCTCTTCGCGGTAGGGGAATTTGGCCCTCACGTGATGCAACACCCTTGAGAAGTCGACGGGGCAGTCTTTCCCCTCCATGTAAGTCGGGTCTAGACCGTCGCAGCCATACTTCAACTGTACGATGCAACCTTCCGCGTTCCTGACTGAACCATCGTACTGCACGACCAGGTCTTCTAAAGCTTTCACCAGTCTTCTCTGCATGTAACCTGTTTCCGCCGTTTTCACGGCAGTATCTACTAAACCCTCTCGTCCGCCCATCGTATGGAAAAAGAACTCGGTCGGTGTTAAACCGGTGTAGAAACTGTTCTCGACGAAACCTTTGGCCTGGGGCGTCTTGGAGTTGTGCTCGAAGTGCGGTAAGGATCTGTTGTCGAAGCCGTCTGGGACTCGTTTCCCGTTCAGGGCCTGTTGGCCTACGCACGCGATCATCTGAGAGATGTTAATGAAAGAACCTTTGGAGCCAGAGAGGGCCATTATCAACGGACTGTTGGTCGGATGGAGTTCGGCCACGCAAGCCTGCCCGGCGTGTTCCCTTATGACGGACAGTTCCTTCAACATGACTGCTTCTAACGTCTCCTCCATGGTGCAACCGGGTTGGGTCTGAAGTTTCCTTTCCTTCGCCTGGGTGATGTAGTCCAGGCATTTCGCGTACCCTTCTTGTAGTAGTTTGTTCTTCCTTAACACAAGGTTTTCGCCTGGGGTAACATCGCCTATCCCTATGGAGAACCCCACTTTGTTCATCAGGAAATCAGATGTTAATCTAGACAGCCTCGACATGGATTTAATAGCGAAATCTTCCCCAAAATCCCTCAGGATAACGTAAAATATATTAGTGCTTTTACTCCCGCTGCCCAGGTGAGTTTTCTCCAACGTACCGGCGATTAATTCAGAGTTTCTAACTATAACGTAAGAGTCCTTGACGCAGAACTCCCTACCGCGCGTGTAAGCTTTCCCTTTCGCTTGCAGGTTTGCTTTCACGACGCACTTTTTATTCGGCCTAAAGATCAGACTAAATATTTGCTTTCCCGACCACAACCTGACCGGTTTCAGTATGCACGGAGGAGGCATGTCGATGTGCATGTTGGAATCGTCCCCCACTAGGAGGGTGGCAGCTAGCTGCGAAGCCATGGCGAAATCCAGGAAAGTGTCTTTCTTCGTCATCAGATAAGCCCCCGTGAGGAAGTCCTGGGTGGCGGCTATAAGCAGTTCTCCGTTCCTGGGCGTCACTAAGTTACTTTTGTTGCCCATCAGTATTAAAGCTTCGGCCTTGGCCTCTTCCGTCTGGGGCAGGTGCAGGTTCATCTCGTCCCCGTCAAAGTCCGCGTTGTATGGATTGCAGACGCACTCGTTGAACCGAAAAGTCCTGTGTTTGTGTATCTTGGCACGGTGAGCCATGATGGACAGTTTGTGCAGGCTCGGTTGCCGGTTGAACAGGACGACATCGTTGTCGTGCAGGTGTCTCTCGATCATGTCGCCCAGTTTCAGTTCCTGAGCTAGTTTCTCGCGGTTGCCATACCTCAGGAATTTCTTGAAGGGGGAATCTTTCTGTTGGACGTAGTTCGCGCCAGGCCATACGTCCGGGCCATTTATGATAAGGGTCCTCATCGCTTCAATGTTCGCCTTGATTACCTGAAAATAATAACAACACTGCCTAACTATTTATCAAACAATAATCCGTTATGATTATCAGTCTTCTAAGAGGACAAGACAGCATCAGAAAACACCTTAACGGTCCTGATCCATAGAAATACAATCAACTCTAGAACGCCAATCAGTTCTGAACAACTTGGTACTCCATGTGGCAAATTAACCTACTTCTGAGTTTGCGCAATAAATGGTAGGTTTGTTTGTAGTAGGTACCGGGTACCGGAATTAGTTCTGAATCAGGCGGAGCGTGCGCAGAAGCGTTTTGATGTTCCAACAAACGTTGAACTGATCCCAGGTCTGGTTCTACATGTGTTCCAACACGCGACGAACGAATTCGGAATCGGTTCAGGAAGGGTGAAATCAGTTCTTGGCTCTGACCAAGAACGAGAATAGGGACTCTCACACCCATCTCCCCCCCATCAACGGTTTCTGTGAGGTTTGAGGTTACATATTTTAAAAATCGTAAAAACAAACAAACTAAACGCGAAATGGGCGATAGTGATTTGGATGAAAACGACTATTTGGCTTCAGAATCAAGTGAGGAAGAGGAATTGTTCTTCTTTAATAATAGAACGCGTTCTATGTTCCAACAGAACTTCAGAACTGATTCTGGAACTAATACTTTGTTGGCACATAAAAAAGTGAATCCACAGAATAGTTAGATTTTTCACAAAAAAGGAAAATTGTTCATGTACTGCTTCTATTCTAAATATATCTGAGTATACAGGCTACAAAAGTGCCCTAGCTCTTATAAAGCAACTCTTTGCTTTTCTACTTCCTCGCAGTCATAGGAACGAGAAAGTATTTACTCCGTTGCATTGAAGGTTGCTACAGAGGTGTTCTGTGGATGTAGTGATAAAGGCAATTTTATGTATCATTGGTGTGTCGGTTACGAAAATTCCTGTAACTGTCGGTAACATGTGCTCTAGATTATACAACATTGCACTGTGGAGCGTGGGGAGGGGGGAGGTGACGACGTGCCATGTGCACGTCGTCCCGCACTGCTCGAATTTACTGCTCAACGCACCAAAAGTTTTATTCATACCAAAAATGTCTGCCCATCAGTTTCACGCTTTAACCACTAACCGTTTGGGTACCATAATAACGCCACGTCCCTCGACCTTGAACTCCTCCCCCACGCGTCAAAACAACCCCTTGGCCTTGACCTATGAACTGAGAAACCCATGACCGAATTAAAGATTCGGTTATTAACCCTGACCTAGACCACTCCCCTTGACCTCAACCCCGGCCTTAACCTTGAGTTCGACAGTGATATTGGCTTTGACTTTGGCCTTGAATTCGACCTTGACCTTCGCTTCAGCCTGGACCATTGCATATGTGTGTGTATATTACATGTAAACAGTAATTAGTATGGAAGGGATGTAGGGGTGAAAAATAATGTATATATATATATATATATATATATAATAAGTGACGATGCTATTATAGAGATAATTAGATTTTTTGACGTGATATACGAAGATGGAACAATACCACATGATTGGCTAACATACACCTATATAGCCAAATGCTTAAAAAGAACAATGCCAGGAAATGTGAAGATCGTAGGACCATCTCCCTTATGAGCATGCAGTAAACACCTTTATGCAGTGTTCAACAGAATCTATAATAACTGAAGAATATCTAAGTAGATCGCAATGATACGGAACTGGTATCAGGAAAGCTATTCTGGGATTAACGCTAATAGTTGAGAGATACATGAAATTTCAAAGAAAACTGTAGGTATGTATGCTATGTAGACTACAAACAGCATTCATTTGCATAAAACATGAGTTTTAATACAAGTCCTGACAGAAATAGGATTAGATGGCAGGTATATAATCATCATATGTAACATGTACTGGGATTACAAAGGCTGCATGTGAACAGAAAATAGGAACACCGAATACATTAGTCTAGAGAGAGGTTGCATACTTTCCCAACTATTATTCAACGTATATATGCGGAGTATATAATGAAAGCAGATAGCAGAATCAGAAGAACAACTGCAAACCCTAGCCTAACGAATGGTCTAAAATGTCTAAATGAAGAAAATGCAAAAATGGGGCTAGAATCAATACTTTCAAGACCAAAACCATAATTTTGAATATTATCTTCACAAGAAAACTTAATCAAAATATTCAGAAATGGCACAGACCCATGAAAGAAACGAGATGGTGCCTCAAGAATGAACACCCAAGCAAATTTGTTCCTGTCGTTCAAAATACGGAAGACCGCATACCTCTGACACACTATGTGGTATCAGGAGAACAACCAGCTCCAGTAGATATTGGAAAGGAAAATAGAGGGAAGGAGGAACATGGCTCGAAAGAAGAAATCATGCCTAAAAAGTATTAGAAACTGGACCTACTCAGATGGAAATGACCTCATTCATCGAGCTTAGGATAGTATGCCATAGTAGCCGCCAACCTCAATAGAGTTAGGAGGAGCAGGAATCCATTGCATTGCATTGTCTTTTATCGTATTTCAAGCGCAAATTTTAATACTTCAAATTTCTTACCCTCTCTGGGAAAGTCAAAATCTTGGCGACGTGCATAGGCACCCCGACCTGATCTATCTGCAAGTTCGGATCCGGCGAAATTACGGTCCTCGAAGAGAAATCTACCCTCTTTCCAGACAGATTGCCCCTGAACCGCCCCTGTTTCCCCTTCAGACGTTGTACCAGCCCTCTGCCCGGCTTCTTCGGCATCATCGACTGGGGCACCCCCGACAGCTCGCTGTTTATAAACAACGCCGACTGCAACTGTAGGAAGTCCCAACCTTCCTGGTACATGTTGACCGAAGCTCCGGACAGTTTGTGCTTCTTGATGACATCATTAATGAATATGATCTCGGATTGTTTCATCGTCAAATCGTCCTCGTTCGTTCCTGCTTTCAGATCGGAGGCAGCCGATGGTCGTATCGTGACTGGTGGCACCAGCATCCTGGTGAATATTAGATCTTTCGGTTGGGAGCGTTTCGGGTCCATCGCCAACAGGATTATGTCCTTCTCTGGAATTCTTTGGAACAGTTTGAGTACCTCGATGGGTGTTAGTACTTCTGGAATAGGCGTACCTATGACAAAAACAAACAAGTGATAGTGACCTTGCTACATTTGAGACAAAAGTATATTTCAATACAACAGACATTTTTAAACGTCCCTGCATGTATTTTTAAGTACATAAAATTTTACGTCTCTCAAGTCGCTTGGTTTCCACCATACCTGTGAGAGAATTCTGAATCTCAGAATTTTCCACAATAGCAGTCCCAAACTCCCTTCTCTGCCTCTCTATGGCTGCTTGCTTGTCCTTTTCAGGTTTCTTCTCGTGAATTATCTTCAAAACTGAATTCCCCGTGGCCGATTTTGCCGCCGACATTTTCTTAACGAAACCATTCTGAAACTTGCAGTGTGGACATTTCGTTACTTTCTTGCATTTTTCTATGATCTTCTTCCTGATCGACCTCTTCACCATGTAACTTAGGTTCGTGGCAGCCAAACGGACCCTGTAGGAGTCTTTCTCGTCGTCCTGGAGCAACACTTGGGCGCAATTCTTACAGATCGTCTGTAGGATGCTTATGATGCTCCTGAAGTAGCCGATGTGAAACACCGGGAGCTCCATGTCGATGTAACCGAAGTGGCCGACACATTCGTTAATGTCTTTGCCGCAGGTCTGGCAAGGGGAATCCTTTGAATTAGTCCCTGAAAATAGAAACGGATGGTACTATGGTCAGACTGTGGCAGTACTATCTACTACATTCCTGAGGAGTATAATATCATATCAGCCCTATGATTCTTTGAATAGATACATTCCATAAAGTGTACAACTCAAATTCGCTACATCAGATACATCAATGATGGGAATGTATAATATAATAATAAGTCTCATCACCTGCAATGCTTCTATATGCTTGTCAAATTTTTTATTTATGATTTATTCCGTCGGAAGGTTGATTGAAAATTGGCTATTTTAAAGCCTACAAACAGTTATATTCTTACCTAATCGTTTGTCTAGAACACCGAATGGTACAGGAGTCCTCTGAACGTCCTGGTTATACAGATTCTTGGCTACGACATGAATATGGGCCTGCTGTTGCATACTTTCAGCGCTCTCTAGTCCGAAACTGATGTGGGAGATCTTCTTCGCCACATGAGTCTCGCGGAATTGTTCCTTCGGCATCTTTCTAACAAAGTACCCAACTTTGCAAATTTCCGATAAAATTAGACAAGCTCGACTGATGAAACATGAGCTTTGTGATAATGCCTATCTGTTATTTTCAAAATATCCACTAATATTTATCTTTCTTGAATAACGAATAACATCATCATAGATAAAAGTTAGGTTATAACCGTTAGAACATAAAATCTTTCTCTGGTTAAGTAAGGTTATGTCACACAGCCACAGGCCGACATGTCACTAGAAAACTTCTGGCTGTAAACTTTTTAAATCGTATCCTTTTGCTAAGGCATATAAGGGGTTGAACTATCTACTAGGTGCATTTCTGATAGGATATATGGGGCACTCTAGTCCGACAGATGCACATCAGCATCCAACCCGACTATAATAACCATTAATTAATTACTTTCACCACACTCATACTTATAAACTTAAATTAAAACCCTTAGTTGTGACCAAGAACACTTTATTCCTCCCTTAAAAAAAATTAAATCAAAACATCTCAAGCTATACTGCTCGCATTTGATGCTATCCTCGGCCACAAATCAGCGCACTCCTTTGCCACGGGCCCCGTTATCGCGGAGCCCTTCATCTCGCCTTTATTATTCACTATAACGCCGGCGTTGTCTTCAAAGTAAATAAAGACGCCGTCCTTCCTACGGAACGGCTTCCTCTGCCTTATAACTACGGCAGGCATAACCTTCTTCCTTAGCTCCGGCTTTCCCTTTTTGACCGTCGCCACTAACATGTCGCCAGAACCAGCAGCAGGAAGACGGTTCAGCCTACCTCCGATGCCCTGGACTGCGATAACATACAGATTCTTGGCACCTGCAGATTTAAAAGCGTTAGAAAATGGGAAGTGTGGTCGATATTAGGTAAGAGTGTATTGTTGTCGAGAGTGACTTACCTGTGTTATCGGCGCAATTGATAACCGCCCCCACTGGTAAACCCAGGGAGATCCTGAATTTCGCTCCCGCGGTACCACCACGTCCTGAAAATTGAACATTTCATAAACATAACCTCTAAACCACTGCTCGAAGGTAAGAGGACATTTTAAGGGGATCAAAAACAAAAATACATGTAAAGTTTTGGAAAGACTTGACGGATAACTCGAAATTAACTCAATTTTAATTATTTACGGCACAGATCTGGGATATAATAAAGAATTACTGGGATGAATACAACTACCCACCTCTCTTCGACATTTTGGTTATAAAAAGACAGATGACAGCGCTGTCAATCTCATAGTCCCACACTCCACAGAAAAGTGTAATAACTATACCCCGTTTGGAAATAATAGGAGTGATTGACAGTCCAATTTTGATGTTTCGTGGGTACTTATATGGATTCCATAGGCGTGCGTAAAAATAGAGTCGTGACTAAAGGAATTTTTTAAAAAATTACTAAAACATTTTTACAAATAAGAAGATACAAATACAAAATCAATAAGAATAATACATATTCATGTTTTGTCAAGGTTTCCACGCCACCATGAGGTACTTGACCAGCACGTTACCTTTTTGGTTGATTATTAATATTATTCTACGTTCATGGAACGAAGCTTGGCGAAAGGATTGGTGCATCGTTGCCGTTGTAAGCAATCTTCAGCGATATACAACGTGATCAAGAATGACTGTTTGAGTTGGCAATACTGAATTTCATTTTTAAATGGTACAACTGGAGTAATATCGGTTGGTGACATTGACAGATGCCATTTGCTATTTCAATATCAAATTTCTGGTATTCTTTTCAAATTTAGTTATTTAAAATGGTTTTCACGTTACAGCACGATATTTTCATTGGAATGGCGTACTTTCGAAGCGGGATTTATAACCCAATTACTGGTTGGCAGTACTCTCTCGAAGCGACATACCAGCAATTTCAGGAAGTGTTTCCGGAGACTTTGGTCACTTTTGCTGTCTTTCAGCAACATTGCATGCGAGTAGTTGAACGTTATTTAAACACAGGGAGTGTAAGCAAACAAAAATCAACTGGTAGACCTTCTACTCTAAACGAGGAAGTTGTCGAGGATATCAGAACTCGAATGCAAACAAGTCCTCGCAAATCCTTAAGAAAGCTCTCCCTTCAAACAGGTTGGGTCCTTATGCCTCCTATTCAACCAATTTTCATTCTTATCCATAAGACTTCCACTTTTCCATGTTGTTCTAGTTCACGGTTTTACAGGCTTAACATATGGAAGTTGCTCCACTGTGCTTAAAAAGAAATTAAAGTACCACCCTTACAAAATTTCCATCGTCCAGTCATTAACCCCTCCTGATCACCCGCAGAGAGTTTTATTTTGCAATTGGTTCAATGACATTAAATAATAATGATATCCTTGACAATACCTTCTATTCCGACGAAGCCTGGTTTCATCTCAATGGCTATGTGAATAACCAAATTACAGAATTTGGTCAGGTGAAAATCCTTACGCTATCAGAGAGACACATTTACACCCGGTCAAAGTTTGTGTTTGTATGGCAGTGTCAAGTACGCGGGTGTATGGGCCAATATTTTTTAATTTTACCGTCAATTCGGAGAGATATATCCAACACCTTTTGAGGCCTTTTATAAACCAATTAACAGACGAAGAGCGTCAAATTGGATATTTCTAACAATACTCTGCAAGGGCACATACGGCTCGTGCTACTATGGGATATTTAAGAGAGAATTTTGGCGACAGAGTACGGTATTAGTCGGTGCATTTGGTGAAGCAGGTCACCAGATCTCACTCCATTAGATTTTTCGGTATTTGGACTCTTGAAGGACAATGTCTTTAGGAACGTATTGCATACTGAAAAGAGCTGCAATAGGCAATAGTTCAGGAAGTGGCAAACATTACCCCCAATATGCTGGTGAATATCTTCGAGAGCCTAAAAAGAAGAGTTAATTTATGTCTGGACCAAAATGGGGGGCATTTTGAGCATTACCTTTAGCCGGTTTAATTAAATCTTTGTTCTGTATTTCGAATTTCATTTTTAAGCCTTAATTTTTATTCACATAACCTACAATCTTATCGCTGATTGTTCTTCTTCTCCTTTTATTTGGCCTTCGCTGCTATGGCGATCCAGCCACTTAAATAACGCTGATTGTTTTGTCAAATAAATGAAATAAACATATCTAGTTGTCAAGGCCTATCAACTTTAAAAAAGTTACCTCATTGAACAGCTTCTGGCGAGGGGGTCGCGCAGGGGAGGCGGAGTTCGTGACGTAGACTGGCGACACAGGTCTGAGTTTTATTACCTGTGTTTAATCTAACTCTGGTTTCATCTATGCTCTGTATTACTCTGACAATTCGGCGTTTGGCTGGCGTTTTCGTTTGTAATTGACAACAGTTTTGAGTTTTTCAAAGTATTTTTTGCATCGCCGGTCACCGTGTGACGTAGATGACGTGGTAGGTCAGGATCGCTTGAGGCAACCTATTTGAAGTTGATACGCCTTGTCTGGTTGTAGCATTGCAAACCCTTAGGCAAAAAAATCCTCCAGGTAGGATTGCCAACTCAAACAGTCATTCTTGATCACCCTGTACTTCTACGGTGTATTTCTGGTTGCCGCCATCACCAACAATACTCTTTTCGTGGCTCGCTTAAAACCACACGTTGAACCATTATAGTTTTTCATTAATCTTATTAGAGTGTAAAGCTCAGTTAACCGACTGGAAAATGCATTTCAAAAGATGATTTTTAAATGTTTCGAACCAATTTTATGATTCAAGAAAACGAAAGGTCGGTATTTAACAACGCCGGATGGCTTGTGCGATAAGTTCACGATCTGTATGTGCGGCATAAGCATTTATGCGTTTGTTCCACACAAAACGCTCTACAGTTTCTTCAAAAAAGGGATCCATCGCCAAATGTCATTACTCCTATTATTTCCAAACGTGGTATAGTACATGTCAACGAACATAAAAGAGAGCATATTGCTAATAAAAAGCGACTTGAATCACCTTGTGTGATTCTTCATCATCCAGCAGTGATGCTTGAAAATTTTTCCTCAGCTTATATGGGTTTTTTGACTTATTTGATCTCAATTTTTATTTACTTTTGCGTTGCGTGATCGTCATTCATTTGTCCCGTGCCCTTGTCAAATTTGAAGGTTATCTCTCGCTTGACGCTGTCATTAATGGTCATTAATTTCAAAACTAGATTATTAATAGAAAGCATTTCATATCGTCTGATTCTAAACCACGTTCGAGACGCAGTAATGGCAGCCGAAAACAAAAACGGAATGGAGAAGTACTACGAGAACTACATACTGATAGACGTCGGCGCTAATCTCACCAACAAGAAGTTCAGCAAGGATCTTGACTCGGTGCTCCAGAGGGCCACAGATTCAGGTGACGAATACCGTAGTGGCAAGTCGAACTCGGGTGAATTTTTATATCGTTACAGGAGTCCAAAAGATAATGGTGACCGGCACTTCGGTCAAAGCGAGCAAGGAGGCTCTGAGGTTGACGAGGATTTATCCGGATACGCTGTACTCGACGGCCGGTAATTCGTGGATGATCCGCCATTGTAACTGTTTTAATTGGACGATTCTAATTTCCAGGTATACACCCACACGATGCTAAATCCTACACTGATGAGTCTTGGGCCGAGTTGAGGCTCATCGCTAAGAATGCTGAATGTGTGGCTGTGGGAGAATGTGGTTTAGATTACAACAGGAACTTCTCCGAACCTGAAGATCAGAGGGATGTCTTTAGGAAGCATGTAAGGCGATTGTAATGTTTTGAATATTTAACCAAATCGAACTTGAATTCTCTAAACAACAATAATTGACAGATATAAACAGTTTCTTCCATACGTAAAAGGCGTAAATATTCTGGAGATTCCAAAAGTTCTGCAGATCAATTAAGGAGTCTCTAGGGATGTCTAATTGAACATGGTTTAATTGTAGTTTTTCCACGATTTTAAAAATCTGAACTCTGTTGGATATTTAGACACTTGAAGGTTGCTAAAAATTGTCTATCTATATACAGGTTTACTTTACAGCCTTAGCCACTTTTCTGTTTCCAGTTTCCAAATTGTTCAGTTGAAGCACAAGTCTTCTTCCAAATCCCTCACTTCCATAGCTTCATCTATTTCATCCCTCCAGCTTCTTTTTGGTGGTCCTCTCTTCCTTGTTTCTCGTGGTATTCATTCCAGTATTCGTCATGGCCATTTATGTTCTTCCATTGTCTTTGTGTGTCGAAACCATATAAGCTGTTTCTGTTGAATTCCTTCTATCAGATTTGTGTCTGCTTTGTTGCCATGTTTGTGATTGTTTCGTTTTTTATTCTATCAAATCTAGATTATCTGCAGCTTCGTCTTAGAAAATTCATTTCAGCTGAAGGAAGTCTACTACAGTTTTTACTACTAATGTCTCATACTTCTGCCCCATATGTTATTGTAGTTTCAAATATAGTCTTATACAATGTGTTTCAAAATGATTGTCATCTAGTTGGCTGTGGAATTCCCATGTAACATAGAAAAACCCGCCTTGCAAAAATAGGAGTTTATCATTGAGTTTATCTAGCTATACATAACCTCAAAATAACCTACTTAACCTCTTTCTTCTGGTTTTTCTCTGTCAAAAGAAAACTAATTCTGAGTGTTTGTCTATTTGTAGTATTTATTTTGGCCCTGGAAAGGACTGTTAATTACCAGCAGTACTGATTGCCAGTTTCACAATAAATGTTCGAAGTGCCACTTGTTGTCAGAATTGGATAGGTACAAATCAATAGAGCGCGGCACTTCAAAAATGACATGCACAGAAATTCCAACGCCAACTAGATGACAATCATTTTGAAACACATTATATTTTTTGTTTCTTCCTTTATGTGGTGTTTGAATTAATCACCCATAATTAAGATCGTGACAAATATGAGATAGGTACTCTATTAAAGGCTAATTCAATATTTGGGCATCAATTCATTGCTAAGAATACTCCTGCAATAATTTGAATTATTAGGCATAATCCTAATAGGGAGCCAAAATTAAAAAAAAAGGGATTATTCCTCAATTATTCTATTAATTATTATTACTATTATTCCTCAAATAGCCTCACTAAATTACTTAACTTCATTTATTATATTTTCTATATACGTACTATTATTTAGATCCATAAATTACGTGTTTCTAAAAACCCCCAATAACCATATTAAATTAAATAAAAATATTAATTACGGTTGATTATGATAACTAGACTGTTATTTTCTTATATTGTCCTTTGATCCTTCAACTAATTTAAGTAGGGCAATGTTCTGAAATTAGTGGTGCTAACCACAGATTTATGCCAATTGTAATTAAAAGAATTACTCCTAATCACTTTATTAAATAAATTAGAAAACTGTCTTTGTCCCAATATTGAGTTGAGAGTTCGGGTGACTTGTTTTCCTTGCTTCTAAAAATTGTATAAGTCTTTTTGAGTTTAAGGACCTTAATGAATTTTAATCAACCCAGTTTCATTCTGTATAGATGTTTTTGGAACTTTGATGTATTCCAAATATTAAATTATAATAGAATCGAGCTCCCCTGAATGCACTAAAATTTTAAACTTTTATCCATTGATCCTTAAGTAGTTATAATTGAGTCATTTATTCTAGATTACCTAGATTACTGTGGGAATCTCTCAGGTTATCTCAAGACCCTTAAAAGAGACATTCCTTAACAATCTATTAGATTCCCAACATATTCAATAAGTTTTCTTTGGAACACTCAAAGTTTGCCAAGACAGTAGAAAGTTGTAAAGTAGTACCTTAGGACCACTTTTTATTTGATCAGTTTTAATTGAACCATGGTTATGGTCAAGATGGGAATCAAAAAATATCTCTATAGGTTGAAATCCTCATCTCTGACTTTAGTGATATTTGCCACTTTACATTTTCAGATCGAATTGGCGGTGGATCTGCAGAAACCTCTCTTTGTGCACGAACGAGACGCTCACGAGGACCTTATCAGTATATTGGATGAGTACAAGTCGAATTTGCCTCCGGTGCTTGTGCATTGCTTCACCGGGACAGCCGAGCAGGCGGTTGCGTACCTCGAGAAGGGGTTTTACATTGGACTAACGGGTACTCATTCTGGTTCTACTAACCCAATTTGATTTTTACTAGCATTTTTGTAGGTTACCTTTGTAAAGATAAATCTGATACGGGCGTACGTAAGCTTCTGGAGGACGGTTCGATACCTCTGGAAAGACTTGTCGTGGAAACGGACTCGCCGTTCATGTATCCTAATACTAGAGCTTCGAAGTTACCAGCTCATGTAAAGGATGGACTAACGGAGAGGTAAAAAGGGATTTTATTCATGTTATGTCAATTAAACTCATTTTAACCAGTTGATGGTTTGTGTATACAAATACTCATAATTAAAAAAAAACAATGTTGCAAAATTAGCCAATTAAGAAATATTTTGTGAATGTCAATTACTGTACATATTCTTATCAGTTATTTTTCCCTTAATTATCAATCAAAAGTATTTAAATAACTCTTAATAATATCTGTTTCTAGAATTTTACTTAGAATTGTCTTGGATTTTATTATGAACTTGATAAGCAACAATTAGAAATTTTAAGGTGATGAATTCAGCCCAATGGTAGGTCAGTAGCTAAATACAAGAAAGCGGCCATTAAAAGTTTATTGTGATCTAATTTTATACCACAGTAAATAAATAATGTTATTGTTTGCTCTGTTTTACACATTCTATAAATAGGAGATGATGTACTCATTTTAAAATTTTGTAGTTACTAAATTATCATTTATCAGATTGTCTGAGCATAGCAGTACTAGCGATAAACAATGACAAAGCATTTTTTACACAATTCAGATAGTAATGAGTTTGATAACAATGGGAGACTAATAATGGAACTTTCTAGGCTAATCTAGTAAGCATACAGAATGTTTATCGAAATTTGTAGAGTATCTATTTTGCATGGTAGCACATAGCACTAGAATTAGTTTGTAATAGTAGATAAATTTTATGACAAAAATACTTTCCTCAACCTCATTCAAGATGATTTCGAAATTTGAAAGTTTTCATTATATTTTTAAATTTATTACTTTGATAATCTACATTTGTTAATGTTATAATTATAATTTAAGGTCAATGAATTTCCTGCACCGTTACTGTACCTTCCAGCGTAACGAACCGTGCTCATTGCCTGCTATTGTGGAAATGATAGCAGCTTTCATGAAGAAGAAACCGGAAGAAGTGGCACTAGCTACATCGTTCAATGCCATGAAACTCTTTGGCCTTTCTTAACTTTAGCTTTATTTTACACATAAACACAACGAAGACGACTGCTCGCATATCTTATTGCCATTTCAAAGGAAAATTGAAAATATATTGTTGCTGTATTTTTTAATAAATTATATTTATATATGTATACTCTGTTAGATGTAATGGAATATATTTTGATAGGTACATAGTTTATATTTTTTTAATCATATTTAACTTGAGAAATCATTATTTTATCTAATTGTTTCCATCCTGTCTTTATGTGATATACAGACATACTTTCCTTGTGCCTTATTGATGATAAATAAACAAGAAAATTTTACCATATGGAGTGACTTTTGATTTTATTTTTCTAGTATGAACAATTTTTAAAGGTGCTTGTACTGTTTCATGTGGCGTTTATTGCGAAATATCCAATGAATATGTACTTTAGTTGGAATACTTGGCATATGTTTTAAGAAGAAATGAGGAAAATTATTAAAATTGCAATAATTAAGAAGAGAAGTAACTTTAACGAATAGAGGCTACATAACTTTTAACTGCAATGAGAACTACATATTTCAGATGAATTGGAATTTGTAACTTGAGGAAATAAAGAATTTGTACAATTCACAACACAACTTAAGATTCGTCTCATTGTTTAAGGGAAGAAAGAATGCAATTTCCGATTATGACGAAAATAACATGTTTTCGCGGAAAAAGTTAGACGTAATAACTTTTCTGGGCATTAATATGAATAATACGAATAATATCAAAATAGCTTCGATCAGCTGATCGATATATCAGGAGTCACCAACACAAAGACAGTCAGTGATGCCAATTTACAACGGAAATCCCCAAACAGTTTTATAGAAATTACTCAAAAATAGCCATCGCTAAAATAACAAAACTATCTGCAATGCGTTTTATTAAGTGGTAGAAATGTGCATGATGGATTGGTTTATTTAAGTTTGAAGTTTCTAATAATGTTCTAGAATATTCTGGAAAATGAGCTTTGGGTTCGAGGCTACAAGAGAGTGGGGGGTGTCTACAGTATAAAAGAAACGCCCCACGTCGGCGTCCGCCATATTAATTGTGCGAGCGATACAAGTTGCATCGAGCGTTAATTCGTTGTGAATTCCAAGTCGATTTCGTCATCTTCGTTCATCCAAACGTAAAGAAACAGCAAAACGTAAGTAAATCTAAGTATATCCTACGTTCTCGTGTTGCCAAAGCGACGTATCTATTTATTCCAAAACAACAAAATTTGTATCGTAGTTTTAACGCCAATTTAGTACCTCAGTTGTAAGAATGTAAGTGTCGTATTAAGATTGAAATTCCCGTGTGAGAAACGTACGCAAAGGTTTTAATTGCGCATTAAAATCATTCCTTTGTCCTTCCATTCGATCCGAAGTGACGTCACTATCATGACCCCGCCGCCATTTTGTATTCCGTCGTTTCTTTGTTCTGGAAGTTTCAAAGCGGGTTTTTAATTCCAGAATGCAGATATTCGTCAAGACTTTGACCGGCAAGACCATTACGTTGGAGGTCGAGCCCTCCGATACCATCGAAAACGTAAAGGCGAAGATCCAGGATAAGGAGGGCATCCCCCCAGATCAGCAGAGGTTGATCTTCGCTGGAAAGCAATTGGAAGATGGGCGCACTCTTTCTGACTACAACATCCAGAAGGAGTCCACCCTTCACTTAGTCCTGCGTCTCAGGGGTGGTATGCAGATCTTTGTGAAGACGTTAACCGGCAAGACCATCACGTTGGAAGTCGAGCCTTCCGATACCATTGAAAACGTAAAGGCGAAGATCCAGGATAAGGAAGGCATCCCCCCAGATCAGCAGAGGTTGATATTCGCCGGTAAGCAGTTGGAAGATGGGCGCACTCTTTCCGACTACAACATCCAGAAGGAATCAACTCTGCATTTGGTGCTGCGTCTTAGGGGAGGGATGCAGATCTTCGTGAAGACATTAACCGGCAAGACCATCACGCTGGAAGTCGAACCTTCAGATACCATTGAGAACGTGAAGGCGAAGATCCAAGACAAGGAAGGTATCCCCCCAGATCAGCAGAGATTGATCTTTGCCGGAAAGCAATTGGAAGATGGGCGTACTCTTTCCGACTACAACATCCAGAAAGAATCAACTCTGCATTTGGTCTTACGTCTTAGGGGAGGGATGCAGATTTTCGTGAAGACTTTAACCGGTAAGACCATCACATTGGAAGTCGAACCTTCCGATACCATCGAGAATGTGAAGGCGAAGATCCAAGACAAGGAAGGTATCCCCCCAGATCAGCAGAGGCTGATTTTCGCCGGAAAGCAATTGGAAGATGGGCGCACTCTTTCTGATTACAACATCCAGAAGGAATCGACCCTTCACTTGGTACTGCGTCTCAGGGGAGGGATGCAGATCTTCGTGAAGACATTAACTGGTAAGACCATCACTCTGGAAGTCGAACCTTCAGATACCATCGAGAATGTGAAGGCGAAAATCCAGGACAAAGAAGGTATCCCCCCAGATCAGCAGAGGTTGATCTTCGCCGGAAAGCAATTGGAAGATGGGCGCACTCTTTCCGACTACAACATCCAGAAGGAGTCGACCCTGCATTTGGTCTTACGTCTTAGGGGAGGGATGCAGATCTTCGTGAAGACATTAACCGGTAAGACCATCACTCTGGAAGTCGAACCTTCAGATACCATCGAGAACGTGAAGGCGAAAATCCAGGACAAGGAAGGTATCCCCCCAGATCAGCAGAGGTTGATCTTCGCCGGTAAACAGTTGGAAGATGGGCGCACTCTTTCCGACTACAACATCCAGAAGGAATCAACTCTGCATTTGGTCCTGCGTCTTAGGGGAGGAATGCAGATCTTCGTGAAGACGTTAACTGGGAAGACCATCACGTTGGAAGTCGAACCTTCCGACACCATCGAAAACGTAAAGGCGAAGATCCAGGATAAAGAAGGTATCCCCCCAGATCAGCAGAGGTTAATCTTCGCCGGAAAGCAGTTGGAAGATGGGCGCACTCTTTCCGATTACAACATCCAAAAAGAGTCTACTCTGCACTTGGTCCTGCGTCTTCGTGGAGGTATGCAGATTTTTGTGAAGACCTTAACCGGCAAGACCATCACGCTGGAAGTTGAACCTTCCGACACTATTGAAAACGTAAAAGCGAAGATCCAAGATAAGGAAGGTATCCCCCCAGATCAGCAGAGGTTAATCTTCGCCGGAAAGCAGTTGGAAGATGGGCGCACTCTTTCCGATTACAACATCCAAAAAGAGTCTACTCTGCACTTGGTTCTGCGTCTTCGTGGAGGTATGCAGATTTTTGTGAAGACCTTAACGGGCAAGACCATCACGCTGGAAGTTGAACCTTCCGACACTATTGAAAACGTAAAAGCGAAGATCCAAGATAAGGAAGGTATCCCCCCAGATCAGCAGAGGTTAATCTTCGCCGGAAAGCAGTTGGAAGATGGGCGCACTCTTTCCGATTACAACATCCAAAAAGAGTCTACTCTGCACTTGGTTCTGCGTCTTCGTGGAGGTATGCAGATTTTTGTGAAGACCTTAACCGGCAAGACCATCACGCTGGAAGTTGAACCTTCCGACACTATTGAAAACGTAAAAGCGAAGATCCAAGATAAGGAAGGTATCCCCCCAGATCAGCAGAGGTTAATCTTCGCCGGAAAGCAATTGGAAGATGGGCGCACTCTTTCAGACTACAACATCCAAAAGGAGTCTACACTCCATTTGGTCCTGCGTCTTAGAGGTGGTATGCAGATCTTCGTCAAGACGTTAACCGGCAAGACCATCACATTGGAGGTGGAGCCTTCAGATACCATCGAGAACGTAAAGGCTAAGATCCAGGACAAGGAAGGTATCCCCCCTGATCAGCAAAGGTTAATCTTCGCTGGAAAGCAATTGGAAGATGGACGCACTCTTTCAGACTACAACATCCAGAAGGAATCAACTCTGCATTTGGTCCTGCGTCTTAGGGGAGGAATGCAGATCTTCGTGAAGACTTTAACCGGCAAGACCATCACGCTAGAAGTCGAACCTTCTGACACCATCGAAAACGTAAAGGCGAAGATCCAGGATAAAGAAGGTATCCCCCCAGATCAGCAGAGGTTGATCTTCGCCGGAAAGCAGTTGGAGGATGGGCGCACTCTTTCTGACTACAACATCCAGAAGGAATCGACCCTTCACTTAGTCCTGCGTCTCAGGGGAGGTATGCAGATCTTCGTTAAAACGTTAACCGGCAAGACCATCACCTTGGAAGTGGAACCTTCCGATACCATTGAAAACGTGAAGGCGAAGATCCAAGACAAGGAAGGTATCCCCCCAGATCAGCAGAGGTTGATCTTCGCCGGTAAGCAATTGGAAGATGGGCGCACTCTTTCAGACTACAACATCCAGAAGGAGTCCACGCTCCATCTGGTCTTGCGTCTTCGTGGAGGAAACTTTTAATGCATTTGTCATGTAAATCTTATTTGAACTGATTTTTTATTTTCCTAATTTGCAGTTTATTACGACATGATTAAATAAACTGAGTATATTAATTTATTTGTTTTTATTTTGCAATGAAGTGATACTTTACCAAACTCCAACTTTGCTTAGGATTTCACACATGTGAAATTGTGTAGTAAAATTGAAATGTTGAAAGTTATAAAAATTGTTACTTCCATCTCGGGTATAGAAAAGTTACGAAGCAAACTTGTAAGCCGTGGTCTGAGTGTGCATTGTGATCCTGATACTAATAAAATTTAAAGAAAAAGTGTCCGAGAAAACAGCTGAGCAGAGGACTTAAGAAAAGAAAAATTGGTATGTATGGTAATAAAATTCTTTACACCAAACTTTGCCATGAGTGGGGTTGGTTGATATTAATTAAATATAGATCTGTAATTTAAAGATCTTGGAGGTTCCTCTACATATTTAATCTGCTCTTGAATTTTCTAGTTTTATCATCTTAATGGTAATCCCAAACTTTCAAATTTGTAATGCATGGCATCGATGGCATCCCATTAAACAAACAATTAGCAGAGCACTTCCTATTAACTTGCCATTGAAAGTGCAAGTTACTAATTTAATTTGAAACTTGCAACAAACCTGATGCAAGCTTGGAACAGCCACATAATTATTACATTAGTAGTTTTAAATTTTTATTTGTTAACTTCCACTGAATTCTCGAGAAGGTATAATGCTTTATAAGTTAGTAGCAAACTTTATTGTGACATTTCCTATAGGAAATAAGTTGTCCCAGACAACTGTACTGCATTGAAAGTTCACAATTTATTTTGCAACCTTCTCTGAATACCTACTTTCTAGCAATTTCAAGTTTGTGGGAATAATTCCGTTGTATAGTTCAAGTAATTTATTTGTGGGAAATGCTCGCTTTTCATTTTTTGATGTTTTAATCACATTGAAAACGTCATAGAACCTGTTTTAAACCGAAATCCATTAATGGAATTACAACTACCTATTTAAATATAGATGACTAAAAATAACAACATTACACATTTAAAATGTATGTATTATATATACGGAGTACCGAGAAAACAATAATAGTGCACAAACAATATCAAAATTTCTTAGGTCTAAATCTAAAAAATAAAAACGTCTTACTGCAGAGTAATAGTGTGCAGGAGCACCATCTTGTTGGATCAGTATTTCCAAGTTACTGAATTTACCTGGATTATCTTCCTGAATTTCAAAAATTAAAGGCTCAAATGCCTGTTGTAAAATCTCCAGATACACTTCATGGGTTAGGTTAATATTAACAAAAACATGTGGTTTCCCAAAATAGCTAACCATACATTTACTTTTTCTGGAAATTGAGTATGGTTTTCACGAAATATGTGAGAAGTTGTAGCCCTCCAATACCTAAGGCTAAGGCCAGACTGCAGGTGGCAAGCTAAGTGGTAAGATAGAAGCTAGGCGTCACGATAATATATCCCAGCAAACAAACACATGGTTATATGGTATGTAACCGTCCACACCAAGCGCTTCAAGGTAGGCTAAGCGCTTTGATAATTACTACGCGTGTATCCTAGAGAACGAACCTGTCTGTTTTTTCATAGCTATCCTGGTAAAAAAGTTTAGATTTTAAACTTCAACATACTTTGCAAAATGGATGAACTTTTAATAGCAGCGGTTTTTAAAAAGGAGCCTTTACGGAATCCGTCCAATAGTTTATATATTTTTTGTATAGTAAATTGAACTCCCCATGAGCAGCTCTTGTAACATTAATCGTGTATCCAACAGGTTCTAGTTAGGGGTCGATACATTCTAAATTTCAAATTAGTTTTCTAAAAGTAACATATTTTTATTCAGTTTTAGAACCGACATTATGTTTAATCAACGTATATCACCATCTAGATTTGAGTGTGGCCGCTATCCTATCTTGGTATCTAAGCCGACCTCCTAACCTATTATCTTACCACTAAGCTTGTCACCTGCAGTGTGGCCTTAGCTAACATTTTTTATGTTAACATTTCCATTTAGGAAGAAAGTACTTTTACTTATTATTATTCTCTTACATTTGTTTGTATACTTTTACTTCAGTCAGGGTCGTCATCTGAAAGTTGGTGCACCATTTTTAATTTATATGGATGAAATCTGTTTTTAGCCAACACCCGATGAACCGTACTTTGACTGACTTCACAGATTGTGTAAAAATGTCCCTTACTTTTCCTCTCACTGATTAGTGGATGTATCCACAACTTTTGTTTGTATTTTATTATACAGTACACCTGCCGTTATTAAAAATAGAAAGTCATCTTCACCATGTGAAGAAGCCATATATATTGTATCAGTAGAATATGGTAAGCAACTAAAATCCAACAACAAAGGAATTTCATGATGATGAACACAATGATTCTATCCTGTGCTGTTTAGAAGTGGCCGCTGATTCGGCACAAACCGGTCCCTCTGTTTTTAGCCTTGAAATATCAAATGCAATATATAAATTGTATTCTCTATACAACAGTTTTTACAAAACATTAATAGGAACAGTGTACAGATTTTATAAAACAATAATTAAAAAATCACTCCTGTTTAGTTTCCCCGGGTTCCCCATATGCATGCAGAATCGTTTCCAACTGTTTCTTCTGTGCCCTCGACTTCTTGAAAGTAAGAGGTTTCTTAGGCCTTGGTCTTCTTGGTTCTCTATGCAGCAAACCTTCTAGCATATCTACAGGGGAATACTCCTTGGGGATGTGCACGTACCGGATGTTCCTCTTGCGTATGCAGAAGTTGTCGAACATTCGTTCTTTACCTAGAAATTAGTTAAGTAAAAAGGAAATGCTGTATAGTTTTACATTTCTGAAATAATATATAACCAAAAGGGATTTATTGCAATGGAATTGTTGGTTTATTAACTCTAAATTAAGGACACTCATTTTACCTGCCGCGTCTATGTACAGGGCGTCTTCCAAGTCGATGTTCATGTAGCCGTCCACATGAGCAAATACGCCGGTTACGGAGCTTTCATCCCGTAAATCCACAGTCGTGCGGATACCTTCTAAGCATTTCACAAGACCAGTCAGGGTATTGTAAATTTGGAAACCTTCCTTTCGGTCCATTTTCAATTTTTCAGTAGCCTACAGGAAAAGAGGTTATGTTGACAACACATAACCTTAGCCTTAGAGCCCTTAGAGGCCTTAGAAGAGGAAAAGAGGATCTGTGAGAATGAGAAGAGAGAAGAGGCCTGTTAGCTGTTAGCCTATGCTGTTAGCTTTTGTCTTTTGTGTTCTGCGATTCAGGGGTACTGGCGACACTGGCGACTGGCCACTGGCGTACTCTCAAACTCTCGTACTCTGTTCTGTAGTCTGTACCACAGAACGTCTGTACGAGTACGAGTACGACTCACGACTGTACAGTCTGTACCTGTGGTCTGTACCTGTAGTACCTGTACTCTGTGGGCGTAGGCGTACTTGACTCGAGGAGCAGTAGAAAGTATCAAAGTAATCCTTTGTCCTCTTCTCCTCTTTCTAATATTTTTTTTGCAATTTGTGCAAGTGCTCGATCAGTTTCTAGAGTTCCTATACTTTCTATACATCAACTGCCATCTGCCATGGCCATGAGTATTACGGAAGAAGTGGTGACCGTTTGCGACTGGTGCTTGCAAGAAGCAAGAGTGCAAACCATTGAGGATAAGTTGTGGCGTTTCTGGAAAATAATCAGTACCGAAGTGAGTGTGAGACGCAGTTATACATCAAATCGTTGACTTGTGGAATTGGGTAAATGTTTACTTAAGCCACTGCGCCTATATATTGCAACTTTTCTCTGAAGGTCGATATACAGATATTTGCCCAAGAAATAACCAAGGCACCAAAGGGATAATGGAGTAACTCGAAAAGGCGTTTTAAACTCAAGACGGCAAAGATAAACCAGGTGCCCCGGGGGCAGGAGTGGTCTAAGTAAACATACACCAATATTTTAATTGTTCCGCATTTCTAATCACCCTGTAAACGAGCCGAGTATCGGATTCCCAACTTGACGGAAGAGCGTCCCATGGCCAGAGCATGTGGGACCCAAACTGCTGACGAGGCCGGGAGAGTTGCGAAGAGGATCTCTCGAATCGTTTGAAGGAATAATTATCATATTATAGCTGACTTGAAAAGATGTTTGTAATAATGTATTTGGTCTTGCTGTATACCATTTCACGAAACGCTAACATATCTTTCTTTTCAGGATCCAATTGTGACATCCCACAAGAACATCTGCGTCAAATGTAAATCACGCTATGAGGGTTTTTCGATTTACATCGAGAGGTGTAAGATCAACGCGTCCAAAGTAGATGAGCTACTATCGATAGGACAGGTCAAAGACGAACCTTCCATTGACATCGTGTATCCTCCAATTATTAAAAAGGAAATTTCAAACGAAGTAGGTTTGAATCCCGATTGTCCTGCAGTGTCGGGTGGAATTTTCATTGAAAGACATATGCAAGCAAGCTGCTCAAATTTTCCCACAAATAGCGATGACTCCACAACAACTGGAAAGGTTAAAAAGGAACCTTTTATCGACATTGAGGAGCATCTCATAAATGACGAAAGCATTTGGAAAGAAGAAGTGTGCGATCCTGATTATCTTACACCTTCAGGTGGCAAAGGAAAGGATGTTTTAGGGTTCATCTCAGAACGCCAAGTGCTACCAGACTCTATGGTTCTTCAAAAGAAAGTTAATAATAACCATATGTGTACATATTGTGGTAAAACTTTCAGTTTCCCATATGAATTGAAGATTCACTTGCGCACTCATACAGGTGAGACACCTGCTTACAAATGTTCACATTGCAATACAAGGTTTACCTATTTCAGTGCTTTAAATCGTCACTCATGTGTACATACAGGTGAGAAACCTTTCAAATGTCCACATTGTAATAAGAGTTTTAATTCTTTAAGTGCTTTAAATCGTCACTTATGCGTACATACAGGCAAGAAACCTTTCAAATGTTCACATTGCAATAAGAGTTTTACTCAGTTGAGTTCTTTAAATCGTCACTTACGTGTACATACAGGCAAGAAACCTTTCAAATGTTCACATTGCAATAAGAGTTTTGCTCAATTGAGTTCTTTAAATGTTCACTTACGCATACATACAGGTGAAAAACCGTTCAAATGTTCACATTGCAATAAGAGTTTTGCTCAGTCTGGTCAATTTAATCTTCACTTACATGTACATACAGGTGAAAAACCTTTCCATTGTTCATATTGCGACAAGAGTTTTACTTATTCTATTTAGTTTGAAGCGTCACTTATACATGCATACAGGTGAAAAACCTTTTAAATGTTCACATTGCAATAAAAGATTTATTACGTTGAGTGATTTCAATGTTCACGTACACACTCATACTGGTGACACAAAATTCAAATGTTCACATTGCAATAAGGGATTTATTACGTTGAGTCGTTTAAATGTTCACTTACGCACACATACAGGTGAGAAACCTTTCAAATGCTCACATTGCAATAAGAGATTTATTACGTCGAGTAATTTAAATGTTCACTTACGCATACATACAGGTGAGAAACCTTTTAAATGTTCACATTGCAATAAAAGTTTTACTTCCTCCAGGGAGTTGAAGAGTCACTCATACAAGCATACAGGTGACAAACCTTTCAAATGTTTACATTGTAACAAGAGCTTTATGCTATTGAGTATTTTAAATCGTCACTTAGGCATACATACGGGTGAAAAACATTTTAAATGTTTAGATTGCAATAAGAGTTTTACTCAGTTTAGTAGTTTAAAGCATCACTTACGCATTCATACAAATGACAAATAAATGTTTGTTTTATATATAATAAGACTTTTATTTGATCGTCTCAGGAAACAGGTGCATATCCACTGATCTCGGGTACTAGACTGCCTCTGTGCCAACTTACTTCTCACTGCCTTCTTCAAATTGATATAGAGGAAATTTCAATAATCAGTAAATAAATTAATAAGGTCACCTTCAAAATATATACATATGTGTTTTAAGTAATGAATTTGTATGAATTCATGTAATTTGCAAAGATGAATGGCACCTACTAAATTTTATGTAGTAAGTAAATACACAGTAGATTTTAAATATAATCGGACTGTACAGAGATTTGGTTATTTTCATACATTTAAATTACTAATATAACCTGGATTCAATACTGCATGAATTTGTGAATCCGGGCGTATCTAGGGCAATCAAAACTCACTTCTACTTTTATTCAATATTCTTTATTGGTATGAATGGCAAGCGAAAGAGAGTAGACAGTAGAGTCTGAGGCCAATTGAGGTATCTCCCATGGTGGTTGCTTTATGTGGTGGTGAGCCAGGTGCCTAACAGAAAGGAGAGGTTGGTGTAGGGCAGGGGTGCTCAAACGCTCGATCGCGATCGACAGGTCGATCGCGAGTGCTTCTTGAGTCGATCTCGAGAAAAATTTGCCATTTACCTATGCCTATGCGAATATAGAGCTATTTACAGATTTTGTTTTAGTAGGTATGTATAGTACGAGCAAACGGAAAAATTGTAACTTATGATAGATCAACTGAAAAGAAAGGATCTGAAACATTTTCCGTCTTTGAAAGCAAGAATTCCTCAGGTGAATTATGATATTTATGAGGCAGAATTATCAAATATTTTGGGCGAATTCTAAAGACGTTTTTATGATTTCAGTAAATTGACCAATATCGCATCATTTATGAGTTACCCTTTTTCGTGTAAAAACATTGCGGAATTTGGTACTGCAATAGCAAATCAGTTTATCATGGACTCATGTTCTGTTGAAAATGAGGTAGTGCAGATTATATCAGATATACATCTCAAAGCCACAGCATCTGACACAAAATTCTGGTCTTTTGTATCTGCAGATAAATATTCAAATTTAAGGCGTCGCCCTTCAGCTGACGGCAATGTTTGGGTCAACATATTTGTGCGAGTCTGCATTTTCTGAAATGAAGATAATTAAGTCAAAATATCGCAATCCACTAACTGACGAACATATGACATCATGCTTGCGATTAGCACTCGGTAATTACGTACCATCTTATGAAAAGTATGGTGAGGAGATGCAGTGCCACGCTTCAACATCCAAAGTCATTCTTTAGTCAAGTTTAGACACTAGAACTCGTTTGTTTTGTAAGAAGCAATAAACTTGCAATTTTGAATAAGTATGTGTTTTTTGTTGACTTTTTAGAACAGTCCTACACTTATCTAGACTGACGACAATCCTGCATCACACATACTTGAAACCTCTCAAAGTCGATCGATCGTAGTCTAACAATATTGAGGTGGATCGCCGGCAGTTCAAGTTTGAGCACCCCTGGTGTAGGGTCTCTTTATAAAGGTGTAAGCTATCAATGCTTACTTGAACATCCTTGTCTTTGATTCTTAGAGTTTACACTTTTCCTTTGCGGTGAACGATTTTGCAAGGTCCGATGTAGGGTTGTTGAAAAGATTCATGGTGTCGTCACATAGCAAGGCATGAGTGCAGGTCGTTCGATACTTGAATACAAAGTGCTTGGTAGTTAACTTGACTTGGTAGGTGACTTGAAGAAATTCCTCAAGGATGTCCTGGAACTGTGAAGTTTCGTTAGCAGTAAGAACTTCGACACTGATACCTGGGGTGTTGTTAGGCTGTCCCAATGAGAACATGCCAGTGGTGACGTCGATGAGGCGGTCGAGTCATCTGCAGCCTGGCGAAAGGTTGACTTCCAATAGAAAATTCGTCAGAGTCCTTTGAAGATTATATGAAGAGTGATGAAACCTTACGACTTCATGACGCTTCGGTTTGCAGCGCTGAGCTCGTAGCGGGGCGGCGACCTGGGATGTGTCTTCTTGGGTAGCAACACGCCGGGTCTCAACCCGTGTCTATGAGGGAATGTACCTTAGAACTTGTACTTGTTGAAATGTACTTCCGTATCAGTGATGATACCAGCAGACAGCCTCGTTAGGAGATTGATGCTCTGTGGTAGTGCTGTTGTCTCGGGACTTGGAAAGGTCTCGGTTGTTTGGGAGACGGTCAAGAAAGCTTGCAGTTCGGAAAGTGTTTGTGCAATCTCGTTTAGTCTAGAGAAGATATCAGTTGCCTGTCCGTCGGCATTGATAAATGGTGGTGGTCTCGAGTCTCGAGAGCAACTCCGAGCGGTTCGCTGTTGTGACGGTTGCCTGCTGGCTCTGTGGTTCCATCTACCAATGGTCGCCACACATTTACTATGTAGACTGTGTCTCCCTATCGTAGAACAAAGTGACTATTCCTTTCCTATTTTCGCATTGAAATCTCAAAGCATCATGAACATGTCTTGTTTGGGTATTTTTCCTATAAGAGCTTCTACCTGAGAGTAGAATTGGTCTTTAAAGCCGTATTCTTTATCTTCAGTGGGTGCGTGGGCTGTTACAAACGAATAAATATACCATCGTCCCTTTAATTGTGATAATTAACAAGACGTTCTTTTACTGGTTGGAAATCTATCACTGACTCAGCTAGGCTTTTCTTCACCACGAAGTCTATTCCAAACTTATGTTTGTCTGTACTGCCACTAAAAATTACTTCTCCCATTTTAATTACATCGCTAGAAATCGATGCATATTTCCTGTATGGCTGTCAGGTTCCTTCCATTATTTTGTAACTGTTCTACAGTTTTAGATGCCGCTGCTGGCCCGTACCAATTTAATGCATTCAGAGTTCCGAAATTCATAACCTATTTTTCCTTTGCATGGGTAGTGTACTCTCTGTCTGTTTTCGAGGCTTTCTAATAAGTTTCATATATATTATGAAATATTATTATTATATAGTATTAGTATTATTATATGTATAGCCTAATTCTTTATTTTGTAGAGTCACTGAAGAAGATTAAAATTATAATCGAAACGTTTTACTAGAAAAGTTTTTTTTCTCCACCTCCAGGCTGCAGCCCAGATATCTTCAAAAGTTTTAAGCTTAAAATAGTTGTTGGCACTTGACTGCAAAGTGAAAGGCTCTTTTAAAGGATCATGTGTTGCAAAATTAGAAATGTAAGCTCATTTTCTCCCGGTCTGTTCTACGGCCTCAAGTGGCCAGGGTAAGCAACTGTTGGTTTGGGTAATGTGATGGTTTCAGTAATGAAATATTTCCAGTTGTAGTAGAACTCCCTCCTACAACTATTGAGATCAGGATATTAAATTGGAGGTTACAAAAACCAACAGTATCTACATAATAAACAGATGGTGTCAATGTTCCTTAAAAGTCCAAGAGCAGAAATTCAAGTTAAAGGGTTCAAACCCTTTCACTTTGCGGATATCACCCAATTCATTCTTTTAAATAGTGCCTTCTGTAGTTTTACTCACACATTTTTTTTACTAAGACACTAAATTTCTGAATTCAGTGATTAGATTCGTAATTTCACTCTTTGTGTTTCTTATTCATATTAGTTGGAAGGAATATAAATACAAAGTTAAATAACAGTAGTTTATTGGGTTTGTATTGAAAAACATATTAAAGATTGAAATCCATAAATTATTTTATTTCACTCGTACAAATGTTCAAAAGGGAATGTGAAAACTATACAAAAACAGACAAAGGTACAAAAAACAAACAGTACCTATTATCAGAATTCAAAGAGAATAAAGAAAAAGCGATTTCAGACATGGGTTCTTGGTGTGTGTACTCTTAAATTAGTTCTCGTCGACCTCGCCCTCTTGATCTTCATCGAACTCCGCGTCTTCGTCGGCCGTCGCCTCTTGGTACTGCTGGTATTCGCTGACCAGGTCGTTCATGTTGCTCTCCGCCTCGGTGAACTCCATCTCGTCCATGCCCTCGCCGGTGTACCAATGCAAGAAAGCCTTGCGCCTGAACATGGCGGTGAACTGTTCTGAGATGCGCTTGAACAGCTCCTGGATGGCGGTTGAGTTACCAATGAAGGTGGCAGACATCTTCAGCCCTCTGGGGGGGATGTCGCATACCGCCGTCTTGACGTTGTTCGGGATCCATTCGACGAAGTAGCTGCTGTTCTTGTTCTGGATGTTCAGCATCTGCTCGTCGACCTCTTTCATGGACATGCGACCTGCAAAAATTCTATAGATGTATCCAGCTCTAGCTCCAGGTTAATGAAAGGAAAAATGCAATTGATCAAAACATTTTAGATATAAATTTAACTACTTTTCTCTTTCTTTTAATGTTTCCAAAGATTTTCATCATCCAACTTTGGAACAAATACAAACAAGTGGGTGTGCATGTGGAAGATTTTATGCAAATAATACACTCATCTTTCAGACACTCTTGTGTCATAAATTCATTTTACCCACAGATGAGTGGTATATCTAGAACCGTTTAATTACAAAATAATATATTGTAAATTGTAAAGATAATATCACATTCTTAGCGTTTTTTACACTGCTGCATGAATGTTTGGTCTCTTAGGATTTACACGTATTGCAATCAGTGCTTTCGATGCATTGACTGTCGATAGGAGTGACATCATTAATATCTTTTCAAGTTGACATTTGTTTGTTTACCTTGCACTTTGTGAAGAATTTGAACAAAATGAAAAAGACACAATGGTTAATAGGTATATGATGTGCAAAGTATATACGTTGAGTGTAGAGGTTCTTAAAGAGGCGCAACGAGATAGGGAAAAACGTCGACATTCCTACCCCTCACCTCACCAGTCACCGACTCCCCCTCGCCCATAAACTGCTTGTCTGGCAATTACCGCCACCGTCAAATTTTGCGGACGAGTGTAGAATCAACACTGGGATGTTGTCATATACATTTACAATAACAATCGATTTTCGACCGCTTAATTCTTCGCAGGTAGTGAAGATATTACGACGGGCACGATCTCCTCCCGCAATAGTTTTATACCTGCACTTGTAGACCATGGGATATTATCTGAAGTTCAACCACGATTTTTTCCCTTATGCCTCTGGGAGTACTGATAGATACACTCAAGCTTATTGAGAAAAGTTGTATTTTAAATCTGAACCAGGTTGCTCTTTTTTTATCGAATTTTATTAAAAAAATAAAGAGACGTGTAATGCGACGATTTTCTCCCTTATGCCATGCTTATAGAACGATAGGGGAATATCGATTTTATCACAAAAAAAAATTAGGCATAAGTGCCGCTAGTGCCCAAATGGTTTTAATCATTATGCAAATTTGTAAAAAAAATGTCTGTGATTTTCTCCCTTATGCCAAGTGAAAATATGAAAGTTTTCACTGTAAAGAGCCAGTAAAAAAATTGGCATAAGTGCCACTAGCGGGGGAAAATAATTAGGCCGTGGAAAAGTACCGAAGCTGAAAATTTTCCGCAACTTTTTTTACTGGCTCTTTACAGTGAAAACTTTCATACTTTCACTTTTTTTTTTTTTTTTTTGAGAGGGAGGAAAATCTTCAAAAGACTTCGTACGGGATTCGAGCCGCCTTAGTTACTGGTCTACCACGCACATTCGCGCCGGAACTTCGGATTGCAAGTCCTCAGTGTCCGTTGGAGTTGTCAGTAAATCCTAGCTACGCCGAACGCAACCCGGGCACCCTAAGTGAGTGACCGGGGTTCGTTCCAGGCTTAGACAGGGGGAAAGTATGACCAAGCGATGGGATCACTGAAATATGCAAAGCGCATACTTTTATACTAATATATATTATAATGTATGTATACTATATTATAGTAACATAATAAGTATATTTGCAAAAATACTTTACAATAGTGTATTGTACCGATTGTACATAATTTAAAGAATTTGGAATGGTGTTAGATCCAGTGGCAGGGGTTCTCATAGCTTTTGTGATGAGGGTTGATATTTTCTACCTATTTCGAAAAAATATTTTGTAATGTAATGGTCAGTGAAATAGATAATTTTTTGGGCCTTAGGGGTTATTGTTTCAATTTTCCACCAGTTATTGGCACAAATTTAAAAATAAATACCTAAGTGAGATGATATTTACGAGCACTCAATGTTAAAAGATTAAAAAGAACGCACCTGCTGATAATGATTATGGAATGGTCGAAATTCGATGTATTGAAGATGTTAAAAAAATATTTTTTTATGATTCGGAACCATATCCCAATGAGGAACTATAGTACAAATTGAAAGAGTTACCAGAGGACAGGTAAATAATGACGAATGGAAGGAGTTTCACTTGAATTATTAAAATGCGGATTGATGGGTAGATCGCTAATAGATTACGTGGAAACAACAAATAAGGGATAAATAAATAATTTACGGTTTTTTTATGGTAACTTGTATAATAAATATGTACTATTATTACCTATGTAGAGTGAGGCTTTTCTTCCATAAGACTGTTTTCCGTGGGGTGTTTGTACGCCTATTATTATTAAATAACATTTTTATTCAATTTTCTTAATTCGGTACAACTTCTAAATTACATTAAAATTGGAACAAAACTAGCAAAAATTGTTTAGATAGTGTAATTTTTCAAAATAGAAATTGATGGAAAAATGTGTTGCCAGAGACACATCGGGTACCTACTAATAATTGTAATCATCGAGCGGGTCTCAATTCAAAATTCGTAGAAAGGTTTATTTTAACTGTGATACCGAAAAATACTTGGAGGCATTTCTTAATCCTTTTAGGATTAGGGCAATGTCTAGCTTGGGGCCTGGCTTTAAGACCCAGGTGATCAGTGTGGAATTAACAATGTACCCACGTCCCGTTAAACGTTCATTACCTATTGAGATCCCATGTAATGAGACTTGCTTTCGTAGAAAGTCGTTTTCAGATCACCTACTTAGTAGAAAGGCCTTCATATTATCTATGATTACCATTTAACGAGAATGTCAGACTACTTTGACTTTAAGGTGATCAGCTTAAAAGTGGCCACTGATTATCCAATTACCTGTCAATTCCACGTAAAAGGGCAGAGCGCACATTGAAGTGGTATAAGTCACAGGTAGAGCGCACGCTTCAATAGCACCACTACAAAGCTGATTTTTGGAAAACCCCTTTTTCTTCGAATATAATCATTTTTAAGGGGAGTAGGAACAAATTTGTTTCGTTTACGAAAGGTCTTATAAACTAGAACTTAGAAACTTTTCTTCATAAAACCTTTACTTTTCGAGATAAACAGAAAAATCCGTTAAAAGTGTCAATTATGTCTGGTCATTTGCCGTGAAAAAAATTAAAATAAAATTCATATCTCAAAACTTAGAGGTTCTACATATGTGCAAATAGAGTTTTCGTTAATGATACCAGTTGGAAATTCCCGCTTTACCAATCTGGGTAAAGTTTATTCATCAACAAACTTAAAAAAAAGTGTATTAATGAACACAATTTTGATAAATTGAAATCTCTCAACAGGAAGGTGCCTTTTTGGGCGAAATTAAAAAAAGAAGGTTAAAGTAATAGATGTTGAATATTTAAGTTAATATTAAAGTTTAGTATTTATAGCTGTAGTCGTTTTGGAGAAAATAGGAAATTAAGAAAAGTTGAAAATGTACAGAAGTACATTGGCCGCTTCGCAGTTGTTTTATAAAAAAATGTATTTGAAGGAAGTTGCAAGTTGCAACTATTGAAAATATTAGTTCAGATATGAAGTTTAGTTGGAATGCTCCAGCCATTTTGGAAAAAATGGAGGAAAATTAATATTTCACAAGATTAAATTGCCCTTTAGGGCCGTTTCAGACAACACAAGTATATAAAAGAGATTGTAGGCATTGAAAAGTTTGGTTTAGATATGAATTTTAATAGAAATTGCTAATAAATCACAAGAAGCAATAAAAGTAGAAAACCAAAATGTGACAAGTGTAAAGGGTACAAAGGTATCTACTGTGGAGAAAATTTGTCGAAAGTATTTAGTATTCAACATTATATTACATCTTCGATAGCAAAATAAATATTTAAACTTTTAAAGATTTGTTTAACCGGATTTTGAAAAAAAAAAAACACCAAATAGCCGAAAACCGACAAGTGTACAGTGCGATCCAGTGCCCTTCAGAGAAGTATTAGTCCAACTTTTTTGGAAAACTTTTCATAGACACAGGTTTTTAACTGTAACTTGCCATCTGCCATCATTAACCGCTAACGAAGGATTATCATGAAATGAGGCAATATGTCCTCCAGAAGGACCCAGGACCGAATTATGTGGGTACAGGTAGCCGGGACCTAATTGATAAGCGTCATAGAAGGCAGGTCAACTTCTACGTTAACGATGGATATTCCCTATAAAAGGGTGGTTTTAGAAGAAAAGAGTTTAGTTCGCAGCGTGATTCCTTTATGGTCCGAGCTTTTGCTTCGTGTGTTTCTTTGCGTAACTTTTACTTTTTGAAACCATGAGTTCTTTGAAGAAGTTGTCTATTGGTTGTTGTACGTACTACAACTGTAGCAGTTCGAAAAAATCTTCGGGTGACTTAAGTTTTTTCAAATTCCCTATTGGTGACAGAGCTCGCTGTGAAAAGTGGGTTACCAATTGTGGAAATAGTGAGTTACTGGGTTTATTTTCGGACGACATTCTCTTATTAAGTAATCACGTGGTATGTGAAAAACATTTTGCTCCGGAAGAAGTGAGGCACTGCACTAACGGAAGAAAATTACTCGCAGGGTTTTCCGTACCTAAAATCATTGAATGTACCGATAAAATTGATGTCTTCGTCTTGTCTGTCGAATCTTTGTTTGAATTTTGACAAAGGTTTTATAAATCTGCCCAAAGCATTTTTTAAACTTTTAATATTTATTCTGTCGTTGAATAGGTATAATAAAGTTTAATAACATTTTTGACCCAATTTTCTTTGCAGGACACTACACTCTTCTTTTATTTATTTGTTTGATATATTTTTAATTACAGATAGTTATTAAACTATTTGTTTATTTCTGACACTACTTCTCTGTCGATTTTTTCTTTAATTATTGACAAACTTTAATAAAGTTTATAACATTTGTGACTAAATTTTTCCTGAAGAATTTACACTTGAATTTTTTTTGTCTACGTTTTTATGGAAAACCCCATTTCTTTTACGAATTATCTCAGTAATTAGTAAGTCTAATAAATGGAAAATATTGTTACAAAAATTTTTAGCTGCAATAAACCCATATCTACTTCTATCTACTCTACTACGATTGTACTTCCCTCCACAGACCACACCCACGCCATAATTTGCAAATATCATACGTATTAGCGTTGAGTAACAATGCTTTTCCCTATGTATCTTCACGCAAACATTATTTATTCATTACTGAACGTCTATATCCGTGAATTTAAATACTTTGTCAGTTATTGGCAACAACGCGATGTCCCCGAGGTAGTAATCGATAAGTACCGAAAATGTTACCTGTATTTCGCTATACTGATTAGTACTATTTCTGGGGGGCAGATGGCCAGTAGAATCTCGGGGGAAATTTTCAACGATGAATTTTAACATTGCTTTGCGCCTCTTTAAAACCTTTACACTCAACGGTATATATAATAGTGAAGAAAAGGTGTTTCGATTTTTCTTTCATGGCTAAATATGACAAATTAAAAGGAAATTGAGATATAATAGTCTATAATACGTAAAATGGGTAAGAAGTAGGTACTCTCAAGTTTGAGTATGGCCCCTTTTGATGTATTCAACTTTTGTGGATATTTTATATGATGACCCTGTTGAGGACCACATTTCTTTTTTAATAAGATTAATTTTAAAAAAGTACTTTACGATTAAAATATATCATGAAATGATAAAAAAAAAGTTAAATGTCACAATAAAATAGGGTAAGATGCATTTGAACAAACTTGATCTTGTTGCGTAAACAAAAAGAACTAAATTTTTTACTTCCTCAATTTGCTTCCTTTTGACCCTTATTGTTAATACGCCTATGGACAACTGTTTTGTTGCCTATCAAAATTCGTTAACAGCACGATGTCAGCAGCTTCCACAATGTAAACAAATAATACTTTCTTATGAGAACGCTGGCTCTAGTTATATTAATTGCCTGTGCTTTCACCTCATTTTATGTAAGGATAACCTTCAGCCTTTAGAAAGCAACTCATTAAAAACTGAACTACTCCAAACGCCGGATCGTTTCCTCCAAAGTTCCTTACCTCTAAAGATAGCAGCCACAGTCAGATATCTCCCATGTCTCGGATCACAGGCGGCCATCATGTTCTTAGCGTCAAACATCTGTTGGGTAAGCTCTGGTACAGATAAAGCCCGGTACTGCTGGCTACCTCTGGACGTCAACGGTGCGAATCCGGTAATGAAGAAATGAAGACGGGGAAACGGAACCATGTTGACGGCTAGTTTACGGAGGTCAGCGTTCAACTGACCAGGGAATCTATGGAGAACAGCGGAATTCTTTCATTAATTAGGCAAAAGGTAGTGAAATGTCAAATTTGGAAGATTTTAATTAAAAGTTGTATAATTGCAATAAACTAACTAGAATTCTTACACACCTTAATTCAAATGCACTTTACCTGAGACATGTGGTGACCCCAGACATGGTCAACGAAACGAGATGGTTCAGATCCCCGTAAGTTGGCGTAGTGAGTTTTAGAGTCCTAAAGCAGATGTCGTAGAGAGCTTCATTGTCGATACAGTAAGTCTCATCAGTATTTTCTACCAATTGATGTACACTGAGGGTAGCATTGTACGGTTCCACTACTGTGTCTGATACTTTCGGGGATGGTACAACTGAGTATGTGTTCATGATTCTGTCTGGGTATTCTTCTCTGATCTTTGAGATAAGTAAGGTACCCATACCTGGAAATGAGAAAGTAGTATTTAAGAGTTTTGTCACTGATTTCATGAAACAGTATTTGGTCAAGGGCGTGTTTTGATAAAAGGTATATACAGTAGCCGCCCGGTTATCCGGAATCGGGTTATCCGAAATTCGGATTACCCGAAACAGAATTAACTAGCGATTTCGCCGTATTTATCCCAAATGGTTGCAACTTGTCGCCGCATTATCCGAAATTGCACGTGTTTCTCCCTTATGCTTTCTTAGAAACCTTATGCTTTCTTAAATAAAAATAAAAATTGGTTTTGTTTTGGTCTCCCTAATACAGTCGAGATATTGCCAGTGTCAACTTGATTCTATCAATGGAACGATTTGGCAGTAAACATAAACCATAAAATATAAATATAAGTAATAAACGAACAAACCATATGTAAAAAGGGTTTATTTATTTTAATATGATGAATTCAGGAATATAATAATTAACCTCCGCATTATCCGAACTTTCAGTTATCCGAAATGGTTTGGGTCCACATTATTTCGGATAATCGAGCGGCTACTGTAGATGTATTTACCTCATTATTGTTACACAATGCCCGAGTAATCAGATTCTAAGAAATTTAAAAATTCAATATTTCACCAAAGACAAATCAAACATTTGGCAAGTCTAGTACACATCTTGTATTTCTAGAAATTATTCTAAACGTTTGTAAGATATATCTAAAGCTGTTAACTTACCAGATCCGGTACCGCCTCCCAGAGAATGTGTGAGCTGGAACCCTTGCAGGCAATCGCAGCCCTCCGCCTCCTTCCTGACAACATCCATAACGGAATCCACCAATTCCGCACCCTCCGTATAATGTCCCTTCGCCCAATTGTTCCCCGCGCCGGACTGGCCGAACACGAAGTTATCCGGCCTGAATAACTGACCGAACGGCCCCGACCTGACGGAATCCATGGTGCCGGGTTCCAGGTCGACGAGGATGGCTCGGGGCACATACTTGCCCCCTGACGCCTCATTGTAGTATACGTTGATCCTTTCGAGTTGGAGGTCGGAGTCGCCGTGATAGGCTCCGGTGGGGTCAATGCCGTGCTCATCGGAGATGATCTCCCAAAACTGGAAGTAGAATTTTTGATTGGTGAAAATAATAACTACTTTGAATTTTACATCGATGAGGTGAATCCAATGAACAATTTGAAAAAAGGAAGAACTCAATTTGTTGATAGATAAACTTTTTATAGGTACTACCTAAAAAGTATTGGTTTACAGGGGTAGAGTAAAAAAGAAAATTATTTATATCTACTATGTACCTTAATTTCATACAAAACAAAGTTCATTTGTTAAAAAACAAAGACAAAAATTGAAATTCAGGAAATTTGCGAGTAATAACGTTATCTTGTTTTTTGGAGAATAAATAGAAGTTCAATTAGGTTTTCTTTTCTGGAAGAAATTGAAATGTACGGCAATTTTCAAAAACACCGAAATAAGGTTAGTTTTCTCAAAAATAATCGCAAAAATTATAATTGGCATCAAATTCTAGAAAATTTGGGGCAGATTAAAAGAAGCTGTGCTCTTTGAGGAAGGTTGAAAACGAGTTCTTTTTTTGAGTAGAAGGAGAAGTTAAATGTCTGGTTTTTACAGTCAAGAATGCACATCCTTGCCCTACCTCTTATAATAATGTAATTATTATAGGACCGATTTAAAGCAAAACGACCCAATTAAAATACATAACCTTGACGTTACTCTTTACACCACAGTCCCTATTCTCGTTCTTGCCAAGAACTGATTTTACTGTCCCTGAATTGGTTTCAGATTAGTTCATTGGGATGGTTGAACACAATAATGGATAGTCATTGGGTCAGTTCAATACTTATTGGAAGTAGAAATGCTTCTGCACACACTCAGTCAGATTCAAAATTAATTCGACGCAATTTTGACTAATGACTAATTTTAAATAAATGGAAGACCTTGCATGGAACTTTCGACAATTGTTATACCTTAACGACATCACAGGATGACATTTTCAAAAAAGTTGTACATTACCATAACACCAACATGAAGTTTAAAATGTAACTGTACATGTGGAATTCAGTTAGGGAATTTACCTATGAACTATGACAAACATGGTTTGACATTTTTAAAGAAGTTGCAGTGATGTTGAATCAGATCTGATGCTTTACAAGAAGCCGAGAAGTTCGTGAAAAATTTATGGAATCTTATGCAATGTGAAAAAACTGCTTTCATATAAACCAGCATACTTTCTTATGGGCCCTTGTCCATAACATACTATTACATTAAACATTAAACTACATGGAGTTAATATCAGGTCTATAGACCGAGTAGTCAAAAACGATTAATCCGATACCATGTTAAGTTTGGTTTTCCCTTACTAGCCAGTCATATATAACAAATGTAGGAGAGCGAATTATAAGCGAAGAATACTTTGTAAAGTTCGCTTTGCACACCCATGAGACCATCACTGACAATTGCAATACTTCCACATTCAATATACAAGAATTTTTGCAAAACAAGGAATTTTTAATAAAATCCTACATTTTGAAAATGAAACTATACCTACCACCTTCGGGATAGCAACCTTCATTTCGCTGGCGTTTAGTGGTTACATTAAAATTACTATCTACTTTTCAAATTTAATAAAAACCTAATTATTAATAAATGGATAAAAAATAAATTAGCAGATCCACAAAATTTCCATTTTTATCGCACTTGGCGATATTGTCGAAATTGGATTAGAAGTTTTTGAAGAAGGGCTCCCTATAGATTACATTGCTTAGCATGTTATCCGAGACCCTAAATAGGACCTTGGCACCGGGCCAGAATCCTACCCTGATCGATCAGAGGGGATACCAGTCCCAAGCAGGTGTGGCAAGGGAGGGTCAAACGTCCGTAATGGAGAAATATAGGGAGAGTCAGGCGATGGGAATGATTAGTCATTTGTAAAAGCGATAGTTTATTGATTTATGGAGAAATTTCAAACTTTCTCGAAGCGTCTAAATCCTTCTCAAAAAGGCGTTCACATAAAATGGCCTAAAGGCGACCACTCGCCAATAGTTCATAAAATTTAAGACACTTTTATGTAAAATTAGAAAACCCACATTTACTTATCGGGCTTATCCCTAATTGCAGCATTTCTAATATATCTCTAAATATGATTCTGACGTCATCAAAATGACGTGCATCGGGATTTGTTTTGAAAAGAGCATACTTGAAAATTTTCCGATTTTAATCTGCCATAAGAAAAAAAATAGTGTAGAAACAGTTGCCATGGTTAGACGTTATGGTTAGAATTCTGACGTCACACTTTCCTCGCGTATTGTGAACGGTCCACCGGAGCTTTTAGTTAGTTACAAGCAGAGTTGCGAGATTTATACGGAAGTACTGAACGCGCAGTGACTGACAAGTGACGGTCGTCTTCGATTGTTTGGGTCGCGGTAGAAACGAATGGTAGTTATAGCGTCACCACGGAGCAGGCAACCGACAATACAAAAACAATTGTAGAGTCCACTCACTTTAAGAAGAACCGTGGCGTTGAGTTTCACGGAGATATATTCCGTCGGCTATGTTCCATTTTCATGGTTTCATGTAATTCACCCTCCCACCACTGTTTATACACGAATTACATGAAACTATTGAAACCGAACATGGCTGACGGAATATATCGGGTGTTTTTTTAAATTTCACCTTATAGTAGGCTGTGGATAGTGTTTGTGAATGCGCCTTACTAAAAATGTTACAATTGACATAACCTCACTTTTTTAATAAAAATTGAAACTGCTCCAATCGGTTAATAATAGCTTTGTTCGTAGAGCTAGTTTCCAACTGTTTGTAATTTGATGAATGTGCGCATGTGCGGTCCCTGACTGGTTTGAAACGATTGCTGATTTTTTCGTTCTACGAACGGTTTTTGTTGACAAAATTTACAGATTATTGAGGTTAGATTTTTGTGACAGCTATTTACCTATGGATTTATTCTGCGACCACAGACTGCGACTACAAACAAAAAATCAACATGAACGGTAAGTTATTACTTTACCATTTATTATAATTTTCATCTGGTTACTTTATTTAAGGTGAAACAGAAGAACAAATCTTTATTATTCATGAACAGAGCGACAGATTTGACCGGGAGGAAAAATCTATGAGTTGGAGTAGGCATGCAAGTTTGCTTCTGTTGGATTTGTATAAGAAATACAAGAAGGAATTAGGAACCCTAAAAATTAGAAATTACAAGAGAATGTGGGAAATAATTTCTCACGAAATTAACATATTAGGCATAAAAGCTACGCCCGCCAATTGTGAAAATCGTTGGAGAGTACTCGAACGGAATTATCGAAAATCTATAGATAATGTGAAGCAAACCGGGGCAGGAAGAAAAATTTTTGAATATCTGGAAGAAATGCAGGATATACTAGGAAAAAAGAGAAACATTTGCCCAGAGTTGTTAGCGTCCTCTTCTAACGTATATCAGTCGGAAGCAATATCAGTAAATGAAAAAGAAAATATCCTTGAAATGACAAATAATTCCTTGGAAACAACTGAAGTGCAAGAAGTTAAAGTGACAAAGGGGAAATCATTGGGGAGCACTACAATAAGAAAGTCATCTAAGAAGAAACCAAGAAATGTAGAGGTTTTGGAAAAAATAAGAAGCGATCGATTGCAATATCAACAGCACAGGCTGGAATTGGAGAGAGAAAAAATAGAGAAGATATCAAAAATAGAGGAAACCAAAATTGAACATAAGAAGCAGCGAAACAAGTTATTGGAAGAAAACAACAGATTGTTGCAGGAGCAGAATGAACTACTTAGACGTCGTTACACCTGAGTTAATGCATACCTATTTTCTGTGATTTACTATTAGTATGTAGTAGTACTATTGACTTTCAAGTTACCATTAACTAAACCTTTTAGAATAGTTTCGTTTCTATATTGTTTGAGTTTTCTATTATTTCGATTATCTATATATATTGTTTGTTAGATTATTTTTCTTTATTACAATTTAGTACCTTTAAGAATAGTTTCGTTTCTATATTGTTTGAGAGTTTTCTATTATTTTGAATATAATATAATATATTGTTTGTTAGATTATTTTGGTTTATTACAATTTTCTTTCTTTTACCTTTGGGTACCTTTTACCTTTTTTAGATACCTTTCTCAAGGTCCTTAATTTAAAGCAAAAAACAATCTTAATTTCATAAAAAAAGTTTTATTTCTTACGATCCGTTAATTAAATCACCTTTTATTAATGTCAGTCCATTTGTAAGAGATTTGCTACATGGTTTCTCTTATTGATGCCACCCTGGTCATCAGGTTCATTTTCTTCTGCATGGTCATTATCATTCAATACTTCATTCAATACAAGTTGTTCGAGAGGAACCTCCCCATCCAGAGCCAAATTGTGCAGTACACAGCAAGCTCTTATAAAATGAACCATCTCAGGAATGTTCCTTAATTTTAAGTGGTACAGCTGCCTAAACTTCTGTTTTAATATACCAAAACAATGTTCTATGATATATCTATTGGAAGTTAATTTTTTGTTGAAGTTTTGTTCTCTTCTTCCAAGATTTCCTCGATCTTTATAGGGAGTTAAAAGATGTGTCATGCAGGGATATGCACTATCACCCAGAAGGTAATAGTTCTGACACTTTGCTGCCAACGTTTCACATAAGGGTGATGTTCTCCAAACTCTAGCATCATGCACTGATCCTGGATATCCAATGAAAATGTCTCTAATTCGTCTTTGATGGTCACATACGGCTTGAAGCTGTAAAAGTATTTGGTCATACACATATTGCCAATAATTTAACAAATGGTATGTTACCTGAATCGAATAAAAGTGTTTCCTGTTTAAATATGAATCGGAATCTTCAGTAGGTTTGTCAATCCTAATGTGGCTTCCATCTATCACTCCAATAACACCAGGAAAATTATTGTTTCGAAAGTGTTCCTCAATCACAACTTTTTCCTCTTCTGTAGGCCACTTAATCACTTCTGGTGATAAATTACTTAAAAACAAGCCCATTTTCTGAACAATTTTGTGTAAAGAACTCAAACTGACATTAAAACGGTCTGCAACATCCCTAAACGAAGCTGCTTCATGCCCAGCAAACCAAAGAAATATTAGTGTGTATTGCCATGGACTTAGTTTTCCAAACTCTCCACTTTGATAATGGAAATATTGTGAGTCTTGAAATCGATCGGATATTTGTCTTGCGATTTCTTTGCTCACTCGAAAATGTTCAACAAAATCTTCATCTGAATAATTTCCCACAGTTTCTTCGACGTATTCTTCGTTTTTAGATTTTGATCGTCTTCCTAATACGAATTCTAACTCGTCATCACTTGAAGAAGTGAGGTCGTTTTCAAAATAACGCAACATATTTTTATAAACAACTAATAAAACATAAAACGTTTCATTTACTGTTCATTTACAAACGCGAATCTCGAAAAATAATTTAGGTTATATTCTCGTTACATTTCGAAGAAAGTGCTCTCTGCTTCTACGCAAGTCACAAACTTAAAATTTTTGTTATCATCAGGAAATTATTCTGACGGTTTCAAACCGATTAGAAACCACTTGACATACTTCTACGAACACCAAATTGCTGAATTAAAGTTGGAGATTGTCGTTCTACGAACGGATATTTTGAACTGCGCACGCTTCGGGCGATTTCTGATAGTTTCAAACCGCTCTACGAACAAAGCTAATCTCTTGAAGAATACAGCTCACTCATCTACGCCTAATTAATAGAGCCAAGCTGTCTTTTTCAAGACACTAGTAACTGATTGGAGCAGTTTCAATTTTTATTAAAAAAGTGAGGTTATGTCAATTTTGACATTTTTTAGTAAGGCGCATTCACAAACACTATCCACAGCCTACTATGAGGTGAAATTTAAAAAAACACCCGATATATCTCCGTGAAATTCAATGAGGTTATGTCAATTTTGACATTTTTTAGTAAGGCGCATTCACAAACACTATCCACAGCCTACTATGAGGTGAAATTTAAAAAAACACCCGATATATCTCCGTGAAATTCAATGCCACGGTTCTTCTTAAAGCGAATGGACTCTAGCACGAGTTCTACTAAACAGCTAGCGCGGGGCGCGATAATTGGCCGTCCGGGTCGATCGGTTTTTCGGCGATCACACCTCTCATCACCGATTCAGCGCTTCGAGCGCCATAAGAAAGCTATGCTTCCAAAAACAAATCTCAAACGTTTTTCCGAAATAACCGGTTTCGCCGGCTGGTCTCCGACTCGACGTTAAAGTAGGCACCGTTACTACCGGCTACTTGTAATTATCGAGTTTGAATTAAATCCAACCAATTCTTAAACGGAGATCTGAAAATATGGACGGCCTTATCGAAATAACCGTTACTTTTACGTCACTTTGGGAGAGATAATAATGCCGGCCGGTCTCCAGTGACTCATCATCGTCGACTCATCGAGTCATCGATATTATTACTGGTTACATGGAATCATCGAGTGTTCGATCGAATTCAAATAATATTAAACTGATTATTAAACGAGAGTGGTGTAGTAAGGGCCCAACTGTGGGTATTTTTAGGAGACAAGATGGCCGAAATGGGGCAAGGCAAAATCGTTAAGTATATCGATCCAACTAACTTTAGCTCCTATCTGGTTGCCGCACTGGCCGGCCTGGATGTGTACGATTTCCCTCATGGCGATTGATTCGTGTTACTTGCAGATTACAAAATTTACCGTACTTTCGACACGCTTGACTCACTTGCAGCACAGAAACAGATAGAAAAAGGAAAAAGAGAAAAGGAAACGATGATGAATGAAGAGCCGCCAGAACGCGCGTAGCGCGTACCCCTTCCATCGCGCCCGCGAACCGAGCCGATCGTCAAATGGAGGAGAAATGTTTCCCCCGCCAAGCGACACAGAGACTTCACGCTCACAAGTATTACCGCGTGTCCGTGTTAATTTCATAAGCCGAGCGTAGCCGAAAAAATAATACTGTTTGCACGGGGAACATTCTGCGTTATTAAATATCTATTATCATTTATATTGATTAATATAAAAGCTTTTTATGTTAAAAATTGCATTGTATTTAGTTAAATAACAAAAAAGAAAAACTTCCAATTTAATTTCCATTCGTTGTTAACTTGAACCGCACATAACTAAAGTAATATTAATAATTTTAGTTATTATTAATAATTATTAGCGTTAAATTTATTGTTTGGTGTTAGCGGCAACCCAAATTTTGGTCTTCGGGGTATATGCGGATCGACCAACAGAGGGGAGAACGATCGTGTGTGACTACGGGGAATCCCGGAGAGAACGAGTAGAGAAGAAGGACTGAAGGACAAGAGGGTGAGGGGTGAGGGAATACGCGATTACTCACACTCACTTACTTTTTGCTTGTTGTTGTTCGGGTTGATTAGACGCAATAAATGCGGAATTGTAATGTCAAGTGTCAAGGATCTTTTATTTTAAAGATAGCGAGGTCTGAGTAAGAGATTGTTAATAAAGGCAAGAGTTACTGGGAGTCTCAAACACAATTTTGATCTAAATTACAACTCTGTAAATAATGACGGAAATGAGTTCCATTTTGTTACCCGGGACCCGGGAGGTTCTTGAGATCGCCGAATGTGAAAGCTCGGCTTCTTGAAATTAACACGGACACGCGGTAATACTTGTGAAGGTGACGTCTCTGCGTCGCTTGGCGGGGGAAACATTTCCCCTCGATTTGGCGATCGGCTCGGATCGTGGGCGCGATGGAAGGGGCACGCGCTACGCGCGTTCTGGCAGCAATATGAATATATGAAATATGAATATGAGATCACCGGCCGTTTAGGATTCTCGTCAATCGTCAACACAGATTAATATCGTCAATCGTCATTCTAATTCTCGGCACGACGAGTCACACTTTCGACTGGTCGGTCACTAGCACTAGGTAGGGGGGACGTGACAGGGTGACGACGTCACCAGGGCCGGGATGAGCGACTGTACTCACAACATCTAGGGTGATTTTTAATGATTGTGATTATTTTTGTTATCTACTATTAAATTATTATACTAATAGACCCACGTTAAACTGTAGCTCCATACATAAGCAATAGCAATAATAATACCATTCAAAAGCAATAGCCAGGGATGCCCCCTATTGTGAATGTGATGTGGTCAAGTAGGAACTATTATAATATACATGTTATTCGAATGCCTTAATACACATAGTAACACACTATATGACAAATTATTATAAATTTCTCCCACACCGATTTCCTTTATCTCTATTTTAAGAGTATCAATATGAATATTTTAACATAATCGAAAATTTTATTATAAATATTGATATACGGATTTAGGAATGCAGATTGATAAATATTAGATATAGTCATTAGATAAACTGATATCCAAGAATAGAATTAGAATCGAAATATAATAAGTCAAATCAACTTTACTGTTCTCTAAATAGAGAACGAGAATATATATTGTTAATTATATTACTCATAGTCAATACATATATTACAATAGTCAATATATTACTATATTGACTATTGTTGAATATGTGTTGTTGACAATTTTGACTACAAACCCTCTCACTTTGCGGATATTACCTAATTCATTCTTTTAAATAGTGCCTTCTGTAGTTGTACTCACACATTTCTGTTACTCAGACACCAAATTTCTGAATTCAGTGATTAAATTCACAATTTCACTCCTTGTGTTTCTTATTCATAGTTGGAAGGAATATAAAAGCAAAGTTAAATAACAGTAGTTTATTTGGTATGTATTGAAAAACAGATATTAAATTAAAAATTGAAATCCATAACTTATTTTATTTACTCATACAAATGCTCAAAAGGGAATGTGAAAACTATACAAAAACAGACAAGGTACAAAAAACAAACAGTACCTATTATCAGAATTCAAAGAGAATAAAGAAAAAGCGATTTTAAACATGCGTTCATGTGTGTACTCTTAAATTAGTTCTCGTCAACCTCGGCCTCTTGATCTTCATCAAACTCCACGTCTTCGTCGGCCGTCGCCTCTTGGTACTGCTGGTATTCGCTGATCAGGTCGTTCATGTTGCTCTCCGCCTCGGTGAATTCCATCTCGTCCATGCCCTCGCCGGTGTACCAATGCAAGAAAGCCTTGCGCCTGAACATGGCGGTGAACTGTTCTGAGATGCGCTTGAAAATCTCCTGGATGGCAGTCGAGTTACCAATGAAAGTGGCGGACATCTTCAGCCCTCTGGGGGGGATGTCGCATACCGCCGTCTTGACGTTGTTCGGGATCCATTCGACGAAATAGCTGCTGTTCTTGTTCTGGATGTTCAGCATCTGCTCGTCGACCTCTTTCATGGACATGCGACCTGCAAAAATTCTATAGATGTATCCAGCTCTAAGGATATGATAATAGGAAAAACGCAATTGATCAAAACATTTTAGATATAAATTTAACTACTTTTCCCTTTCTTTTGATGTTTCCAAAGATTTTCATCATCCAACTTTGGGACAAATACAAACAAGTGGGCGTGCATGTGCAAGACTTTATGCAAATATTATAATACACTCATCTTTCTGACACTCTTGGGTCATAAATTCCTTTCACCCACAGATGAGTAGTATATCCAGACCCGTTTAATTACAAGATAATATATTGCGAGGATAATATCACATTTTAAGCATTTTTTTACACTGCTGCATTAATGGAATTGCTCTCTTAGGATTTACATGTATATTGAAATTAGTGCTTTCGATGCATCGACTTTCGATAAGAGTGACATCAATTCCTATCTTTTCAACTTGACATTTGTTTGTTTACATTGCACTTTGTGAAGTATTTTAGAACAAAATAAAAAAGGACAATAGTTAATAGATGATGTGCAAAGTATATAATAGCGAAGAAAATAAAATAGGGTAACATGCATTTGAACAAACTTGACCTTGTTGCGTAATGAAAAAGAACTAAATTCTTTAGTTCCTCCATTTGCTTCCTTTTGACCCTTATTGTTGATATGCCTATGGACAACTGTTTTGTTGCCTATCACAATTCGTAAACAGCAGCAGTATGTAAACAAATAACACTTTCTTATGAGAACGCAGGCTCTAGTTATATTAATTGTCTATGCTTTCACCTCATTTTATGTAAGGAAAACCTGCAGCCTTTAGAAAGCAACTCGTTAAAAATTGAACTACTCCAGACGCTGGATCATTTCCTCCAAAGTTGCTTACCTCTGAAGATAGCAGCCACAGTCAGATATCTCCCATGTCTCGGATCACAGGCGGCCATCATGTTCTTAGCGTCAAACATCTGTTGGGTAAGTTCTGATACAGATAAAGCCCGGTACTGCTGGCTACCTCGGGACGTCAACGGTGCGAATCCGGAAATGAAGAAATGAAGACGGGGGAACGGAACCATGTTGACGGCTAGTTTACGGAGGTCGGCATTCAACTGACCAGGGAATCTATGGAGAACAGGAGAATTCTTTCATTAATTAGGCAAAAGGTAGTGAAATGTGAAATTTTGAAGATTTTAATTAAAAGTTGTATAATTGCAAGAAACTAACTACAATTCTTACACACCTTAATTGAAATGCACTTTACCTGAGACATGTGGTGACCCCAGACATGGTCAACGAAACGAGATGGTTCAGATCCCCGTAAGTTGGTGTAGTGAGTTTTAGCGTCCTAAAGCAGATGTCGTAGAGAGCTTCATTGTCAATGCAGAAAGTCTCATCAGTATTTTCTACCAATTGATGTACACTGAGGGTAGCATTGTACGGTTCCACTACAGTGTCTGATACTTTCGGGGACGGTACAACTGAGTATGTGTTCATGATTCTGTCTGGGTATTCTTCTCTGACCTTTGAGATAAGTAAGGTACCCATACCTGGAAATGAGAAAGTAGTATTTAAGAGTTTTGTTATTCATTTCAAGAAACAGAGACAGATTATCAAACATTTTGCAAGTCTGGCATTCTAATGAAAGACGTACACATCTTGTATTTCTAGCAATTATTCTAAACATTTAGAAGACATATCCAAAGCTGTTAACTTACCAGATCCGGTACCGCCTCCCAGAGAGTGCGTGAGCTGGAACCCTTGCAGGCAATCGCAGCCTTCCGCCTCCTTCCTGACAACGTCCAGAACGGAATCCACCAATTCCGCACCCTCCGTATAATGGCCCTTCGCCCAATTGTTCCCCGCGCCTGACTGGCCAAACACGAAGTTATCCGGCCTGAATAACTGACCGTACGGCCCCGACCTCACGGAATCCATGGTGCCAGGTTCCAGGTCGACGAGGATGGCTCGGGGCACGTACTTGCCCCCCGACGCCTCATTGTAGTAGACGTTGATCCTTTCGAGTTGGAGGTCGGAATCGCCGTGGTAGGCTCCAGTGGGGTCGATGCCGTGCTCATCGGAGATGATCTCCCAAAACTAGAAGGAGAATTTTTGATTGGTGAAAATAATTACTTTCAATTTTACTTCAATGAGGTGAATCCAATGAACAATTTGAAGAGAGGAAGAACTCAATTTGTTGATAGATAAACTTTTTATACCTAAAAAGTATTGCTTTACAGGGGTAGAGTAAAAAAGAAAATTATTTATATCTACTATGTACCTTAATTTCATACAAAACAAAGTTCATTTGCTAAAAAACAAAGACAAAAATTGAAATTCAGAAAATTTGCGAGTAATAACGTTATCTTGGTTTTTTGGAGAATAAATAGAACTTCAATTCGGTTTCCTTTTCTGGAAGAAATTGAGATGTACGGCAATTTTCAAAAACACCGAAATCAGGTTAGTTTTCTCAAAGATAATCGCAAAAAATGTAATTTGCATCGAATTGTAGAAAATTTGGGGCAGATTAAAAGAAGCTGTGCTCTTTGAGGAAGGTTGAAAACGAGTTCTTTTTTTGAGTAGAAGGAGAAGTTAAATGTGTTTTTTACAGTCAAGAATGCACATCCTTGCTTTACCTCCTATATTGTAATACCTGGAAGTAAACATAAGCAGCGTTGGTAGTTAAAACGAATGATGGGCTGGTTACTTGTAGAATTGGTGCTACTTTTAGATTAAAGTTCGATTTACAGAACATTTTGCTCGCCTGCAGGTGCCAGATCTGAGGGTTTACTCCTTTAAGTCCCAAGTAGTTAATGCTAAGGAGGGTTCATAAAATATCTTGGAAACTATTATTTTTAAGTACCAGTAATCTTCAACAAAGTAATCTGATGTTTTAAAAGAAGTTGAGGAGTCGGTCAAAACTTAGAATTTGCAGAGTATATATGGAACTTACAGTGATTGCGAAGGAGTGATGACATTTTAATAGTAGTAGTTTAATAGTAATTGTCTCAAGAACATATAAGGAGTTCTGATACTGAGGAATCTTACAATCTGAATGAACTGCGAGTTGCGACATCCTTAACAGAGCTGCAAGTATGTATTCTAGGGAATATGTAACTTAATCTAATCTAATAAAAACTTTCAGGTTTGTTACAACCAGTTCTGTCACAAATATAGTGAAGAATTGTCACTGAAACTGAATTTTTAATGCGCATATGCCAACAAAATATTTATCCAATATTAGTTCTGTTTGAACATACAATATGTTCTATTTGAACAGATACAAAACACAAAATCTCACAAAACATTGAAAGGGCTTGCCGAGCCTAGAGTTGTTTAGTTGAACCCTTATCAGAAGAATAAACTGAACAATTAATTGAATTGAACATGTGTCATCACAGATTAGTCTTTTGAATCGTTTCAGTTTTTACAATTACTTCTTTCGCCAATCAAATTCCTACTAAATTCCATTACCTCTACCATACAGAAAAAATTTCAATCTAAGAGATTTGCCCGCTTCTTCTAACATACAATGAAATCTAACTTAATAAGGTGTTGCTTTGTCTTTACTCCAATCAGAATACTTCCTTTTAAAAGCATGATGCTTGCTTATTGCCAGTTATGCGGTGATGAATCCTCGGGTGTTGACTGCCAGAGCTGTCTCGCCATCTTTTTGGGGACCTGTCAACTGGTCTTTCTTGTGGATTGTTATATTTTACAAACTTGGCTATACGGTCCTCAACCATCCTGGACATGTGCTGGTTCCACTCTCGTCTGCGCTTTCTTATCCATCCTACTATGTCTTCAGTATTACGTTTGGCCGATATCGGAGCTTCTCTGTCCATTATCTTTTAGTGTAAAGCCTTATCTTTTAGTGTAATGGTTCCAAGAGTTTCCGTTTCGGTAGTTCCAAGGAGTCTTTGATTATACTATTTCGGCACCGTATGTCATTATTGGCCGTACACAGTTCTAGTAAATTCGCGATTTGCAGCTTAAGCTTTGTTACGTTACCATTTTCTTCAATCTCATTTTCGTTGTATTAATTAATTACGTTTGATTTTATTTGCGCGTTTTGCGATTCATTTCATGGGCTTAGGGTTTAGGAGTGTTACGGCCCTTGGGAATTGGGTTTCATCGTGGGAACTGCAATTGGCACGGTATTGGTCGAGATATGAATTCGAGAGCAAAGAGGGGGTCAATCTGGGAGAGGGTAAGAGAGGATAAGGACTCACCAGTTAGTTATGGATTATAACTCACGTTCATATTTAAAGTGGTAGTATTCTATTTATTTATTTATTTATTGCCCGTGGCAACCAAACAAACAACCTACTTTAACCAAAATGTAAAAAAGTCACTGTCAAGTCATCCTGACATTTATAGGGTACTGAGACGCAAGTAGCTTTGATTTGATCATAAAGCTTATTAACTATTATTATCTCATAAAAAAACGATTTCTTTCACTTGTCGGATAAAACATTGTATGCCACTCGCGTGTTATGTTTCCTAAGTCACTTGAGAATTTATACAATCTTCTCGCGTGACTTATTTTCAACATACACTAGTATCATAAATAACTATTGTTTAATCGATCGATCAAACAAAAAGTATTTGTTTGTATTTGTCAAGACTGTTGAAAGTGGATTTGGTAATTCACCGATTTGTCATTGTTTTAGTTAGGGTACGAACATACCGAAGATACCTCGATGTCGCGGTCGATGTCGCGGTCGATGTCGCGGTCGATGTCGATGTGAGGGTGAACATACCGAATATGCTTTTCCTTTCAGTGTTCCTTGCAGTCTACTCGGGGAACGACGGGAACGTTGTTTATTGATTTGTCTATTTATTAAAAAGTAGTGAAATAATGTACAACAGCGATAGTAGTGACAGTGATTATGACATGTCTTCAAGTGCAAAGTGGTGGATTCTCTGTAATTCATCAAATCGCCAATTTAATGTTCATCCCATAAACCAGAAAAGACAATATTTAGGTGAATATCACCATCTCTTCAATGAGTTAAAACACCATCCAGATAAATTTTTTGCGTACATGAGAATGACTCTTGATACGTTCCAGTATATCTATGACAATGTAAAAACAAGAATTGAACTTTGCACATATAACAACTACCATACAAACCCTATTCTTGGCGAAGAAAAACTAGTAGTAACATTTTGCCGCAATCCTTTTCCACTCCCTCGCCAGAACATGTCTATTATGATGCTGTTTGTGCCGCTTATCCCAAACAGCAGGAGTACTGTATACCAAATCTATTAGTTCGTCTTTCATTATCTAGATTATCTAGTAACACCAATCCAAAAGTCTCAATACGTCGCAATGAGAAGGAATACGGAAATTCGCCCGTCTTCAGTAAATAAAATTGCCTTCCGTATCTCCCTCCAGCTAAATGTCACGTGGTTTGAAGAGCACCAATGAACGTGCGAGTTACATCGCGATCAACAGCTCGATCGCGATGTAAAACAAACTATTTTGATCTGGCATCGACCTCGCTGTAAACCGCCATGATAGGCGGCGAGGGTGAATGGGTGAAACATCTTTGGTATGTACGCTTTCATAAGAAAATAAAGGTTTGTTTCGACATCGACCGCGACATCGACCGCGACATCTTCGGTATGTTCGTACCCTTAGGGTTTGTCACGGTTAAGATTATATACCGAGTGTATTCGGTTGTAGATTTTAGGATTCACAAAATTGTATTTTCTTGTAACTGTATTCATTTGGATTCGCCAATTAAACCGCCTAAAATTCAATATTTTGCTTTTCTTTCTACCCGACCCAAGAGATCTCTCGTAGCTAGCCGGCTTTACTAATCGGCTCATTAGTAATCAGTAAAAGTTAAACTCGTAACAGCTTATATTCATCCATATCGGTTGCATAAGGTGTCTAGTTACAACTGCCACTTTGTTTGCTGCCTGATTTCTTCTTCGAATTATCCTGGAGCTAGTGATTCCGCACCATAGATATTCGATACTTGTTTCATACATGTATTTTTAGTTATCAGCTTGCCACCTAGGGGTTCTTTGACTATTGTCATTGTTTTGTCATGCTCACTGAAATGGCCATACTTAGTAACTCTGCTTGGGCATTGAACGCGTGAATCATTTTCTGAAGGATATCTTCGTAATCGGATATTAAAACCGCATTGTCTGCATAGCACAGGATGATTAATCGAGGTTGGCCCATACACTATCCCAGTCCTGTTTGCTTTATTGCTTCTATTAGTTGATCCATTATTAGGATGAAAAGAAGTGAGCTAAGGTTGTCACCTTGTCTTATGCCTGCTATTGTTTTGATTTGTCATATTAAGAGTGTTGTTGGTCTTATTTGGGTTTTACCAGGAAACTCCGCCGTTGCCTGGTCCCAAGTCCGGGATGAGAAAGGAGGGTTCCTAGGTGAGGCTAGTGACCTGCCTTGAGTAAAAAGTCATACTGCTCATAGTGTAGTCTTTACGAAGCCAGTGTAACAACCAAGCTTATACGGGTATCGATCAATAACAACATATACGGCATGCTCGATACATGATATGTGAACTCGTCCTGTAAAATCCTCCCATTCCAGTTCCACGCCGAGCAAGTCACACGCCTAAATATTGTCAATAGTTTACTTTTCTCGCTTGTGCCGTAGTGTATTCATAAACGTTTTGGACGACTGGATCCTTCCTAGAACGTCTCGAACACGTGTCTTCAGTCTTTTACCAGTGTTGGCACGGTTTACATCATCGAGACAGGTTATAGAGGTATTTTGTTTGTTTTTAAGTTAATTTCATAACCATATAATTTGCCGTTCGTTTTTATATTTATAATAATAATTAATTGTAATCGGAATGGCCTTTTGGAGACCGTGGGCGACAGAAACAGTGCGAGTTGATGTGGACTACTCAACCCTCTTGCTCTTCCTCGTCTCCTTCTTGGGAGTTTGCAAATAAGGATCTACATCCTCAATTACAAACAGTAATTTTAAATATGTTTAAGCGCCTGCAACAATGACACCCCGAACAATCGGTTCGCTGTTTAATTTTAGAAATTTCAGACTTGACATTAATTCCATATTCTTCAATTTATAAAATAATTCAGCGAGGAATTGTAGTTCATCATCAAAATAGATTAGGTAAACAAAAGAAGTTCAAAGCATTAGATGACGCTGCTAAAGACGTTATATGCAGAACCGTTTACGATTTTTATGCTAGAAACGAGGTGCCCACTTTACAATCAATTTTTCAAAAATTACAGTCTTTTGAGGAATATAAATATAAATCTTTAGACACTTTGAGGTCAATTCTGTTAAGTTGCGGATTTAAACACAAAAAATTAGATTCTCGAATGGTCATCATGGAGTCACCTCGTATTGTTGCTTGGCGTCAGGATTATTTGAGACAAATTAGGTCATTTCGGGAATCAGGGAGCAACATTGTATATTTAGACGAAACATGGTTTGACACCCATGAAGTAATTCAACGTGGTTGGGTTGATGACAGCAACAACTGTAAATTAAATACACCCAGTTCTAGGGGAAATCGGGTGGTAATTTTACATGCAGGAAACGAAAACGGTTTTGTGCCTAATGCTTTGCTTCTTTCCGCCAAGAATATCGATAAGAGTTTCGCCGATTATCATCAGGATATGGATGCCGAATTGTTTGAAAAGTGGTTTAAGATCGACTTCTGCCCAATATTCCTAATAATACAGTTATAGTTCTTGATAACGTTTCATATCATTCTCGTCAAAGTAATAAAATTCCTAATAGTAGTTCCAGAAAATCACTTATCATCGAATTTCTTCATAACAAAAATATTCCTATAGCTTCAAACATCCGTACAAAAAAACAGCTTCTTGAAATGTTAAATCGGGTACTTTCAAAAAGGAGTATGCTGTTGATGAGCTTGCTAAGGATAAAGGTCATTGTGTTCTTCGACTACCTCCCTACTACTGTATTTTTAATCCCATAGAATTAATTTGGGCTAACGTCAAGGATCGCTTGCGGAAAACAAACCACAGTCCTACTTTCACTAACATTGTTTTTGAGAACATTGAAACCGTTTTTAGGGATGATTCTTACAAACAAATTTGGCAAAATTGCGTTTCACATGTAATTAAAAAAAGGGGAAGAATATCACGTTTTACCACCTATTAATCCCATTGTCATTCGTCCCGGCTCCAATCTTCTTCTGAAGATTACGATTAATTATTTAATGTTTAAACCCAATTATTTTACAATAATTCATGTAAAATTTTTCTATGAAATTTTACTGACTAAGTGAATAAAAAATATTCCGCGCGCCTATGGAGGCGGCTCGTTTATGTTTTTATCTCTCGTCGGCAGCCCGTTGTGTTACACTGGCCTCATAAAGACTATACCAGAAACACAGCCTCGGAATTAGGACCGATTAAAAGGAAAACGACCCAATTAAACTACATACCTTGACGTTACTCTTTACACCACAGTTCCTATTCTCGTTCTTGCCAAGAACTGATTTTACTGTTCCTGAATTGGTTTCAGATTAGTTCATTGGATGCTTGAACACAATAACGGATTTCACTGGGCCAGTTCAATACTTATTGGAAGTAGAAATGCTTCTGCACACACTCAGTCAGATTCAAAACTAAGGTCAATTTCACTCGCGGTGAGACTAAACCATGTTGCCATATCAATTTCCTCCAGCCAGCCAGATATGATAGAGCTCCGCGGCGGACCGGGGAAAGAGGAAACCGATTTTAGTGGCGGGTAAAATATTGCTCATTCTGAATGAAAATTATTATAAAATGTATCGTCGAAACCAAATGAAAGAAATTGGAATCATTCAGATTATAGGAAAATCCTTAATAAAAAGGTTAACTGGTAAATTTCCACACCACCTATGAGGTATTACCGTGGCGCGTTGTCATTTTTTACAACCCAAATAAAAAAAATTCTTAACAGAACATATTATAACAAATTATAAAGAAACAGATTATTAACAAAATAAATGTTCAACAAAATAAATAAATTCTCAAAAAATAAATAGAATCTCTATAAAATAAATAATTACACTGCGTTCTCATATAAAACAAAAAATAAAATAAATTAAACATGAAAGCGGTTCTGTTACTCTTTCTATTCGTGGGTGCAATTCCCAGAATTTTTCCTCGTGTTGGATAGGTACATTTTGTCCAAGCATCAGCTGTAACAGCACTTACCGCATTCTCTAAAAGAAATTTGACATCCGCTATGTTAAATGTGACGTTTTTTCTCGCCACTTCACCTTTTATCTGCGCCCAAATTAATTGGATCGGATTTAATTCACAGTGATACGGTGGTAATCTTAAAACTGTAAACCCTCTTTCCCTTGCGCTTTCATCCACGATTAATTTCAAATAATTTTGCTTATGTTGTCGAGGTCGAGCGATTCGAAGCAATTCCGGTTTAAGCAAGTTATCGTCGCAGGCAAAATTTTTTAATCGCAACCAATCGAATATTTGACCTTTTTTCCACGTTGATGTAGGAAGTGGTTCTGCGCGACGACTGTGATAAGGCGCATTATTCATTACAATAACCGAACCACGTTTCAAATACACCCAAATTCATATCCTCGTGATAATCACAGGTTTTTCGTGATTCGAAAACGTTTAGCCCGCCCGGCACAAAACCCGAATCACTTCCGATATGCGTTAAGCAAGCTACTCACTACGCGAGATTTGCCAAGTTACTTGACTTGGAATATACTTGGCAAGTACTTGTCCGAGTCCAAGTAAATTGTACACACTACGTGCCCACTTGAAAGTTTCAGTTTATATCGGGAAGGGCAAGTAGATAGACAAGTACTTATTGAAGATGGACCCCGAGTCGTGATACAACTTTAGCTGCCTTTGTTACATTAAGTTGTGGTTATCTTTTACTCAAAAATATAAAAAAAGCGCAAACCTAGAAGATGGTGGGTATCATCTTTAAATAATAGTAGAGATAGGTATATAGGTATCTATAAAATGTTCTTATTTTTTGAACAGAATGTAAAACCCCACGCCAGTGAGGAGTCCAATCTTTATTTATTACTGTTTACGACGAAAAACCACACTCCACTTGCAGAATCAAAATCATAAACATGGTATATCTCTTGAAAGACTATAGCTACTCGTCAAGTAAAAACCGCGTAGTCAAGCGCAGAGTAAACAAACTCGGAAGTAATCGACTCGCCGCCTTTGACTTGGACCCGTTTTCCGACAAGCGATGGGAAGTGCAAGTCAGTCAGTCTCCAAGTCAGTGCGAGTCGCCGTACACATTACTCGCTTCTTGCCAAGTACTTTGCAAGTACTTGGCAAGTAGCGCGTAGTGAGTGGCCGGCTTTATTATCAACCTGCGCCCTTTACCCGACGGTGATTTAAGCCCAGTCGAAAGCCCTTCAATTAGAGCTGTTCTGTGATTTGTCACGGATAAATCTTGCCAAACTTTGGAACCCGCCAATGGAGAACGACGTTGCCATCTGTACTGACGTCACGTCGTTTGAGCGATTGTACGAAATTGTAGGATGTTGCCAAAAACACAACAAAAACCCTGGCATGGTTACAATTACCAACCGTATTGCAAGGTTGCATTTGTATCAGTATACTATTTTGTGCGTTGTATATGGCAACATGGTTTAGTCTCACCACGAGTGGAATTTACCTATAAAACGACTCAATTTTGACTAATGATCCTTTTAAACAAATGGAAGACTTTCCATGGAACTTTCGACAATTATTGTTATACACTAATGACATCACAGGATGACATGGTTTGTCAGATATTTTTAAAGAAGTTGCAGTGATGTTTAATCCGATCTGTTGCTTCACAAGAAGCTGAGAAGTTCGTGAAGAATTTATGGAGATCTTATGCAATGTGAAAAAACTGCTTTCATATGAACTACCATACTTTCTCATGGACTCTTGTCCATAACAACATATTACATGAAACATTCAATAATGGAGTCAATATCAGGACTATAGACCGTGTTAAGAATTGAGTGATTTTGAAGAACATGTGTTTCAAAAATCCTCGATTTCGTAAAATAAATGACAAAGGCGGCGAATTTTAAATTAGATACCTTCGCGTCGTTAAGACGAGACCTTTCGTTAGTTAGAGACGAGGTATTTCTCAGAAAATTTGTGAGCGTGATGTTGCGCGCGGTTCAAACCGGCTCAGCGCGACGCAGCGCGTTAGGTTTGAACGACAATCTGCGCTGATTCGCGCCGACTTGCGCTACCGGCTACCGTGCAACAAGAGCGAACACGATCCGGCGAGTGTCGGTACATCAAAGGAAAGCGAATGTTTGTGCACGTTTGTTTTGGACGAGGAAACGTTTACGCTGCGGGCTGCGCATTTGAGCGAGTGTTTTTGAGTGTCTGAGTGAATTAAAAAATGAGTGCTTCAATTGAATGGACTGAGGCTGTTGGAAAATTGATTGACCTCTTTCGACAAAAACATGAATTGTAGGATCCCAAAAACAACAGCTATCACCAGTGGCGGCGCCAGGGGTGGGCGCAGTTGGGCGAGCGCCCAACCCAAATTGTCCTCGCCCAACCATTCGCCCAATCAGCTAAATTAAGCATTTAAGCAAAAAATATATTTAGAGAAATAAATTATTTCCATGTTAAAACAAACAAAAAACAAAGTTTATTCAACCGTTTATTAGTCGGAAATGATTGAAACCTAGGTAATCGATTTTTAAAAGGATGCACGCCAGCAACGCTGATAAAGGTCCTGTGGCTCTACCTGATTTGGCCCAGCCCCTGGACTGCCTAGAACCTCATTTGCTTAGTTTCCCGAAAACAAGTCCTGTAGCTCCACCTGATTTGGCCCAGTCCCTAGATGAACCTCCAAGGCAACCACCTTTGCTCAGTTTTCCGAAAACAAGGTTTGGTTCTGATCTGCGATCTTTTAAATCAGACTATTACAAAACCTATTCGTGGATTGAATACAGTATTTTAAAAGATGCTGTATTTTATTATCCTTGTAGATTTTTTAACGAAAGTTACAGGGGCATTCAAAAATTTTACTTCTGAAGGATACAAAAATTGGATACGAGCTTCAGAAAGAAAAGCTGGATTCAGATATCATCACAATGGCTATCGACACAAAACTGCTATGGTAGCTTGGCAATCCTATGAAAGTAGTAAAAATCAGCAGTCAGTAGCAGCTCAAATAAGCACTGCGCATACTGAATTGATTCAACAAAATCGAGTGTACATTAAATCTATCATACGTTGTATAATTGATTTGTCTACCCAGGGTCTTGCTCTACGAGGACACGACGAATCCAATACTAGTCAAAATAGAGGCAATTTTTTAGAATTACTAGATCTGATGTCACGTGATAATGCCATCATCGTAAAAAGGCTATTTGAGGGCCCAAAAAATGCTAAGTATACGCATCACTCTATTCAAAATGAGTTGATATATTATCTAGCAGAACTATCTATTAAACATATTAGTAAAGAAGTTAGGGATGCCCGTTATTTTGCCATTATGGCTGACGAAACGACAGACCTAAGTAAAACTGAGCAGTTATCAATAATAGTAAGATATTACTTAAACGGTGTGTTGTACGAGAGGTTTTTGGGATATGAAGCTGCAGACAAATTAGATGCAACGTCATTGTTTCAGTTTATTAGGAAACGTTTAAGTGAGTGCGACATTGATAGTTGTTGCGTGGCACAAACTTATGATGGAGTCAACGTTATGAGTGGCAAGGGTAGGGGGTTATAAACGTTGTTTAAAAAACAAGTTCCACAGTCTTTTTATGTACACTGCTTTAATCATGCCTTAAGTTTGGTAGTAGTAGATGTATGTAAAAATTTAAAAGATTGCAATATCTTTTTTTCTGTTGTTGAGAACCTTTGTTTATATTAGTGGATCTTCCGTACATAATACCTTTTTACAAATACAAAAAGAACTACACCCGAAAGATAAACCTATAGAGCTAAAAAGACTTAGTGATACGAGGTGGACATCACACATATCAAGCTGTTTGGCTGTAAAAAAGCACTGCCAGCAAAAAATATCTAGATTATAAAATCTATGCTTATTACCCGAAATATAGCACATGCATTTTTGCTGCCCACACGCCAAATTTTTCTGCCGGGTGTCGCCCAACCGAAAAGAAAAAGCTGACGCCGCCACTGGCTATCACATAAAAACTAAAAAGCATGATGCTTGGACCAACATTTCTTTGGATATCGGATTCGATGTTGGTGCTGTAAAATCTAAAATTACTTCTTGATTGTCTTTATTGTACTTGTATTATTTATTAATATTTCAAAATCGTCAGACGACTATACGCAAAAATTTTCAAATTGTGCTATATTACCTATGAACATATGTATCACTTAATGGATGTGTTCCACTATAAACTGATCTATTTCTAAGCATCGGTGATACCCAATGTCGACGTCTTTTTTTTATTAATGTTGAGCGATAATAATGATAGCAGCAGCAACTTTAGCTTTTTTGGAATACCCCATATCTAAACGCGCGCACGCCAGTTGGAACAATGGTGAATCAAAATTTGTTCTTTGCCGTGTTCCGCGCCGCTCTGCGACGAATTTACGCGCCGCGCGGTGTTTTCCGGCACAAAGCAGCGCAGCGCAGCGCGGAGCAGCGCGCTTGGTCTGGAGCCAGCTTAAGGATTACAAATACGAAAGGTCCCAAAAGCAGTCTTCGGATTTCCCAGATTTCGGAACCTCTCATTGGCCAAACATTAATTATCGAAAAAGCCGGGCCAATGAGAAGTCCGAATTGGTCAATCGATAAATCTGAGAATCGGGGGACGACGACGAAGGAGACATTATCAAAACAGCATTCGTAAAGATCACGTCCTCCTGCCTTAAAAGTTCATTTTGTTAAAGTCTTGTGTGTTATCTTTTTGTCAATATTTTCAATAAATACCTAAGTTATTGACATTTTTTGGAAATTTTTGCTACAGCCGTTGCATGTGTCAATATGTTTCTCTATCATTTGTTGTAAGAACAAAAGTGTAGAATGTTATACTTCCGGAGTTAGAGCGTTTTAACTCCATTACCTACACTTGAACGATACTCGGGAATCTCGAAATACCTAAGTTATTAACATTTTTTGGAAATTCTTGCTACAGCCGTTGCATGTGTCATTATATTCTCTATCATTTGATATAAGAACAAAAGTGTAGAAAGTTATACTTCCGGAGTTATGTTATGTACCCATTGATAATTTACAACGAGCGACATATCGGGCCTACGTAATTTCCCATACGACCTTTGGCCGCCTAACCTTGTCATCATAACTCTGTCGATATTACTAAAACTACAGCTGCTGGTGGTTTTACGCTAGTAATGGGTCTCGGAGGCGAGCTAAGTTGCCGAAGCTTAGCTCGTACTAAAACTCTGGGGAATGCCCACTGATCTCTGACGAATGAGTCAGAAGTTCTTAGAACTCAGCTCTGCTAGCAAATCCTACTCTCACGTCCTCGAAGACATTTATGTCGCTAACCACTGGGTACATGGCACACAAAGTGCGTCATGTAGCAGACGAGAGAGGGTGAAAGGCGAGTTTCCAGCGCCTTAAAACTGGAACCTTTCGGCTAAGGGAGACAACCCCTACAGAAAAACAGGTGCGTCAGGAAACCTTAAGATGGAAAGGCTGGTAACCTTTACTAAGGAAATATCTACAACTCGTAATCTTCATGGAATGCCGGACGGATCTCAAAGTAAAAGACCAAGGCTAGTTAAGGACAAACGATTTGGTATAACGTATAACGAATAGACTAAAAATTGCAACATGGAATGTACAGGGGCTGGGCCAGAAGGAACAAGAACTAAACAGAGAACTAAAGAAGAAAAACATAAATATAGCAGTCATAACTGAAACTAAAAAGAAATTAAATGGTACAAAAGACTTAGACGATTACGTAATGATTTACAGCGGCGTAGATTTAACAACAAGAGCTCAGTGTGGAGTAGCAATTTTGATAGACAATGAATGGAAAAATAGAATTCAAAGCTATAGTTACATCAACAAAAGAATAGTAACTACAAGACTTAAAATAGATAGAGGATACTTGACAATAATAGGAGTATATGCACCCGAAGAAGGAAAAAAGGAAGAAACTGAAAAATTCTACGAGACCTTGCAAAAACAAATTAATAAAACAAACAAAAATGATTACCTCATAATAAGCGGAGACCTTAACGCCAGAATAGGAAATGTCCCAATACCAGGCATAGTCGGCACATTTGGAGAACACACAACAAACAACAATGGACAAGAATTAAGACATTTTGCAACATACAACGAACTAAAAATCACTAACAGTTTTTATAAGAAAAAAGATATACATAAATATACGTGGAGCGCAAGAGGTTACAGGTCTATAATAGACTATATTATTGTAAATAAAAAAATGAGTAAACTGGTAGAAGACGTGAGGGTCCATAGAGGAAGTGATATAAGTTCGGATCATTTCCTAGTCATATCCAAAATAATCTTACTGGCCAAATGGAAAAAACAAACAACAAACAAACGAAAATCAGTAGACGAAGTATATAAAGTGTATCTTTTACAGGAAATCGGAATAAAATATCTCTACCAACAACGGTTGCAACAAAACTTACAGATGTACACCACAGAGAACGATATTAACCAAGAGTGGAACAACATAAAGCAAAGCATTACAAAAGCCGCAAACGAAGCCATTGGAAAAAAGAAAAAGGTTAGAAGAAAGAACGGCCTGAGAATTTGGACAGAAGGTATAGAGAACGCAATAAGAGAAAAACATGAAGCATACTTGAATACTCTATGCAATAACACACAAGAAGCTAGACAAAATTACATAGAAAAACGTAATAAAGCAAAAGATATTGTCAGAAGGGCACATCAAGAATCATGGGATAAATTCATATCCAATATAGAAAACGACATCCACGGGCGACAAGAGGTAGCTTATAAAATTATGCGACAACTTAACAAACAAGAAAAGGACACCGCACACTTACACATTATAGATAAAAATACATGGATAAAACATTATCGAGAACTTTGGACAGAAAAGGAAGAAAATCCCGTAAGACAGGGTAATGAACATCAAACATTGACTTTAACAACAGACTCAGACTATAATGAAACACCGTACACAGGAGATGAAATAACGCTGGATGAATTACAAGATGCCTTAAAACAAATGAAAAACCGGAAAGCAGCTGGACCCGACACCATAAACGTAGAACTACTAAAATATGGAGGATTACTGTTGGAACTGAGAATACTACATTTATTAAATGAATGCTGGAAACAGAGAAAAGTACCGGACGAATGGAAAACGGCGGAAGTAATATCACTGTATAAAAAAGGAGATCGAAGCTCTTGTGGCAATTATAGAGGAATAAGTTTATTAAATGCTACATACAAACTATATGCCCGGATTGTAAACAATAGACTAAAAAGCATAGCTGATGTGCTACTATTAGAAGAACAAAGTGGCTTTCGCAAAGGAAGATCCTGCAACGACAATATCACCATAATACGACAGTTAATCGAAAAACGTAGAGAATATAACTTAGAAACCCATATTGGGTTTATCGACTACGAAAAGGCCTTCGATCGGGTAAACAGAGATATACTATGGAAAATTATGGAAAAACGGGGTTACCCTAGACATCTTATAGAGGTGATAAGAAAACTATACAATAACACAGAAATTATAATAAACACCGGAAAAGACAGAACAGGACCAATAACAATCAACAGAGGTGTAAGACAGGGATGCTGCCTGTCGCCAACCCTGTTCAATATATATATTGACGACGCTGTACGACGATGGAAACAAGAAATTAACCCCGGAATAAGACTAACACCCGCCAATAAATGTATAAACACAGTACTGTTTGCCGATGACCAAATAATTTTACAAAAAACAGAAGACGACCTACAATACGCAATCTACCGCTTGAATCAGATATGTAAAAATTACAACTTAAAAATATCAGAAAAAAAGACGAAAGTTATGGCATTTCGAGGAAAACAACCTGTACGTTCCAAAATACTTATAAACGAAACACCCATAGAACAAGTATCACACTTCAACTTCTTGGGATGCGATATAAGCTACGAATATGACAAAGATGTTACAAACAAACTATATAAATACCAAATGATGTGTGGCACCATACAGAGAACACTACAAAAGAAGACAAGCAAAGAAACAAAAATAAAATTCTATAAAGTGATGACAACACCTATATTAACATATGGAAGCGAAACCTGGGCACTTCGGAAACAAGATAGACAACGAATACAGTCGGCCGAAATGAAATTTCTAAGAATGACAAAAGGTTGTACACTGAGGGACCATATAAGAAATGAAGATATAAGGACCGAATTGAACATATTTTCAATGAATGACAGAATACACCAAAACTCATTAAAATGGAGACATCACATTGAAAGAATGAACGAAGACAGATTGGTCAAACAAGTGGTAAACTATAGACCACACGGAAGAAGAGACATTGGTAGACCCAGAAGAAGATGGCTAGAATGAAGACGGAACAGGCTGCAAGCCTAGTCCTTGAAGTGCAGAAGAAGAAGAAAAAGACAGCTGCATCCGTGAGAAACGCACTTTCCAATTTTCCCAAATCGCTAAAATTAATTTTCCCTCTGTCAAATTTCAGAACGTTGCCATGCTTTATTCTCTCTCTCTATTCCTCTCGCTGTTAACGAATGCTCAAACGACGTGACGTCAGTACAGGTGGCAACGCTGTGGCTATGTCGTTCTCCCTCGTGAATGACATTGGCGGGTTCCAAAATTTTCCAAGATTTATCCGTGACAAATCATAGAACAATTGAAGGGCTTTCTACCGGAATTAAATCACCGTCGGGTAAAGGGCGCAGGTTGATAATAAAGTCACGTTGATAATAACGCATATCGGAAGTGACTCGGGTTTTGTGTCGGGCGGGCTAAACGTTTTCGAATCACGAAAAACCGGTGATTATCACGAGGACATGAATTCGGGCGTATTTGAAACGTGGTTCAAATCTGTTCTTCCGCGCTTGGAACCTGGTTCGGTTATTGTAATGGATAATGCGCCTTATCACAGTCGTCGCGCGTTGCACCACTTCCTACATAAGCGTGGAAAAAAGGTGAAATATTCGATTGGTTGCGATCAAAAAATTTAGCTTGCGACGCTAACTTGCTTAAACCGGAATTGCTTCGAATCGCTCGACAACATAAACAAAATTATTTGAAATTAGTCGTGGATGAAATCGCAAGGGAAAGTGGGATAATATGGTTTTAAGATTACCACCGTATCACTGTGAGTTAAATCCGATCGAATTAATTTGGGCGCAGATAAAAGGTGAAGTCGCTAGAAAAAACGTCACATTTAAAATATCGGATGTCAAAATTCTTTTAGAGAATGCAGTAAGTGCAGTTACAGCTGATGCTTGGACAAAATGTATCCAACACGTTGTTAAAGAAGAAGAAAAATTCTGGGAATTGGACTCACGAATAGAAAAGGTACGATCAAAGTGCGAGCGACCGGCGACGCGACGCGTAGCGATGCGACGAGCGACGCCGCAGAACGGATCAATATTGTGTAACCAAATGCAAACGTTCAGAGTGATAGCGCCCAGCGATGCGACGTGGCAACTACGAGCTTAGCGACAGCCGAACGTCGCTGTCTCATCGCTATCGCGTCGCGTCGCCCGTCGCTCGCACTCTGATCGTACCTAAAGAGTAATAGAACCGCTTATCATTACTCTTGGTGATGACAGCAGTTCTGATGAAACTTCAAGTTCAGGGTCTTCTCTGGAAAATGATTTATCTTAAAACAACTACGTACACAGACAACCTACTTTAAAATGTTTTTGTCACCTTCAATTTACCTTATATGTTTCATGTTTAATTTATTTTGTTTTTCGTTTTACATGAGAACGCAGTGTAGTTATTAATTTTATAAATATTCTATTTATTTTTTGAGAATTTATTTATTTTATTGATCATTTATTTATTTTGTTAATAATTTGTTTATTTATAAATTTGTTTGTTTTATAATTTGTTATAATATGTTCTGTTAAGAATTTATTTTATTTGGGTTGTATGGCTCCAGGCGAGCCGTCCCTTTTAAAAATGATAACGCGCCAGGGTAATACCTCATAGGTGGTGTGGAAATTTACCAGCTAACCTTCTTCTTAAGGATTCTTCTATATACCCATAATCGGAATGATTCCAATTTCTTTCATTGGTTTTCGACGATAAATTTTGTAATAATTTTCATTCAGCATAAGCAATATTTTACCCGCCACTGGAATCGGTTTCCCCTTTCCCCTGTCCGCCGCGCAGCTCTATCATCTCTGGCGGGATTATTTGTCCTCAGTTTGTTTATCCCGGAGGTGTGTGTACTTAGCGATTAGCAACACCAACGAAGGCACATTTTCTGTAGGGACCTAGGGAGGATACCTCTCTCGGCTCTCATATGCGAAGCATCGACACATTTGGTTGTAACAGCACGGTAACAGCATTGTAGCTTCATTAAACTCACTTAAAATATACAGTCCACTTATTTAATAACATCGAAAACAAAACACAAGGACTTTTTAATAAAATCGACGATACCTACATTTTTAAAATGAAACGATACGACCTTCGTGATAGCAACCTATATTTCGCTGGTCACATTAAAATTTTCCATTTTTCAAATGGAATAAAAACCTAATTATTGATAAATGGATAAAAAAATAAATTAGCAGATCCACAAAATTTCCATTTTTATCGCACTTGACGATATTGTCGAAATTTGATTAGAAGTTTTTGAATAACACGGTTCCCGATAGATTACATCGCTTAGCATGTTATCCAAGACCCTTATAAGTGACCCTAAATTAGAACTTTGGCACCGGGCCAAAATTCTACCCTGATCGATCGGAGGGGATCCCAGTCCCAAGCAGGTGTGGCAAGGGAGGGTCAAGGTCAAACGTCCCTAATGGAGAAATATAGGGAGAGTCTGGCGAGGGCCGAGGGGAATGATGAATGATTAATTTGTAAAACCGATAGTTTATTGATTTACGAAGAAATTTAAAACTTTTCTAAGCGTCTAAATTCTTCCCAAAAAGGCGTCCGTATAAAATGACCTTAAAGCGACAAACGTTTTTCCGAAATAACCGTTTTTGCCGGCCGGTCTCCGACTCGGCGTTAAAAGTAAGCACCTTTACTACCGGTTGTCCGGCTACCTGTAATCATTGAGTTTGAATTAAATCCAACTAATTGACTAATTCTTAAACGGAGACCTTATGCACGGCCTTTTCGAAATTACCGTTACTATTACGTCGCTTTGGAAGATAACGCCGGCCGGTCTTTGGTGACTCATTGTTAATGCAGGCACCATTACCGGTTACATGGAATCATCGAGTGTTCAATCGAATTCAATTTATAATAAATTGAATATTAAACGAGAGTGGCCCAACTGTGTTTTTAGGAGAGAAGATGGCCGAAATGGGCAAAGGCAAAAAATGGGGAAAGTATATCGATCGACACCACTAACTTTAGCTCCTATCTGGTTGCCGCACTGGCCGGCCTGGATGTGTACGATTTCCCTCATGGCGATTGATTCGTGTTACTGCAGATTTCAAAATTTACTGTATTTTCGACGCGTTCAGCTCACTCACTGTACTACCGTTCATCGAGCAAATCTGAAATGCAATGGTTTTTTAGTTTAGTCAGTTGTCCGTTGTCAGTTGTCCGTTAGTCACACTCACACTTTCAATTTCAACGGGACGGGAAGGTCGCTCGAGAGAGGGGATGGGAGAGGGGGTAGGACAGGACGGCGACGTCGCCAGGGCCGGGATCCAGCGTATTTGGGAACCGTTACGTTAGGTAGTTAGGGCTATCCACAAATACTTCGAATTTTTGGACAGACCACGTAACAACAGTCCCGGACAGGTATTCAAAAGACATACTATGTTCGAAAGACCAATTATCGAATGGACTTATGTTCGAAAGAACATTTACTCGAATGGACATAATTTCAAAAAGACAACTAGTCGACTGGACGAATATCGATTGGCAATATCGTTCGAAATATCCTAAACAGATATTTATTTTCTTTTTATTCCCAAGATTATTTTATCAAATACTATATTTTATAATATGAAACAATTTGCAAACAAAAACAAATATATTTTATAATGTTTTGTCAATATATTCACAATAACAGGAAAATACATAAAACAACGAATTACAGTAAAATATTTACTGCCAATCGACTTAAGAAATCAATTGGGTTCTCTAATGAGAACTCTGTTAATACACTTTGTATTCCGTCATCAAGAGCGACATGAGGCAGCGGTGGCCGCGTGGTTTAAGGCGCTAGCTTTGAGTCAGGCGGCCACTGTCGTCGTGGGTTCGAGTCCCACGTAATCCATGGGTGTGATTGTGTCTGTTGCGGGAAGTGTGTAAAATGTATCCAAAATCCCGTTCCTACTCACGCCGGTAACCAGGCCGGATACATGAACCCCTACCCATCTATTTAAAAGCAATAGTAGGAATGCCCCCTATTGTGAATGTGGTCAAGTAGGAACTACTATATACATGTTATTCGAATGCCTCAATACCCATAGTAACACACTGTATGAAAAATTATTACAACTTTACTGTCCCTCACACCGATTTCCTTTATCACTATTTTAAGAGATATCAATAATGAATACTATTAACATATTTGGAAATTTTATTATACATATTCAAATACGGATTTAGGGATGCAGTAATTGATAAATATCAGATATAGTCATAGACCCCGGATAGTAAGGCATTTACCTCGTGCCTGCCTATTTTGCCTAATATGCACTTTTCTATGATTTTTGCCTATTTTTGTTTTTTTTTTCGGTTTATTTTACCTTTTTTACTAATAAATTACGTATGGGTACAATACCAATGCAAGTATAAAAAGGATTTTTCACCGAACATCTAACATTAATTCGTAATAGTAATTAGTTTATACAAATAAATACAGTTTTCTAGGTATAAATCAATATAAGAGGATAAGCGATAATGACTACGTAATAATTAATAACTAATACTCAGTACTACTAAGTTGAAAGATAAACGTCGCTGTAGGTAGTTAAACGTATTGTAACGTTTTTACCTACGCGAGAATTACTACACGACACGAGTTTTCTTACTTAATTTATTTAAACCACTTACACTCTAATTTATTTCTACACTTACACTACACTTAACTGCTAATACTTAATCTAATTTATCTTATTTCACTTACTACTACTTAACTAATTAATTTATATTGCACATTGTTTATTTATCTTACCGCCGGCTTGGCCGACATCCGTCGACCAGTCTGCCGGCGACTGTTTACGACTACAGTCGACATCCGTCGACTTCCATCGTATCGCTCTCCGTCTGCTATTTATAGCCGTATGGGAAACCCAGAAACTTCGAGACGTTTCCGGTCCTTTGTTCGGTAACCTTCTAGATAATACTAGAAACTCGAACGGCTTTCCAAGAATTGCACCAGTCCCCCGAACCTATCTTGTTAGGAATTTCTTTGAACTCATTCCGACGGGCGCTTATCTTTATGGCATCTTTTATGGCTTCTATTTCGTTACAGTATTGTAAAGAAATGCTCCCAGGCATTTCTCTGCCTCCTGAACCAATAATATCGCGATGGGGGACCTGGCTAGAAGCATGCAACTTTTATGCCACACATTTTGAAATTATTAGAGAAGTAACTCAGAAATTACTATAAAATGCACAATGCAATTTGTGAATAAATACTATTTATAATAATATGTTCTATGACTGAAGGCTTCAAAAATTATTCTCGAATCGAACACTATTTTAAAAATGCCCCCGGACCTATCGGAACACGGTTGCGAGAAAAAATGGTTATTGTCATCGAAAAAATCCTGCTTTGGAGACATTAAAGAATGTGACAAAAATTCACCAAAGCATAGATGACGACATTGAAGCTTTAGAAGCTGCAAATTTAAATGTTAATACAATAATGGCATTAAAATTTGCTCCCTGAACTTCTATCGATATAGAATGATCATTTTCCAAATATAAAATGATTTTAACGGATAAGAGACCAAGTTTCTGAATGCAAAATGTAGAAAAATTGTTAGTATGTTCATTCTGTGTCGATAAATAAAAATGTATTAATAAAATGTGCAGATAAAAGTTTGTATACAAAATTACTGATTTTTTTCTCTGTTTACCGCGTCAATTTGTTTTTGCCTAAATTACCATATTTGTTTGTACTTTTATTTTGCCTTACTATCCGCGCGGGCTCAAACATTATTAAAAGAACAATCGAGTGCGTTCTGGAATTATCGCGTAAAGTCGGGAAAACTTTATGAGGGACTATAAAAGTGCCTGCGGTCGGATTATGATTATTAGTAGACGGAAGCCGCGAGAGTAAATAGCGAAATAGCGAGAGAGTTGGTAGTGAAATAAATTAACGATTAAGAGTGTGAAATAAATTAATTAGTTAAGTGTGTTATATGAATTAGTTTAGTAATAGTGTAAATAAATTAAGTAGTGTCTAGTATTAGTATTAGTATAAATAAATTAGAAAATAAACGTTACATTGGTGTCAGAAGAGCGGATCATGAAGAAGTTACGTGAATTAAAAGTGGCAGAGTTAAGAAAAGAACTCGAGGAACGAGAATTAGAAACGGTGGGGAAGAAGACAGAACTTCAGGACCGACTCTCGGCGTTTTTGAAAGAAAATGGCCAGGACCCGGAAGTTTTCGAGTTCGAAGACGACGACATAACGAAGCAGATCGCTGCCCAGAGGGAGGAAATCGCTGCCCAGAGGGAGGAAATCGCTGCCCAGAAGGAAGATATTACTTCTCAAATCGCCGCCCAGAGGGAAGATATCACTGCTCAAATCGCCACCCAGAGGCGGAAAAATTCCGTGGGCCAGCTACAAGAAACAATTTGAGGCAGCAGCGGAGGCTAACGCTTGGTCCCCTCATGAGAAAGCTGTCTCTCTAACGGTAGCCTTGCGTGGAGAAGCTTTGGAAGTTCTTCAGACGCTATCCACCGAGGAAGCTGGAAATTATGAGGAGCTGCTGAGGCGATTGGAAATGCGGTTCGGCCAAACACATGTGGAGCAAGTCCATCAATCCCAGATGTCCAATCGTCGTCAGAAATCAAACGAGACCCTGCAAGAGTTCGAAGAGGACGTAGCCAGACTAGTGAGGTTAGCGTATCCCTCGGCACCGGAGCAGATGATGGAGTGCCTTGCAGTGCAGAGGTTCGTGAGCGGGCTGCGGGACCAGGAACTGCAGAGGGCCCTGAGACTAGCTCGACCAACAACATTAATGGACGTGGGCCATGTGAAGAGTTCTCGCAAGCGGCCCAGAACAGCGGCGCCGGCAAAGGCCCAGGAAAACTAATGCGGGTCGACAAGAAAGGGGGAACGTCGACCCGTAGCAGTGGAAACCCCCGGGCCAGTATAGCCTCGTTTTCCCACCAATTGGGGAGCGCGTACGTCGATGGGACTATCGACGGGAAACCCCACGCCATGCTTGTTGACACAGGAGCTACGAAGACGATCGTACGCCCGGAAGTTGTGAGGGACCGTAGGAAGATTAGGCCAAGTAGGTGGCAATTAAGAACTGCCACAGGTGAGAAGGCAGTAATATACGGTGAAGCAACAGTTAGTATGACGTTGGGACGAGTAAAGTTTGACCATCTTGTTATCATAGCCGAAATTGAGGAAGATGTCATACTGGGGATGGACGTCATGAGGAATCGTGGATTCCAGTTGGATTTCGGACAGCGAGTTTTGAGGATCGGTCAGGAAGAATTACTGCTACACAATCGCGACAATTTTGTACAATCGATGTAATACTGGCAGAAGATGTGATTCTTCCGGAACGAAGCGAAACGATCACCTCTACTTGTCTGAGGGGTGTTGTGGAAGAGGGAGTTCCAGCCGTAATCGAACCAGAAAACGATGACAATCGACTGGCTCGGGGGGTACTGGTAGGGAAGGCGCTCGTTACTCTCTCAAGCGAGGTGCCTGTGCGGCTACTCAACATCAATCAGTACCCGGTTACCATCAAGAAGGGTACGAAGCTGGGCTCGTGTATAGCTGCCTCGGCCATCGTAAGGGGCGTTAGTGAGGAAGAAAGGTCCAGACACACGCCGCAGGATTTGAAACAAATTCTTTCCCAGACCAGTGCGTTTCTCTCGCCCACATAGAAACAAAAGGCCAACGAATTAATAAATAAGTACCAGGACCTATTTACCACCGAGAATGGGAAGCTGGGAAAGACTAAGGTCGTAACACATAAAATTAACACGGGCGAGACACGACCAATTAGACAATTAGCGAGACGGTTACCCTTGGCCAAACGCGAGGAAGCCGAGAAAATCATCAGGGACCTAGAGCGGGACGGGGTCATCGAGCCGTCAAGCAGTCCATGGGCCTCGCCGGTAGTACTGGTGAAGAAAAAGGATGGGACCACTCGATTCTGCGTAGACTACCGGCAGGTGAACAGTGTCACCAAAAAGGACAGCTACCCGCTACCACGTATCGACGACACACTCGATACCCTTGCTGGATCCACAATATTTTCGACCCTGGATTTAAAAAGCGGCTATTGGCAAGTCGAAATGGACCCTGCCGACAAGGAAAAGACGGCATTCACCTTCGGTAACGGCCTGTGGCATTTTACAGTAATGCCATTCGGACTTTGTAATGCCCCAGCGACGTTCGAGAGGCTGATGGAAAGCGTGCTAATGGGTTTGACTTGGAAAACGTGCCTAGTCTATCTGGACGATGTCATCGTAATGGGCAAGACCTTCGAAGAACATCTGAAAAACTTAGAGGACGTCTTCCAGAGACTGCGAGGTGCGGGTTTGAAACTGAACGCTAAGAAATGTCAGCTCTTCAGAAGGAAGGTCTCTTACTTAGGACACGTAGTGAGCAGAGATGGAGTCGCCGTTGATCCGGACAAGATAAGTGCAGTAAAGGAGTGGCCAATACCGGCAAATAAACACCAGTTGAGGAGTTTTCTGGGACTCTGCACGTACTACCGACGCTATGTCCGGATGTTTTCCGACGTCGCCAAGCCGTTGACGAGGCTTACAGAAGAAGGACGAAACTTCTGTTGGGATGAGGAATGCCAGTCTGCCTTCGACGAGCTGAAGAAGAAGTTAACCAGTGCCCCAGTGCTGAGTTTTTCCTCTGCCAGAAGGACAGTTCATCCTGGACAACGACGCGAGTAATGTGGGAATTGGAAGTGTTCTGTCGCAGAGTCAGGAGGGACAAGAACGCGTCGTTGGATATTACAGCAAGGTACTCTCCAAACCAGAAAGGAATTATTGCGTCACCCGGCGTGAATTATTGGCCATCGTAAAGTCCATCGAACACTTCCATAAATACCTGTGTGGAAGGAGGTTCCTGATCCGGACCGATCATGCTGCCCTTAAATGGCTCCTCCAATTCAAGAACCCCGAAGGACAGATAGCTCGCTGGATCGAGAGGCTTCAGGAGTATGACTTTGTCATAGAACATCGGCCAGGACAGAGTCATGGAAACGAAGACGCACTCTCGAGAAGACCATGCCCTGATGTCCTCATTGTCATAGAGCCGAGGAAAAGTCCGAGAAAGTCTACCGAACTACCGTGGTCGCCGAGGAATGAACACCATCCTCGTTACGACAGGAGCAAGAGAAAGACCCGGTTCTGAAAGAAATCCTGGCATGGAAAGAGGGAAGACAGCGTCCTGAGTGGCAGAAGGTATCACCTGGCTCGCCAAAACTCAAGAGCTATTGGGCACAGTGGGACTCGTTAGTAGTTGAGGATGGACTACTAAAACGTGTACTGGAGAGCCAGGACGGAACGGAAGAAAGACGGCAGTTGGTAATACCCTCCAGTAAAATCCCGGAGGTCTTGCGGCACCTTCACGACGAATCGTCTGGTGGACATTTAGGGATCAAGAAAACCCTGCAGAAAGTACGAGAGCGATTCTACTGGATCAATTGTTCAGACGACGTGAAGGACTGGTGCAAGAAATGTACTACATGCTTCGCAAGTAATGGGCCACAAAGACGACCGAAACTCCAATGAAACAATATAACGTCGGGAGCCCCTTCGAAAGGATCGCTATTGATATAGCAGGACCCTTCCCTGAGACCGAAAAGGGGAATAAATACATCCTGGTCGTAATGGACTATTTTACGAAGTGGGTAAAAGCGTACGCTCTCCCTAATCAGGAGGCAGAGACAGAGGCCGATGTGCTCGTGAAGGAGCTGATCTGCCGGTTTGGAGTACCCATGGAATTACACTCGGATCAAGGAGAAACTTCGAGAGTGGTCTATTCCGGAGGATCTGTGAGAAGTTTGGGGTACGAAAAACAAGAACCACGGCCCTTCACCCTCAGTCTGACGGCATGGTAGAACGAATGAATCGCACCCTCAACCGTTATCTGGCGAAAATGGTTTCGTCACATCAACGAGATTGGGACGAACACGTGCCGTTCTTCCTGATGGCCTACCGCTCGGCCGTTCATGAGTCGACAGGACAAACTCCAGCCAAAGTCCTGTTCGGGCGAGAACTTAAACTGCCCTGCGATCTAATCGTTGGCGCTAGACCGGACGAGGACATCTCGGGAGAAGATTACGTCTCCAGGATGCAGAAAAGGATGAACGAGATTCACGATCAAGTCCGGTACCAACTAAATATCGCCAGTGATCGCATCAAAGAGCGTTACGACATCAACGCTAAAGAGGGTGGCTATCAAATGGGAGATCGGGTTTGGCTGTACAACCCACAGAAGAAACGTGGTTTGTCCCCAAAATTGCAGACCAATTGGGAAGGTGCCTATGTCATAAAGAAACGGATCAATGACGTGGTCTACCGGGTAACCAAATTACCAAACGGCAAGCCGAGAGTGGTGCATTTCAATCGTTTGGCACCCTATGAGGGGTCGCACGATGAGGCGGAGGTTCCCCGGGTAAGAAACACGTTGGCGCAGGAGAACGAACTTTCGTTCGGAGAATTTATGAGCGCCTACGGGGGCACCGGAAAAGCACGGTATGGGGAACCTGTGAAAAACAACAGGACTTGTTCAGCGTACCTAAAGAATACTCGTTGGTCCATTGTGTGTCCGCCGACCTGGTAATGTCACGAGGTATCGCCACAGTTTTCAAGAAGAAGTACGGGCGCTTAGAACAACTCAGAGCGCAACTCCCGGAAATTGGCAAGGTTCTGGAACTACGTGACCACGAAAGACACATCTTTTATCTGGTTACGAAGGAGATCGGGTCCCTCAAACCATGTTATCAGGATTTATGGCGAACCTTGCATAGGCTACGAGACCGACTGCTGGAGGTCGACATCAGGAAGCTAACTGTCCCCAAATTAGGCGCTGGACGAGATCAGCTGGACTGGAGGGTTATCCGGAATATGCTGGAAGTAGTGCTGAGGGATACCGGAGTAGAAGTTTTAGTCTGCTGTTTTGGGCCTGCACCATGTCAACTCAGAAAGACGGTCCACTGTTATTTTAACGCCACGTCCCGCTGTAAGCGGGGGACTAACTGCAGGTTCCTGCATGGGCCTACCAGGGATACGTTCCGGGACGAAACGTCTCTAAGGCGGGGGCAGTGTAACGCGAAATGTAAACTGCAGAGCGAAATGTGTTTACTCCCGTCTGACCGCGGCGGCCTCGGCCTCAAAGAAATTTCCGCGACGCTTAATTGACTTCTATAAAAAAAGACAGCTCCATGAATACTCCCGGATTATTATTTGGGGAAAGTAATTTATGTAATGTAAACATTATTAAAAGAACAATCGAGTGCGTTCTGGAATTATCGCGTAAAGTCGGGAAAACATTATGAGGGACTATAAAAGTGCCTGCGGTCGGATTATGATTATTAGTAGACGGAAGCCGCGAGAGTCAATAGCGAAATAGCAAGAGCGTTGGTAGTGAAATAAATTAACGATTAAGAGTGTGAAATAAATTAATTAGTTAAGTGTTTTATATGAATTAGTTTAGTAATAGTGTAAATAAATTAAGTAGTGTCTAGTATTAGTATTAGTGTAAATAAATTAGAAAATAAACGTTACAATATATATATATAATATTAAGAACTTAAAATAGTTGTTGACACTTGACTATTGACTGTTGACAAAGTGAAGGGCTGTTTTAAAGTATCATGTGTTGTAAAATTAGAAATGTAAGCTCTCTATCTCCCGGTCTGTTCTATGGCCTCCAGTGGCCAGGGTAAGCAACTGTTGGTCTGGGTGATATGCTGGTTCCAGTAAAGAAGTATTTCCAGTTGTAGTAGAACTCCCTCCTAGAACTATTGCTGTCAGGATACTAAATTAGAGGTTATAAAACCAACAATATCATACATAATAAACAGATGATGTCAATGTTCCTTAAAAGTCTAACAGCAAAAATTCAAGTTGAAGGGTTCAAACCCTCTCACTTTGTGGATGTTACATAATTCATGCTTTTAAATAGTGCCTTCTGTAGTTTTACTCACACATTTCTGTTACTCAGATATCAAATTTCTGAATTCATTGATTAGATTCATAATTTCACTCTTTGTGTTTCTTATTCATAGTTGGAAGGAATATAAAAGCAAAGTTAAATAATAGTGGTTTATTGGGTTTGTATTGAAAAACAGATATTAAAAATTGAAATCCATAAATTATTTTATTCGACTCTTACAAATGTTCAAAAGGGAATGTGAAAACTATACAAAAACAGACAAAGGTACAAAAAACAAACAGTATTATCAGAATTCAAACCATAAAGAAAAAACGATTTCAGACATGCGTTCTGTGTGTGTTCTTAAATTAGTTCTCGTCGACCTCGGCCTCTTGATCTTCATCGAACTCCGCGTCTTCGTCGGCTGTCGCCTCTTGGTACTGCTGGTATTCGCTGATCAGGTCGTTCATGTTGCTCTCCGCCTCGGTGAATTCCATCTCGTCCATGCCCTCGCCGGTGTACCAATGCAAGAAAGCCTTGCGCCTGAACATGGCGGTGAACTGTTCTGAGATGCGCTTGAACAGCTCCTGGATGGCAGTTGAGTTACCAATGAAGGTGGCGGACATCTTCAGCCCTCTGGGGGGGATGTCGCATACCGCCGTCTTGACGTTGTTCGGGATCCATTCGACAAAGTAGCTGCTGTTCTTGTTCTGGATGTTCAGCATCTGCTCGTCGACCTCTTTCATGGACATGCGACCTGCAAAAATTCTATAGATATATCCAGCTCTAACTAAGGATATAATGATAGGAAAAACGCAATTAATCAAAACACTTTAGTTATAAATTTAACTACTTTTCCCTTTCTTTTGATGTTTCCAAAGAGTTTCATCATCCAACTTTGGGACAAATACAAACAAGTGGGCGTGCATGTGCAAGACTTTATGCAAATATTACACTCATCTTTCAGACACTCTTGGGTCATAAATTCCTTTCACCCACAGATGAGTAGTATATCCAGACCCCTTAAATTACAAGATAATATATTGCGAGGATAATATCACATTCTAAGCATTTTTTACACTGCTGCATGAATGTAATTGCTCTCTTAGAATTTACATGTATATTGCGATCAGTGCTTTCGAAGCATCGACTTTCGATAGGAGTGATCAATTCCTATCTTTTCAACTTGACATTTATTTGCTTACATTGCACTTTGTGAAGTATTTTAGAACAAAATAAGACAATAGTTAATAGATAAATGATGTGCAAAGTATATAATAGTGAAGCAAATAAAATAGGGTAAGATGCATTTGAACAAACTTGACCTGCGTATTGAAAAAGAAATAAATATTATAATTCCTGTTTGCTTCCTTTTGACCCTTATTGTTGATACGCCTATGGACAACTGTTTTGTTGCCTATCACAATTCATAAACAGCAGGCGTATTTGCTTCCGCGATGTAAACAAATAATACTTTCTTATGAGAACGCCGTCTCTAATTCTACTAATTGTCTGTGCTTTCACCTTATTTTATGTAAGGAAAACCTTCAGCCATTAGAAAACAACTCATTAAAAATTGAACTATATACTCCAGACGCTGGATCATTTCCTCCAAAGTTGCTTACCTCTGAAGATAGCAGCCACAGTCAGATATCTCCCATGTCTTGGATCACAGGCGGCCATCATGTTCTTAGCATCAAACATCTGTTGAGTAAGCTCTGGTACAGATAAAGCCCGGTACTGCTGACTACCTCGGGACGTCAACGGTGCGAATCCGGAAATGAAGAAATGAAGACGAGGGAATGGAACCATGTTTACGGCTAGTTTACGGAGGTCGGCGTTCAACTGACCAGGGAATCTATGGAGAACAGGAGAATTCTTTCATTAATTAGGCAAAAGGTAGTGAAATGTCAAATTTGGAATATTTCAATTAAAAGTTGTATAATTGCAATAAACTAACTAGAATTCTTACACACCTTAATTGAAATGCACTTTACCTGAGACATGTAGTGACCCCAGACATGGTCAATGAAACGAGATGGTTCAGATCCCCGTAAGTTGGCGTAGTGAGTTTTAGAGTCCTAAAGCAGATGTCGTAGAGAGCTTCATTGTCGATACAGAAAGTCTCATCAGTATTTTCTACCAATTGATGTACACTGAGGGTAGCATTATATGGTTCCACTACAGTGTCTGATACTTTCGGGGACGGTACAACTGAGTATGTGTTCATGATTCTGTCTGGGTATTCTTCTCTGATCTTTGAGATAAGTAAGGTACCCATACCTGGAAATGAGAAAGTAGTACTTAAGAGTTTTGTTACTGATTTCAAGAAACAGTGTTTGGTCAAGGGTTTGTTTTGATAAAAGGTATACAGATGTATTTACGTCATTATTATTACACAATGCTGGAGTAATCCGATTTTAAGAAATTTAAAAATTGAATATTTCACCAAAGACAGATTATCAAACAGTTTGCAAGTCTAGCATTCTAATGACAGATGTACACATCTTGTATTTCTAGCAAAAATTCTAAACATTTGGAAGACATATCCAAAGCTGTTAACTTACCAGATCCGGTACCGCCTCCCAGAGAATGCGTGAGCTGGAACCCTTGCAGGCAATCGCAGCCCTCCGCCTCCTTCCTGACAACGTCCAGAACGGAATCCACCAATTCCGCACCCTCCGTATAATGTCCCTTCGCCCAATTGTTCCCCGCGCCGGACTGGCCAAACACGAAGTTATCCGGCCTGAATAACTGACCGTATGGCCCTGACCTAACGGAATCCATGGTGCCGGGTTCCAGGTCGACGAGGATGGCTCGGGGCACGTACTTGCCCCCTGACGCCTCATTGTAGTAGACGTTGATCCTTTCGAGTTGGAGGTCGGAGTCGCCGTGGTAGGCTCCGGTGGGGTCGATGCCGTGCTCATCGGAGATGATCTCCCAAAACTGGAAGGAGAATTTTTGATTGGTGAAAATAATTACTTTCAATTTTACTTCAATGAGGTGAATCCAATGAACAATTTGAAGGGAGGAACTCAATTTGGTGATAGATAAAATTTTTATACCTAAAAATATCGGTTTACAGGGGTAGAGAAAAAAAGAAATTTATTAATATCTACTATGGACCCTATTAATTTCATACAAAACAAAGTTCATTTGCATAATAGTACATAATAAAGTTATCTTGTTTTCTGGAAAAAAAAATAGAAGTTCGAATAGATTTTGTTTTCTGTAATAAATTGAAATTTATGGTACTTTTCAAAAACATCGAAATCAGGTTAGTTTTCTCAAAAATAATCGCAAAAATTGTAATTTGCATCGAAGTCTAGAAAATTTGGGGCAGATTAAAAGAAGCTGTGCTCTTTGAGGAAGGTTGAAAACGAGTTCTTTTTTTTGAGTAGAAGGAGAAGTTAAATGTCTGCTTTTTAGAGTCAAGAATGCACAACCTTGCCCTACCTCTTATAATAATGTAATTATTATAGGACCGATTTAAAGGAAAATGACCCAATTAAAATACATAACCTTGACGTTACTCTTTACACCACAGTCCCTATTCTCGTTCTTGCCAAGAACTGATTTTATTGTCCCTGAATTGGTTTCAGATTAGTTCATTGGATGCTTGAACAGAATAACGGATAGTCATTGGGTCAGTTCAATACTTATTGGAAGTAGAAATGCTTCTGCACACACTCAGTCAGATTCAAAACTAATTCGACGCAGTTTTGACTAATGATCCTTTTAAATAAATGGAAGACCTTCTATGGAACTTTCGACAATTGTTATATGCTAATGACATCACAGGATGACATGGATTGTCAGGCATTTTTAAAGAAGTTGCAGTGATGTTGAATCAGATCTGATGCTTCACAAGAAGCTGAGAAGTTCGTGAAGAATTTATGGAGATCTTATGCAATGTGAACAAACTGCTTTCATATGAACCAGCATACTTTCTTATGGACTCTTGTCCATAACAACCTATATATTACATGAAACATCCAATAATGGAGTTAATATCAGGACCGAGTCGTCAAAAACGATTAATCCGATACCATTAAGTTTGGTTTTCCCTTACTAGCCAGTCATATATAACAAATAATGTAACAATAAGAGCGAATTATAAGTGACGAATACTTTGTAAAGTTCGCTTTGCACAGCCATGAGACATGAGACCATCACTGACAATTCCAATACTTCCACGTTCAATATACAAGAATTTTTGCAAAACAAGGAATTTTTAATAAAATCGACGATACATTTGTAAAATGAAACCATACCACCTTCGGGATAGCAACCTTTATTTCGCTGGCGTTTAGTGGTCACATTAAAATTTTCTATTTGTTCAAATTTAATAAAAACTTAATTATTGATAAATGGATAAAAAAATAAATGAGCAGATCCACAAAATTTCCATTTTTATCGCACTTAACGTTATTGTCGAAATTGGATTAGAAGTTTTTGAATAACACCGTTCCCGATAGATTACATTGCTTAGCATGTTATCCAAGACCCTAAATAGGACTTTGGCACCGGGCCAAAATTCTACCCTAATCCAGAAAAAAAATCCCCGGAAAAAATACCCCCGGAATAAAAACCCCCAGGAAAGAAAACCCCCGGATGAAAAACCCCCAGGAAAAAATTTCTAAAAAAACTCACATTGCTATATTTAATGTAAAAAGTATATTTATACATAATATAATACACCTACAATTTTTATAGGATTAATCAATTTAAACACAAGCGTAAAATGACACATGAAACTTATTAACAAACAAGCAAGAAAAATTCAGTTATTGTGTTACAATTATAAATCTTTACAAAAACAAGCCTAAAGGTATAATATTATCTATAAAAAAGGGTGTGGGTTTCGTTAAGCATCAACATTTGGGTTTTGGGTGGTAAGTTGACATTTTCGAACTTCTCGTTGAAGTGGCATAAAAAACGATTTTAAATAAAAATAATGGAACTTTTGAAAACTACTCGCGGTAACCCAAAACTTTGTTGGGACAGTTACACTTACACAATTCATAAGACATGTAAGAATGATTAATAAATGTATAAAAATTGTAGGTACCTATTATATTAAGTATAAAAAACTTTTTTCAGTAAATATATAAATGTGTGGATTTTTTTTCTAGAGGTTTTTATTTCGGGGGGTATTATTTCCAGGGGGTTTTTATCCCGGGGGTTTTATTCCCGGTTTTTTTTCCGTTTTTTTTTTCTTCCTAGATTCAAAGCGACAAACGTTTTTCCGAAATAACCGTTTTCGCCGGCCGGTCTCCGACTCGACGTTAAAGTAAGCACCTTTACTACCGGCTGTCAGCTGTTCGGCTACCTGTAATCATCGAGTTTGAATTAAATCCAACTTATTCTTAAACGGGGACCTTATGAACGGCCTTTTCGAAATTACCGTTACTATTACGTCGCTTTGGAAGATAACGCAGGCCGGTCTTCGGTGACTCATTGATAATGCAGCCACCATTACCGGTTACATGGAATCATCGAGTGTTCAATCGAATTCAATTTATAATAAATTGATTATTAAACGAGAGTGGCCCGACTGTGTTTTTAGGAGAGAAGATGGCCGAAATGGGCAAAGGCAAAAAATGGGGAAAGTATATCGATCGACACCACTAACTTTAGCTCCTATCTGGTTGCCGCACTGGCCGGCCTGGATGTGTACGATTTCCCTCATGGCGATTGATTCGTGTTACTGCAGATTTCAAAATTTACTGTATTTTCGACGCGTTCAGCTCACTCACTGTACTAACCAACCGTTCGCCGAGCAAATCTGAAATTCTGAAATGCAATGGTTTAGTTTGGTTGGTCCGTCACACTTTCAATTCAACTGGAAGGTCGCTCGAGCTCGAGAGAGGGGATGGGAGAGGGGATAGGACAGGGCGACGACGTCGCCAGGGCCGGGATCCAGCGTATTTGGGCACCGTTAGGTAGTTAGGGCTATCCACGAATACTTCGAATATCTTGGACACATCACGTAACAACAGTCCCGGACAGGTATTCAAAAGACACACTATGTTCGAAAGACCAATTATCGAATGGACTTATGTTCGAAAGAACATTTACTCGAATGCACATAATTTCAAAAAGACAACTAGTCGAATGGACGAATATCGATTGGACATTTGTTCGAAATATCCTAAACAGATATTTATTTTCTTTTTATTCACAAGATTATTTTATCAAATAGTACATTTTATAATGTTTTGTCAATATATTTACAGTAATAGGAAAATACCTACATCAAACTACGAATTACAGTGAAATATTTATTGCCAATCGACTTGAGAAATCAATTGGGTTCTCTAATGAGAACTCTGTCAATACACTTTTTATTCTGTCATCAAGAGCGACATGAGCCAGCGATGGCCGCGTGGTTTAAGGCGCTAGCTTTGAGTCAGCCGGCCACTGTCGTCGTGGGTTCAAGTCCCACGTAATCCATGGGTGTGATTGTGTCTGTTGCGAGTTGCGAGAAGTGTGTAAAATGTATCCAAAATCGGTAACCGCAGACCGGATACATGAGCCCTTACCATCTGTTTAAAAGCAATAGAAGGGATGCCCCCTATTGTGAATGTGGTCAAGTAGGAACTACTATATTATACATATTATCACAGACAATTGTCTGTGATATTATTCGAATGCCTTAATACCCATAGTAACACACTGTATGAAAAATTATTACAACTGTCCCTCACACCGATTTCCTTTATCACTATTTTAAGAGAAATCAATATGAATACTATTAACATATTTGGAAATTTTATTATACATATTCAAATACGGATTTAGGGATGCAGTAATTGATAAATATCAGATATAGTCATTACATAAACTAATGTCCAAGAAAAATCAACTGTTCTCTAAATAGAGAACGAGAATATTATATATATATATATATATATATATATATATATATTATATAAAAGTAATATTAAGAACTTAAAATAGTTGTTGACACTTAACTGCAAAGTGAAGGGCTGTTTTAAGGATTATGTGTTGTAAAATTAGAAATGTAAGCTCTCTATCTCCAGGTCTGTTCTATGGCCTCCAGTCTCCAGTGGCCCAGGTAAGCAACTGTTGGTTTGGGTGATGTGCTGGTTCCAGTAATGAAGTATTTCCAGTTGTAGTAGAACTCCCTCCTAGAACTATTGCTATCAGGATACTACATTGGAGGTTAAAAAGCCGACAATATCATACATAATAAACAGATGGTGTCAACGTTCCTTAAAAGTCTAACAGAAATTCAAGTTGAAGGGTTCCCTTTCACTTTATGGATGTTACCTAATTCATCCTTTTAAATAGTGCCTTCTGTAGTTTTACTTACATTTCTGTTACTCAGACATCAAATTTCTGAATTCAGTGATTAAATTCATAATTTCACTCTTTGTGTTTCTTATTCATAGTTGGAAGGAATATAAAAGCAAAGTTAAATAATAGTGGTTTATTGGGTTTGTATTGAAAAACAGATATTAAAAATGGAAATCCATAAATTATTTTATTCGCTCATACAAATGTTCAAAAGGGAATGTGAAAACTATACAAAAACAGACAAAGGTACAAAAAACAAACAGTACTATCAGAACTCAAGAGAATAAAGAAAAAGCGATTTCAGACATGCGTTCTTGTGTGTGTTCTTAAATTAGTTCTCGTCGACCTCAGCCTCTTGATCTTCATCGAACTCCGCGTCTTCGTCGGCTGTCGCCTCCTGGTACTGCTGGTATTCGCTGACCAGGTCATTCATATTGCTCTCTGCCTCGGTGAACTCCATCTCGTCCATGCCCTCGCCAGTGTACCAATGCAAGAAAGCTTTGCGCCTGAACATGGCGGTGAACTGTTCTGAGATGCGTTTGAACAGCTCCTGGATGGCAGTCGAGTTACCAATGAAGGTGGCCGACATCTTCAGCCCTCTGGGGGGGATGTCGCATACCGCCGTCTTGACGTTGTTCGGGATCCATTCGACGAAGTAGCTGCTGTTCTTGTTCTGGATGTTCAGCATCTGCTCGTCGACCTCTTTCATGGACATGCGACCTGCAAAAATCCTATAGATGTATCCAGCTCTAGCTCTAGGTAAGGATATAATGAAAGGAAAAATGCAATCGATGAAAACATTTTAGATATTAATTTAAGTACTTTTTCCTTTCTTTTGATGTTTCCAAAGATTTTCATCATCCAACTTTGGAACAAATACAAACACATGGGCGTGCATGTGGAAGATTTTATGCAAATAATACACTCATCTTCTTTCAGAGGCTTCTTGGATCATAAATTCCTTTCACCCACAGAGGATTAATATACAGTACACCCTCTTATTTACAAAGTAATACACCAGGAAGATAATAATAAAGCGTTTTTTTACAATGTTGCATGAATGTAATTGATGAATTCTCTCTTAGGATTTATATGTATTTTGCTATCAGTGCTTTCCTTACATGTAAATATGAAATAACATTGACTTTCGATAGGAGTGGCAATATCAATTTTTACCTTTTCAACTTGACATTGATTGTTTACATTGCACTTTGGGAAGTATTTTAGATAAAATAAAAAAAAAAGACAATAGATAATACATGCATGATGTGCAAAGTATATAATAGTGAAGAAAATGCGTTTGGATTATTCGCTCATGGGTAAATATGACAAATTAATAAGGAAATTCAGATATTCAATCTATGTAATATGTAAAATGGGTAAGAAGTACCCTCCAGTAAGAGTATGTTCATTTCTGATATATTCAACTTTTGTGGATATTTTATGGATGATGATCCTGTTGAGGACCACACTTCTTTTTTGATAAAGTTAATTTAAAAGAAGTACTTCATGATTAAAATATACCCTGAAATGATAAAAAAGTTGAATATATCGCAATAAAATAGGGTAAGATGCATTTCAATAAAATTGATTTTGTTGCGTAATGAAAAGAAACAATTTTTGTTATTTTCTCAATTTGCAACCTTTTGGCTTTTATTGTTGATACGCCTATGGACAACTGTCTTGTTGTCCATCATAATTCCTCAATAGTGGCCCTATTTGCGTCCACCTTTGTTGGCATGTAAACAAATAATACTTCCTTATGAGAACGCCGGCTCTAATACTTGTGCTTTCAACTCATTTCATGTAAGGAGAACCTTCAGCCTTTAGAAAGCAACTCATTAAAAAGTTCCTTACCTCTGAAGACAGCAGCCACAGTCAGATATCTCCCATGTCTTGGATCACAGGCGGCCATCATGTTCTTAGCGTCGAACATCTGTTGGGTAAGTTCTGGTACAGTTAAAGCCCGGTACTGCTGGCTACCTCGAGACGTCAACGGTGCGAATCCGGGCATGAAGAAATGAAGACGGGGGAACGGAACCATGTTGACGGCTAGTTTACGGAGGTCGGCATTCAACTGACCAGGGAATCTACGAGAATAGGGGAATTCTTCCATTAATTACGCAATAGGTAGTGAAATATCAAATTTGGAAGATTTCAATTAAAAGTTGTATAATTGTAATAAACTAACTAGAATTCTTACACACCTTAATTGAAATGCACTTTACCTGAGACATGTGGTGACCCCAGACATGGTCAATGAAACGAGATGGTTCAGATCCCCGTAAGTTGGCGTAGTGAGTTTTAGAGTCCTAAAGCAGATATCATAGAGAGCTTCATTGTCGATACAGTAAGTCTCATCAGTATTTTCTACCAATTGATGTACACTGAGGGTAGCGTTGTATGGTTCCACTACAGTGTCAGACACTTTCGGGGATGGTACAACTGAGTATGTGTTCATGATTCTGTCTGGGTATTCTTCTCTGATCTTTGAGATAAGTAAGGTACCCATACCTGGAAATGAGAAAGTAGTATTTAAGAGTTTTGTTACCGATTTCAAAAAACAGTATTTGATCAAGGGTGTGTTTTGATATTGTGTATTTACCTCATTATTGTTACACAATGCCCGAGTAATCAGATTCTAAGAAATTTAAAAATTGAACTTTTCAAAGACAAATTATCAAACATTTTGCAAGTCTAGGATTCTAATGAGATGCACACATCTTGTATTTCTAGCAATTAATCTAGACATTTGTAAGATATATCCAAAGCTGTTAACTTACCAGATCCAGTACCTCCTCCCAGAGAATGCGTGAGCTGGAACCCTTGCAGGCAATCGCATGACTCCGCCTCCTTCCTGACAACGTCCAGAACGGAATCCACCAATTCCGCACCCTCCGTATAATGTCCTTTCGCCCAATTGTTCCCCGCGCCAGACTGGCCGAACACGAAGTTATCCGGCCTGAATAACTGACCGAACGGCCCCGACCTGACAGAATCCATGGTACCAGGTTCCAGGTCGACGAGGATTGCTCGGGGCACGTACTTGCCCCCCGACGCCTCATTGTAGTATACGTTGATTCTTTCGAGTTGGAGGTCGGAGTCGCCGTGGTAGGCTCCGGTGGGGTCGATGCCGTGCTCATCGGAGATGATCTCCCAAAACTGGAAGTAGAATTTTTGATTGGTGAAAATATTTACTTTCAATTCTACATCGATGAGGTGAGTCCAATGAACAATTTGAAAGGAGGAGGAACTCAAATTGTTTATGGATAAACTTTTTATACTTAAAAAGTATTGGTTTACAGGGGTAGGACAAAAAAGAAATTTGTTTATATCTACCATGTAGGTACCCTAATTTCATACAAAACAAAGTTTATAATCAGGTTTTTGAACAATGGTTCCCGATAGATTACATTGCTCAGCATGTTATCCAAGACCTTTAAGTGACCCTACATAGGACTTTGGCTCCGGGCCAAAACCCTACCCTAATCGATCGGAAGGGACCCAGTCACAAGCAGGTGTGGCATGGAAGGGTCAAACGTCCCTAATGGAGAAACATAGGGAGAGTCATGTGATGGTGAGGATTAGTCATTTGTGAAAGCGATAGTTTATTGATTCACGGAGATTTCCAACTTTCTCAAAGCGTCTAAATCCTTTCCAAAATGGCGTCCGTACTGAATGGCCCAAAAGCCACCACTCGCCAATAGTTTATAAAATTTAAGACACTATAAAATGTGATAACCCACTTTACTCATCCCTAATTCCAGTATTTGTAATATCTCAAATAACAACAAATCTCAAACGTTTTTGCGAAATAACCGTTTTCGCCGGCCGGTCTGAGACTCGACGTTGAGTAGGCATCGTTATTACCGGCTACGTGTAATCATCGAGTTTGAATTAAATCTAACTGATTATTAAACGGAGGCCTGAAAATATGGACAGCCTTTTCGAAATTACCGTTACTTTTACATCGCTTTGAAAGAGATAACAACGCCGGCCGGTCGCCGGTGACTGATCGATAATGCAGGCACCGTTACTACCGGTTACATAGAATCGGGTGTTCAATCGAATTCAATTTTTATATTAAACTGATTATTAACCGAGAGTAAGGCTCCAACTGTGTTTTCAGGAGACAAGATGGCCGAAATGGGGTAAGGCAAAAGGGTAAAAGCGTTAAGTATATCGATCGAACTGACCTTAGCTCCTATCTGGTTGCCGCACTGGCCGGCCTGGATGTGTACGATTTCCCTCATGGCGATTGATTATTGATTCGTGTTACTTGCAGATTACAAAATTTACTGTACTTTCGACGTGTTTGACTCACTCGCTTTACTAGCCGTCGAGCAAATCTGAAATGCAATGGTCGCCGGCGCTCTTTGCTCTTATAGGCACCCCTCCTGGCCCTCCTTGCTACGCCAAGATGGTCGACTCGCCGGATGCGACGTGTGCGCAGGCGCGCTTCGTCCTCACTTCCTCACCCTCTCACTGTAAAGCCGCGTCCACAGGTCCACAACGGGAAAAAATTCGATTAAGGGCGGTTCACATCTCATCGTGCCGAACTGGACCGTGACGAGGCGCTAGTGTCGAATTAACTTTATTCGGCAAGAACTCGGTTCACAACCGTACTGCACACACGTATTTCTAATATTTAATATAGTATTTCTCAAAAATCGGTAATTGAATAATTGTTGATTTCTTGGTCATGGGTACGTTAAGTATGGGTGTTGATTGTATTTGGATATATGGTGGTTTATTCTAAATGGAATTTGGGGTTTCGCGGAGTTCCTTTGGGTGTAATTTTGAACATATTGCACATTTTCTTTTCGGATAGGGTTCTTTGAGGCCAGACAAAAAGGTTTGTAGTCCTACACTTTGATAAAGTTATACGTTATTGAATACGTTATTTAAATTTATTTAACCAGTCCAAACTATTGAGTTTGGTGTTCTAGTTATTCTATCGAACCGTTGCGAACGGTTCTAACCGGTACCAGCTTCGCTTGAACCTAATCGAACTGTTCTGTGAGTATGGGATTTATAGGTTAGAGAGTTCTTTTTATCTAAACTCTTCTAAATTTTCGCATACGTACATTTCAGTGAAGTAAGTGGAAGTAAGTTATTTTATTGATTTACACACAAAGTACAGTAGAAATCATGACTTCATCATTTATTTTGTTCAAGAGGTTAAATCAAAAAAGAAGTGTCTCCAAATAGATTCGAGCTAAAATTCCAGAAGCTGTTTAAGATTCAGTTCATATCCAAGTACTTTGAAGGCTCTTAGATATAATTCTCCAAGGAGGTGTAAAGCATCAAATCAAAAATGAACATTTTGCCGAAACTCCTGTTCAGTTGTTTACGGAAGTGCAGTGTAAAAGTCATTTCAGAAAATAAAATATTTAAAAATACGGTTAAACTCTGTATAATGTACCTCTTCCTAATGAAAAACTATATCGATGTTTTCTATTGAGAAGAAAAGTTATGTATTTCTTAATAGGTACCTGTTTTGTCTTATTAAATTTATTATTGCAGTAAACTTCCAGTAAGAAGTTCAAAACATTTTAAGTTTTTGTGTTGTACACCTTTGTATGTACTGTAGATGTAGATGTAGATGTATGTATGTAGAAGTAGATAAATATTAACATGACTTTTTTAGAGTATCAAGAGCAGTAGGGACACTTCTGGGAGATAACTTAAAAACATTAACATATCACCCGCGATCTGAAACAGTACATTCCAGAACACTTCAAAAAATCATTTCAATATTCTTGTAGTATGCGGGACATAAAGCTCTATAAAGTCTTGAACGGTTCTGGACCGACACAAGCTTATTATATGAAAAGCGTTCCAAGTTGTGAGTTATTACGTTATTACTGTTCGCAGGCGGATTCCTCTGAACGTTCCAAGTGCACTTTTATTCAATCATAAACCGTTCTTGAACGATTATCTCGGTATCAAGTACCATAGAGATAATATATAGCTAGAGTGCTAATAAGTGGAAGCGAAAGAGAGAGAAAGAGAAAGAGAGAGAGAGAGAGAGAGAGAGAGAGAGAGAGAGAATCCAAGTGAGTATCTGTCTCAGTCTCACGCATACATCGTATAACTTGTCGGACGGAGACAGATACTCACTGCTATGAGCTATCTTCTCTTCTGTTCTACTATTGGCACGGAGTTTTGCTTAAAGTCGTCCTCAAAAGGCTGTGTCATCATTTGAGGAAATTGATTGGACCAATTTCATTATCGCGGCGCCCAAAACCATAACCTAAAACGTATAATTGCTTAAAACTAATAAGTATATGGAAGTTCTCTTACATTAGCTAGGTATACAAATCTCCATAAGGAATATGTACCATTATATGCTAAAATTTTACAGTAAACAAAATAACAACAATATGGTCGCCAGGCTCTCAAAACGTATACAGTAGGTATTGAACGGGTTGGAATTGAACTATTTCGTTATGACTATGCAAGGTGCAACATCATTACAAGGCTCGTAAGGTTTTCATTACATTTGTGGGTATAAAAAATGCAGCTCGTTATTTGTGTATAACGTATTTATATTTTCAAACTTAAAGTCCTTCTAACTACATTTCTGGGCATTGGTTTACATGAAATACATTACGTGCAGTCTCTGGTTGGACCAAAGTAATTACCCTCAGCTGTTGGCACACGGCTCTATACAGAATTATAGATGCGCAATGAGCAATTCATGTACTACAAACTACAAGATCTTTGTTTAAATAATTCAAAGTACATGTGTTTCAAAATGATTGTCATCTAGTCGGCAGTGGAATTCCCATGTAAAATAAAAAAAAACACCTTGCGAAAATAGGAGTTTCTACTAGCTATACATAACCTCAAAATAACCTACTTAACCTCTTTTAACTTCTGGTTTTTCTCTGTCAAAAGAAAACGAATTCTGAGTATTTGTCTATTTGTAGTACTTGTTTTGGCCCTCAAAAGGGCCGTTAATTACCAGCAGTACTGATTGCCAGTTTCACAATAAATGTTCGAAGTGTCACTTGTTGTTAGAATTAGATAGGTACAAATCAATAGAGCGCGGCACATCAAAAATTACATGCACAGAAATTCCAACGCCAACTAGATGACAATCATTTTGAAACACATTGTATTTGATACACTATTCGGAACAAACCTATATTGTTCCGTACCCCATTCTATACCTATAGCCTATAGGTACTGCTCGAGATAGGCGATGTTTATATAAGGAAGAAAGAGAGCCTTGGTATTTTGTAATTTGGTAGTTATGCCGGGAAAGCAGTTAGGTCGTCACTCAACTAGCAAATTTGACGAGTTATTTCACGCGTGAAAGGCCCACAGGGTTATCCATTAATGAAATGAGAGAAGTTGTACTTGGTGTGCCAGAACTTTCTTGCTCAATTGATATTGTAAAGACTATTACCTTCGTTCTGCTGCACGAGCGTTACATTGTATTTCACTAAAGATTAAATGCACATCAACTATTTTTATTTTTGTATTATAATGCACTCATATATGAGAAGTATTGTAACCGGTTCGATTATTCGAATTTGAACAAAATACATGTTTTTGAAAAAAAGTATGTTTATTCTGTATTCTGTGTTACGTTTTTCAAGTGAATTAAAAGTCACAGACGATTCAAACTTTGTATTTAGACTTTAAACAATACCTCCCAATAAACTTTTTATTAAAATCGGCCGTGATAAAGTGGTAGTTTACTCTCACCATTTTTTCGGTTTTTGGAAAAAATTTATCAACATTTTTGACCCAATCTTCTCTGAAAGGCACTTTTCACTGGTCATTTTTCGGTTTGGACATTTTTTCGAAATTCGCTGCAATACTTTATTCTACACTTTGAATAATTATTTTAGTATTGAATATGTATAAGATAATTTGATAATATTTTTGACTCAACTTTCTATGAAAGGCTGTTTACACATGTCATTTTTCAATTTTTGGAAATTTTCTCAAAATCTGCTGCAAAGTTGACGAACTATTTTACTGTCGAATATGTATAACAAAGTTTAACATTATTTTTGTCTAAACCACCTTTAAAGGGTTACTTTTGTCATTTTTCGGTTTTGTGAAATTTTCTCGAAATCCTACTTAAAAATTTTCAAAATTTGCTATTCCCCATGTAAAATCAAATTTTATACGATTCTTGTTTGCACCTGTTGTTTTCCAGTTTAAATTTCACTCGAAATCCGCTCCAAGCGTTTTTTTAAACATTAAATATTTGCTTTAATATCGAATATTTATAATAAAGTATGAGAAATAGTTCGATGGACACATCGCCATTTTTAACAAAGAAAACAAGCTGACCTTTTTGAAATTTGAAACATAACCAATTTATAACTGTCAAATTTTGTTGATTGGCCAAAGCAAAATTGTGAGTATTGTAATAACGTAATTTCTTAATCTGAATAAGAAACAAAAATTTAGATTTTGTTGAAAACGGTGAGTAATAGCGATTTGAGATATGAATATATTGTGTTTATAAGATACCTTAGAGTTTATAAATATGTATGTCATAAAAAGTATTAAAAATCTGAAGATAAAAAAAATCATAATTATAATATCAGTTATAGCCCCCCCCCCCCATTTCAACCCCGTGTGATTACAATAGAAAAATCAAATTTACAGCGGCCGATTGGTCATTATATAAGTTCAGTCAATATGTATAGTTTAAACTTCAGACACAATGTCATATTTGAGGTATATGTTCGGAAGTATTTTCGGATTATGGTTAAATTCACGTTAAATCGACCACAAATCATGTCTAATAACAGGGTTTTCGCTTGGCAGGAGAATTCTGGGACACCCTGTATGTTGGTTCATTAATTTTTATTAATCCAATTTCAGCGAGTGTGAGGCTTTGAAAATTTGGGGCAGATTTCTTTGTAACTTTTTAGAAACAAATGCGCAAACAGCGGTACTTGGTATATCTGGAGAGTATAATCTAACCGAATGGATTGCTATGCTTATTCATATTATCTTTGGCGGCAGAACTCCACCAGATCGTCGTGTGTCAAATTTGTGGCAGAATTCATTGTTCTCCTCATTGCTTATTTAGTTATGGTCATTATTCTATAAGATGTGATTACCAATGGGAAAGTTGTTTTTTTGGTTGAGTAACATTTTAAGACAAGGAAGCTGGACCGAATTAGGTATTTTTATGAAGGTAATCTTTAAACACCCAACACGGGCATCATATGCAGGGTAATAAATACTAAACTTAACGGATCCAGCTTACACTTTTATCTTGACCTGCACCAATTTTCTGCCCATATAACGATGTATCTACATGTGCAGCAGCTAATTACCCTAACGGGTCCCCAGACAGTATTATTACTTTTATCAAATCGATAGGTAGGAATGTTACGTAGCCCCTAAACCTGGTTTTTATTTTAAACTCCTTATGGGATCAATTCGGCTAGCCCCCACAAGAATAAACTGAAAAAGGAGACGTGTCACGCGATCGCTTGCGCACGTTGCCAAAAAAAAGAGACCTTCGAATTTATAATACCTATAAATTATAGATACACAATTTGTTAAACGACGACAGTAATTCCAGTATTCTGGAACGAATTGCTTAGCTATACATAGAAATATGATGGTCAATGGTCATCAGTGAACTGCAGGAAACGTTTATAATTATGAACAATAACTGTTGATCAGTTCTCAGTTCGCTGGAACAAACTAAATTAATTAGACTACTAATTAAACCTAAAAATCTAATTAGACTAGGTGAAGTAGATTATAATTGCAATTATTAATTACAATAATTGCCTGTTGGTTGAGATTACTTTAATATTATTTTGAAACATTTATTAATTGAGGTTTTAAGATTAAGATTAAGATTAGAATTAACTAATAATATAAACAGAGATCAGTTAAAAGAACCAAATTGTGTACCTCTATACAACTGCATATTAATTAGTTAAGACGAACTCGTACTGAATGAACTAGGTTAGAATAATTAGTGTAGAATTAACAATTATTCGTTTGTTGGAACAAATTTTGTCTAGTCTAATCAATTACTTTAAAAAACGAAATGAGGCACTCCGGGAATGACCGAGAGGGGAATCATAGTTTTATATATATTATATAATAATATATATGTCATGTACAGAAACAAATGGTAGCTAGAATGGCGCCTGTAATAATCACCCCTGGAGCAGGGAACCAGCAATACAAACAATTGTAACACGAGTTGCCACCAACAGCTAGCGCGACGCGATAATTCGCCGTCCGTCTCGTTCGTTTTTTTTTCGATGTTAATACCTCTCACCGATCCAGCGCTTCGAGCGATGCCCGCCATAAGAAAGCTATGCTTCCAATAAGTTAATGACTAATGGCTTGTAATTTTAACCAACAGTATTAACCATTAGTAATGATGAATTCGCTCAAATAAACTCTATAAATAACTAGAATTAACTGTTAATTAAAGTAAATCAATGAAAAGCAAAGAATGAATTACATTAAAATGATTGGAATAGATTAACTACTTATTATATATTTCAATAAAGATCAATTTGCTGGAATAAAGTGTATCTAGAATTATCTAATTATATAGACTAAAAACTAGATTAGATGAGCTAGAATTGGATTAATTAGTAATTGGGTAATTAGTTTAATAAGTTAATTCGATTAAAATTATCCACTATTCATGACAAAACAACTATGTAGTGTACTGGAACAAATTGTGTATAATTTATCATCAATTCGACTAAATGAAGTAGAATTGAATGGAGATTGCAATTAATTATTAATAACGGCAATACTGATCTGTTTGCCTAAACCAATTGTTCACCTAGCTATTATCAGATCACATAGCTTAAAACCGAATGAGTAGTCAATAGATCAGAATTACTTCAATCAACCATTAATATAATGCCAGTAACGACTTTCAGATCAGATTTTGTCTAGAATGCGTGCCTAGAATCGACTATTACAAGATAGCGTTGATTAAATTGAAATTAAATTTGAATGTGATTAAAGTAATAATACTATTGACAATATAGAACAATATAATAGAATAATCAATATGTAATAAAATATATACATAAGATTATGTATCTAGAATTAACTGATAGAGAAAATAAGTTATAATTGAAATAATGCGAATTAAAATGAATTAATTTAAATTAATCCTATTAGAATTAACAATTAAAAAATGATAATAGTGACCAATTTGCTAAAACAAATTATGTATAGAATTAATTGTTATATAATCATATATATAATATAAATGAATTATAATCGAATAAATTTAATTACAATTAAATATTAATAATGACAAGACTGATCTGTTCATTGAAACCAAATATGCATCTAGAATTAAATATTAATTAGATTATTGATGTTAGAATAAATTAGAATTAACTATAAAAACTAATTTGCTGTAACAAATTGTGTATCTAGAATTAACTATTAATTAGAGCAAATAGGTTAGAATAGATCGAATTGAAATTATATGAAAAATATTTGATTATAATTAACTAGAAATAGTGACCAGTTTCTTGAAACAAATGGAGTACCTTATATATTTAGAGTTAACTATTAATTTGATTAGAAGAACTGCAAGACTGGAATAAACTATATTATAATTAATTAGTAATAATGACAATATCGATCTGTTTGCTGAAACAAATTGTGGACTCAAAATTATTAGGTATTATTATAAGTATAATTATACGTATTATTATATTAGATATTAGGTAAATTATTAGGTACTCAGAGTAATTGAATGAATTGAAATTTAAATAAATTTGATTAAAATATTTTGATTGCAATTAACTATTAATCTGATCGGAAAAATAAATAGTATAATTATTAATAAACAAAAGTAAAATAAAGTTATTTAGTCTTAACTCATTAGTTAAGAATTTGAAAGTGGGATAAGTTAGATTCATTGAGTCGAGTACAATTAACTATATAATAATATTGACAATATAAAGATTAGCTCAATGGATTAAATTGTGTATTTAGTATTAACTACTAATTAAAGTGTGGAAGTTAGAATCGAAATGAAAAGGAAGTTAGAATTCGAATAGAAATAAAATTGAAGAAATTGAAAGAGATAAAGTTTATTAAATTTAGTGATAGGTATTAAAATTAATTCCATCAGAAATAATTAAGTAATAATAATGACAATAATGACCAATTTGCTAGAACCAATTGTGTACCTATCTAGAATTAATAAGGAGATTAGATGAACTGGAACTGAATTCATTATATGCGCAATTAGTTCCCATTTAATAAGATGAAATAAATTAATTCGATTAGTATTAACTACTAATAATAACAATAAAGATCGATCTATTGGAACAAATTTTGTATCTATAACTAACTAATGATTAGATTAGACGAGCTAGAATTGAGTTAATGACATGCGTAATTAATTTACTTTTGAACAACTTGAATGAAATTAATTCAATTATTATGAATTAATAATAATTACAATAAAGACCAGTTTGACTGGAACAAATTATGTACTATTTAAAATTAACTCGCAATTAGATTAGATGAGCTAGAATTGAATTAACTACATGCGTAATTAGTTTAGACTTGAATAAGTTCAATAAAATTGATTCGATTAGTATTAATTATTAATAATTACCAATTTGGTGGAACAAATTGTGTATCTAGAATTAATTAATAATTAGAAAAGACGAGCTGGAATTGAATAAATGAGATGCACAATTAATTTAGCTTTGAATAAGTTAAATGAAATTAATTCGAGCTGTACTTACTATTAATAATGACAATAATGACTAGTTTACTGGAAAAATTGTTTATTTAATATATCTGGAATTAACTAGTACTTATTTGGATCAAATGAACTATAATCGAATTTCAATTAACTAAATTAACTAACAATGACAATAATGACCAGTTTGCTGTAAGAAATTGTATACTATCTATATTGAATTAATAATTAGATTAGATTAACTAGAATGAAATGAAAACTAGAATTGAAATCACAGAACGAATCTCATTAAATTAATTCGATTAGAGTTAACTATTACTAATGATTATAATGACAATAATATAATTGTTTTCTACAACAAATTGTGTATCATATGTATCTAGACTTGACTATTAATTCGACTAACTTAGCTAGGTTATAATTAGATTAGATTAGTATACAATGATGATATGTTCATTGGAATTATCTATTGATTAAATTGAATAAGTTAGAAGCGAATGAATTGGGACCAGAATGAATTTGAATAAATTAATTCGATTAAAGTTACTTACTCAGAACGAAAATAATTATCAGTTTTTTGGGGCAAATTGGATACTTTGAATTTGTATCTTTGTATTGCCAGTTCAATGAAGTGCAAGAACTTTGTGAATTCCTTAGTAAGTTCCTGCGTTTTATAAGTTTATTTTGGAAACGTCAGCATTGGATAACAATTTCACAGTTTGGTTGGAATGTTTGAGTAATAAGCGTATGCACATATATATGTTAAGTATATAGTAACGCGAAATGTAAACAGCAGCGCCAAATGTGTTTACTCTTATCGGACCTCGACGGCTTACCTCAAAGGAACGCCGCTACGCTTAATTGAGTTCCGGCAACATCTTATTAAAGTATGATTTATGACCTTTCTGGACGTTTCTAAGTAAACATTATTTGAGAAAGGGATGACCTGGAACTATCGCGAATACAATTAAGGTGTGTATAAGCGGGCTTGCGGTCGGAGAGGGAGATTAGACGTGAAGCCGCGAGTGAATAAATAAGGCGAAAGACGGACCAGTGAAATAAATTACATTTAAGAGTGATATAAATTAATTAGTTAAGATAAATTAAGTAGTGTGTAGTGTATAATTAGGACAGTGTAAATAAATTAAAAATAAACTTTACAATATTTATCTTAAGTTGTGTGTATGAACATTTTGTTGCATTTGCTCAGCCAGTAGAAGAATGTATGATTACCCGGTAGTTATAATTTAGATAGAGCTCGATATAAACGATATTGAACGGTTAGCTATGTTATTACGAATTTGTTAACTCTATCTTTTTTCTTAACTTTTACAAATTGAGTTTAAAATCCCTTCAGTTAAAAGAAACACTATAGTAAATCCACTGAGAAGAAAACATCCACGAAACGAGAAAAAGTAGTAAAGTTAGACAACATCTAATACACGTCGTTTGCTATTGGTGGAAAAGTCATAAAACTTTTGGCGGGAATTGTTGATGTACAGAGTCGGTTCAGCAAAAGTAACAAGTTTAGTTGTCTGATCTATGGTTGTCTGTTTACAACCGATCAGGTAAGTCGTTGACGGTGATAAATTTGTATAAACATATTTCTGTGATCTATTCCAATTATGGAAAGACACCTTCCCTGCTCGCCTCCCAAGAAGAGACCTGGAACATACTTTAAGCTGCGGGGAGAAAACCATTATTTTAAATGTATACAGAAAAGAAAGACATGAACATCCTTAGTGTAAAATCTTAGTAGTAAAAGATAAATTATAGTCAAGGCGATCATTCTTAATGCGACCCTGTACTTATTCGCTAGCTGGTCGCGCGCTTTGAATTTCGACGTTTGTGTTTCATGGAAGTTTTCTTCTCGATGGATTTACTATAGATATGTCGTTTCCTGCTTTAAGAGAGTTTTTACCCAATTTCAATCTTCTTAACAAAATTGAGGTTCAGAGAAACAACGTAGGTTTCCTCTAGGAAACGTCTCTCACCATATGAATTGTATTTTAATGTTTTCTATGCCATATCGTCTATTATGAATTTATATCCTTTTCACTGGAGTAACTTGAAAAGTGGGTGAGTTAATTCATTCTGGGTTTTCAAAGGGTAAATCCCTTGTTATATTTGTACCTACCGAAAATCCACCACATTTCAAGTTCTGAAGGAAGAGATTCCTCGATCACCCTGTACCTCGGTCGACTTCGATAGATCTCCATTTATTTCACTTTCTAAAGAAATGTCCACTTTGGGCTCGCATCAGGAGCGATATATCGGTTCCGATTTTGTGTGTAAATTTGGTGCGGGGTTCGTTAATCCGTATAGATGAGATCACTGCGAAAAACGGACAACAACAACATCATATGTTGTTCAACCCACATTCGGCTTCGAAAATCACTTTCGACCTCCATATAAGGTTCACGACGACGCCCCTCATCCTTCGCTAGAGGATAACCGGTCGTTCGACAAAACTGTACGATTTACGTGTGTTGGGTAGAGTAGAAATTTTTCTCGCACCCTCTAGTTGTTTTTAAAGGTTCTCAATATAATCATCGACATCAGTAGGTTTTGCTTACTAGACGTGCAAATATTCCAACAACGGTACATCCGAGAGGTTATTAACATCTGCGCTACTGCACACATTTGCATCTCTTGTAGAATTTTAATTGGCCATCCTGCGGAACCCATGGGTCGAAAATTTCACAAAAGGTTACTTTTCGGTTTCCTACCTACTTTCCTCGACGGTCCAGAATCGCACGTGATATCCGGAATCTATTTACTTAACATTTATCATTATCAAGCCTAATTACGATTTCAAAGTGCCACGGTGCCATTAATTAAGTGTAATTTTATTTATCAAGTTAATTAAGTGCTCAACTCGTTGACCTATTTATTTCAACTATGAGTAATGTGTTTGAAATTTAATGTTTATCGTTTTTATATGAAGCGAATCGAAAATTGTTTATAAATAGTACGTCAACTTCGCGTATAATTAACCATAAGGGCCCGTTCAAAGCAATCAATTAAAACCGGATTTATGTTGAAAAAAAATTCAATTATAAACGACTACCTTGTTATCCAGATGATATAAATATCAGTACCTAGTATTAATTAAATCAAAAATAATAATGATTTTTGGAAGTTAATCTGTGTAAAGTTACAGTTACAGTAATTGATCGTATATATTTATGCATGTATTTATTGCCGAAGAATTGGATGGTGTTACTAATAATTTCATCACAAATCTGTCAATGATATGGCGCTGGAATCAAAAAGTGGCGATATGTAACATCGTAAGACTCTCATATGGCCGGACAAAATAATCATGGCAACATTATCACCGTTTTATAAAATAAATTTGGTATTGAATATTAACATTTTCCCTTATTAATAAAATTTTTTTTAGTTGTTTGTTAGATGACAAATGTTTTTAAATACAATAATAATTAACGTTGTCGAAACGATAACTAAATTTACTTATGTAATATAACAACAACAAATTTCAATGTCCATACTTAGAAATAAGAATCCAATCATCGACTTGCAATAAATATAAACAACTTTACTTGATGGAGATGTATCAGTTAGACTGAACAATTACTCTACAAACCGATGCACTTAAGGAAGGGCGCTTTATGGCAGTTTTATAAAAATGTTTCAAATAACAGATATAACCATTAAACAGCTAACTTAAGTTATGAGATTTAGTATAAATCACCAAAAACAGCTTTAAAGAAAATTGTACAAAATAAAAATTATTAAGAGTAAAGTGCCCTTTAGAACAGTTTTAGGAATAAATATTTCAAATAAAAATTGTATACATTTAATATGTTAATTAAAATATAAAATTCAGTGAAAACATTGAAGCCTTTAAAAAAATTGAGCAATTTTAAATGTTCAAGAATAAAGTACCCCTTAGAGAGGTTTTAGAAAAAAATGTTTCAAATAAAAGCTATAGCGATTAGTTAGGTCAGTTTAAATATAAAATTTGGTAAAAATCGGTGTAGTCGTTTTGGAGAAAATTTAAAAAAAATGAAAATTCACAAGAGTAAAGAACCCTTCGCAGAAGATCAGTCAAGATAACGATAACGGTAGTAGATAATGACTGAACGATAAACTAAATATACCAAGTTTAGAAAATCGTTGGTCCAGTTTTTGAGATGATCTCAAAAAATCCAAAAATGACAAGAGTAAAATGCCCTTTGCCCTTGACTGATTCTGATGGAATTTATGTGGTCGCGAGTTCTGAGGTGATCCAGTCTAAATATAAAATTTCAACTTTCCACTATTTATAGTTTCTGAGAAAACGTTGACCACATATACACCCACATACACACATACATATAATACATACATACATACACACACAGACATGTTTCCAAAAACATGTTTTTGGAACTAAGGGGACCTCAAAACGTCCAGAAATGTCAATATCTCAAATTCCAAAAATCGACCCGATTACAATACTCTCATATATGAGTACCTCATATGAGAAAGTAAAAATTGAGCAATATTAAATGTTCAAGAATAAAGTGCCCCTTAGAGAGGTTTTAGAAAAAAAAAATGTTTCAAGTAAAAGCTATAGCCATTAGTTAGGTCAGTTTAAATCTAAAATTTGGTAAAAATCGGTATAGTCGTTTTGGAGAAAATTTAAAAAAATGAAAATTCACAAGAGTAAAAAGCCCTTCGCAGAAGATCAGTCAAGATAACGATAACGGTAGTAGATAATAACTGAACGATAAACAAAATATACCAAGTTTAGAAAAACGTTGGACCAGTTTTTGAGATGATCTCAAAAAATCTAAAAATTACAAGAGTAAAGTGCCCTTTGCCCTTAACTGATTCTAATGGAATTTATGTGGTCGCGAGTTCTAAGGTGATCCAGTCTAAATATAAAATTTCAACTTTTCACTATTTATAGTTTCTGAGAAAACGTTGACCACATATACACCCACATACACACATACATACATATAATACATACATACATAGGTACACACACAGACATGTTTCCAAAAACATGTTTTTGGAACTAAGGGGACCTCAAAACGTCCAGAAATGCCAATATCTCAAATTCCGAAAATCAGCACGTTTAAAATACTCTCTCTTATTATATGAGAAAGTAAAAACGGAAAACTCGTTTTTTGATTAAGTAAAAAAAGATCTTTTTTTAAAAAAAAAAACATGAAACTTTTCAATTTTGCGATGAAAGTCGCAGGGGGGAGGGGGGCTTTCTAGTTCAATAATTGGGCTTTACTTCGTTAACTCCAACAGATTCGAAAATAACACGATCTCTTGAGGAAACCTGAATACAAATTTCAGAATTTTGTATCTTAGAAAGTAAACGCAATAGCGGCTTGAAGAATTACCTCAATTTTGAGCATTTTTTGAAAAAAATCTGCAGGGAGTAAACTTTCCCTTTTTTGATCAATAATCAAGTCACAAATTATATCAGTAAGATGCCTATGGTTCTTTAGCTAAGTTTCAAATAACTAATAATTTCCGTTCTTGTACGTACTAACTGACTAGCTTTTACTGTTCAATTGATTTTTGACGAAATATCACGCCAAGCTACATTGCAGCTGATCGAATTCGTCAGCAATTTACAAACTACAAACTTCTTCACTGATTCATCGCAACAAATAACAGAACATGCTGACTAGCTCTTTGTAAAGTAGAAAATATAGAGAAATAGAAATGAATGTAATGTATTGACTGGGGTAACTAGTAAATAAACTGAAGATCGGCTAGTTAAGCTTCACCTACTAACTGATGAGATTTTACCAATCAGATTATGGTGAGTATCGAATTATTATTAGCAATTAAAGTGAGCATATCACTGACTCATCGCAGTGACTAACTGGTTAGTGCAGCTAGCTTTAACCAGAGTATGGAATGTAGAAACATAAATATGATGTACTAACTAGGGTGACCATCCTCCCAAACGGAGGACTGACTGGTTCAGCTTTACATACTAACTGACTAACTTTCAATTACCAATTAATTATTGACTAACTGTCATGACAAGCTACATTGCAAGTGATTAAATACTTCATTAATTAACAAATCATTTGGTTGATTCGTCGCAATAACTAATAGACTATGCTGATTAGTTTTTACCGAAGTATATAAAAACAGAAATGAATGTCGTATATTAACTAAGGTGACTAACTAACTAAACTGAAGATCGATTAGTTTAACTTAACCTACTAACTGACTAGTTTTGGGAAACCACTTAATTATTAACTAAGTAATTTCAAAACTTATATTGCAACTGATGAAAGAATAAAAGAATATATAATTTTAAATTCAGAAAATTCGGTTATCGTAGTTGAACGTCTTTTTTCCGAAACTCTTTCACTGTTCGCACGAGGAAATCATCCATTCTGATTTGTAATAATCCAATACGTGCTATTTAAAAAAAAAGCAAATGTGTTTTTTGAGAGAATTTAAATTTTCGAATTTCGAGATGAAACTCGTAGGGTATAAAATGATGCATTTTAGTGCTTTAGCTAAGTTTCAAATCACCAAGTCCATTAATTTCAGAATAATCCCATTTTTTTTGTTGGAAATAAAGAAAAACAAAATTCAGTAGTTCATATGTATACTCTATTCAAAACAAATCCGGATGCACGTTATCTTGATGACGTCAGAATCATCCAATACTACCAACTTAACATAGTTCCAGCACATCGCAATTTATGTGTTCCGTGTATATTTTAGGTTGGCAATATATGGTTATGTATATTAAATACTAAGTTAGTAGTATTGGAAGTATTCTGACGTCATCAAAATGACGTGCATCGGGATTTGTTATGAATAGAGTATAGATAAGTATTAGTGTGGGTCAAAAAAATTGATTATTTTTTTTTAGTTCCGACACAGAAAAATTGGTGCTAGGTACCTTTAGAAAATACTTACCAAGTATGAGCTCTCAATATAAATAGGAAGATCTTCATCATTATTTTGGAGATAATCAAAATTATTTTATTATTTAGCATCTGGCGGTAAAACCGACTCATTGTACGTAGTTTACCCGCCTTTTAAAATTATGCAGCAGTTGGCGAAAGTATGAGCCAAACCCAGATTTTTGCTTTTTACAACCTTACCTGTATTATCGATTAGTGTAAATATTGGATATAAAGGCGGAAACAGACTATCGTCACGTCACGTGAGTTCACGTGCTGTCACGTTAACTCACGTCACTTTGACGTAACCTCAGTCTGGTTCTAATACATTTAAATACCATATGAAATATTACTCCGCACTTTTTATCCGTGACGTGAGTTAACGTGACAGCACGTGAGCTCACGTGACGTGACGATAGTCTGTTTCCGCCTTAAGGGTGACACTTTGTAGCCAATTATCACTATTAACTATTACAATATAGTTAATATTAAACAGTTCGTGTTGAATTTTCTTTCTCAACTCTCTTATCGTCAGGTAAGAATGTCAAAAGATAATCTACCACGATATCATACAATCATAGTTGTCCATTTTTAATCAAGCCTCATATTAAAAACGACATGTCTTATTACTAATCTTTATTCAGCGAATCTCTACACACATTTTCGAAGGAAATTGAACGCTCTACAAAAAAGGTCTGTTAAATTTTTTTCATAAATCTGATCATTTAAAAAACATTCACGGTCAACGTTTGACAATTTTACTAAAAAAAAAAAATTTGTTTTCTTCTTAATGTTGTAACTTGGTGTAAAAGTAATTATTGTCCAATTAGAATGTATATTTTTGTAGGAAATCGAACGCTCTACAGAAAGGTCTCTTGTGCTTAAATTAAAAATAAATTTTAATAAAAACATAATTTTAAAAATAAATTAAAAAACCAGAAGAGAAAAAACAAAATTAGTGCTGAACAACAAAGTTTTCAGAGAAATTTTCTTAACGATATAAATTATAAATTATGTGGATCGATAAAAGATCTCATTTTAGAATATCGACTCTGGGAATGATATCGTTTTGTTCGTTATTTACTAAAAATTTGTTAACAGAACATCGGATACAGCAAATAAATTGTTAAAAATCTCGTCAAATATATCCTAAACTCAATACGTTAAGAGTGAATTATAACTGTACATTCCTATTCTGATATTCGGGACTATTATAAAAGGTAGTTATAATCGGTGGTCAATTATATCAGAGTGAATTATGTTCGAGGTCGACTGTATTTTAAGGACTGTTAGAAAAATTTGCCGACACCAACGTACAAACACAGTTCACTTACAACTGTGTAATTTTTCAGAATAGAATTGAGTGAAGAAATATCATTTTTCGGTCTGGCGGTCACGAGATGCCTGTCATCTCGGCCCCATTCTCCTGCTCTTTGTTCGTTTTTATTAGCCCTATTAGCTTTCGAGACAATCAAAAGTAATTATTGAATTAAACGCGCCCACGCCATTCATCTGAGGTAAATAAATCTTAAGGCCATCTAATAGACTTAAACTACGAGGCAACCTTGCCCGATTAATAATAATTCCTTGCAGTAGGTGGACAAAAAAAATGAATGAAGTCAGAGAGAGAAACCTACTTGAAGCCTGACTACTCATGCGGTGGTAATGAATGATTAATGAACAATATGCATACAGTCTGGTTAGCGTGTTTTAATTGGTAAGAGTTGGATGTAAAAATTCCGAAAAATGAGTTATTTTGCAAAGAATAGGAGAATGTTCTCGGGGAGCTAGATGAATTATGAAGTGTTCTTGACAAACCCCAATACAAAAATAATCTTGATCAAACTGCCGACGTTTCGTTCAGTGTTCTGAACATAATCATGGCGCTGAAACTATGAATATGTTAAGTATTTCTTATACAACCAAAAAAATATCACTTACATGTCATCAAGATCAAATTTGACATGTTTGACATTTCATATTGTATATCAATTGTTTAAAAGGCCATTATAAATAATAGAAACCTATAAAATTGTGAACGCTAAATATTGTCAAAAATGTGTCAAAAGATGATGGATAAAATTTTGTATACCTATTTGTTTTGAAAATGTGATAGTTTTCATATGTTCATTTATTTTTTTATTTGAATAATTTGTAATATGCTTGGGCAAAGTTATGAAAATCTTGTTGTCTGTTTACAATATTATCAGATGTTTTAATATGTACTGCCTTTTTGAATAATCTTTCAAACCAATTTGATTCACGCTCTAATATCGAAACATTTTCAAAATCGAAGTTGTGATTGTTTTCTATGGCATGTACCACTAAACCGGAATGTGTTGAATTATTTTTAGTGATATTCAATTGATGTTGTTGTAATCTCTTTTTTATGTATTGTTGTGTTTCTCCAATATATACCTTAGGAGGGTTACAATCAGAACATGTGATCTGATATACTACGCAACTCTGGTTTTTTATAGGTGTTGGGTCTTTAATTTTGGAGAAAATGAGATTATTGAAAGAAGACAATGAATACCAAGCTGGATATATGTTTAGGGAGTTCAGGGTTTTGAAAGTGAAATTTTCTATGTTGTTATGGTACGGGAGTCTTATAAAAAGTTTATCTTTTGTTATTTGTGTTGTGTTTTGTGGAGAAGTTAGGATATTGATATTATTATTATTAAGACTGTTTGTTAATTTATTTGTTATTATTTATAATGGCCTTTTAAACAATTGATATACAATATGAAATGTCAAACATGTCAAATTTGATCTTGATGACATGTAAGTGATATTTTTTTGGTTGTATAAGAAATACTTAACATATTCATAGTTTCAGCGCCATGATTATGTTCAGAACACTGAACGAAACGTCGGCAGTTTGATCAAGATTATTTTTGTATTGGGGTTTGTCAAGAACACTTCATAATTGAGTTATTTTGCAGTTTTGTTCGGTTTAAAATAATGGGGCCATTGTTTAAACATAGATTACAATGTAGAAATTGCAAAAAATAAGTTTTTAATTACATTAAAATACGCATCCCATCAGAAGTTTATACTTTTTTTTGTCCAATTACCATCGAAATTCGAATTTGCAATAAATAAAAGAAAAAACCGTAAATCTCGAAATTCGCAAGAAAAGTAGCCTTTTCCCACCCAAGAAGTCTTCAAAATTTGGTTAAGAAATAAGAAATATTAATGGGTATAGGAGTAATTGCATTTGTTTATTGGAAAGTTGGGTTTTTAAAAGTAAAAAATGCTGTTGCTATTGTTATAGTAGTTATAGTACGAGTATTTATAAGGACTCGTCTTTTAAGACTTTACCTATATTTTCAAAGTGTGTAATTATTAATTTTAATTTTAACAATACCTCCCTCCAAAGTATATATAAAGTTGGTTGGACTACGGATGTCGCTGTTTCCCGCACCCTAATTTCCACTTCTTTCAGTCTTTCCAATCACCTTTTCTTGAATTTCTTCTTTCAATGGCTTGATCGACCTCCTCTCTCCATGATCTTCTAGGTCTTCCTCTATATCGTCTTTGTGGTGGAGTCCAATTGCATATGTTCATTGGCCATATTTCGTCTGGCATACCCATACCATTTTAAGCGTTTTGCCTCGATTGTATCTGGAATATCTAGATCAATATTCATTTTTGCTCTTATCTGGAGGTTTCGTGTCCTATCTTATCTGGTTAGTCTGCAGCACCTTCTCCAATAGTTCATGTCTGTAGCTAGTATTTTTGACTTATCTGCCTTTTTCAGTTCTCATAGTTCAGAATCATCGGTTGCTATGCTTTCCGCTATAGACATATATGTGTATTTTAGTATTCTTTGTTATTTTTTCAATCCATAAAATTCCATTTTAATTATCTTGTTGCCACCCTTGCTTGCGTCATTCTGTTTAGGATCCCATCAATGCTTCCTCCTTTTTCTGACAGTTTTACTCTAAATACCGATACCATTTAGTATTTCTTATTGCCACTGGTCCTAAGTTCAAGTTTTCGCCCTGTTGGCCAACTACCATGTATTTGATTTTTGTTGGATTTATCGTTAAACCCCACTCTTCTTATGCTTCTTGTAACTTCCTCAGCATGTAGTCTGTAGCCAATGTCTTCGGCTATAATTGCCTGGTCGTCAGCAAAATGTAAGGTGAATAGTTTATCATCCCCAACTGGTATCTCCATTGCACTACATTTACGTCTTCACTGTGATAATGCACCATTTAAATCGATCTTAAATAGGGTAGGTGCGATTCAGCACTCCTGCCTAAGCCCTTTACTTGTTGTAGATGTTGTAGTTATACCATTTCCAATTTTAACGGAGGCAGACATATTGTGATAGAGTTTTTGAACAGCTTGTACATAATCTCGTTAATGTTTTGTTGTTTCATTATCTGCCATAGCCGTTCCAAGGCTCTCGTAAGGTCGATGAAAACCACATAAACATTCAAATTGTGTGCGTTTTTCTATTGCCTGTCTTAGAGTAAAAATCCTGTCAATATAGGAGCAGCCGATCCTAAAATCATTTTACTCCTCCATTTTTTTAACACAAGTTTCTATTCTGTTTTTTTAATATTTTGCTATGGAGTTTTCTCACTGAATTTAGCACACTAATACCACTATAGTTCGTACGATTTCTTCTATCGCCCTTCTTGTAGATATTGCTAGTATATGCTGTAAGCCATTCTTCTGGTAGGCCTGCTCCCCCCCCCCCCCCAAAACATAAACTTAACTTAAACTTAACTTAAAAATGTGGGCCAGCAGCTCAAATAGTATATCGGGAGCCTGTTTAATTAGTTCAACTGCAATTCCATTTGGACCAGGTGCTTAACCGCTCTGCATTTCTTTGCATGCCTTCTTCGCTTCATCTACTAAAATTTCATCTCCTTCCTCCAATAGTATGTTTTCATCACTTGCCATATTGTTATTTGTTTGGAATTGAGGTCTATTTTCAGTTAATAATCTCTTATAATATCCAATTATATAGAGGTTAGAGCCTCATGGTTACGGGGTTGTTAGCTCATCTCATTTAGAGTGAGAAAGCGACTTAGCTTACGCAGTCTATACGTGGTAAGTCTGTGCTCAAGGCTTAGGTTAGGTCGAATTTTGGCGGAATTATAACTTTTGAACTTACTGTAGATTTAGTGCAGCAAACAGTAAACGTGTTACGAACATGTTGTTTGTAGTCCATATGCTGACGCTGACGATGTTACTGGCAATGAGAGAAATGGAAGAGGAAAATATATAAGTCACTACCCAAACAGCACAACGACGTCTTAAAGTCATATTTAGGATGACGACCTGCAGACGTTCGGTATGACGTAAAGACGCCCCCAAAATCCGCAATGAAGCCCAAAACACGTTTTTTTAGAACTTTTGTTACAAAACGGTACTTCTTTAAGACGTCTCAAAGAGGTCCAATTCGTGTCTTTAAGATGTCTTAAAGACGTGCCGTTTTGAGACATTGGACGTTTTTATGTCGTCTCAAATACATTTAGAGGAAAAAATTGTTGCTACTAATCATAAGCAAACAAAAATTACTAATTACATTTATGAGTGAATTTCAAAGTAAACTACTAATAAAAGAGGTTGTAACATTAAGAAATCTGTATTTTTCTGAATTATTTTTATATCTGCTTCTTAAACCCTGACACCACCCCAATCCAGACACCTCCCTAATACGAACAAAATATTTGATCCCTCGAGTGTCCGCATTAAAGAGGTTTCACTGTATATAGTTTTTCCATTCCAATTGGATTTTGCAGGCATTCCAGTTCGTTTTCTTTAAGTTACCATTTATTAGAATATTATTTGTGGTTCGTAAAATAGCTAAACCCAGGGTCTTTTACAAGTAAATTTATAAATTTCGTGTTAAGTAGTACATCTTTCGGAATTATATAAAAATATCGTTATAAATATTAAATATTATAAAAATATCGTAGATAGAAAAATCGTTAATCGCTCCCTGCAAGGGGCAAACTTTTAGTTTCAAGTTCAAGTTCAAGGCATAAAATGGGCTTTTACTGCACGTCTTTAAGTAATCCGGCTTTGGGCATCTTATAGCCATCCAGAAATGGACTTCCAAAAGACGTCCATTTTAGGCATAAAATAGGCTAGGCGTGAAATCGATGTTAATTGGACATCTTTAAGAAGTCCGCCTTTGGGCATTTTATAGACATCCAAAAATAGACTCCCAAAAGACGTGTATTTTAGGCATAAAAAAGGCTAGGCGTGAAATCGATGTTAATTGGACATTTTTAAGTAATCCGCCTTTGGATATCTTATAGACATCCAGAAATGGACTCCCAAGAGACGTACATTTTAGGCATAAAAAGGCCAGGCGTGGAATCGATGTTAATTGGACATCTTTAAGTAGTCCGCAGTTGAACATCTTATAGACATCCAGAAATGGACGTCTTAAAAGCGCCAATTTCAGGCATAAAAGAGCCCAGGCGTGGGATCGATGTTAATTGGACATCTTTAAGTAGTCCGCCTTTGGGCATCTTATAGCCATCCAGAAATGGACTTCCAAAAGACGCCCATTTTAGGCATTAAAAAATCCAGGCGTGGAATCGATGTTAATTGGGCATCTTTAAGTAGTCCGCCGTTGGGCATCTTATAGACATCCAGAAATGGACGTCTTAAAAGCGTCCATGTCAGGCATAAAGAAGGCCAGGCGTGAAATGGATGGTAATTGGACTTCTTTAAGAAGTCTGCCTTTGGGCATCTTATAGACATCCAGAAATGGACGTCTTAAAAGCGTCCATTTCAGGCATAAAAAAGGCCAGGTGTGGAATCGTTGTTAATTGGACATCTTTAAGTAGTCCGGCGTTGGGCATCTTACCTAGACAGCACAAAGGTGTCTTTAAGACGTCTTATAGACGTCCCATTATAGCTGTGCAAGACGTCTGTAAGACGTCCGCATGAACGTTTCTTAGATGTCTTGAAGACGTCTTTTACACGTCATTTGTTACAAAAAAAGACGTCTTTACGACGTCTTTAAGATGTCTTACAAGCTGTATATAAAAGGTCTTTAAGATGTCTTACAAGCTCTATATAAGACGTCTTTAGGATGTCTTGCAGCCTCTATATAAGACGTCATTAAGATATCTTGCAAGCTGTATGTAAGACGTCATTAAGACGTCTTTAGAACGCATTGTTAGACAAGATCAAAATGAAAACATCTCAATGTTCGTCCAGATATATTTTATATAAATGTTATTATTAGATCTGCATACATATAATACCGCCTTAAAGACTTCCTAATTAGACAGTCCAAGAGTTGTCTAAAAAAAGGTGTCTTTATTAATAATGACCTGCCAAATTAAGAAGTTTTTAATACGTCCATATGCGGACGTATAAATAGGAATTTTATTGGTCAACAAACATCCAGACTTCAATCAGACATCTTAAAGACGTTCAAAACAAGACATCTTAAAGACGTCTCTTTTAGGTCTTCAGACGTCCAGACCACAATAAGACCTTTACAAGACGTCTTTAAGACGTCGTGTGCTGTCTGGGTATAGACATCCAGAAATGAACTCCCAAAAGACGTCCATTTTAGGCATAAAAATGGCCAGGCGTGAAATCTATATTAATTGGGCATCTTTAAAAAGTCCACTTTTGGGCATCTTATAGACATCCAAGCATCCAGAAATGGACGTCTTAAAAGCGTCCATTTCAGGCATAAAGAAAACCAGGCGTGAAATCGATGTTAATTGGACATCTTTAAGTAGTCCGCCTTTGGGCATCTTATAGACATCCAGAAATAGACGTCTTAAAAGCGTCCATTTCAGGCATAAAAAAGGACAGGCATGAAATCGACGTTAATTGGACATCTTTAAGTCATCTATTTATCATCTATTTAGGCATCTCAAAGACACCCTGATATGGACGACTAATAGACGTACAATTTTTGTCTTCGGGCCTCCAGGCATAAAATCGGCCCAAAATGGACGTCTTTAAGACATTGTGTGCTGTCTGGGTACAGTAACATATATAGTAGTAACCTATAGGAATAACATATTTGTAACATGTTTCCATGCTTTCTACATCATACTTATTACCCCAACAAACGTTCATGTGGGTGTCTAGCTTTGTTCTGACGTTTCAAATTTTAGAATTGAAGGTTACTCATTAAAGGTTAGGTAGAATTTTGCCGGTTAAGCTGAAACAGGCGAAAAGACGACCAAACCAAAGCGGGTCAATAGGCTATAATACAAAACATACCTGAAAGAGTGAAATTTCTTGATTTTAAGTCGCTTAAGTGTTTTGTTAGGAAAATTAATATATGCTTTTAGAATAAGGTACTCCTACTTTTGTTATCTTCTCAGAAAGCTTGACGAATTAACAGGTTTAATAAGTTGTTGAGTTCTACTACTTCTACTGTTAATCATCGATAACTCTAAACGTTATTAAGATTCTGTTAATTTCACACTTCGACGTAGTAACCGTATAATTTTGCCATATTTTCTAAGATTAGAATTGACTAATTATGAGAAATACGTCCGTTTAGCGACACAAACGCCTAACTTCTCGTCGATATTTTAAGTTTTACGTAACATCTGCAATAGACGCATAACACATACGAAGTATGTTCAACCTTGGTTCAGTTTTCTCGATAAAAACGTCCGTAGAATGCCAAACGATGTTCGCTCGTTAAAAATTCCTCTCGAAACGTACAGGTTTTAAAAGTTTTAAGTACGTTACGTATCGTCACGGGATTGGAGAAAAACATATTTTATGAAGAATCCATTTTTTCGACCTCAAAAGGACAAGTTTCGCATAATTCGCTCGTCTTACGACGTACAACTCCGATTTCTGGACCGTTGCGTTCCTTACCCCACACCGACCACGTTACGACCCCTATGACCCAGTCGAACCTACCCCCGACCTCAGATATCTTACAAATTCCCTCCACATGTTCGAACCTCGTGAAATGCAATACTACGTAACCGGTATACGTATGTAAGTATTATATGGTATGGATTTCGAATCGAATAAGCCCACTTTGTAACATTTCGGTGAGTCACGACAGGATGACGTAATCGGGGTGGGCCGAGCCGCAGCTTTTATTCTCTTTTTTTCACGATGTTCAGGGAGTATCTCTTGCTGCAATCCGTTCGATACTTTCGGGGAGAGCGCACCCCATAAGGGACGATGTCGATAAATGGTCGTGTCTGACTGGTCAAATGTAGGCGGACAGACACCCAATTAGAAACTTTTCTTGGATGAATTATTTGTTGTTGTAGACGAGCATATTTGGTAAATTTTATCACAATATTTGACTCGTCCATTTCGAATATTTGTGTATTACAGGGTAGCACTTTAATATTCGTTTTGAAGGATGGCTAGTGTATATCTGGTTGCGTGCATAACAGGATCCACCGAGAAGAAAACTTCCATGAAACACAAACGTCGAAATTCAAAGCGCGCGACTAGCTAGCGAATAAGTACAGGGTCGCATTAAGAATGATCGCCTTGACTATAATTTATCTTTAACGACCGAAGGTTGTTAATGGTAACATGGTAATTTAACCAGAGGAAAACACCAAGTCTTAACCAACTGCAGTTGGTTAAGACTTGGTGTTTTCCTCTGCTTGTAATTTATCTTTTACTAAGATTTTACTAAGGATGTTCATTTCTTTCTTTTCTGTATACATTTAAAATAATGGTTTTCTCCCCGCAGCTTATGTACAGGTCTCTTTTTGGGAGGCGAGCAGGGAAGGTGTCTTTCCATAATTGCAATAGATCACAGAAATATGTTTGTACAAATTTATATCAAAAACCTGAAGAACAATAGCGATACGTTAAAATAAACCATCAACTAAAAGTCCACTATCACCGTCAACGACTTTCCTGAACGCTTGTAAACAGACAACCATAGATCAGACAACTAAACTTGTTAATTTCACTGAACCGACTCTGTACATCAACAATTCCCGCCAAAAGCTTTATGACTTTTCCACCAATAGCAAACGACGTGTATTAGGTGTTGTCTAACTTTACTACCTTTTCTCGTTTCGTGGATGTTTTCTTCTCAGTGGATTTACTAAAAAAAGGCACACTACTGGCAATTTAAATCGAAATCAGATTAGCGGCCTCAAGAGGGTAGCAACCAAATTTGTCGCAGATGTGACCGGAACGTGTCACAGAATCATTATTAATTTACATACGCTTTGTCCGCTAGATGGCGCCGAACCGAAAATGTTGTAATTGATAACTAATTGGTTGTAGTGACTTTATATGAGATACGTTTATCAATACGTATGTATTGATACGTTTATCAAACAAAAGAAGATATTAACATCGAAATTTCGTTCTTGAGAAGTAAGAAGTTTATTCAAAATTGGAGTTTCGATAAAAAAGATTAAAGATGGCCGTCTTTGTGACCGCCAAAAGATGTAAATCAACTCATTAAATTTTAGTCTATCATTACACTGCTACATTGACATTTTTGTAGCACTATAAAACCATAGGCGTTTAATATACCTAGACCCGTCTATTTGGGTAATAATATATCGTTAAGATGATAGCACAATTTAATCGTGTGTTTACATTGTTGCCTGAGTTCAGTTGACGAATTCTCTCTTACGTTTTATGTGTATATTACATTCAGTGCTTTCGTTGTACGTAAATCTGCAATAATATTGAATTTCGATAGAGTGTCAACATCGATTTGTATGCTTTCAACGTGACATTTGTTGGTTTACATCGTAGTTCGAGAAGTATTTTAGATAAAAATGAAAAAAAGACACAATGGTATAGAGGATTATTTGTTCATAGCTGAATATGACAAATTAATAAGAAAATTTATGGAGGTTATACATCACCGCTTAAAATAAATATTCAAGCTTTCGTTTCGGGACTTTATGAAACTAATAAAATAACAAAATCAACCTATATCCTTACTAAACATTTTAAAGAAAGTGATTTTGACTGTAAACTAGTTGCAGCCAAATATTAAAACAATGCCTTAATCATAATATTTTTTAAGTTAAAAGTAGTTCTTCTTCAAAAATGATTTATTAAAATATACTGTAAATTATAAAATCATATGCTACAAGTTAATTATTGCACTGAATTTTATTAAAAGAGTAATTCATATTCTTTTATCATTTCCTAATTGAAAATCAGTTCACACACTAAACAAGTATAGTTATTTACTATGAATTTTTAAAGAACATTTGTGACTTGTTGACTTAAAAATATTTAAATGAAGGATGATTAAAGTCATCCAAAACTGCCTTTTAAAGTAACAAAATACTTTGAAACCGTAGGTATTTAAATTATTTCACAAGAGAATATGTCGTAAAATAATGGATAAGATGTATTTGGACAAAATTAATTTATTATCGTAATGAATAGATACTAAATATCTCAGTTTCTCAATTTTATCTCCTTTTAGCCCTTATTATTGATACGCCTATTAACGACTGTTTCGTTGCCTATCACATTTCGTCAACAGTGTCCATATATGCACCGTGCCCAACACCTATGTTACCATGTGAACAAATAATAAATACTTGTTTTTCAGAACGCCGACTCTAGTTATAATAAATAATAAATAAAATAAATAAATAGCTTTATTTCTGAGCGAATGTTAGAAACATCATGGAAAAGGTCAATACAGAAAAAAAAAAGAAAAACAGAAGATATCAAAAATTAAAAAAAATACATACAATTACATACATTACAAAACAATACAAAACGAAATACTAGTAATACATGCCAAAACAGTGAAAAAACATTAGTCACATAGACTGCGTAAGAAACTCCTCTATGCTGTAGTAACATTTTTCAATTAAGAAAGATTTCAAATTCCTTTTAAAAATATAATGGTTTTTAGAACTTTTTATATTGTCACTCAGACTATTATAAATCAATATACCCGAAAAAACATGTGACTGAAGACCAATTCTATATTTAAAATTAGGAAACCTACACTTGTTATTATTACGCGTGAAATAGTGATGAATATCGTTATTTTTCAAAGTTACATCTTGATTTTTAAAGGCCATAGTAGCTAGCTCGAGTATCGCAATGCAAGGTAAAGTAAGAATTTTTAATCTCCGGAATGCGTCCTTACAGGAGGTACTCTGTGATAAACCAGCTATACAGCGAACTATTCTCTTCTGACATATAAATACCGTCTTGGCAGCTGGAGAGGCTCCCCAGAAACAAACCCCGTACCTCAGCCTTGACAATACTTGCGCATGGTAGACTGAAGACTGACAGCAGTAGTTCAAAGGAGATAGCTTCTTTCAAATTCCTTAATAAAAAACAAGTAGAATTTAATTTACTATTGAGTGTTTCACAGTGAGCTTTCCAGTTAAGATTTTCATCTATAATTAAGCCAAGAAATTTATTACAACCAACTTTATTTAGCAATTGCTGATCAATTGTTACATCAACATTTGTAATACGATTGTCATTGTAGTTATGAAATATTGCATCGTTAGTTTTGGTAGCATTGACATGGAGGGAGTTTTTATTGAACCAATTATACAGTTGTAAAAGATCATTCTGCAACAGACTTTGAACAGTAATTTTGTTATTACCAGCAACTGTAACGGTGGCATCATCAGTGTAAAGACACATATCACAAGTGAGATTTTCATTAATGTCATTTATGTATAGAATAAATAAAAGTGGCCCTAAAATGGAACCCTGTGGAACACCAATTTCATTAATCACTGGATCCGAATAAGCGTAACTACCATTATTATTCTTAATCGCTACAAGCTGCTTTCTACAATTCAAGAAGCTGGACAGCCAGTTAAGTGCATTACCACGTATGCCATACTTCTCCAATTTAACTATAAGTGTTTGATGATTTACGCAGTCAAAAGCCTTGCTTAAATCACAGAAAACACACACAGCGCAATTTCCTGATTCAATGTGTTTAATTATTTCCTTCAGAAAAGTATTAAGAGCATCATTTGTGCCGAGTTTTGGACGAAAACCAAACTGATTCGCAGCCAAGATATTTTGAAAATTCAGAAAATGCAATAGTCTCTCAAGAAAGCAGTACTCAAATATTTTAGAAAAAGCGGAGGATAACGTAATTGGACGATAGTTGTTCATGACTTCTTTATCACCGTTTTTATATATAGGTACTACTTTGCCTACTTTTAGTTGTTCCGGGAATATTCCCTCAATAAACGACAAGTTAATAAGGTAAACAATAGGTTCCGCTATTGCACTTAGGGATTTTTTAATTAAAAAACTTGGTATATCGTCAACACCACTGGACTTCTTTGATTTCAATTTTGCTCTAATATATGTAACAAATTCTTCTTTAACAAATGGAGACAAGAATAGGGTACTCTTAATCCTTCGAATATTGTCATTATAAGTAGCATGTGGTATTTGGTCTATTATTTCTCTAGGCTTTTTAATAAAATGAACATTAAAATTATTTGCTAATAAGCTTGCATTTGCTATGAGCTTGTCGCCCTGTTTTATTCTAATTTGATGGTTTTTCTTAGAATTTTTGTTGCTCAGTGTATTAACAATATTCAAAGCGCTTTTCGCAGGTTTATTCGCAGATCTTATCTTGTTATCATAGTATGACTTTTTCGTTTTTTCCAGTAATATGGTAAATGGGATTTAACTCGGGAAAAGTTTTCATAAAAACATATAGATCCATTAATCTCTCGCTGGATCTTTTAACATTATCATCCACCCAGGACTTATTTTGTCTTAAGTAAATTTTTTTTATTGGAAAATGCACATTGAAATAATAACAAAAGAGTTCGTAGAAAGCATTAAAGGAGTCATTCAGACATTCATTATTATAGACTTTATACCAACTTTCTTGAGACAGCTCATTGATAAAGTTCTGAATGTTAGATTCGCTAAAATTTCTTTTATATGTATATGCTACTTCACTGCTAGAGTGGGTGAATTGAGATCCAAACAGAAGGCCCTTGTGATCGGAGAAGTGCGCATTCATGGCCTTTAATGTTAGGTGTATGTTAGAAAAAATATAATCCAATGTGTAGTTATATAGTTATATTAATCGCCTGTATATAAAACATAATTTATTGTAGTTACCATTATAAACAAGCCGTATATCGTTTAGCAATCAAAATTTATGTGCAACATGTGTAAGACAAATACTATTAATTTATCTTTACAAATGTGGAATAAGATATAACACTAAATTACAACACTTAATTCATCTTACTAACTACTTGTTTGTTATATCTTATTTAACACAGAATACTTTTACCAGATTTAATTAACACGTTCTACCACCATTATTTTATTCTTTGGCTTATTGGGTGCAAAGCACGTCACTTATGCAGTAAATATTAAGTCCACAGTGCTTAGACTCGAATGCTCGCCCGACTTCGGGTTAAAAATCTTCCCAAACACCCCGAAAATAGAAAGTATACAGAAGTATGCGTTGTACAGGTGAATGACAGGCACCATGTCGCGGCGAAAACGGAAGTTTAAAGTAGTCAGGATATTTGACAGCACCCAGGTGGCTTTGCCTACAGTAGCGCTATCTCGCGACGAAGGCAGAACTTTAAAATAGTCGAGCGCTTTGACAGAACCCAGCTGTTCATCACTATTCTCTTCTCTCATTGTTCATCTTTGTTCTCTCATCTCATTGTTCTCTCTCTTGTTCATCTCTCATTCATTTGTCAGACAAATATACGTGCAAAGAATAGGCGAAACCTTGAAAAAATATACTTATTTATATACCATACATTGATAACAGTAGTCGAAAAGGAAGGAAATGGTCATAATCTGTTAGTGAGATAGTCAAATTTTCAGTTTACCTAATAGGGACCAGAGAAAATATGGAAATAAGAGAAGAAAGACTATGAAACATTCAAATAAGTCAGCGTTATAGAAGTTGATTTTTGTAACATTTTAAACTCAAATTAGTATTATAAAACAAATCAGATGAGAGCCTCAAATTTCGTTAATACTTCAAAAACTTGCTCGGAGAGTTAATTTCATCAAATTTGAACATTCGATAAATTATTTGTGAAATATTTCAAACTCTCGTAATATATTATAGACCCATTGTGTTCCTATTACCCATACTTTAGAAATAAATCAGATAATGGACTCAAATTTCGTGATATTTTAATAAAACCATAGTAAAATATCTTTAAAGAGCTTCATCAACATTGGAATTGCCATGATTTGTGACTTGTTAAATTCAACGATATACTAAGTAAACTTTTGTAATATTTCAAACCTAAATTCGTATTACGAAAACAAAAAGAGTACCTACTTTAACAAAATCGTACGAAATAACTGTGGGGAATTTGATGAAAATTTGAATTTCGACAACGATTTCGATGATTTTTTTGAAAATTTGCGTTGAATTGTATAGCGCCCTCAGGAGAGTAGTTTCCGAACTTGTCGAAGATATTACCAGAATTGATTCGAGTAACAGAAATCGTGACACTCTTAGTTTAGCACTTGTACGCTCGATGGCGATGAGCTAATAGCTTCTTGATTGACTATAATAATTGATTACGGTGACTACATAGAGGACGGTGGTGGAATGTCTAGGTACCGTCATATTCCAATTTGTTTTTTATTTTTACAAACTATACTTAATGATTTTAGTTGACTACGTTCCTTTAGCGCCCTCAAGAGAGTAGTATCCGAACTTGTCCGAGCTGCGATCGAAATTACCTACCTGTGTTAAGGGAACCTGGAAATTCCTGATTTTACTAATTTGAAACCTGCCCATTAGATAGCGCTTAATATAAAATGCAGCCAGTGGTAATCACAAGATAAATTGCGAATTGATCCAATAACCTGAATTTGGTAAAATATCCCTGAAAATTTTAGCGGAAAAATGTATTTCATTAGCATTGGTAACGCAATTACAGTATTAGGTAATAACAAACTTTTATCGCCATTAACTAAATTCAGAATTACGATAACAAAATTAGCTTCTCTTTCTGTATTAGGGACAGCATTACATTATATTATATTTCACTAAATTACGATTATTGTCGCTGTGTTAGTGCATTTATAACTGATTTAAAAAATCCTATTAACCCAATAACTTAATATCTATTAATATTCAAGTAATATTCAGTTACTGGTTTACTGAATTATAAAAATAATAAACAAAAATTAAAAGAATTGTTAATATTTTTAGAGAAATTAATTTTTAAAAAATTTCCCGTTAGCCCAGTAAATAGCAGTAGGCTATTAATGGGTTAGGTTAGGTTATAACCTAACCTACCTAATAACAGGTAAATTGTTTTTGGGTTACTTCTCTTACATTTTTGATTTTTTGAGAGATTTTCTAAATTATTGTCTTGAATTTGTTAATTCGACGTGGAATCTTTTGGCAAGAGACCTTATAGTAAGGGGGACAAAGGGCAAGAACCTGACGGTCTAAAAATTGATTACCATTACGCATTATCCAAGATGCCATCGTTAAATAAATTATACTCAAATTTCCTACACTTCGTTTTAAATTAAAAAAAAAAATTATATTATGTATTGTAACGTTTATTTTCTAATTTATTTACATTGATCGTACACTAATTTATTTAACACACTTAACTACTTGTTCACTAGACTAGACACTACTTAATTTATTTGTACTGCTCCGCTTTCGGATCGTATGTCGCGTGCACGTCTGCTTCTCTACTTCTAACTAACTCCCTCGATCACAAGCCCCCTTATATATACACCCCAACCATGATCGAGAATCGTCTCGTACATTCTAGAAGGTACGATTGTTCCTTTAACAACGCCTACGCAGGAAATGTTCAGAAGGCCACAAATTACTTTTCGTAAACAACAATCCGGCAGAATTCATGCAGCTGTCTTTTACGCGTCGTAGTAATTCTTTTGAAGTAACCGCTTCACTCGGAGCGAGTAAACATGTGTCGCTTTGTTTACTTCTCGCATTACACTGCCCCCGCCTTAGAGACGTTTCGTCTCGAAACGTATCCCTGGTAGGCCCATGCAGAAACCTGCAGTTAGCCCCCCGCTTACAGCGAGATGTGGCGTCAAAATAACAGGGGACCGTCTTCCCCAGTCGATATGGTGCAGGCCCAAAACAGCAGACTAAAACTTCCACTCCGGTATTCTTCAACACTACTTCCAGCATATTCCGGACAACCCTCCAGTCCAGCTGATCTCGTCCAGCACCTAACTTGGGGACAGCTAGCTTCCTGATGTCGAGCTCCAGCAGTCGGTCTTGTAGCCTATGCAAGGTTCGCCATACATCGTGATAACATGGTTTAAGGGACCCGATCTCCTTCGTAACCAGATAAAAGATGTGTCTTACGTTGTCACGTAGTTCCAGAACCTTGCCAATTTCCGGGAGTTGCGCTCTGAGTTGTTTCAAGCGCCCGTACTTCTTCTTGAAAACCGTGGCAATACCTCGTGATATTACCAGGTCGGCGGACACACAATTGGCCAACGAGTATTCTTCAGGTACGCTGAACAAATCCTGTTGTTTTGCACTGGTTACCCCATACCGTGCTTTTCCGGTACCCCCGTAGGCGCTCATAAATTCTTCGAACGAAAGTTCGTTCTCCTGCGCCAACGTGTTTCTTACTCGGGGAACCTCTGCCTCATCATGCGACCCCTCATAGGGTGCCAACCGATTGAAGTGCACCACTCTCGGCTTGCCATTTGGTAGTTTGCTTACCCGGTAGACCACGTCATTGATTCGTTTCTTCACAACATAGGGACCTTCCCAATTGGTCTGTAACTTAGGGGACAAACCACGTTTCTTCTGTGGGTTGTACAGCCAAACTCGATCTCCCATTTGGTAGCCACCCTCTTAAGCGTTGATGTCGTAACGCTCTTTGATGCGATCACTGGCGATATTTAGTTGGTACTGGACTTGATCGTGAATCTCGTTCATCCTTTGCCGCATCCGGGAGACGTAATCTTCCCCCGAAACGAATTCGTCCGGTCTAGCGCCAAAGATTAGATCACAGGGCAGTTTAAGTTCTCGCCCGAACAGGACTTTGGCTGGAGTTTGTCCTGTCAACTCATGAACGGCCGAGCGGTGGGCCATCAGGAAGAACGGCACGTGTTCGTCCTAGTCTCGTTGATGTGACAAGACCATTTTCGCCAGATAACGGTTGAGGGTGCGATTCATCCGTTCTACCATGCCGTCAGACTGAGGGTGAAGGGCCATGGTTCTTGTTTTTCGTATCCCAAACTTCTCACATATCCTCCGGAATAGGCCACTCTCAAAGTTTCTTCCTTGATCCAAGTGTAATTCCATGGGTACTCCAAACCGGCAGATCAGCTCCTTCACGAGCACATCGGCCACTGTCTCTGCCTCCTGATTAGGGAGAGCGTACGCTTCTACCCACTTCGTAAAATAGTCCATTACGACCAGGATGTATTTATTCCCCTTTTCGGTCTCAGGGAAGGGTCCTGCTATATCAATAGCGATCCTTTCGAAGGGGCTTCCGACGTTATATTGTTTCATGGGAGCTATCGGTCGTCTTTGTGGCCCATTACTTGCGAAGCATGTAGTACATTTCTTGCACCAGTCCTTCACGTCGTCTGAACAATTGATCCAGTAGAATCGCTCCCGTACCTTCTGCAGCGTTTCCTTGATCCCTAAATGTCCACCAGACGATTCGTCGTGAAGGTGCCGCAAGACCTCCGGGATTTTACTGGAGGGAATTACCAACTGCCGTCTTTCCTCCGTCCCGTCTTGGCTCTCCAGTACGCGTTTTAGTAGTCCATCCTCAACCACTAACGAGTCCCAATGTGCCCAATAGCTCTTGAGTTTTGGCGAGCCAGGTGATACCTTTTGCCACTCAGGACGCTATCCTCCCTCTTTCCAAACCAGGATTTCTTTGAAAACCGGGTCTTTTTCTTGCTCTTGTCGTAACGAGGATGGTGACCATTCCTCGGCGACCACGGTTGTTCGATAGACTTTCTTGGACTTTTCCTCAGCTCTATGACAATGAGGACACTCATCAGGGCATGGTCTTCTCGAGAGTGCGTCTGCGTTTCCATGACTCTGTCCTGGCCGATGTTCTATGACAAAGTCATACTCCTGGAGCCTCTCGATCCAGCGAGCGATCTGTCCTTCGGGATTCTTAAACTGGAGGAGCCATTTAAGAGCAGCATGATCGGTCCGGATCAAAAACCTCCTTTTATTTATGGACCTATTTATGGACCTAAAAAACCTATTTATGGAAGTGCTCGATGGACTTGACGATGGCCAATAATTCACGTCGGGTGACGCAGTAATTCCTTTCTGGTTTGGAGAGTACCTTGCTGAAGTATCCAAGGACACGTTCTTGTCCCTCCTGACGCTGCGACAGAACACTTCCAATTCCCACATTGCTCGCGTCGGTGTCCAGGATGAACTGTCCTTCTGGCAGAGGAAAACTCAGCACTGGGGCACTGGTCAACTTCCTCTTCAGCTCGTCGAAGGCAGACTGGCATTCCTCATCCCAACAGAAGTTTCGTCCTTCTTCTGTGAGCCTCGTCAACGGCTTAGAACCGTCGGAAAACATCCGGACATAGCGTCGGTAGTACGTGCAGAGTCCTAGAAAACTCCTCAACTGGTGTTTATCTGCCGGTATTGGCCACTCCTTCACCGTACTTGTCTTGTCCGGATCAACGGCGACGCCCTCTCTGCTCACTACGTGCCCTAAGTAAGAGACCTTCCTTCTGAAGAGCTGACATTTCTTCGGGTTCAATTTCAGCCCCGCACCTCGCAGTCTCTGGAAGACGTCCTCTAAGTTTTTCACATGTCCTTCGAAGGTCTTGCCCATCACGATGACATCGTCCAAATAGACTAGGCACGTTTTCCACGTCAAATCCATTAGCACGCTCTCCATCAGCCTCTCAAACGTCGCTGGGGCATTACAAAGTCCGAATGGCATGACTGTAAAATGCCACAGGCCGTTACCGAAGGTAAATGCCGTCTTTCCTTATCGGCAGGGTCCATTTCGACTTGCCAATAGCCGCTTTTTAAATCCAGGGTCGAAAATATCGTGGATCCAGCAATGGTATCGAGTGTGTCGTCGATACGTGGTAGCGGGTAGCTGTCCTTTTTGGTGACACTGTTCACCTGCCGGTAGTCTACACAGAATCGAGTAGTCCCATCCTTTTGCTTCACCAGTACTACCGGCGAGGCCCATGGACTGCTTGACGGCTCGATGACCCCGTCCCGCTCTAGGTCCCTGATGATTTTCTCGGCTTCTTCCCGTTTGGCCAAGGGTAGTCGTCTTGCTGTTTGTCGAATCGGTCGTGTCTCGTCCGTGTCAATTTTATGTGTCACGACCTTGGTCTTTCCCAGTTTTCCATTCTCGGTGGTAAATATGTCCTGGTACTTATTTATTAATCCATTGGCCTTCTGTTTCTGTATGGGTGAGAGAAACGCACTGGTCTGGGAAAGAATTTGTTTCAAGTCCTGCGGAGTGTGTCGGGACCTTTCTTCCTCACTAACGCCCCTGACGATGGCCGATGCGGCTATACATGTGCCCAGCTTCGTACCCTTCTTGATGGTGACCGGGTACTGATTGATGTTGAGTAGCCGCACAGGCACTTCCCTTGAGAGAGTAACGAGCGCCTTTCCTACCAGTACCCCCCGAGCCAGTCGATTGTCATCGTTTTCTGGTTCGATCACGGCTGGAATTCCCTTTTCCACAACACCCCTCAGACAGGTAGAGGTGATCGTTTCGCTTCGTTCCGGGAGAATCACATCTTCTGCCATTATTACGTCTAACATAAAGTTGTCACGATTGTGTAGCAGTAATTCTTCTTGACCGATCCTCAACACTCGGTGTCCGAAATCCAACTGGAATCCATGATTCCTCATGACGTCCATCCCCAGTATGACGTCTTCCTCAATTTCGGCTATGAGAACAGGATGGTCAAACTTTACTCGTCCCAACGTCATGCTAACCGTCGCTTCACCGTGTATTACTGCCTTCTCCCCAGTGGCAGTTCTTAATTGCCACCTACTTGGCCTAATCTTCGTACGGTCCCTCACAACTTCCGAGCGTACGATCGTCTTCGTAGCTCCCGTGTCCACAAGCATGGCGTGGGATCTCCCGTCGATAGTGCCATCGACGTACGCGCTCCCCAATTGGTGGGAAAACGAGGCTATACTGGCCTGGGGGTTTCCACTGCTACGGGTCGACGTTCCCCCTTTCTTATCGACCCGCATTAGTTTTCCTGGGCCTTTGCCGGCGCCGCTGTTCTAGGCCGCTTGCAAGAACTCTTCACATGGCCCACTTCGCCACAGCTCCAACAGCGAACTACCATCTTCTTCGCCGACAGCACCTCCGTGATCTGCTGTAGGACCCTTTCCACGAGCTTTTCAGTGTCTACTTCCTCTGTAACCGCTCGAACACGGCCGTGACCGCGGGAGGCTTCCATGGCTGCATCATGCTCCAGTGCGATGGCGAGCGCGTCTATTAATGTTTTAGGTCGAGCTAGTCTCAGGGCCCTCTGCAGTTCCTGGTCCCGCAGCCCGCTCACGAACGTCTGCACTGCGAGGCACTCCATCATCTGTTCCGGTGCCGTAGGATACGCCAACCTCACTAGTCTGGCCACGTCCGCTTCGAACTTCTGCAGGGTCTCGTTCGATCCCTGACGGCGATTGGACATCTGGGATTGATGGACTTGCTCCAGATGTGTTTGGCCGAACCGCATTTCCAGTCGCCTCAGCAGCTCCTTGTAATTCCCGGCTTCCTCGGTGGATAGCGTCTGAAGAACTTCCAACGCCTCTCCACGTAAGGCTACCGTAAGGAAAACAGCTTTCTCGTGAGGGGACCAAGCATTAGCCTCCGCTGCTGCCTCAAACTGCTTCTTGTAGCTGGCCCACGGAATTTTTCCATCGAACGTTGGGGGCGTCAATCGATTGGTGGATATCGAGTTCTGTTGAACGACCGCCTTTATTTCTTCCTTCGTCTCGCCGCTACTGACTCGCTTTAGTCGTTCTTCCAACTGCTTCGTCTTCTGTTCAATTTCGTCTTCTTTCCCCTCGCCGCTACTGAGTTGTTCTAGTCGTTCTTCCAGCTGCTTGATCTTCTGTTCAATCTCCTTACGCTGAGCCTCAATCTGGTCGGTTATCTCTTCCCTCTGGGCGGCGATTTGAGCAGAAATATCTTCCCTCTGGGCGGCGATTTCTACCCTCTGGGCAGCGATTTGAGCAGTGATGTCTTCCCTCTGGGCGGCGATTTCTTCCCTCTGGGCAGCGATTTGAGCAGTGATGTCTTCCCTCTGGGCGGCGATTTGAGCAGTGATGTCTTCCCTCTGGGCGGCGCTTTCTTCCCTCTGGGCGGCGATTTCTTCCCTCTGGGCAGCGATTTGAGAGGTAATATCTTCCTTCTGGGCGGCGATTTCTTCCTTCTGGGCGGCGAACTGCTTCATTATGTCGTCGTCTTCGAACTCGAAATCTTCCGGGTCCTGGCCATTTTCTTTCAAAAATGCCGAGAGTCGGTCCTGGAGTTCGGTCTTCTTCCCTCCTGTTTCCAATTCCCGTTCCTCGGGTTCTTTTTTTAACTCGGCCACTTTTAATTCGCGTAACTTCTTCATGATCCGCTCTTCTGACACCAATGTTACGTTTATTTTCTAATTTATCTACATTGATCGTACACTAATTTATTTATCACACTTAACTACTTGTTCACTAGACTAGACACTACTTAATTTGTACTGCTCCGCTTTCGGATCGTATGTCGCGTTCACGTCTGCTTCTCTACTTCTAACTAACTCCCTCGATCACAAGCCCCCTTATATATACACCCCAACCATGATCGAGAATCGTCTCGTACATTCTAGAAGGTACGATTGTTCCTTTAACAACGCCTACGCAGGAAATGTTCAGAAGGTCACAAATTACTTTTCGTAAACAACAATCCGGCAGAATTCATGCAGCTGTCTTTTACGCGTCGTAGTAATTCTTTTGAAGTAACCGCTTCACTCGGAGCGAGTAAACATGTGTCGCTTTGTTTACTTCTCGCATTACAGTATATTTTTAGATTGAAAAGTTCAAAAGGTTTTGCTCATGCGCATTTTTTCTCTACCTCTCCCTCTCCCCGAATACCTCTTCAGCCATCCCTGTATGTCTTTTCTTTCTTCTCAAATTTGATATTTGTATTTTGGTTCAGTGTGCGCCGTTGCGTATTTGAAATATTTTCTGATTTTTAATAGGCTTATAGGAAAGTTTACAGTGAAGTCCTTCAGGAGGAAACCGTGGGGGTATTTTTGATTTCAGAACTTCTAAGTTCACCTCAAATGAGCTGTTATATAACTTGTTTCACTGTTATAGTCTTGAGAAGTGATACAAATTAATTGAATACAGACTTTAAAAAAAAATGTACGTAGACATTTTATTCCAGGATTTGCATACTTTGGTTATGGAATAATTTTTGGATGAATTTGGGATCTGTTTGGTTATTTTCCATTTTTAGGCACACTTGTTTCAAAGTAGATTTTCACCCTTTTGTTATTTGCACCAGTTTACTCCTACAATGATTAGGATAAAGGGACTTTCGTTATATTTCATATTCATTATTAATTGCGATCATAACTATAAAAACAATGTTATAAATCTATACTGAAATAAACTTTTATAGCCCACAACGAAAAAATAAGATAAAATTTATCATGGCCTTAATTCTTGCACGGCCGTTTCTATTTTTAATGTCCCTCGGCTCACCTTCAGACACTTTTCTTTTTACTTATTTATTTATTTGTTTCCCCTCGGTTTCTAAAATCCCTCTGGAATTTTCTCTTAATATAGACGTCGGGCGTGAGAGGGAACGGAGCGAACGAAGAGCATGACGACGTCTTTAAATAAACTTTCCGGGAGACGTCGAAGAATCTGAGAAGGTAGAGTTTATTTTGAAAATTTAGACAAATGCAGTAACTGTACGGTACTTATGAATGAATTTTGAGTGCGTCGGTTGACTTTGGTGGAGTTGGATTTCGAAAAATGCTTACATTTTTGAATGGGGACGATGTGGCAATGCCGCGATGATAATACGAAATTCAACTGGATTAATACAAAAGTTTGAATTAATTTGGATTTTTGGAAGCTCAACTGCTGTTGCTCAACAAATGCCATAGGTACATATTTGGCCCAACAAATGTCAAACCTTTTTGGCCTAATACAATTCTTGCTCTAAATTGAAGTACATTTTTATTTTTCAAACGAGGCACTCATATATGAGCAATGTTATAATTGGGTCGATTTTTCGAATTTGAGTTACTGAGCATTTTAAAGTCCACTTTGTTCAAGAAATACGTTTTTGAAAAAAAAATTAATGTGTGCCTGTGTAAGTGAGTCTGTGGTACGTTTTGCTCAGAAATAAACAATTACAAACTATTCCAATTGTGAATTTAGATTATGCTCCATAGACCTCCCAATAAACTTTTTATTAGAATTGACTGGGGCCATTTTAAAAATTTTTCTCAAAGTTTGCCCCAATAATGTTTTCACATCCTTGATATTTATTTTACTGTCAAACAGATATAATAAAGCTTAATAACATTTTTGGATAAATCTTCTGTAAAGAATACTTCACACTTGCTAGTTTTCGGTTTTTGTAAAGTTTCTCTAAATCTACTTGTATGTCTGTGTCGGTTTAAAACGTCTTTCGTCGTTGTCCGATGTCTAACTTCCATTCATTTCGGTTATTCCAGTGGTCTTCTCTCAGATCCCCGGCACTCATGGCTTTGTTTATACCTTCTCTCCACGTTCTTTTAGGTCTTCCTCCACTTCATGGCTATTTTGGGTAATCTCGTTTCTTACATCCGCTGGACATGTCCGTACCATATTAGTTGCTTTCTCTCTATATCCAGTAATTAGTGAACCATCTATTCCCATCCGTTGTCTTACCTCCTCATTTCGTATTCTATCTCTCCTTGATACACTCAGTGCTCTTCTAAACACGTCCATTTCAGTCGCCTCAAGTTTTCTTCGATTTTGTTCCGTTATTCTCCACGTCTCTGCTCCATAGGTTAAACTGCTTTTAATGAGAGTTTTATATATAGTATGTTTTCGTTTCTTTCCGGTGTTGCTGCTCCACAGTATACCATTCAGGCACTGAGTTGTTCTTCTGGCTTGTGTTATTCTTTTCTGAATCTCTCTGTCATATCTATGACAGAGAGATTCTCTCTCATGAAGTGTCAAATTCCACACCCAGATATGTATACCTACTGCAGTTTGCTACTTCATCATTCTCCAATTGGATATTAGATAGTTCTGTTCCTATAGGGAGGTATTTAGTTTTCTGTGTGTTGAGCTCCAGTCCCCAGTTACTATACTCTTCTTGAAGTTTCCGGGTCATATATTCTAAGTCATCTTTATCGTTTGCTGTGATGACTTGATCGTCAGCGAACTGTAGCGTATATAGTACGTTTCTCCGATTTCAATACCCATTCCTTTGCATTTCCTCGTCCACTTGTGTAAGGCTCTTGCTACATAGATCTTGAATAGTGTTGGTTATATACAACAGCCTTGTCGCAATCCTTTATCCACCAGGAATTCTTCTGACCCTCTATTGCCAATCTTTACTCTTGACTTGGAACTCTCATATAAATTTTTGAGAGCTCATATAATGGTATGGTTAATGTTGGTTTCTTGTAATGCTTTCCATAGTTTCCCCACCGGAACTGTATTTTTGGAGATCTATGAAGATTAGATGTGTTTCTTCGTTGGTGGCAGATCTTTTTTCAATAATTTGTTTTAAATAGAAGATGTTATCGTCACACGTTCTTCCTGCTCGGAACCCAAATTGTTCTTCTTCTTCTTTGTCTCTGTATTCGTCTTCAATGAGGTCTCGAATAATTCTTCCATACAAACGGCTTAGAGTACTGGTTACTGATATACCCCTATAATTTGAGCATTCTAGCTTACTTCTTTTTTCTGTAAATCTACATTGGTATTTTTTTCTAAACTTTAAATATTTATTTCTACCACATATGTATAATTAATTTTAATTAACAGTTTGGGTTTATTCGCTTTTGTACATTCGTATAAATGTTTCTGTTATTGAACATTACATATTTTGTTGTATTAAAATTCACAAAGAGGTTATTACTAGTTAAATTTTCAAATATGTTGCTGTTGTTGTTGAAATAAAATTGTGCATCTAAAAATTATTAGTTAGTTACAGTACTTTTTTATATATTTCTGTACGACCCATAGAGCCGACCCTGTCGCCCTTTTACGCTAGGAAATCCCGCCCGAAATAATTTGCAACGCACTATATGCATTAAATATGCAGTAAATATGCAGAGAAAATTAGCATCTATAATGGTCTCCTATTAAATCGTTCAAAAATGCCTCAAGACAAAAGCATATATCATGTTTCACGAAATATGCAATTTGCATATAAACCCATAAAATCGATTACATAGGTTACAATAGGCATGATGCATAACCGTAACAAAGAATTACTGAAATAATGATATTATAATGTATTGAATAATGAAATAATTCTAAAAAAATATATTAATGTCAATATTTTAAGCGGGATAAACTGTATTTTGTTAAAATAAAAACATAAAATATAGCAACCTGCCATGTAAAGTGAAACGTCAATTAAAGCCAATGACGTCACTCCTATGTAATAGTATATTATTAAACGGGTGTAATATACTATTTTATCTACTTTGCTTTATTAATTCATTAAATTTTGGCTGTTGAAGTTTTCATATTACACTAAGGAATTTTGCGTGGGTTGGTTACACTGACGTCACTGACATTGGCGTTTCGTATTTGAATTTGAAAATCTAGTAGCCCTAGGACGGATTCAATAACTACTTACTTACATGCGCGAAATGGAAGACAAAAATGTAGAATTGACGTGTACACCCCCTGAAATACGCAAAGCTGCTCAAGAAATTTATTGAAATACTAATAATTTAACCTTGACGTATATGCACGTCTCGTGACAGGCTGATGTACCAATTTAACAAAACTAAAATTTACCAAAAGTAGTGTAATAATATGAATATTATTACACTACTTTCGATGTAATAATGACATCATTAGTAACGCAAAAGTAGATAAACATCATTTTGTTTCATTCGACTTCATTGTGTTAGCACTTTTACCATTATTTCTGTTCGCTATTTATTATTATTTTGTAATTTGAATATATCTTATTGTCTGGTTTTGTGTTTCGAAAACGATAACCAAGATAAGTTAGTGATGAACCTGGATTCACAAAGGCAAACAGCTCTACTTTGCCTGAAATAGATTGGATGATGCTGGGCGCATTTCTTGCGTCAAACAGACTTTTGTCCAGTAGAATTTAGAAATATTGCACTTTACCAGTTGAGGTCAATGCTGTGGTCGATGTATTTACATAGGTGTGACGTCACAAGCGACGCCATGACACCTACCAGTGTTTTGGCACGAAATTTAAAAGTATTCATAAACGTCTCATTTTGCTACTAAACATTTGTTTTATGCAGAGATTAGTATTTTTTACTTTCTCATATGAGGTACTCATATATGAGAGAGTATTGTAATCGGGTCGATTTTTCGAAATTGAGTTATTAGCATTTCTGAGCGTTTTGAGGTCCCCTGAGTCCAAAAACCATGTTTTTGGAAAACCGTCTGTATGTATGTGTGTATGTGTGTATGTATGTCTGTGGTAGGATTTTCTCAAAAACCAAAAACCACAAACGGTCAAAACTTTGTATTTAGACTTTGGACCATACCAGGACGTGAAAATAAGCTTTTCATTAAAATCGGCCAGGATGAAAGGGTAGTTTACTCTTGTAATTTTTCGGTTTTTTGAAATTATATCGAAATTCGCTCCAAAAATTTTTTTTGAAACTTTGAATATTTATTGTACGCTTAAATAGGTATAAAAAAAGTTTTCGGACGATTTTGGCTAAATCTTCTGTGAAGCGCACTTTATACTTATCAATTTTCGGTTCTTTCATTTTTTTTCGAAATCCACATCACGATTTTTTTTAAACTTTGAATATTTATTCTACCATTGAATATGTATAGAAAAGTTTTCTAACGTTTTTGGCTAAATCTTCTGTGAAGCATACTTTATACTTGTCGATTTTTTGTTTTTTATATTATTCTCGAAATTCGTTCCAAAAAATTCTTTTTAAACTTTGAAAATTTATTGTGCAATTAAATATGTATAAAAAGGTTTGTAACGTTTTCGGCTAAATCTTCTGTGAAGAGCACTTTATACTTGTTGTTTTTCGGTTTTTATATTTTTCTCAAAATTTGCTACAAGAATTTATTTTAAATTTAGAATATATATTCTACCATTGAATTAGTATGAAATAAACTTGTCTATCGTTTTTTTTTTGCAAAATCTTCTGTGAAAGGCACTTTGTATCATTCTTCAACTTTTTGAATTTTTCCCGAAATTTGTTCCAAGAATTTTTATAAAATTTTGAGTACCTATTCTACATTAGATATAATATATAAAAAAAATTTGTAGCGTTTTTGGCTAAATCTACTGTGAGGAGTACTTTATAGGTACTTTTCGTTTTTCGGTTTGTTGCTTAAATTAACCCCTATGTATATGAGAAAGTACTCTGATGAACACATCACGATTTTTTGGGAACAGTACATACTTAAGAACACAACACGGTAGTTTTTCAAAATTAGTCATCATGCCTATTCGATCTCAAACGCAGCTCGTACTTACTTATACATCCGTCCCGTTTGTTCTTGCTTCTCCCACCCCCTCGCGGTGCCGTCGCGACGCCGGCCGTCGTGCCCCCCTCCCCTCTCGCGACGTTTCCAACTTATTACTTTGGTTCGTTCAATTATCCATTCTGGTTCAGTTTGGTTCCGACGGAAGAGAGCTGTTCGTCATGAGGGAGATCGTCCATTTGCAGGCCGGGCAATGCGGGAACCAAGTCGGGGCTAAGGTGAGTATCATCCACCAATCCTCCGGGACTCGAATCCGGCCGGAGTTTTAGAATTGGGAGATTTTCAAACGTAATCGAATAATTTTTAGATAAATTTGGGGTGTGTCCTGTAATATACGCCAATTATATTTTTGTAATTATTTTGACACATGTCGGAATATACAATAAGTAATTACGATTTTCCCAACAACTTCGTATTAATTTCAAGCGCTTTCCGCGTTAGAATTCAGATTCCCCCATTGATCTTCATAAATGTTCATCTTATTATTAATTCCTTATGCTAATGCAGTCTCACTTTATTGTCTTTTTCCGCGGAAAACCGTTGACGAATTCCTTTCGTGACTAATAATTATATCAAATAAATTCGGGTGATTAATATTCCGCAGTCATAAACAACAATTACGTTCATTATCTCTGTCGCGGTTTATCGCACCGTACAAATACCCGAGAATTTAATGGGATAATACGGGCATTTAAGATAGCGCTTTAATTCCATATACGGGGTGTTCTGGAAATGTAATCGCACTTCTTGAATTGTAGTTGTATTGGAATTCTCCCAATTTTCGAAGGAAGTTAAATCTTTTGTTGTTTTATTTATTCAATTCACCAGACATAGATCAGCAGGTCTATTTTTGATCGCTCGTAGCTTTAGTAAAAGACACGTAACAATGACAAAATAATGGTAATAATAACGGTTTAATTTTTTGTTCTTTTGTATCGACACGCACGACCCACATGTACATAGTAATAATAACGGCAATAACAGATATACTCGGTATGTAATTTTGTAATGGACATGTCGGTATGGCTGCACCACGGGTTTTACGAAGTAAACCACGTCATTATTTTTCAAAAGATGAAAAATTACTTGATTACCTTTTTTACACTAAAAATGGCTGTGAAATTTTGAAAAGTTGCCATTTCACTAGAATTAAATTATTGTTTATTGTGTGTGGCTTTATATTAAAATTTTCGATCTTCAAACCGTAAAAATAAGTTATTACCTACGGGTGTGAGGTTAGCCACATTCACAAATCTTATAGTTCAGGAGATATTAGGTTTGATTTTAATTTTAAAATTTATACTAAATATTTTTCTCAGATAGCTTGTTTATTACTAAACAATTCCACCCTATACGATTCACCCTACTAGCTACCATTTGAGAATGGATAAATGGGGTATATTAAAAAAAAAATAAAAAAAACTATTTTAACCTTCTAAACAAATTTTTACAATAATTTTTTTTCGGAAATTATTCGATCATCCACAAACATTTCCCCCTGAAACAGTTTTAAATCTGAAATCAAGAGATGAAGCCGAAAATCGGGGTTTCATTACTTATCTTTAAAGTCTGTTTATCTTTAAAGATCAAATTATTGAAAAAATGTAAAGCTTAAAAAACATTTTACAATTAGATGCTCAATGGAGTATCCCTCTTAAACAGTTAGTGGAGAATCAAAGAATAAAATCGAAAATTGGGCATTTCAATTGAGGCAGAATTTACAAAATAAGTTGAGGTACTTATAGAGTATGAAGTGTATCAGTTGCAATTTTCTGCGAGCTTGGGGATAGTTTTAAAGAGTAATGAAACTAGTAGTCTTTAATGTTACAAACCCCCATTTATCCAAATCAAGACGAAGAAGTGAAAAACAACAGCTTTTGTAACTTCTTTATTTTATGTCCATGTAGGGGTGGTTTTACCTCTCCTGATTTTAACCTTTAACGTTAAGATTGTCTTGACTGTACATAAATATTCTGAATCTGCAAATTGACATTATAATTAGCACGTCATAGGGTTATTTCTGAGTGTCATTCAAATTATCACAAAATACGTCCAAAAGGATTTTTTGCATTTTTAACCGTCACGCAACCATTTTGAAGCCACGGGAATTTTTTTATTATTATTGTTAAAATACTTTTGTGCAACGATTCGTATCTAACACAGTTGTATACTAATAAACAATCTCTCTGTCAACAATTTTTAGTAGAAATTTTGAAATAAGATTTTTCTCTCCTGGCCTATAAAATGTGTGGTTTTGGCTATCTTCACACTCGTTGCTACCTCAGAAACCTTTCGTATAACGTCCATTTTAACGAAAATTTACATTTACCCTTATCACAAAAGCTCTTCAAAACTTCTTATGAGTGCTTTTCTTTTTGGAAAGTGAAAACTACCCCTTCTGAGACGAAAACCCGAAAAGCCTTGCTTAGATTAAAATCACATATATATGTAAAATAAACAGGTCCGTTATGGTGGATAAGCATTCCATAAGCTCGAGGTGGACAATGCTTTTAATTTATTTATAATTTTTAATGCGAGAATAAACAATGACTATTCAGCTTAATTATGAAATAGCCATAGCTGAATTTCGCTGAAAAATAAAAGTAGGGGTGGTTATAGAGGCAGATTTAATTGCTAATTGTTTTCTAATGGTCTATTTGCCCATTCCATTGTATATCAAAATTTATATCTCTGGAACAAAAGGACATATCTCTATGACTCTTTCTACATAATGAATTTCTAAATTTACGCTATCCAACAGATACAACTACCCCCATCAAACTCCCCTCAATTTGTCTGAAAATTTTCAAATGTATTTTTTTCGGGATTAATGATCAAATTAGAATTCATTGCTAATTAATTACTGACTATTGGATGTGGAAATACAATTTGTTGCTGTAGCAGTTTCATTTTGCAGTATTAGCTATTCCAGTTATATCTATTGTTCAGCTGAAATAACGTTATATTTCTTGTGAACGAATAACGCTATGATTCTCCCCTTCCTATTTTATAGGTATAATATCGCTATAGTAGAATAGATGATCGGTCGATATCAGCATCTAACCTCATCAACTCCCGAGTCACCTTCATCTTTGTAATTGAGTCGTTAAGTACTAAGTTAATCCTATTACTTTTTTCCCATTGTTAAAGACTTTCGCAATTGATCGTAAAAAACTAATTATCGAAAAATTCTCTCTTGTTCAATAAATCTGGGAAAAAAATTGTTCGAATATTTTCAAGTAGGTTGAGGGGTGCGGAGTGACTCGAGGGTTAATGGAGATAGTTGCGAGTATCGACATGTGGTAGATATACTGGCAATATCTGTCAAACAGTAATGATTTAGCAATTAAATATAAAAAAAAGTTTCATAGCGATATCTTCATTCCTTCTCAAGATGTAAATTTCGGGGTACCGGGGATAAATTGTGAGAGGAAGAGGGTGGCTGCGTGAATTCGCTGATAATCATAATAAAAGCAATAATTTAGTAACTAAATATCGAAAAAGATTCATAGAGATGTGTCATTTAGTTCACCAAATATGAATTTTGACTTATCGGGGGTGATTTGGGGGAAGACGGGGTAGGTTTGGGAGATGGTAAATATGTCGTCAAAGAACAATTAATTAGCAATTAAATATATTCTGCAATGACTACTTCCATAGCTACATTTGTCAGCGAAATTCAGCTATGGCTTAATTCTTTAACAGTTTCAATGGAATAGCCATGGTTTTTTTTGGAAGCAGCTGCAGCAATAATTACTTTTTGCGTAACAAATTAGCAATACGTCACTGGGTTTGACTTAACTCGGGCTTATCAAACTGTTTTATGATATCATTTTTGATTTAGTTCAATATAACTATTAGTTTAATTTATAAAGTTTGGAAATGTCCCAAAACTGTCGAGAACAAAACAATTGTTAGTCTTTACAGTCACTTGGTACATGTACGATAATGAGACGTTATTATACAGCTGCGTTAAACCGGGATTGTGCCGTTTTGTATGTGGGCTTAAGTGTCTATTAACGGTTTTTTTGGCTGTCCCAAGTGAGAATGTAAGGAGAATACACGCTCCGAAAGTTTCACCGAAAAAAAAAGGATGGTTTGTTAACAATAACTCCCTTGATTTTTAAGATATCTAATGCACCAAAACACCTTTTGCAGGGAATTTCAAGGGCTACAAGGCCTCTAAAGTTGATTTTTTTTTAAAATCTTCGTTTTTTAAGATTTTTTTTAATTTGAAAGGCTCGGGGAAGGTGATATCCCATTAACTTCATCCTAGAGGGATAGGTACTACATTTTTTTTCCTCAAAAAATATACTTAGCAGTGTTCCGATTCGAAGACTAAACTAAGTCTAATCCGATTTGATTGTAATTGAAGCTTCCGAAATTGATAAGTCGCTGTCATGCGTCATTTTCCCATAATAGAAAGATCCGTCGAAGTCTTAGAAGGTTAGACAGCTGAATGTCGACCGTTTTCAAATCCACCATCTATATTTTATAACTTAAAGCATAGCTTTATATATTATTATATATGATACAATAATATACATACCTACGTCATGTATAGAAACGAATCGCGCCGCACTAGCAATCGTCATCCCTTGAGCAGGCAACCAACAATACAAGCAATTGTAACACGAGTTGCCACCACACAGCTAGCGCGAGGCGATAATTGGCCGTCCGGATCGTTTGGTTTTTCGATGACAACACGTCTCACTGATCCAGCGCTTCGAGCGGAGCCCGCGATAAGAAAGCTATTCTTCCAAAAATCTTTCCTAACTGATCATACGAACCTTCGTGGCGGAACTCGCCGCTCCTGACAACAAATAATCGAAATGTCCCCTCCGGCTTTTCCTTCACGATTACCATTATTCCAACAACGGGTTTTCCTCCGTGTAGTTAACTCTATAGGAACGGTCATAAGAATCTTTGAACGGCATGTCGAAAATAAACTCTCTTGTTTTGAATTTCCATCGCATGCATAAAGATACTTTCTCCGCCAAAATGGTGGCCGGAAATTTTCAAAATGGTCAGCTGCGTTTACAGCACCGAAAATAAATCATGTCCGTCTCGTGGTTTAAAATTAAGCGGCGTTATTTTCGGAGAAAGGAAGAGGAGAAACGGCGTTATTCATCTATAGATGTCGTTCCTGTAGAAAAATCGTCTGACATGACGACAGATATTTATGTCTTTTACTGTTGAAAGGAAGCGTTTCGAATGGTGGGTTCGTTGGCAAGCTAAGGCAAGGAAAATTAGGAAAAACGAAATTTAAGGATATTGGATACGATATTTATACTAGTTAAAAATGCCTACGAGATATCAAGTGTAATTAACCAAAAAGCTCCTAGATTATATAAAATTTTAATGTGACAATTAAAATTAAGGAAAATCGCCTTAAATTGAAAATAGGAACCTTTTGAGAAGTTTTACATTTTGGTATTTGTTGCAGCTCATAATATAAAATTAATTTGAATATTTTTTCTTCTTCTTCTTTTGCACTTCAAGGATTGGGCTTGCAGCCTGTTCCGTCTTCATGTTTGACATCTTCTTCTGGGCCTACCCACGTCTCTACTTCCTCTTGTCTGTAGTGTACTACTCGTTTAACTAACCTATCATCGTTCATTCTTTCAATATATATTATGTTGTCGCTCTCGACATGATTTTAAACAACAAAATTGACAGGTTTAGAAAGTATCGATGGAATATTTTTTTCGGAGGTAGCTTCTCCTAATTACACTTTTTAATCGATTATTAGTTAGATAAGTTTTAATAAGAAGAATGAATACATTTCTTGCATATAAATAAATTTGTGTATAATATTATTGTATTTATGATGTAAATATTATTGGTCGATGTTAAACTTCAGCACCAAAATGCGTTTCTGTAATTATACCTCATCTTTGAAACTCTGCTTCATTCGTCGAACTATTATTATTACTTCCCGTTGGCCAGAATACAAAGACTGCTGGATTTAAAAGGAAGCTGAGTCTGCCATTAGAAATCTTTGAATATAATTTGGTAAGAATTTATAAAATGAAAATTACATTTCATAAATACACTATATTGTTATTATATTATGTTATAATATGTATAATATACCGCTCTACCTATTAAATCTACGCTTTACCGCTGTAAACCGCTCTAGGCTCCAATAATACTGTAACGTTTATTCTAATTTATTTACACACTGTCTTAACACTACCTAATTTATCTAGACTATTTCTCAACTGATTAATTTATATCACACTTAACGGCTAATTTATTTATACGCCTTCGCTTGTCGTTTGTCGCACTGTTTTCACTCACGGCGGCTCTTCGTCTAATTCCTTCTTTGACCGCAACGTTCCTTTTTATAGTCCTTCATTTTGTCTCGAGAACCTACTAGTATTTACTCGAAGATTATTTCCCTAATATTGTTTGTTCTAGAAACGACCCGAACGTAATAAATCATTCTTTCTTTAAATATTCGCGATTATTCTGGAAGAGTTTTTATGATCCATTTAAGCGGAGCGGCCTCCCTTTGAAGTGGGCCGCCTCGTCCGATAAGAAGGAGTACGCTTACGCTGGTTGTTTACATTTCGCGCAACAATACGTTTTATACTGATTTTAATATTTATTACAAATTACAAATAATCTTAGCAAAGGAGAAAAAAAATTGTTCTTGACTTGTAACCCATCAAAATCGGAAGCTCCACGGACCAATGAAGCGTCTACAAAGACCTTATTTATGATTTACGACTTTTTTAGTGGTTTCAGTTTTCAGTAACCTCAAATATGCATCATAAAATTTGAAGACGCCATAAAACTTAATAACCCCTTCATACCGTTATGCTCCAGGCGAGATAAATTTTTTCAGGACATTGCGTGTAGGAAGCTATTTTCTTTTCTTAATAGGTCTTAGATATCTCTTTCTTTTCGACGTAAAACCTGTGCTAGACTTTTTATTAAACAATTAGTGTGATGAAATGGAGGTAGGTATTTTACGAAAAAGGGCAATGGCTTAGAATGTAAGCGTCGGATCAAAAAATTATCCTATAATTTTAAATTCATTATGTGATCTTACATAGAAATAAGCGTGGAAAAAACGGCATTTTATTTACCAATGAAAAATAAAGGGGTAACATGCAGAGAATCCAAGGGAAATTATCGAAACTGTACTTCTTCACGAGTAGAATGTAACCTGCAAGAGATGTCGCTGTTGCATTATTAGTTGAGCAGTACCTAATTTATTGAATTAAGCACTAAAATTTTCTACAATTTTTAAAATGTAGTATAATTAAAAAATAATTGATCCGATCTAATTTATTACGATTGTTAGCTTTAAGCCTAGTGTTACAGCTTCTCAAAATTTTGGCAATACAAAAATTGCCATTTCTGCAGTGTTTCAAAGTGAATATTGAATTAAGTTGCCAAAAAGTCAATCAGTATTTTTAAAAAGATACAATTTGGCTTACACTAAATGTTTACACAAAGATACACCCTGCTCGGATGAAGGGATGTCTAAGGGTGACCTGAAAGACCCTTACAGTTATACATACAACTTCTTATTAATCGTTTATTTACAATATCGAAGAGATGGGGATATTTCTTTCATTGTTTATTTACTCTACAATATTGAAGAGATCGGGATGTTTCTCACAACATAACTATTGTTAAAAAGGCTTTATAAACAAATTGAACAACTTCGAGAATCTTCATTGCACAGATTTCTAGTTTTCGGGATTAGATAGCATTCTGAACAAGGCTCAATCCGAAAAAAGGTTTCTCGAAAATGCTTATTTATAGCCGGAGCAACAGCCTCTTAAATTTGATAAGCAATTGACAATAAACTAATTTGTTTATGAATGATGTATAAACACTGCCGTTTAGAGTGTAGTTTATGTTATTCTTTGGTAAAAGCGCATATATGTACAATAATTGGCTAAATAAAAACACAAATATGAAAATGTTATTTTTATCTTTATTTCAAATATATTTTTAAATAAAATGATGAGGGGTGTATCTGAATTACATTTCATTTGAAATGGGTAAAAGAAATGAATAGTGAAAGTATTAAAATGTACATTTCATTTCTTAAAAAATACTTTATAAAACATTCAGAACAAAATAAATAATTGAAATCAAGATTAACAACCACATAAAACAAGAAATAACTTCATTCAAAAATACCCCCGATGATACTTAAATTTTACTTATATGTAGGTGCTATAACAATATACCAACAAATAAAACATAACAAAATCTCGTGATTGTGTACCAAGCAACGTTGTAGTTTTGATTTGAATATTGATAAGAACCTTCAAAATTTGCTTCCAAATTACTTTTGTGGCAAATTAATTTCCAAAAAATTACATAATTTCCAACAAATGTCTTCTACAAACTTAATTATCAATTGGGTAATCGTTGCCTTCAATCAGATTCCGTTAAAGAAACAAACAAAGGATTGAAAATAATTGATTGACAGAACTTGAGAAGACGGTACCGATGGCAATTGAAAATATACATTCTCATGAATATCGTAACGCGAAATGTAAACAGCAGAGCGAAATGTGTTTACTCCTGTCGGACCTCGGCGGCTTTCCTCAAAGGAACGCGGCTACGCTTATTAAGCAGCGGCGAGCACTAAAAACCGTGCCGAGCGTTCCCAGATTATTATTTAAGGAAAAGTGATTTATGACCTTCTGGACGTATCTAAGTAAACATTAATTTGAGAAAGGAATGACCTGGAATTATCGAGCAAATACTAGTAAATTCGGGAATACATTATGGGGGGCTATAAAAGTGAACGCTGCGGACGAAGGATTATTATTATTAGACGTGAAGCCGCGAGAGTAAATAGTAAACAAGCGAAATAGCGAAAGCGAGAGCGTATAAATAAATTAATACTTAAGAGTGAGATAAATTAATTAGTAGGAAATAGTTAAGTGTGTTATATAAATTAAGTAGTGTCTGGTGTACAATTAGTATTAGTGTAAATAAATTAGAAAAAAAAAACGTTACAATATTATATAAACGAAGTCTTCGCTTGTGTAGAGATAAAGTAAATGCGGTATTTTCTAGAGACCAAGTTCTGCTTTTAGGTAATCTTCTTTAATTTCGTTACTGAGAATTAACGAAATTACACGCAATTGCATTTAAACTGTCTTCTATTAATTTCAAGCATCCACGTTCATACAGCTCCATAATATTAGGTACTAGTATGTATTACTTAAATACTAGCTCTGTACGTTTTGGAGCTTAGAAATCTATTTATACAGGTGGTAATATTACAATGTACTCGTATTTCGTATGTTTTCCATTTATTGGGCGTTAAATCTTTTTGATAAAACTTTAGCATAGATTTTTCGTCAAAATAAAAAAATGTCTTTATTCCATATAATATTTAATACTTTTCAATTAAAAAGAAACAGTCAGTTTTTGAACATTTTCGGGCTATCTCGCCTACACTATTTACAATGAACCATTTCCTATTGAATCCCGTAATTCCGTCATACTGGAGGCAGCCGGCTGAAAAAATAAACAAAATTGAGTATAAACACTTCCCCTAATAACGCCTCGAAGATGTTTCTCATAAATACGTCTCACTTTACAAGGAAACTCTTCTTTTTCTTTAATAACATGGCGTACATTATAAATAGAGATACCGGTGCGATGAACTTACCATCTTCTATTTTAAACGTAACCGTCGAGGGAACCGGGAGTTAATGTCTAAGGTTTCCTTTAAAAAACTGCATCTTTTAGAGAAGTCATTAGGGACAAACCAACAGATCGGAAAAGCTTTGAGAACCATAATGTAATACTATCTCCATTATAAACCGAAGGTAAAAGCTTGGTATTCCATACGACTGTAAGACAGCATTTTTACTTTCTCATATGGGGTACGAGAAAGTATTGAAATCGTGCTAATTTTCAGAATTTGAGACATTGGCATTTCTGGACGTTTTGAGGTCCCCTGAGTTTGAAAAACATGTTTTTGGAAACATGTCTGTGTGTGTATGTAACTATGTTTGTGGTCAACGTTTCCTCAGAAACTACAAATAGTGGAAGGTTTAAATTTTGTATTTAGGCTGGATCCCCTGAATACTCGCGACCACATAAATCTCATCAGAATCAGTTAAGAACAAAGGGCACTTTACTCTTGTCATTTCTAGGTTTTTGGATGATCTCAAAAACTGGTAAAACATTTTTTTTAAACTTTGTATATTTACTTTACTATGTATTCAATTCCTATCGATTGTTGTTATCGTCATCTTGACTGATCTTCTGCGAAGGGCCTTTACTCGTGTGAATTTTCAGTTTTTCTCAATTTTCTCCAAAACAGCATTACCGATTCTTGCCAAATTTTAGACATGAACTGACCTGAATAGTGGCTACAGCTTTCATTTGAAACATTTTTTTTCTAAAACCTCCATAAGAAGCTTTAATAATGTTCGCATGAATATTTGGTCCGGCCATATGAGATAGTCTTACGATGTCACACATCGCCATTTTAATACTCTTTTTTCTTATTCTCTTTAGTTTTGGGAGGTGATATCCGCCGAACACGGCATAGACCCTTCGGGAACCTACACGGGCGACAGCAAACTCCAATTGGAGAGGATCAACGTTTATTACAACGAGGCCTCAGGTGAGTGAATCGCCCAATTAAAGAGTAATTCGCATTCCGCACTTGATAGAGGCTCGAAAAGGTCGTCAGACTAGCTTTAAGTACCGCCGTTAATAATTAATAATGGTACCGCGCGGAATGTGAAACGGAGCAGAAAAATTCGAGGGATGTCGATTCCTTGCGGACAGAATTAATGAACTGCAGGAAGTTATATCAAAACTGAAACTCAAATCTTGTAAGTTATTTATAGGGATCATTACTTTAAATATACTTTGCAGGTATTTACATGCAATAATATAAAATCCCCATAATCACATAGAATCAAATTATTACATTCATAATCAGAGCGTATATGTATGGAATTTCTATACCTGCACATGGGGGATTGGTGAGTACGAACCAAAGCGCACCTGTGCCACAGATCAAACGTTTTAAACACATATGCAACACACAATACATGTACAATTTCTTGTTTCAACTGTCCTAGAAGCTTTCAAGTTTTTCAAATGTATCCATTTTTTGCGAAGTCTCGTGAGTTTTTCCTTTATAGATATGAGATATCCAGAAAATATATGAAAAACAAGTCTGCTGTTGTGCTTGATGTTCCCGAACTCGTTCCATTCTAAGCCTATCTACTTCATAATTATTTACTGTTGAACGCAATTCTGTCATACCAATATGAATGTTATCATTATCTGTCTTTCGCTGATCGTCAGTGTGATTTGCACGTGAAGTAGCTCGTCGCACATTTCATTGACTTCGACGTCCTAAGCCTTCTCCTTGGCATCTCAAAATCAATAAAATTCTCGTGCACTGACAAACTGATGATAGATTTTAATAATCGTCTTGATATATATTTATTTGACAACCAACTGACACTATACTTTCATTTGTTTGATTTTTTTTTTGGATTTTGTATTTGATTTTGTAATTTGACATTTTACAAATGTTAAATTACAAAACGTACCTTTTTCAGTATTTACGTTACTTATTATTTATGTTTCTCGCCGCATAAACCTTCCCTGAACTTCCACAAATATTTCAAGATCAAAATTAGCAAAATCGGTCTAACTATTCTCGAGTTTAGGCGAGACAAACGAACAACAATTCATTTTTATATATATAGAGATAGTATATTGAAAAAATCAAGATACCTCAAAAACTTACTGAGAGTTGAAATTTACCCACAAAACCAAAAGGAGTCGCTTTGACCCACCTTGGGAGTTTTGTCACGAAATTGATGGATTTGTTTTTTGATTCTAGAATAAGGAAGGTCAACCAACTTCACTTTTTCAAAAAATGCTCAAAATTTCGAATTTTAATGTCTTCGTCACATTTGAAAAAATAGATTTTCTGATACCAAAAATGAAAAACTTCCTTACCAAGTTCTTTTAATTTATTAGATATGTCCTGCTAAAATTGAGATTTTATCTTTAATCCATGAGTCCAGATAGCTCGAACACTATTAGTTACCTACTTGAAATTTCGTCACAGAGCTAAACTAACTCTCTTTGCTCCAAGTATAATTGCGATACTCTAAAACTAATTTTTTGAGGTCTGCTGGTCCCAAAAAGTTGGTTAACCTAAGCTAAGATTTTAATCCAAAAGTACTCAAAAATTCGGTTTGAAAAATGTCCATCATAAACGTAAATAACACAAAAAGGGAAATTCACTGAGGACAAAAGTGAGAAAATTTGCAAGGTATAGTATTTACTTTTTCGAGACACAAACTGTCATTATTTTGTCTTAAATTGCGATATAGAATCCTTTAGAGTTGGCGAAATGAATTGGGTCAAATTCAAAAGTTCACTTCTTGGCGCTCAAAAACGAGGGTGAATTAATCTTTTTTAAAATCTGGTCAAAACTTCGATTTTTAAATTTTCGTCGTAATCAACAAAGAAAGATTCTCTCAGGCCAAAAATAGAAGTTTGCGCGAGGCCTGTACTTTTTAAGATATGAATTACAAAAAATGGAATTTTGATTTTCAAACAATGAACTCGAAATTTGTTAAGGTAAATTGAGGTTGGACGGAACTAAAACAGTCCCTTTGTCTTACATTGAGAGATTTATTGGAAAATTCCGAAATTTACTTTTGACTCCCAAAAATAGAAGCTTTTTCAACCTTTTTGAAAAAAATGTACAACAGCTGGATTTTTGAGCTTTTCGTCGTAATCGAAAAAGCAAGATTCTTTAAGCCAAAAATTGAAAGAGTTTGTTGAACATTTATTTTTTGAAATATAAAGCACCAAAAATGAAATATTACTTTTTTTTGAAAAAATCCCAATATCTTGGAATGTGTTAGAGGTAGGCTATTGAAATTGTGCCATAGAACAGAAATAAGTACATATGACCTGAGGACTTCGTCTCGAAATTCGAAAGCTCATGTTTTAACACCCAAAAATAACGAAGTTACCATATGAGTATTTTCGAAAATGTTCAAAATTTCGATCTTTCACATTTTCGTTACAATTGCGAAACAAATGTCCTTTAATGCTAAACATGAAAAAATTCTTATTTTAGACATCTGCCTTCCGAGATATAAAGTACCGAAAATGGAATTCAGGTTTTTGTTTGATAAATCCAGATATCTTAGGATACGTTATGTTATAAGTTATAAGTAACAAAATAAAATTATGTCAGAATTAAAAGGAGTCCTTATAAATTTTGATTATGACTATGACAAAATTCGTAAAGTTATTTTTTGATGCTCAAAAAAGGAGTGTCAACCATTTGACTCTTTTTCAAATACGCTCAAAAATTCAATTTTCAAATTCTCGAAAAATCGCGATATTTCGAAATTTGTTACTTAGCAAACTGAAATTGAGTACAGAAGTAGAAAAGTCGCTTTGATCTATCCTGAGAGTTTTGATGCAAAATTTTAATGTTTACTCTTAACCCCTTAAAAGAGACATTAACCGCTTTTCAAAAAATGCTCATAAATTCTATTTCTTCAGAGTTGGTTATGTAAGGGATTTACTTTTCTAGATGTGAATTATCAATAATGGAAATTTTGATTTTTTTAACAATCACTACTCTTGCGTCTGAAATTTAAAAGTCCCAAAATGACAACCCAAAAGAAAACTACTCTGAAGTACTACAAAACTAATTTACTACTCCCAAGTCTAAGCTTTAAACTCTCAAACTTACTACTCAAAATGAGATTACTTTGAAATTCAACAAAACTTACTCCACGTTCAACCTTTAAAACTTCCAATATTACGACTCCCTCGTAGTAACTCATATACTCTACACTGCCCCCCCGGCGAACAAAGAAAAACTCTAACTCTTTTAGGTCCCAGACCTTCCCAAATGAAATGAACCCTTAACTATATAAAATCGTAAGAGAACCCAGTTCTCTACCCACTTTTCATATACTGCGAAACTCCCAAACTTACGCCTCTCGCGTACAAACTCTAACACTCTGAAAATATTACGACCCCAGCGTAAAACTCCATAACTCAAACCATCATGCCTTTCGCGTACAACTCTAACACTATCAAAATTACAGCCCTCGAACGATGACTCTAAAACTCCAAAGAAATCAAGACACTCGCGTAAACTCTAAAACGCCAAAATTACGACTCTCACTCAACAACTCTCAATAAAAACGCTAAACTCTTCCAAACTTACTACACCTTCGTAATAACTCCAAATTCCTCCCTTCGCCCTCGTGAATCACACTCTAATTTTTCTCACAATCCCAGACCAAAAAAATAGCTCCTTACTCTTTACTTCGCCCTCGCGACTTAAACTCTAATACTCCTCAAAGGTCCCAGACATTAAAAAAACTCCTAACTCTTCACTTCGCCCCCGCGAATAAAACTCTAACTTTCTCAAAGGTCCCAGACCATAAAAAGACTCCTAACTCCTCACTTCGCCACCACGAATCAATCTCTACTTCAATTACGGTGTCAGACCAAAACTGACACCTAACACTTCACTTCGCCCTCGCGTATCAAACTCTAATATCCAGAAAAAAGGTCCTGGACCCTAAACAAAAAATGACCACTACCACTCTTCTTCTTCATTTGCATCTAAATCCATTTTTGAAGATATGCCTCTTCTAAATCCTTCCATTGTTCTTGCTACGGTCATCCAGTTAAAACCAGGCGTCAATTTGAGATCATCTACCCATCTCATTGGTGGGCGTCCTTTAGGCCTGGGGTAGTTATATGGTCGCCATTCTAATATTTTTTTTGTGCCATTTACAGAACGTGTCCCGTGTTATGTGGCCTGCAAATTACCATTTAAGTTTTGCAGCTTTCTGAAGTACATCTACTATTTTCGTTCTTTTTCTTATGTAATATGTTTTCTCAACGATATACCCATCATTGCACGTTCCATTGCTCGTTGTGTTTTCTGTAATTTATCCAAATTTCGTTTTTGCATCTATGAGGATTCATCAAGGTTTCAGGCAATTATCATTCCACGCTAGCCTGACTTTCGGGTTGGAATGACCCCCATACTAGGAGGAAGTGGGTGGTGAGGAATATTGGAGGGGAAATAGCAGGTTTGGTTAGGAGCTGGGGATGGGGCAATGGTTTCCCCCGTACGGTATTGCGAGATAAACCACGGCTCGTGTAGGCAGGGGTGCCTCCCTAAAGTAGATCTGCCATCTATCGGGATCATAGATGGGGATCTAGATGGGGACCCGCTAACCGCCTATCCTCGTTACGTCACAAGATCCACCTTCTGGTCTAATTAATTAATGCAAGTGCGACTGTTGCTAAATTGAAGGTGTTCAAAGACCAGGACCTTAACCTCTGACAAGTGAGTGCCTCATTGTGAGTGCCTCATTGTTTTCGGCAGTTTGCAGTTTTCGGGGTCATGTTACACTTACGAGTCGATGAATGTTTCGTAATAAGGAATAAGTCACGTAGCGATTTAGTCTTTTCATATACAGAGCCCTCTTTCCTAATGTTACGAAAAAATCTAATTAATAAAAAAATCCCTTAAACACCCAGGGTGCTAGATACATCGCTATGGTTAGTGGTGGGAGGCAAAGCAAAACCACGGCTGAACGAAGTGTGAAGTAATCTCTATAAAGAGTGGACTGTATGTAGTTTCTCTCGTAGCTCGTGGGTGGCTGCGGAGATGAATCTTGTCTCCAAGTTGTAAGCCTAAAGACGGTCTCGTAGTTTGGAGATCAGGGCGTGACGTGATCTCTTGAAGTTCTTGGAGTTGAAGTTCTAGTTGTGTGGAGAGAGGGCGTGACGTACTTCTCCGGGGTTGGATCTGAGGGCGTATCGTGCAGATCCGGGGTTTTGAAGTTCTTGTAGTTTGGAGAGAGGGCGTGTCGTGCTCTCCGGTGTGGACCTGAGGGCGTAACGTGCAGGTCCGAGGTTGAAGATCTTGGAGGTTAGAAGTTGTAGTATTTTGAGGATCTCGTAGAACTCTCAGGGCGTACCGTAAGAGCTTGTAGGTTGGGGGTGACGTAAATCAAGATCACAACACACTGTCGTTTTGAGCATACATGGTATACTAATTTATTGTCCCAAAATCCATCGCTTTTATACATTTTATTTCATATTCGCTAAATGAGATATTATTGTTTTGTTACCTTGCGCCCAGATTGACCTTCTCGAGCAGCGATCGTTATCACGTTACCTAAACGCCGTGTTATGCTTAGTCAGCTGAGTATTGAGATTTGAACTTGAATTGTTTTTCTGTTTTGTAAAACAACGCGTATTAATTTCAATGATTAAATTATGTAAAAAGTTCCCTAAATTTGGTTACAATAAATTATGATTTCTTCACCTACAATTCCCTTAAATAATGTTGACGCTAGACAACGGCGGCAAATGCCATCGGTGTCGCCTTGAAATAACGTAGTACTTGCGCTTCTTAATAATACATGTTCTGTGATTCCAGTCGCGTCCCATATAGATGGCGGGAAGTACGTCCCGAGGGCGATCCTCCTCGACCTGGAGCCTGGCACGATGGACGCGATCCGTTCCGGTACCTACGGAAGGCTGTTCCGTCCGGATAACTTCGTCTTCGGCCAATCCGGGGCGGGAAACAATTGGGCGAAGGGTCACTACACCGAGGGCGCCGAACTCGTGGACGCCGTACTCGACGTCGTCAGGAAGGAAGCGGAGTCCTGCGATTGCCTGCAAGGGTTCCAGCTGACGCACTCGCTGGGCGGCGGTACCGGATCCGGTAAGGCCGTTTTATACACACATTATTGGTTCAACCTTAGTGTATGAAACGTACCAATTAACACACTGTCTATCTTTATTTCGGACCGACACTCGAATCCACCACACAGATTTATCGTTGACTACTTTAGACCATTGGGCCCCTCAAATTTTGGGGTTCACTAGCCAAAAGTTTGTCAAAAGGAATCACCTCCGCACGCTTTCAAAGTCTCTGGCCGACTCCCCTTCCTAGACATTCCTCTTCCAGAATTTCCCTTTACAACTTGATCGGAAGTGACGTATCACCAATCGCTGAGTCTCAACTCTCCTTCTTTCTAGATTTTGAACCTATCCGGGCTTTCTAAACTCCCCACTTGGGAACTATCAATCTCCCACCATATGATGACGTCAGTCATGTACACATTGCTTCTTATTCCTCTTTAAAAATTCCAAACCGGAAGTCGGTCATAAATGATTCCGCGCCAAAGTGAGATAGGTTTTCGCTTTGTGCAATTTATGTACGGATTGATAATGACTAAACTAACCGGAGAATCGCGTTCAAATTTACACAACTTATGCTCACGTGATACCACATCAATCTCTCAAAATCTCAGACTTCCAACTATTGTAGTTTTCGTCAGAGTGCGGTGGCGACACTACGTCGCTAGTATTCCAATAAAAGTTACCACACGTACTCGTAAGCAAATAAATATTTGACTCGTCGCGAGCACAATTTCGGACCAAGCTAATTGGGATAGAGAGTATGACGTAGCACTGCGTTAATATTTGGATTTAGTTTGAATTTCAAACGAGGATTCAATTCGTTGGCTAATTTGTGATATGCAGAAAAGCGTAAAGTAACATAACATTATAAACAATAAACATTATTGTTTATTATGACACTTATTAATAAGTACTCTGATGACGAAACAGTGGAACGATTGCATTCAGATCCTTCAAGAGCGAAGCTCGAAAAACACACTTCAAAATAATTATAAGTGATTTCAACGCCAAAGTGCTCTTCGGTATCCGCTTACGGCTTTCAGAATATTAATATCTTTTGCTGACTTTTTCTTCTGTATGTTGGAAGTGGGGGTTCCATTTAATAATGGAAGTGAGCCATACATTAGGACTGGGAGGGGAGCGATTCTCTGATGTCCTTTTCTAAAAATGATGGCAGAGGGTTTATCTAGTGATATTTTTAAGCTAAGATATTGTAACGTTTTGACTCATCGTACTACACGAACTGTCTTAATTTATTTATTTTAACCACTTACACTAACATTTATCTACTAATACTTGATACTTAATTTATATTCACAATTATTTAATTTATATTAGCACCATCTATTTATGTTTGTTCATTGTCGCGCTCCGGTCGACATCTCAAAAGAACAATCTCGTCCTTTCCAGAATATTCTACGACTCCCAGGAAATCTATCAGTTAGCCAAATTCTCGTCGTTTCGAAGTTCCCAGAAGCCACACTTTCCGACGGGTGCTTATCTTTATGGCGAGCCGTTTCCTTAACAATATTTAATGGTTTGAGTAGTTTTTGACAGGCATCTATTCATGAGAGGAATCATCTCTGCCAGCGATATCACTTCAATTTTATAGGTACGGCAGGTCATCCAGAATTTGTTGTCAGTCTTGAGATAAATCTGGTTAGACTTGTAAAAGTTATCCACAGCAACTGCGTATCTTATCTTTTGCTGCCCATGGTACTCGAGGACAATTCGCTGGTTATATAATGATTTGGGCTTAAGCGGATCAGACTCCATCATGTCGGTTTTTGAGCAATTGGAACAGATGAGTATTTTTCTTTTACATTGAGATTTAGAGTGACCATACATAAGACAGGCTGCACATTGGATAACGGGACTAATGATAGGTTAGACTTTATAAGAAAGACCATATATATTTATTTCCCTGGGCAAGGTGATGCTCGAAAAGGTACACACTACCATACAGAAAGGAATATATTTAAGTTCTTTTGGCTTTCTATCCTTGATCGTTAATCTCCTTACTGAGAGGATCTTTTGATTTTAATAGCTGGGATCTTTGCATGTTTAACGATTTCTTCCACCGTTAATGACAAATCCACGTATTTAATTATTACTCTACCTACGTGAAATTCGATGAAGGGAGATGTAAATGTTATATCCCTTGTTTAAGAGAGATGTGTTCTCCAGTAGTTCATTTGCTTCTTTCGAAATTAAGAATCTGATCGTTAGTCTATTTCTACCTTTCCTGTCTAACGAAAGGACGATATCTAATTTTAGTTGATATGTGTTTTTAGCTGTGCTTAAATTGCTATAATTGTCTACATTTGGGTCGCTACTACTTTCAACATATACTTCGTAGGGATTCTGATAAGTCTTTTAACTAAAAGTTCTACGTATTGGGGTTTAGAATTGTCTGGAAGGGTGGTATAAAGAGGGGGACCTGGTCCTCCTCCTTCCTGCATTGTGACTTCTATAATTGTAGATTATAAATACCTAGATTTGGATGGATAATATAGGTTTTTACACATGGCCTTTTCACCTATTTATTTTAGTTTTCTGCTATTTTTACAGTTGTCCTTATTAGCATGATGCTAATTTCAATTTGTAATTTTAATTCCTTAATTTTTTGCCAGTAGCCCCAGCTCCTCTTGAAGGGAACATTGTCGGTTTTAATTTTTAATCTGTGGTTTTTCATTATGTACTTTTATGGTACGACTACAGTTTATTTTTTATGTATTATATTTATATGACTACTGCTACTATGTAAGTTACATGAGATAATAACGGGGACATGATATTTTGACTTTGATTCCTTACAGGCATTGTCGATTGATGATGAACACTAGTTGCTCGAAACATTATCTCATATTAAATTCGTAAAGATTGATCGTTGGTTTTGTTTCTTTGGATGGAGTGTTTGACTTAGAGACATTTGCTTAGAACACATTTCACCTATCTTTGGGTATGGACTTCTCCCGAAAGATGTAACATTATTGTTGTTATTATGAAGTACTTGTTATGGAGCCAAGTGATGTTCTCAGGGCAGCTCAAACACAGAAGGAAGGTTGTCTCAAAAAAGCCCTTTTTATAAAAGATTTATTATGTCGACGTTTCGCCTACAATTTGAGGCATCATCAGGACAACACAGCTAAAATTTACATTAAAAATCATACATAAGAAGGATTTACATATTTTACACTTACTATGTACGTTGTGATCTTATTAAAACGGATAATTACACTAAAATCTTCATCTTTGAGAATGTATCACAGTGATTATTAATTGATCTTTTCACATGCTATCATTCAGCTGTAATCACGTTCAAAAATGAAATGCAAAGTCTCGAAAGTAAAACACAATATGGTCCCATCTTTCTCTTTTTTTTTTGAGTAAATTCTTTTGTTTATTGTTGATTTTAAATATGTTTTAATACCCATAATGCCATCTCACGTGAAATAGAAGAGTAAAAGGAAGGTGTATACTATGGTATTTTATTTCATTCTGTGATTAAGTTATTTGTTAGAGTTTTGTTTTCATCAATGTTCGGATTGGTTATGTAATAGATTTTTGTATGTATTGATAAGACCTAGGAAATCTGTTTGAGAGTTACATGAATTTGGAGTAAGTTTGATAAAGATTGATTCTAAAAATAATCTTTTGAACCAATTGTTCTCTGTCTTAAGGATTTTAGTGTTCTCAAAATCAAATGTATGCCCTGTACGAATGGAGTGATCACTCAAATCAGAATGAATATTGTCTTTTTTCTTGATTGCTGACTGATGTTGTGTAAGACGTTTGTGTATATATTGTTTTGTTTGTCCAACATATTTTAATGGATGTGGATTTGGGAAACAATCCTTACATGAGATTTCATAGATAACATTATGAATTAAATTAGAGGGAGTTGAATCTTTTAGTTTAGTAAAAATAGAATCCAATTTTTCTAGATTGAGAGAAAAATTTTTCTAGAGAAAGATGGGACCATATTGTGTTTTACTTTCGAGACTTTGCATTTCATTTTTGAACGTGATTACAGCTGAATGATAGCATGTGAAAAGATCAATTAATAATCACTGTGATACATTCTCAAAGATGAAGATTTTAGTGTAATTATCCGTTTTAATAAGATCACAACGTACATAGTAAGTGTAAAATATGTAAATCCTTCTTATGTATGATTTTTAATGTAAATTTTAGCTGTGTTGTCCTGATGATGCCTCAAATTGTAGGCGAAACGTCGACATAATAAATCTTTTATAAAAAGGGCTTTTTTGAGACAACCTTCCTTCTGTACTTGTTATGGAGCATATATCCTACGTCATTCCACATCTTAACCGTTAATAACGTTTCCTTTTCGTTCGTTTTCAGGCATGGGAACTTTGCTCATCTCGAAAATCAGGGAAGAGTATCCGGACAGGATAATGAAGACCTATTCAATAATGCCAAGCCCTAAGGTGTCCGATACCGTGGTTGAGCCCTACAACGCCACCCTTAGCGTACATCAATTAGTAGAAAATACAGATGAGACTTACTGTATCGACAACGAGGCCCTTTACGACATCTGCTTCAGGTGAAGTTGTATTTCGACGGTCTTAAATCTAATTTGTATTATGTATTATGTGGTTGGTATGGGTTAATTTACGGCTTATTTAGAAGGTGCATACCAATACTGATTTCCATTTTAATTTTGTGGAATTATTTCATTTACAGTTAACGGTTAAATAAAAAATTAGATGCAGATTAGACAAGGTTAGTAGGTACGCTAGGCGGGTTCTAGCTCAAAATCCCATGTTATTTTAAATGAATCAGTGTTTTGCAGTTTTTAGTTGCCCGGAGCGCCACTGCACAGACATGGCGCTGCAGGTCTCAAATGTCTCAGATGGGTTGTCAAAGATGGGTTGGGTCTCAAAGGGTTGTCTCATGAGACAACCCTTTGCATTTAGGACACAACTCTGAGACAGTTCGTTGTCTTCGGGAGACAATCAGGAGATAATCTGAGATAACTTGTTATCTTTAGGAGACAAGTAAGAGACAACTGAAGTCTTACTTGAGATAATTGGGGCCTGAAATATCACGTCCGTGCATTAGCGTTCCGAGGAACTGGATGTTCATTTAAGATATGATTTTAATCCAAAACTGCCCTAACTAATCTAATCTACTGAGCAGCCCATTCATTCTATTAAGAGCACAGACGATTAATATAACTAGACTCGGCATTCTCATTAGAAAGTATTGTTTGTTTACATGCCAACATAGTTTATAAGTGCGGTGCAATGAGGGAAAGCAAATATGGCCGCCGTTGATTAATTATAATAGACAACAAAGCGTTGGCGTATGGATAATGAGGATCAAAATGAAGCAAAATTAAGAAACTAAGAAATTTTCTGTTCATTACGAAACAAAATTAATTTTGCCCAAATGCATCTTATTCTATTTTGTTTTGACATTCATTTTTTTTGTCGTTTGTACCTACTGTGAATCACCCAATTGCGATATACACTTAACGAAAGGTGAACTTGTGCACAAGCGCTCCAATTAAATAGTCGTGAAGCGATTATTAATTATTGTGAAGTTTGAATTCTGTATATCGCAGCTACCTTGCGTTGATTACTGTAATTTATGCCGAATATTATTGGAACCGCAACAATATTACTCGTGTGTGATTAAGAGTAATTTTTTTCCAGGACGTTGAAGATCCCGAATCCCAGTTACGGCGACCTGAACCACTTGGTCTCCCTCACGATGTCAGGCGTCACGACGTGCCTCCGTTTCCCTGGCCAACTCAACGCCGATCTTCGTAAGCTGGCCGTCAACATGGTGCCCTTCCCACGCCTCCACTTCTTCATGCCCGGATTCGCCCCTCTCACCTCGAGGGGCAACCAGTCGTACAGGGCGCTGACCGTCCTCGAGCTGACTCAGCAGATGTTCGACGCGAAAAACATGATGGCCGCTTGCGATCCAAGGCACGGGAGGTACCTCACCGTTGCTGCTGTCTTCAGAGGTAACGTTGTCTTTGTTAGAAGAAAGGGATCATTAGAAAGCTAGCTTTCTTTATGGGAGGTTCTTCGACTGCTAAAACACACGGGTGAATACGCAATATTTTCGACCGTCAGATGAGATGATGCCGTGACTGTCCTGTGTGTAATAATGTTTCTTAAATCGACGTTCCGTGTCATAAAACCGATGTGTCCCGTGAAATTAGCCCTGGCAGCAAATAGGGAGGTTTAACCGTGGTTCGGAGCCCACGTTAAACTGTAGGTGCCGTCCAGATTAGCCTTGTAGCAAAAAGGAGACGTTAACTACTCACAACAACAACAACGACAAAAGGGAGGTTAACAGAAAAATAAACTAGAACCGACGTAAACAAGAGACTTATATCCGAATGTCTAGAAGAAGGACTAGTATAAACGATCGGAGAGAAGCTATGGGACTTGTGGAAAATAATGGAAGCGCTGAAGTGAGTAGGTATGCATCGTCCACGGCGCCGCTTGGTTGTTGAATAAGCCAAGCAATAGAGCATTTTGTCGTGACGAAATACGCGAGGAAAGTGTGACGTCAGAATTTGGTAACCATGGCAACTGTTTTGAAAAAAAAATTCAAGTAGGTGGTAATTTACGTAAACGAAAGTTCTTAACTATACGCCATTCGAAATAGGGAGAGAGTAATAAATAACTCAAAATCGGAGGTTAGGGTTGTAACAAAGGGCGTACCATCCTTATTTCCCTGATTTTTAAATATAAATTAAATTCACCCATCGAACTGTTTCCATTTTAAAATTTCTTGAAGTTGTATCGTACATATAGTGATTAAGGATTGAACCTAAAAGGAATGAATTCATATAATTACCAATTTAATCGGTGCCGTTAACGAAATATATCAATGAATGATATTACTTGTAAATATTGAATACTTTTAGACAATTCGTCAACTCGGAGACCATTTTGGAAAGGGTCTTTTTTAATGTGGACACTTAATAATTTGTTCAGGCACCTTTACTCTTCCACTAAACTACTTAGTTAACTGTTACCAGAGATTTACCTGTAGGATTAAGAATTACCTGGAAATGGGGTCGAAAGTTCTCCCTCCGTTGAAGGAGGTATAAAAGGGAAATACCTGAATTTCGGTTATTCTTATTCTAATAGTCTTACTATCAAGAATTAAATATGTCAAGTCTTATGAACTTTACCCCGTGTAAGTTACCGAATAAGCAGGCGTTATCGTGTCGTGAAAAAGTGGTTGTTTTAAATGTATTTAACGGATTGAAACATCTACATCCTAAATCCAGCGTAGATGACCTAGTTGAAATGTGTCACAAAATGACGGGATATGGAAAATCAACGATATATCGCGTCAAAAGGGAAGAGAGGAGTGGAGAGGTGAAGGCTCCAAAATCTGCACCAGGAAGACCTCAAATGCTTGTTGATGAGGATAGCAAGAGACTCATTCGTCGAACGCTTCATTCCTTTTTTTTCAAACGTGAAATCCCAACATTGGATAAAATGTTACATGAACTGCCAGAAGACTGTATGACATTGAAAAGGACCAAGTTGTGGACGATTCTGAAGGAACTAGGTATTTGTTGGGATAAGCGAATTAAAACTTCTCCTCTTCGGGAATCCGATGAAATTATTTGCTGGCGAAGAAGCTACCTCAGAGATATTAAAAAATTTCGACAAGAAGGAAGGGCTATTTTTTATCTGGATGAAACCTGGGTAAACCAAGGATATACCGTGGGAAAAGTGTGGCAGGACAAAAGTGTGGTGAATCCGCGACAAGCCTTTTTAGAAGGTTTATCAACAGGACTAAAAGCACCGGCTGGAAAAGGTAAACGACTTATTGTTACCCACATCGGCAGTACTAGTGGCTTTGTGGATGGCGGCTTACTTCTTTTTGAATCGAAGAAGACGGGAGATTATCATGAAGACATGAACGTGGACGTTTTCGAGGAGTACTTCGTTCAAATGCTCGATCTCATCCCACCTGGTTCCGTAATTGTCATGGATAATGCGAGCTATCATTCCAGACAGGTCGATAAATCCCCGGTAATTTCTTGGCGGAAGGCTGAAATTTTAAATTGGCTGATAAGAAAAAATATTCCGTATAAGGAGGACATGGTCAAATCGGAATTGATATCAATTGTAAAGACCTGCAACTTTCGTAAAAGGTATGCAGTTGATGAAATGGCACAAAATCGCCAAATAACTGTGCTTCGTCTTCCGCCCTATCACTGCGAACTCAATCCCATAGAATTAATATGGGCTCAGGTAAAAGGCTATGTTGCTCGGGAAAATAAAACATTTAAATTAAAAGATGTTAAAATTCTTCTGGAAGAATCCATTCGCAGAACCACCTCTGAAAATTGGCAAAAAGTCATAAATCATGTTATAAAAGAAGAAGAAAAATTTTGGGAGTTAGATTTTATGATTGATAACGCCGTGGAACCCTTAATCATTACTGCACAGGATATCAATGAAGAGAGTTCTTCAGATGATTCTGAATATTAATTAATTTCAACTTGAAAACATTCCTGAACATTGCGTCTTTCCAGAACCTCACGATTACTCCTTTTTCTTTTGAACGTGTACCTTTTGTATACCTGAACGGATTCTTGTACGAGAAAATGAGATTTCTGAAAATCGATTTAGGTATACTTATAGTTACCTATATTATTATTAACTTAAGATTTAAACCGTTTTGAACTGTTTAAACAAGATTTGTTATTCTTGTAAAAAAACGTTTATTTCCAATAAATATATTATTATTTTAAGCCATTTAGTTACTTCTTTTGTATAATTTGTGAAATTGTGCCACGTTCCTCGTTTTAAAATTTTTTTGTTTCTTATAAGCTTGGACAAAAGTGATGTTATGTATACTTTGTGCTTTTGATATATTAATTTAGTAAGTAATTAATTTGGATTGATGTATATTTCTATCCCTTATGGCATATGCCAGTGTTAGGTATAATATTAGGAAAAGTTCAGTTCTTTGAGTAAAAGTGAATTAATTATAGTTTCATTTCGACCTCACGGTATAAATTTATTATTTATATATAGGTTCCATAAATTCTAAATAAACAAATATTGCTTATGATTACTTTTTTTCTTTAAATAAAAAACCCCATGGCGTGACTCTGATGTGACGATTTCAAGTAAACGAAAACAGTGCGAAATAACCGAATTGGAGTAATAGAGAAAGAGCATTCAATTCTTCATAAGAAAGATAAAGACGGATTATATCCCTTGACCCGAACGCAGGTAGAAATTTGATCCGGGTGCTTTTCAATGTAATAGTTCCTAGGAACAGTACAGAGACGTATAACTAAATGCAATGTTTATACATATCTCGCCAGTACTACAGTTTTTGAGGATTTGCATTTATAATGACATTTTATTACTCTCTCGATTTTCCGAATGGAATATAACAGCTTAGTCCAAGACCCATCTGTCAGAAATTAGCTTTATATGGACGTAGAGGTGACCGCAATGTTTTTACATGAATACCTCGGGTATAATGCCTAGAATAAGGATTGACTTATCCTCCAGAGCGGAGAGGTCGGGATCATTGTTTAAAATGCAATAGTTTAAAAAAAAATGAAAAAAACGCGTGTTTTTCCGGCTTGTTTTAATTCTAATTTTTTAAGTATTGAGTTTAGAAGAAAGTTGAAGAGAGAAAAAAGTTGCAGAATCGCTTTTTACATAATACAGCATAGGTTAGAAATTGAAAAATTTTAATAGCGGATTTGCAATATAGCATTAAAGAAAAGGATCGGCCCAAAAGAATGTTTTTTTTTTAAATTTATTATTTTAGGCACTTTAAAATGTAGTTAGGACTTCCATATCACACGTGGAAAATCTTGAAATCATAATACAACAATCCCGTAAATTTCGTTTCGATCGGTTTATTAGATTTAGCACAATAATTTTGCAATCCAGAAAAATCGAAAAATATTGAAAATTTTCAAAATTGTTAAATTTTTTTTGCACTATTCGATTTTAACAAAACTGGCTGAGCACATATAAGTGGGAACAAGCTTTCATGTGCTTTTTTCAGAATTAAAAAAATATTTATTACAACAGTCACAGTCATTGTTTAAAGTTGGTGTCGTTATTTTGCTTATAAACAAATAGACTATCACGGTGAATTTTTCGTTAAATGAAATTCTGAAAACATAGCCGGAAAATACTCGGAAAGACGCCTCTTTTTACATTTGATAACTTGCTATTTTGTTTATTAGCTTCTGAGATATAACTCCTCAAAATTGATTAGTGTTTAATAAAATTATTAATAATGGTTAATAAAATTACTATTTTTCCAGCAACCAAACTAATACCCGTTTCTATTTTCTGCAAACTTCTATATTGTCCTATTATATTACTAGTATGTAGCCGATACTAATTATTGTATCTGTAAATTAATTTCATTAGACGATATGTTACCCATTTTTTTAAATCAGTATTGTAACTTTTATTTCTAATTTATTTACACTATCCTAATTATACACTACTTAATTTATCTTAACTATTTCCTAACTAATTAATTTATGTCACACTCTTAACTAATTTATTTCACTTGTCCGTTTTTCGTCTTGTTTATTCACTCGCGGCTTCACGTCTAATCTGATCTCCGACCGCAAGCCCGCTTATATACATATCTCCATTGTATTCGCGATGATTCCTTTCTCAAATAATGTTTACCTAGAAACGTCCAGAAGGTCATAAATCATTCTTCCTTTACCAAGATGTTGCTGAAACGCTCGGGACGGTTTTTATTGCTCGCCGCTGCGCTTATTAAGCGTAGCGGCGTTCCATTGGGGTAAGCCGCCGTCCGATAAGAGTAAATACGTTTTGCGCTGCTGTTTACATTTCGCGTTACAGTATTTAGGTGTTTTAATGAATAAAATGTATTTTATAACGAAAGTATTCTCATACAACATCAAGAATTTATTTCTACTATATCGAGAGTAGTATTAAATTGAAGAGCTCATAAAGACGATTTCGAAGGGTATATATTTTGCAAATTTCATCTACTAACTTAATTAATATTGTACATTTTAGATGCCATTTACAGTAAAAATTAAACCTGATTTATTTAGTATAAAATTAACTCTCAACTCTTTCGAATGAGGTATCGTTTTAAAGCGCTCAAAAAGCCGATTTTTCTGAACATATTTTTTTATTAAAATGTTTGTTTGCTCTAGTTGTTACTACATTTATATAAGGTTTTAGTATACATTTATCCTATCGGATTCCTTTGCTACCTGTTTATGGTCCTTGCACCATCCCTTTCTTATCGTAATCCGATACGCCGGTAATGGGTTTCGGTACAGTTTACTATCGTCCTAGGTAACAATGTCATTGTTAATATTAATTAATATTGTTATTAATAATTACAGTATTTTTCGTTGAAATAAGGCTATTTAGGGGTAGAGTTAATAATAACGAGAATTATTACGACTAATAGGGGTACGCAGGCAATTTGTAACAAGTGACACGGTCTTCCTGGAAAAATACATGTAGAGGGAAAACGCGAAACGCCACTGACATCTCAATATCCGCTCACCGGATTTATGCTTATTTCTTGCCTTCTTCTTCTTCTTCGCCTTAGGACCTTTTGTTCTAACACCACTAAACAGGGTGGCCCCTTCAAAATTATACAAAAAGAGGTAAAAGTGCAGGTATACTGCTTACAATAACTGCGAATTTTTTTTCCTTCGGTACATGAAAAATCCCTCTATTGACGACCAGCTCATTAATATGCGTCTATCTTGATGGGAAAAAGAGTATAGTCGAACCCACTTGTCCATCTGGGAGAACTATACCGGTGGCATCGTATAAATTTTCTGATCTTTCGAAACCAAACGCTCACAAAATTTCAAACTACGAAATATTGCAGAAGAAGGGACACAATTTAAAAAAAAGGCATATGTTTTTTGAGAAAGGCACAAATTTGAAAAACATATTAAAAAGGCAAAAAATGCAGGCAAAAGGCAATTGCCTAACTATCCGCTCTTTAGTCATTAGAAATCATCCCAGTGTAATATATCTTATTAAATAGACTGACAACCCTTTCCACACATTCCTCATTTAAAGTGCGTCGCCTAATTCAAATGTATTTCATCATTTTTCACCGTTTTCCAGGTCGCATGTCCGTCAAGGAGGTGGACGAGCAGATGCTCGTCGTCCAGAACAAGAACAGCAGCTACTTCGTCGAGTGGATCCCGAACAACGTCAAGACGGCGGTGTGCGACATCCCGCCCGTCGGCCTGAAGATGTCCTCGACGTTCATCGCGAACACGACCGCCATCCAGGAGCTGTTCAAGCGCATATCGGAACAGTTCTCGGCCATGTTCAAGCGTAAGGCTTTCTTGCACTGGTACACCGGCGAGGGCATGGACGAGATGGAGTTCACCGAGGCCGATAGCAACATGAACGACCTGATCAGCGAGTACCAGCAGTACCAGGAGGCGACCGTCGACGACGGCTACGAGGCGGAGGAGGAGGAGGCCGTGGACGATTTCAATTGTTAACAGGGCGATGGGGGATCCGTTCGGGTTGGGGTAGTACCGACTGCGACTGCGACCGAGAAGGTTATGGATTGTCGTGGGTTTATCTTCATCGTTATCACCATCACCATCATTCATCAACCATCATTCATCATTCATCAACTGCACGTTATCCTCATAATGTAATGTTTCCCATTTTTTTCCGTTTTATTTATAATTTCCTGTTATCATCACCATCAAATCAAGTCATTTTCGACATTTATGTCAGCGTTGTAATTACATGAATCCATAACCCACTTCAGTCCAAAACCTTTTTAGTTCCACATTGTTCTCTAAACTAAACGGTAATGCTGTTGGAGTTGAATTCCATTGGCCTATTTGTCACCAGTCCTATTCGGTATTATTTACATCTACTTCTTACTACGTACTGGTTGAATTGTGATTAAGATCATGTTTGTAGAGGTTTTTTGTACTTTTCTACGATCAAGTAATAAATAAATTTGCTCAATTTGAGTTGTTTTATACATAAATCCTTTTATATATATAGGCGGGGGTCCTACAGCCTTTGCCGCATCCCGCATTTCGATCGCCACTTTTTTTTATTTTTCCAATCGTCATCATTTATTGCCCGATCAGCCATTGTTTGCCTAATTCCTTGTATCCAGGATGTGCTTGGTCTTCCTCTTCTCCTTTTACTTTGAGGAACATAATTTAAAATTCTTTTTGGCCAGCGTTCGTCGGTCATTCTCATAACATGTCCGTACCATATTAATTGTCTGGACTCTATTCGATCTGAACTCGTGTACACTCTTCTTGTTCGACGTCTGATAAATCCTTTTACTTTACTTAATTATTCACCCTCAAGAGTTCGCAGCAGAACGCGATATATATATTTCGTTAGTGGAGCAGGAACAGAATCATCATTTTGCAGTATGTTTTGCTCAGACGCCAAAATGCAGAGCCTGGTAACGGAAGCATGTGAGGTTATGTGTGGAGTGGTAGCAGACAAAATGTTAAAGACAGTTCTGGAAAGAAGAAAGAGAAAGCGATTGTGGACAAGGAAGTGGATTCTACAAAGAAGTAATAGTACTTTAATGAAAGACATTTCCAATTATCCGGATGATTTTAAAATTCTATTGAGAATGTCGGGGAATCATTTTAAGTATCTATTACAACTAGTTTCCCCCAAAATTCAAAGAAATGACACCAAATGAGGGAAGCTCTACCAGCCAAACTGAAACTGGAAGTAGTGATTCGATATTTAGCTACTGGTGAATCTTTTAAAAGTTTAGAATATTTATTTAGAGTCCCTAAGTCATCAATAGGTAAATTCATAGAAGTTTTGGATGCAATATGTGATGCTCTAAACGAGTTTATCAAGGTAAGTTAAAATATAAATGTGTATATTGTTCTGATTTATTCATCTTCTAATAATCTCCACTGTCAGTTATCAAATATCAGTAACGTTATATTTTATCAAATATTATACTCTCGCCACAAGATACCATTCTAACCCTTGAATTTTACTTATTAATTGGATAGGAGATAGTCATTGAATATAGTCGTAGTTGAAAAATACTATATTTGTCTACATATAAAGAAGCATATAGGTATATATTCCTAATAATTAGCCATTACCGAAGAAAGTTTCGAAATCAGTTCACTCTGCCTATCGCCGGCTGAAGGAATAGAATCAGGAATCCAAGAGTCAGTATTAGCACCACCATGTGTAAACTCACATTGAGTATTATCTGAGCTATTGCTGATTCCTGTAAACTGCGGAAGCTATTGTAGAAGTTATCGGTCAAAATCATAGAAACTATTTCCAATTGTAGTAGAGAGGATCTTTCTGATGGTAAAGATCGTAGAAGTGACGCTATATATTTACCAAAATGATCGAAGGAATCTTCTGGTGATACTCTAATATTAGCAGCTGTTTTAGAGATGTTGTCCAGTTTTTTTTATCCCAGAATGAATGACATTTGCAGCAGGTATTAAACGAAGTTTTTTGTTACGGAATGTGGTTGGAGTAATAATTTGTGAAAGTCGTTTTAAATTTTTCTTTATGCATGGCTCCTCCGTAGAGAATGATGGTTGTGCGTTCGACAATTCTTCCGATTCCATTATTTCAGATGAAAGTGGCTCCTTATTTCCTGCTTCGACATCCTCAGTGATTTCCGATTCAGCATCCTTATCTTCCGATTGAGAATTCTTCTTAGTGTAATGTCGGTGGACAGGTACGTCGGGTGATCAAAATGAGTACACGAAACCGATGGTGTTTGAATACTCTATTTATCTGACGACATGAATTTAACAGTTCTCACAAGTGTCTAAATAGTTGGAAGTCGAACCAGGTAGATAATACCGTACAGTTCGGCTTCCCAAAAGTAATTGATGGTCTATTCCCTACTCTATCGAATATCGACCTCAAGTCTTAACGTTGTGTCAATTATGCGAAAATCAACGTCATTCTTTTCCGTCGGTAAGGTTATTACGCCGACGAATAATGATCCGTCATCGATAATTCGATTAGGTACTTTCGCAATTGATATACTCGGTTGGCAACGATTGTAATATTACTCAAAGTATAATATCATGACTTCCCTTCTTGAAGAGTTCATTACCCGATATTAGAAGCTTGCATAATTAATGAGTTATTTATTTAATACTTCGTACCATCCCTTACATTAGTGGCCCTTCAGTGTTCTTGGAATTTTCCGATGTGGTGTTTTGTGCGCCAAAATTTTGGTTATCTGGACGATTCTGTAACAACAGAAATAAAATTTTAATTTTTATAATTTTTTTCCAGGTCCCGAATGATAAAGATCAGTGGCAATAAATAATAAATGGATTTCAAGTGAGGTGGAACATTCCAAGCTGCATTGGTGCATTGAACGGCAAACACAGAGCACCTCCTAAAACAGGATCTGATTTTTTAAATTATAAACAATCCTTCAATATAATTTTGCCTGCTTTAGTTGACCATAATTATAGCTTCACTGATATTGATGTAGGAGCGAAAGGCAGAGCATCAGGTTGAGGTGTGTGGCGAAATTGTAGCCTTAATGAAGCTATGAAAGCAAATATGATCAATATTCCCTCAAATGCTGTTATTGTCGCTGACGATGCATTTCCTTTAACAACTGCTCTACCTAAAGCCATATCGGAAAAGAAATTTAACCAGAGAAGAACGTATTTTCAATTACAGACTGTCTAAAGCAAGACGTATTTCTGAGAATGCTTTTGGTATACTGGTATCAAAATTTAGAAAATTTGAGAGACCCAATTGCTGTTAACTTACAAAAAGTCGATAAAATAGGTAAAACCTGCTATTCAATACATAACTGGCTTCGAATAAATGGCAAGTGTTATGTGCCAGGTATCCTAATTGATTATGAGGACGAAAACTACAATGTGATCCCAGGAATTTGGCCATCTCACCAGATTAGCATTAGCAAAGAAAAATGAATATTGCAACTATTTCAACAATGAGGGAGCAGTCCCTTGGCAGTGACAAGTTGTTGAGGATTAAATAATATACCTATAGTTTTCACTCCGTTTTCGTATTCTTGCTGTTTAAAAGGTGAGGGTGTTTTTTTTTTAAATTTCACCTCATAGTAGGCTGTGGATAGTGTTTGTGAATGCGCCTTACTAAAAAAACCCCATGGCATGCCAGACTGAAAGGTAGATTTATGGGTATGATATATACAAAAGTTGTTCGCCTCTACAAGAGCAACAAAAAACCTAAGTAACATTTTTCTCTCAGACGAAATAAAAGTTTTTTTTTATTTTTTTGACAAAAATAACTATTTTTGAGATACTACAACAAAGTAACAATTCTGATGGAATGTGACTCAGCACATCCTTAATATTTGTGGTAGTGCTACAGGTGTCAACTTGTTTAAATGTATTTCAATTTCGAATGACGAGAGAAGAAAGCATACTTTGTTAAATGAAACTATTTTGAAAATCTTTGTCTATTTGTAGTAGAATTTATTTGTTTTGAAGCTTAACATTTTCATTACGTACAGGCTTTTGTACTCGGATTATTCAGTGCTTTATTACTGTTCTATATAAATACTCTACTGTATGTTGGAATATTTCCTTGTATTGTTTGTATGTTTTATTATTCAAATATTTAATATCAACGTTACTTTTGTGGTTACTTTGTATTTTACTACCGTTTACCTATTCCATCATTTTCAATAAATAAAAAATACCTAATGAGCACAGAGACAGTCAAATATTTGTCAGTATATTATAATTAATTTTTAATAGTTTGTTTCGGGAGGTTGCAATTTATTCCTTGTATCTTCATTACTTTGCAGTCGGTGGTTATAACGTTGAAGTCCTAATCAAAGATGGTAGAACTAAACGGGTCTATGTCGTTCCCTCCATTCCCGGTCACTCTATTCTACTCAGTAAAGACAGAATGGTGACGGGAGAAAACTCAGAAATCCACGACCTGATTGGAAAATCTGCGATTTCCAATAAAACCACTTGTAAAGTATTTGAAATCCTGAACTCAGTAGGTGAGGATTTGAAACAATCTCTCCAACTGCATGCTTATGCCTCTTTTCCAAGGTATCAAGACGGCTTTCGTAAAGTCGGTGTCCGACGACGCTTTTCTTTCGAGAACCTGCTGGATGATACCTGCGGAATGGGTGACGTCTCGATTGGCGACTAGGTCTTTTTTAAAGCGGCATCCGGGAGTCGTGGAGGGTTATATAGATCCTCAGAACAGATTGGTAAGAAAATTTCTCAATTTCGTTTTGGTATAATTTAAATTGAGCTTAAAAAGGATAGGGTTTTAAAATGTTTCTTGCGACTCTTCGGATACACATACATGATACATTTTACCTGAAGGAATATTCAGGTGAAGTGGAGGCTTCACCTCTGTAAGCAAGCACCAGTGTTGTTAAAATTACTTCACATCAAGTAATTAATTACAATTACAATTACAATTACATTTGCTTTTCAATTCAAAAAATTAAAAACTTTTATTTCGCGTCTGGGAGAAAAATGTTACTTAGGTTTTTTTGTTGCCCTTGTATAGGCGAACGACTTTTGTAAAAAACATATTTTTGCCATAAGGTTAAAAAACGAAGAATTACAAAAAATTTCGTTGTTTAAGATTAATAATAGGATAGTTAAAGATAATCGTTAATGCTAATCACTGGTTGGGACAGTGATAGAGTTGCGTTAAAGAAACCAAGTAGTCAGAACCCACAATAAGCAACTTTAAGCTACTTACATATATATTAGCTACTAAAAATATTAAAAGCACTTTTAATTGTGATAAGTAATTGAAAATGTAATTGTAATTGTACCGAAACGAGTAATTGAATTACTAGTCAATACAATTGGAAAGCAAGTAATTAATTACTGCTTCAATTACAATGAAAGTAATTCAATTACTTTTTTAAGTAATTGTAATTAATTACTTAACAACACTGGCAAGCACAGATTGTTCAGATGATATGAAAGGATAGCACTATTCAATAAATCAATATAAGTCACCCTTTCTTGACTTCCTGTGGCAGCAAACTAACTGGCAGTTCTTGCATATTGAGTCGCTTTTAGAAGCCATCTTCTGTTTATCATAGTAATTACATTGCACAAATATCTGCCCAAAATTGTATTGTCTATGCGGAAGGGTACTTTGAGTAATAATGTTTCAGTACTCGATGTAACTACTGCTACTGTTGAGTACATGATTAACTCATGTAATAGTATTCAAAATTATTAATAGTGAATACTAATATTCTTTTGAATAAAAATATTTTACATGACTGAATAAGGTATAAGGCAATATTTGAGATATTGTTTATCAATTGATTTTTTTTAAGGCAAACATGAAGTAGATGTAATAATCAAAACGTCCATACTTGTTTTTGAAGTGCTCGAAAAAGTATGGCAAAACAGGCAGTGCTCTCTGATTGACCTGAAAATAGAATTTGGGATTCATGAAAATGGTAAGATTATCTTGAACATTAAAAAAATCGATTTTTGTAATACATTGTGTAGCTGAAACAATTGACAATTTAACAATATTTACAACAATTAATAATTAATAATGCAATTATTTTTTTAATTTTCCAGGTGAAATTTTAGTCGCAGACGTCATTGATTCCAACAGTTGGCGCCTCTGGCCGAATGAGACAAAGACAAAGACTTGAATAGTATCAAAGTAAATTTTGAATGGGTGATAGATCAGTTGGATCGTTTCACGCCGCCGAGCGATCACCTGGTGGTCGTCATCATGGAGAGTCCCTCGGACATCGAATTCTGCAATAAAATCAGAAAATGCTGCGAGGATTTAGGTTTGCAAACGGAACTGAGGATCAGTTCTGCGCAAAAAAAAACTACCGAATACACTTTAGAAATGATCAGTTACTACGAAAGTTTGAATATACCTCTAGTCTTTATAGCTGTGGCAGAGAGATCTAATGGTTTAGGACCTGTTATATCAGGCAATACGGATTTCCCAGTCATAAATTGTCCGTCCGGTTTAAAAGACGACATAGAAAGGAACATCTGGTCAAGCTTGAACGTCTCTTCGGGTTTAGGCTGCGGCACCGTTATGTATACTTTAACCAGTAGCAACTGGAACACTCAATAAAATCTGAATTTATCGAGGACATTCGAAAAGAGCCCGTTGTCTCTGTACAAAACCATGGGACTTATCTTTTTGCTTATTCAGAAACGCCCTGGTATTTTTAAAATGCAGGTGTTCAGTTGCCCAAGTGATATCATATACAGACTGTTTCTAAAGAGTCGCAGTATAGGATATGCACGAGAGCGAAGGAAAGGCCATATATTTCTCGCAAGTTAAACAGAGAACGACCTCTTGCGATGTTGCTAGCTCGCGAAACATTACATTCATCCGCTCCGCACACTGTACCGCATACATCCGAAAGTGTGAAGCGATACCCGCGTTGACTTGGACTGCGTGCTCGGCCGGCAATGTTGCAAAACTTCTCTCTCTCTGTCATGCTAAAGAACTACTGCTGGTTTCTCTTTTGCTCTTGTTGGTTTCCCACCAAGCGTTTCGATAGAAAACCTCCGTATGTGAATGTATGGATATGTACAGATAAAGAACTAGAGGGTCCATTGGATCGCAAAATTTTTTTTACGGCGGCGGTAGTTCGTTTGTATCTTCATCTTCTTCTAAGGTGCAGGTGTACAGTCGATCAGTGAAATCGTGTGCGAGGAAGTACGCGAGTCTCTACGGATACTGGATGGTCGACTGGACCATAAGTGGACCATAACACAGCGGCCACGTGTGCTTTCATTGTGATCTCTTTTTCTGCACTTATACTTCAGAAAGAAGTGGTGTGTGAATGTGTGTGCCATTTGTTTGTGCGATTTGGAAGTGAATTCATTGTTAGAGTTATTATCCGTAATGATACGCCCATGGAGGACCGGGCGGCATGGCTTTTTACCACTTACAAAGCCATTTAGTGTTTTTTTGCTGTTCCAGTTGGGACTGGACAAAGTATACCCTAAAACTGCCGCTATGTTAGCGGCACAGAGCATGTCCCTGGCGAATTACGTCGTTTGGTGTAAACTCAGGGCGAAAAGGTTAGGATTTTATAAAAGTCTACCTAAAGTCGACAAGAAAATTAGGAATAATTGTTAAATATACTTTGTTGAAGTTTATCTTATCAAGGTACTTTCAGTGCGCACCTTAGGTCCTATTTAATTAGTTTGCTTTGCTTGAATCAAATTTAAGAATGGTTGATTTAAAGTTGACAGACTCTATTTAATATTTATGTGTTTTTTTGGTTGATACTAGTTAATGAAAATAAAGATTACAATTTATATTGTCTTAGTGTCATCATTAGTTCCTTTATTTGCATGTATCATAAAAACACGAGCGTAGTCGAGGCCTTATCCACATTTATTATTTATATCATTCAGGAGTTACCTTAATTTAAAATATGTATTTTCTGTAAAGAAAAATTTCTTGGATATAAAAATTTGTGTCTTTAATTATAACATTAATCAGTAAAGGTTTTCTGTTTTGGACAATTAAAAAACATTTTATTTTTGTAAAAGCATCGGCGTGCTCAGATTATGGGCAAAACATCTTTGTCGATACCTGATTTTTCCATATTTTAAATGTGAAATCAGCGCTCGCCAATTTATAATAGATAAATTACCTTAAAATAGTTTTTATATATTATTTACATTGAAAGTGCACAGTTATTAAAATAATTCACAATACAGAGAGGCTTCAAAAGTCAGATAAAAGTATTACTTTGTGTTACTAAATGTATTGGAGTTTAAAGTAAATACTTTTATGACTTTTCTGTTTGATCCTTACTCAGCATGCCCAATTATATGATCACTTTTTCACACGTAATATCTCAAAAAGTTGGATGATACCCTGTAAATAACCATATCTAAATACTTGATCATTCAACAATATTTGTTATTTACCCTTCCCTCTTTATTCAAGGGTTTAGATAAAAACAATGTATTACTACTGTAGACATATAATAGGTACCGAACACCAAAGGATCCAGTTGGAAATATGCACAACTTGTTGGCAATTTGTTTGGTCGTCCTTGCTGGACCTTTCTACGTTTCTGGAGAAGGTAAGAAAAATCTCAACAGAACCATTTGATTGTATGTTTTGCATGTTATATTTTTCGAAATATTCGAAAACGCATATGGGAAAGGTGTTTAATAATGGTTTCATTTTAAACTGGCAGCGTTTCCGTACTTCTGTTTTCGCTTAAAATTTTCTAACATTTCAAGAACAATAAATAGTTCTTGAAGTCTAAAAGAAACCATATATATGTAGTGAATTGTGACTTCTTATCCTTACTTAAACACAATGTATATTTCACTTTAGGTACGATTCTTTCGTTCTACAATGGACAGGACGCTAGTAACCCATTGTTTAACTATTCGCTGACAACATCAGACGGTTCGTGTGATATCGCAGATAAAATCAACTTCACTCATTACCCGATATGGATGTACATCCATGGCTGGGAATCGGCGTTAGATCCTAACGAAACCAAACTTATAACTTCAATGTCGCAGAAGAGGACCGATTACATTACTGTCTCCGTGGACTACGACTATTACATCTTATATACAACATCAGTGTTGTATGTATCGTCAGTGGGAAAAACTGTGGCGGATTTTTTCTCATGTCTGAACACGACTTATGGCTTTTCCTTAGATGACCTTCACTGCGTTGGACACAGTCTCGGAGCTCACATCTGCGCAAGTATAGGGACGAATTTAGATGGTGAAATGAAAGACATCGTGGGATTGGACCCGGCAGGCCCTCTATTCCCTCCCTGGAATGATGATAAACTGAAAGCAGGTGATGCACAATATGTGACGGTAAGCATGCGAATTTTAAACGGCAAATATCGAAAAAAAACACTACTAAAACATTAGTTATCCAGTTTCGGCAAGGAATATCAGAGGCTGAATATTTTTTGAATATAAAGAGTATGAAATCTCTGAATTGTAGAAGTTTCATTTCGGAGTTAAGCATTGAATAATTTTCCTCTTAACCAGCGAGAGTAAAAGTTCCTTGTTGAATTCACAACATTGTCATTTTCTGTCAAGTAAAACGACTAGCCCTTTAGGGGTGAGTTATTTGGAAAAGGCAGGGTGGGAATTGACGATGCACTTAAACTGACATATTCAGACATTATAAACAAATCTGTATCGCAGCAATGTTCACGACCCGTTTCGATCTTTTTAAATTTCCTTCACTTGACAAGAGAGTATACATCAAATTTATTTGGGATTTTGTCTTGATGAAAACTCGGGAGAGGTACCCTTGTTGGTTTCATTAATAAAATATCACATTATTGCCAGTGAAGTTTATATGGGATTGTTCAAAACAGCGTGCCTTTAATTTCCATGAGAATTCCTCAAAAAACGCCCTTTAATGAACGAAATATTTGTTTAGGAACACAGAGGTTTGTTTACAATTTCTAGTGGTCCCTTGTTGAAATTATCAGCTACAATAAGCTTAATATACTTATGTTGGCCCATCAAAGTGTGGGAAAACATCATATTCCCAGTAGGGATTCCATGTAAAATCGTTACTTATTTCCAGTCTATACACACCAGCGATTTGCTCGGTATCCGTTATGACTGCGGCGATTCAGATTACTGGGTTAATGGCGCTTCTATTCAACCTGATTGTGCTGTAGCGACTTATAATGGTGAGAGTAAAACTGTATGTTCTCACCTGAAGGCTATTGTGTACTACCACGATACAATATTCGGGTGTACCAACTACACCGGATATTCCAGGGAAGATAGCGGTGAAACCGCTTACATGGGACGTCTTGAATTGGATACGACGTAAGTACAAGTAAAATATAAGTGGCTTCAAAAATGAAAAGGTGCAGTTTGAGTTTAAAACGAGTTTTCCTTTTCAGGGCGAAAGGTGACTATGATGTGACTACTTGGAAAAAACGGAGGACGACAAATGCATAGGCCAACGTTACTGATTTCTCGAGTTGTAAATAGAATATGTGCTAATAAATAAATTTTGAAAGCAATTGATTTTTAAAACTGGCTATGAAAACGTGAGACACTTTTAAAATCAGAATTGTTCTCGATGATCCCCAAAATAATAACAATAACTAATCGTTAGAATACTTCACAATGCCGACGTTTCGTTCAGAATTCTGAACATATTCATGGCTCTAAAAAATATGTTAAGTATTTCTTATATAACTAAAAAATATCACTTATATGTCATAAGATATAAAACTTGACATGTCAAACTCAAGTGTTTGGCCGGTGGACTCGTGGTCCAATGGCAGAACGGTAGGCCATCAGGAAAAATGGTAGATGTTGATCCCAGTCTCGTTGGTGTTGAGACACTACCTTCGAGAGGTACTTGCCCATGGTGCGGTTCATCCTCTCCACCATTCCGTCAGACTGAGGGTGCAGCGCCGTCGTTCTAGTTTTGCTAATTCCCAATTTTTCGCAAACTCCCTGGAACAGCTCGCTCTCGAATTTACGCCCCTGGTCGGAATGCAATTCCAACGGTACTCCGAAGCGGCTCACTAGCTCCTTCACCAGGACATCTGCGACAGTTGTTGCTGCTTGGTTGGGAATCGCATTGGCCTCTACCCATTTCGTGAAATAGTCCATCGCCACCAGGATGTACTTGTTGCCGCAATCGGTTTCAGGAAATGACCCAGTAATATCTAGGGCGATCCTCTCGAAAGGACTTCCCACATTGTATTGTCTCATCGGGGCTTTCGGTTTGCGGTGCGGTCCATTGCTGGCTGAGCAAACTGTACACTTCCTGCGCCATTCGCGAACAGCCTCAGAGCAGCCCACCCAATAGAAACGCTCGCGCACTTTCTGCAAGGTCTTCTTTACTCCCAGGTGGCCTCCTGAGGTTCCGTCATGGAGGTGACGTAGCACCTCCGCCACCTTGATCTTGGGCACGATGAGTTGGAATCGTCTTTCTGCGCCATTATCGGATTCGAGCACCCTCTTGAGCAGTCCATCCTGTATCACTAGGGTGTCCCACTGTGCCCAGTACGATTTCAGGGTCCTAGAGGATGGTGCCACTTCCTGCCATTCCAGCCGACGTCCTTCTTCTTTCCACTTCAGGATCTGTTGAAGTTCAGGGTCGTCTTCCTGCGCTCGCCGCAGCCCATCTGGTGACCAGTCCTGGTCGGTGACCGTCGTGCGGCAGGTAGAAGCCTCTTTCACCTCTGCACGACTGCAATGGGGACATCCCTTTGGACACGGTCTTCTTAAAAAAGGGCGTCAGCATTACGGTGGCTGGTTCCTGCTCTATGTTCGATGTCGAAGTCGTATTCTTGAAGACGCTCAATCCACCGAGCTACCTGGCCTTCCGGGTTCTTGAATCGCAGGAGCCATCTGATCGCCGCGTGATCCGTTCTCAACAAGAACTTCCTCCCGTATAGGTACTTGTAGAAATGTTCTACTGACTTCACGGCGGCTAACAGCTCCCTTCTGGTGACACAGTAGTTCATTTCGGGCTTCGACAGGACTTTACTAAAGTAGCCAACGACCCGCTCCTGCCCATCTTGCAGTTGTGACAAAACCCCTCCGATCCCGTCGTTGATTGCATCTGTATCCAAGATGAAGCGTTCCTTTTAGGTCGGGAACCCGAGAACAGGGGCCATCGTCAGGCGTCTTTTCAGGGCGTCGAAGGCTGCTTGGCATTCTTTATTCCAAAGGAAAGCTCGTTAATCCTCGGTTAGACAAGCTGGTGCTTGTGCTTCGGTGTTGGCCATTCTTGGACTGCTCGCCCTTTTTCAGGGTCCACCTCGACGCCGTTACTGCTGACCACGTGACCTAGATAGTGTACTCTCGATCGTAACAGATGGCATTTCTTTGGGTTGAGCGTCAGGTTAGCCATTCGGAGTCTCTTGAAGACTTCCTCCAGGTTTAACAGGTGTTCGTCAAACGTCGTCCCTACGAAGATTATGTCATCCAGGTACACGAGGCACGTTTTCCAGGAGAGCCTTCTAAGTATGTTCTCCATAAGCCACTCGAAAGTAGAAGGCGCGTTACACAACCCGAATGGCATTACGGTGAATTGCCACAGTCCATATCCTACTGTGAAAGTCGTCTTCTCCTTGTCTGCAGGGTCCATTTCCACCTGCCAGTAGCCACTCTTCAGGTCCAGGGTGGAAAACAGCTTCGCTTCCAGACAGAGTATCCAGGGTGTCGTCTATCCGGGGAAGAGGGTAGCTGTCTTTCTTCGTTACGTTGTTCTGTAGACGATAATCTACGCAGAACCTGGTGTCCCCATCCTTCTTCTTTACCAGGACTACAGGAGATGCCCAAGGACTGCTAGATGGCTCGATGACTCCCTCTTTCTCTATGTCGTGGATGATCTTCTCCGCTACCTCCCACTTCGCCTGCGGCAACCTCCTTGCTGATTAACGAATTGGTCGTGTGTCTAACAATATTCGTTCTCCCAGAAGGTCCCTTGTCAGACACGAAAATCGATCGGTATCGCCGGAATAGCTCAATAAGCCTCTTCTTCTCGGATCCAGCGAGAAAATCGCAGGCAGCCACTAGAGCTTCCTCCACTTTCGCGACTTGGTAGTCAGCGCTCCCCGTCACCTGTTGGATCAGTGACGTCACTGGTGAGCAGGTTTCCACTTTGGTCACCTTGCGGATGATAACTGGTAGTCATTGATGTTAATAAGCCAGACTGGAATTTCATCACCCAGCGTCACCAAGGTCTTCCCTACTAGAATGCCTCGGCCCGCCTCCACGTCGTGGTTCCAAGGTTCCACTACGGCAGGACTCCCTTTTCCTGTGACGCCTTGAAGTCGGGTCACCACTATTGATTCGCTTCTACCCGGCAGGGTCGTGTCGTCCGTCAGCCTTATCTGGTTTACCGTCTCGCCCTTGGTGTGTAGGAAAATTTCCTCTGGGCCGACCTGCATTACTTGTCGTTTCAAATTAAGCGCGAAACGTGGATCTTCATGATGTCCATTCCCAGGATGGCGTCCTCTTCTATGTCGGCGATCAGGACTCGGTGAGGCGAGAATCGTGCAGTGCCGATCTTGACCTCGATGTCTACTTCTCCGTGGACGGCGGCAGCTTCGCCCGTAGCCGTTCGCAACCTCCACCTGGACTCCATCACTTATTTCCCTCGCGTGTTCAGCATCGTTTTGGATGCCCCGGTGTCGATCAGTAGGGTGTGCTTCCTGCCGTTAATTTCGTCATCCACGTACAGGCTGCCACCTTCACCTCTCAGGATAGCTATCTTGATGACGGGATCTTGGGACGGGCAACGGGTCGGAGCTGCTCCCTGGGAGTTAACCCGTTTGGATTTGTCGACCCTGGGGCGCTTGCGGTCCCTTCGGAGACGGCCAACCTCTCCACACGGACAGCACTTCGCTGGTTCCTTTTTCTTTCCCTTCAGCAGTCCCTTGAGGGCGTTGACAACCTGCTACAGGGCGTCCTCCTTCCGTTCGGCCTCCACGCCAGCGTCGTCCCCGACCACCGTCCTGACCCGGCCGCAGGTCCTCGATGCCTCCGTCGCAGCCTCGTATTTCAGGGCCATCGAAAGGGCTTCCAAAGTGCTGTTGGGACGCGACAGCCGTACCGCCCGCTGCATCTCCACGTCCCTCAAGCCGTCGATGAAGGCCGAGACCGCGAGACTCTCCGTCATGGACTCCGCCGCTTCCGGGTAGGCGAATCTGACTAGCTTCGCGATGTCGGCTTCGAACTCCTGAAGGTTCTCTCCCTGCTTCTGGTTCTTCATTCGAGATTGGTAGACCTGCCCCAGGTGTGCGTGCCCGTATCGTCTGTTCAGCCTCTGGACGAGTTGCCCGAAGTTGTCCAATTCCCCCTCTGGAACCGTCTGCAGCACGTCGAGGGCGTTTCCCCGGAGAGCGACAGTCAGGGCCACTGCCTTGTCCCTTGGTGCCTAGTTGTTGGCTTTCGCCGCTGCTTCGAACTACCGGAGGTAGTTCTCTCAGGGCGGGATGGGACGTTTGGCCGCCGCCGTTTGGCCGTCGCCGTTTGGACGTCGCCGTTTGGACGTAGGGACGTTTGGACGTAGGGACGTTTGGCCGTCAGGAGGTTTGGACGTTGGGACATTTGGCCGTGGCAAATTTGGTCGTTTATTGCAAACACCTTAGACACAATGTTAAGGGGTAAGAGTAAGGGTAATACTTTTTCTTGGATTCTGTTTATATCTAATTTAATGACAATTGTTATATATTGCAATTCGTAAGACAGGGTAATTAATATATGAATGAAAATACAGTAAAGCACCTACCCATACCTATTTAACGTAGGTTTGCAAATTTTACCCGTGGGTAATAAAATGGATGACTTAAAGAATAAAATAAATTACATAAATATATTTCATAAATAAATAAACATAAAATAAATTAATCCGAAATAAATAGATACTCACCAAACTAATAAATATTGTTATTAGAGTTAGAATTTCATATAAAAGGCTTTTTCATTATTAGAAATATATATTTTCGATATACATAATAAGTATGTATTAAAAATACATATTTTGCAGAAAATGAAGGTTTCTATACTTAATAAATGTAAATGATACAGTATAAATGAGACGTAGGTCAACTAGAAAAATGATTCCAAGAATGTCAATTAGGATAATTATGAATAATAATATTTTCTAATATTTTTGTTGTTTCTTCTCTTGATTTCCAGTAAGCAAAATACATCACCCCAAAAATAAAACATGTATAAAAATGCATAAATGATAAAATTGAATTAAATAACTATTACATACTTTTTGGGGAAAACGTAACATTTTTATATTCATATTTGTGGGTTAAATAATATAGGTAAAACCAATTGTATTGTGAGATATAATAATTGTCATTTAATTATAAACAGAATCCACGAAAAAGTGTTACCCTTACCCTTACCCCTTAACATAGTGTTTAAGGTGTTTGCAATAAACGACAAAATTTGCCACGGCCAAATGTCCCGACGTCCAAACGTCCTGACGGCCAAACGTCCCTACGTCCAAACGTCCCTACGTCCAAACGTCCCTACGTCCAAACGTCCCTACGTCCAAACGTCCCTACGTCCAAACGGCGACGTCCAAACGGCGACGGCCAAACGGCGGCGGCCAAACGTCTATTTTCCCGTCGAAGGTAGGCGGCTTCACTCGATGATTCGCAGTAGGGACTGCCTCGATCCTGGTTACCTCCTCCGAGTCGTTAAACGGATTACCTGAACTGGACATGTTTTGCCGACTGGGCTGGAAATGCATGGGTTCTAATCGGGTCCCAAATTATCGCAGTTGGTTCTCCAGTTCCAGTCGTTAGATTTTCTCGGCTTGAAGCGCGCTCTCAAGGTTTCCAATTCGACTATCCAGCTCACCGTGGAGTTCGTCCAACTCGCCGTGGAGTTTTCCTAGTTTGTTGTCTGACTCGCCGTGGAGTTCTTTCATCTCACCGTGGAGTTCTTTTATGTTGTTGTCTAACTCGCCGTGGAGTTTCCCCATTTTGTTGTCCAACTCGCCGTGGAGTTTTTCCGTTTTATTGTTCAGCTCGCCGTGGAGTTCTTTTATGTTGTTATCTAACTCGCCGTGGAGTTCTTTCATTTCGCCGTGGAGTTCCTTCATTTTATTGTCAAGGAGGCGCTCACCTTCTTCCTCGAAACCGAAAGTTTCAAGGTCGTCTCCATTGTCCATTAAATATTTTCTCTATCTTCCAACTCACGTTTGAGGTCCGTCACTTTTAAACCACGTAATTTCTTCATTGTTCTTAATTTATTTTACTAATTAATCCGCACTCTGACACCACTGTAGCGTTTTAACTATTTACTAAAACTAAACACTACGCGATGTGTACTAATTAATTTATTTCTTACACAACACAACACTTACAATCTAACTCGAAGCGTCTCGACCTTAGGAGTTTGTTCCCGTTGCTTCTAGAACGAATTCGCGGAACCCGGGCAGTCCCAGACGTGTTTACTTGTTTTCGGCAAGCCGTTCCGTTAACAATACTTTTATGACACATTTTTGTTTGAACCCTACCCATCATACCCAATTATGATGACTTTTTCACACGTAATATCTGAAAAAGATGGATGATATTGACTCTAATTAACCATATCTAAATAGTTGATCATTCAACAATATTTGTCTTTTACTCTTCTGCATTTAATCAAGCGTTTAGATAAAAAAAATGTATTACTACAGTAGACATATAATAGGTACCAAACACCAAAGGATCCAGTTGGAAATATGCATAACTTGTTGGTAATTTGTTTGGTCGTCCTTGCTGGACCTGTCTACGTTTCTGGAGAAGGTAAGAAAAATCTCAACATAATCATTTGATTGTATGTTTTGCAAGTTAGATTTTTCGAAATATTCGAAAACGCATATGTGAAAGGTGTTTAATAATAGTTCCATTTTAAACTGGCAGCGTTTCCATGCTTCTGTTTTCGCTTAAAATTTTCTAACATTTCAAGTTTAGTCAAGTCAAGTCATTTAGACTTCAAGTTTTTGAAGTCTAAAAGAAACCATATATATCTAGTGAATTGTGACTTCTTATCCTTAATTAAACACAATGCATATTTCACTTTAGGTACGATTCTTTCGTTCTACAATGGACAGGACGCTAGTAACCTATTGTTCAATTATTCGCTGACAATTTTGGCGTTAGACCCTAACGAAACCAAACTCATAACTGCAATATCGCAGAAGAGGACCGATTACATTACTGTCTCCGTAGACTACGACTATTACGTCTTATATACAACAGCAGTATTGTAAGTAGTATAAGCAGTGGCGTAGCGACGTGGCAGCGGGCCTGTGTGCGAAAATTTTGACCGGGCCCTAAGTTAAATAATATAATTCATAATGGATATATGTATGTCAGGATAACTATTTAATTGTAGGTAGGTAGGTACAAAAAATGAGCAAAGGTCGTTTGCAAATATTTAACATTTATTTTCTCAGATTTAAAATTATTTACCAAACATAAAGCAAAAACAATATACCAATTCATGTAACAAAAAAAGGACAATAATCTTAAAATTAACATAGTATAAAAAATAATATAACAAAATAAAAACAATTAAAAAAGGCGTCTTAAATATTTATATAGCACTAATTAAATCTTTGTGTTCTTGCTTTTGAATGCGCAAAAGTTGGGTGCAGCGACGGGTTATCGGTTTTTACAACTTCTAGATCCCCTGTCTCAGCACTATCAGCAGTAATATTATCTTCAAAGTTTTTACTTTCGTCAACTTGAACATTTTCACTAACACTGTCACTAGCAGTCTCGGAGCCCAAGTTCTGGAGTACTACGTCCTTCAGGTGGAGTATTATCTTCCTCAATTTCATCTAAAATAAATAAAACTGAAACACAAAATTTAAATTTTATTATCTCCACTTACTTTGATTACTACTAGAAGCCTTCGGACCAAAAAAAAAAAACAGTAATTTTTGGGAGCTTCCTCTTTTTAACTTCTGCCTTTTCAAGCTCTTTGCGTTTTTGAGCACCGGATTTATGTTTATACTGTAACGTTTATTTAAAATTTAGTTACACTGTCCTAAAATTATACACTACACACTACTTAATGTATCTTAACTACCCCCTAACTAATTAATTTATATCACTCTTAAATGTTAATTTATTTCATTGGTCCGTTTTTCACCTTGTTTATTCACTCGCGGCTTCACATCTAATCTAATCTCTCCGACCGCAAGCCCGCTTATATGCACCTCAATTGTATTCGCGATAGTTCCAGGTCATTCCTTTCTCAAATAATTTTTACTTAGAAACGTTCAGAAAGGTCATAAATCATTCTTTCCCTAATAAGATGTTGCGGGAACGCTCGAAACGGTTTTTATTGCTCGTCGCTGCACTTATTAAGCGTAGCGGTATTCCTTTGAGGTAAGCGGCCGTCCGATAAGCGTAAACATGTTTCACGCTGCTCTTTACATTTCGCGTTACAATATGTACTTACTGTAACTATTCATTCTAAATATTTTAAATAATATGCAAAGTAGAAATTTTTAAAATGACTAGCCAAGCAAAAACAAAGCATAACTAACACGAATCTAATGACTTTAAAGTAATTCTCGAATGGATTTGCTGTTTTAAATTTAAAAAAAAATCATGTGTCTTCGGTGTCCAGCACACGGACACGACTGACAATTCTGACAAAATAAATATGTAGACGTAGACTGTAGCAATCATTCCTATAGTAAAACCACTGAGAAGAAAACTTCCATGAAACACAAACGTCGAAATTCAAAGCGCGCGACCAGCTAGCGAATAAATACAGGGTCGCATTTAGAATGATCGCCTTGACTATAATTTACCTTTTACTAAGATTTTGCTAAGGATGTTCATTTCTTTCTTTTCTGTATACATTTAAAATAATGGTTTTCTCCCCGCAGTATGTTCGTTTCTTTTTATGATATGGTCTATTTTTGGGAGGCGAGCAGGGAAGGTGTCTTTCCATAATTGCAATAGATCACAGAAAAAATGTTTATACAAATTTATATCAAAAACCTGAATAACAATAGCGATACGTTAAAATAAACCATCAACTAAAAGTCCACTATCACCGTCAACAACTTACCTGAACGCTTGTAAACAGACAACCATAGATCAGACAACTAAACTTTTTAATTTTACTGAACCGACTCTGTACATTAACAATTCTCGACAAAATTTTATGACTTTCACCAATAGCAAACGACGTGTATTAGGTGTTGTCTAACTTTATTACCTTTTCTCGTTTCGTGGGTGTTTTCTTCTCAGTGGATTTACTATACTAAGAATATAATATATAACATCAACCTAAAAACTTTTTAAAAGAAATGCCGCAAAGGCGGCGGCGTTTGATTCGAATGATTCGTAGAAGGCTTCACCAACAATAAAATTACACTATCTGTTTGAGATTAATTTGGGAGCCGCACAACAAAATACCGCTATCCACATAGCCCTTGTGATAAGAATACTAAATAAAAAAACAATTAATTTTTTTGTGTGTGATCCCGGTTCCCGGGCCCCTTTTGACGCCGGGCCCGTGTGCTTCGCACACATGGCACACTCGGTAGATACGCCACTGAGTATAAGGGCCCCTATGCACACAACTACTTTTTAAGAAAAAAATCGTGAAAGCACCCCCGTTGTTAAGATATATTTAAAATAAACATTTTTTCAAAGATTTTGCCCTCTTTTTCTATTGGGGCTATTTCAGCACACATATGAATATACGATTTCGGTCTAACAAGTTCGGCTAAGAAAATTCACCTTTTTGAAAACACTTAAAATACGCGAAAATCTCTTTTTATTACATAGGTACCATAATTGTTAACAAAAAGATTTGTGCTCTTTTTGAAGATTGGAAAAACATCACTTCATCAAAACTCATTTCCATACTACAAAATTTTTTAATTAGAATTTTTTGTTATTGTACATTTTCAACTCCAGAGTCAATGGTTGCAGATGTGGAGCTTGATGAAGACCCAGAGGCACCTTCATCTCCACTCGGACTCTCTTCAGCTCTGCAAGAACAAAACAACCATTATAAGGTAAACAATTACCTACCGTTTTTTTTAACTTACAAATTAAGTTTGCTCAGGAACTCCAGCTTCTGATCTGCCGAGTCGAATGTTAATTGAATCTTTAGTGACGGATGCAGGGCAATTACCACCCAGTTGAAAACGGTAAGTTCGAGGCGTTGGGGAGGTATCCTAAATCTCATAAGCCCCCCTTCAAATAAGGAGAAAGGATTGATCGATATTACCCCATTGGCTGCCACAACACTTGTTCGCATAGGCAGGACACTTATAACCAATATACAGTTGCCTATAGAAGCCATCGCAATCGCTGCTTTCTGTCTACTAATTTTAAACTGTTTAAATTCCTCAACGAGGTATGTTTTGATCCCATATGTCTTATCTTCCATTTTTTGTTATAGACAAAAATTTTAGCTTTATAGCAGATAACTGCGTTCAACACAGTCACACAAAACCACAGCACAAAACCCAAAACGCCGGACGCTTACAGGTGAAACAAGGCTGCCAACAGCGCCAAATTTTAAATTTTAATACCAATGCCTCCAATGCCGAGCCGATGGACAAAACTGATTAAGGGGAAAAAAGAAAACCGCCAAAAAAATCGCCAATCGCCAACTAATTATTTTGGACGCCTAATTGATTGCTGAAATCGCCCAATCGGGTCACTCTTCATGAGAGAAAATCTCGCGACAAAAAAACTTTACCGTACAAAAATCCTTAAATAGCAAAACGGCAGTGGCGTTGCTGAAGGAGAGTCCAATAACTTTTTTCGAGTTTTTTTATTTTTTTTTTCATTCAGTTCACTGGTTCAACATTGACGAATATTGAATGCATTTAAAAATTAAAATAGATAAAAATATACATATATCAATCAGCTTCCAAACTACAAGAAACTAATTTGTTAAGCGGTAAATTCAAAATAGTTCATTTAGGGAGAAAATAATACAACGTGATCAAGAATGACTGTTGAGTTGGCAATGCTGAATTTCATTTTTAAATGGTACAACTGGTAATTTGAATTTGCTATTTAAAATTCAAATTTCTGGTACCCTTTTCAAATTTATTTATTTAAAATGGTTTTCACGTTACAACACGAAATTTTCATTGGAATGGCGTACTTTCGAAGCGGGATTTATAACCCAATTACTGGTTGACAGTACTCTCTGGAAGCGACATACCAGCAATTTCAGGAGTTGTTTACGGAGACTTTGGTCACTTTTGCTGTCTTTCTGCAACATTGCATTCGAGTAGTTGAACGTTATTTAAACACAGGGAGCGTAAGCAAACAAAAATCAACTGGTGGATCTTCTACTCTAAACGAGGAAGTTGTCGAGGATATCAGAACTCGAACGCAAAGAAGTCCTCCGAAATCCTTAAGAAAGCTCTCCCTTCAAACAGGTTTGGTCCTTATGCCTCCTATTCAACCAATTTTCATTCTTACCCATGACTTCCACTTTTCCATGTTCTAATTCACGGTTTTACAGGTTTATCATATGGAAGTTGCTCAACTGTGCTTAAAAAGAAATTAAAGTACCACCCTTACAAAATTTCCATCGTCCAGTCATTAACCCCTCCTGATCACCCGCAAAGAGTTTTACTTTGCAATTGGTTCAATGACATATTAAATAATAATGATATCCTTGACAATACCTTCTTTTCCGACGAAGCTTGGTTTCATCTCAACGGCTATGTGAATAAACAAAATTACAGAATTTGGTCAGGTGAAAATCCTTATTCTACCAGAGCTACATTTGCACCCGGTTAAAGTTGGTGTTTGGTTGGCAGTCTCAAGGACGCGGGTGTATGGGCAGATATTTTTTAATTTTACCGTCAATTCGGAGAGATATATCCAACATCTTTTAAGGCCTTTTATAAACCAATTAACAGACGAAGAGCGTCAAATTGGATATTACTAACAAAACTCTGCAAGGGCACATACGGCTCGTGCTACTATGGGATATTTAAGAAAAAATTTTGGCGACAGAGTAAATAGTCAGGGCATGTGGAAAAACAGGTCAGCAGATCTCACTCCATTAGGTTTTTCGTTATTTGGGCTCTTGAAGGACAATGTCTTTAGGAACATATTGCATACTGAAGAAGAGCTGCAAGAGGCAATAGTTCAGGAAGTGGCAAACATTACCCCCAATATGCTGATGAATATCTTCGAGAGCCTAAAAAGAAGAGGTAATTTATGTCTGGAACAAAATGGGGGGCATTTTGAGCATTACCTTTAGCTGTTTAATTAAATCATTGTTCTATATTTCGAGTTTAATTTTTTAAGCGTTAATTTCGTATTACGTAAAAGCGTGAATTGTAGTTAACGTCTCCTTTTTGCTGCAAGGCTAAACTGGACGGGACCTACAGCTTAACGTGGGCTCCAAACTACGGTCCTCGACCACGGTGGTACTCCCTAAGGCTCTCACCCCAGTTGATCCACTCCGTGCTCTACCGACTCAGGGTGTGTGTATCCTAGTCCCGCCCTCCTACAGGATATCCGATCCTATCCGGCCTGGTTACCGGCGTGAATAGGAACGGGATTTTGGATACATTTTACACACTTCCCGCAACAATCACAACATCCATGGATTACGTGGGATTCGAACCCACGACGACAGTGACCGCCTGACTCAAAGCCAGCGCCTTAAACCACACGACCACCACCGCCCCACCTACAACCTTATCGCTGATTGTTATGTCAAATAAACATATCTGGTTGTAGCGTTGCAAACCCTTAGGCAAAAAAAAATCCTCCAGTTAGGATTGCCAACACAAACAGTAATTCTTGATCACCCAGTATAAGCATAACTATTGACCTTGAGAGTTGGTAATTTTCATCTTTTAAGACTGTGATTACGACAAAAACTGAACTGCGCAGGCGTCATCTTCTTTCTTGTTTCACGCAGGTCTTAGCTTATAGTTATTTACGACTTACGTACGTGTTCCAGGTCCAGGGTTCTGTCTGTCAGTTGTCGGTTCTGTGTGTGTTCATGTTTATTCAAGTATTGTGAATTTTGGCCGTTTTTTAAGTTTTGTTTTTTCTATTTTGAATTTCTTTTAAAAACATGACCTGAATCTATTGCATGTTCTGCCAAAGCAAAAGTACGTTTGTGTGTTTTGACATCACTTTTATGTGAAATTAGTCTTCCCCACAGATTTCTGGATGTTTGGCCAATATACGTAGTAGTACAATTATTGCAATGTAATTTGTAAACTACGTTGGATTTTTCTTTAAAATCTGAAGAAAAGTAAAACAAACTCACAAACGTACTTGTGCTTTGGCAGAACATGCAATAGACTCAGGTCATGTTTTTAACTTCTCTGAACCACAGATATTATGCTCTGAAAGAAACTGGCATAAAAGGACCATCTTAGAAATGACGTACATCAGGAATGAACCTAATTCTGTAAACAAAAGAGCTGATATAAATAATCTAAGTAATATCTATGAATATTTATTTCAATTAAATAATCCATTGTAAACCAACATAAACAATGTAATTAGGATAAGCAACAGTGTTAGGAGTTTGTGAATCACAACATCGATCCCAAGCTCTATTTGTCATTTAAGGCCCGGATTTTATGCAAAATATGCAAAATTGCATATTTTGCATATTTCGGGTAATAGGAAAAACAAAACTTGAAAAACGGCCAAAATTCACAATACTTGAATAAACATGAACAAACACAGAACCGACAACTGACTAACAGAACTCTGGACCTGGAACACGTACGTAAATCGTAAATAAATATAAGCTAAGACCTGCGTGACACAGAAAGAAGATGACGCCTGCGCAGTTCAGTTTTCGTCATAATCACAGTCTTAAAAGATGAAAATTACCAACTCTCAAGGTCAATAGTTATGCTTATACTTATTTACGACTGAGATTGTGACATGTTATATAAACGGGTACATAAGATACACAACGTTTAACTTTTGTGATTGTGACTATAATTATGATTACGACTACACAAATGTATAAACCCGGCATAAAGAATATAAAAATATAAATGCGAGAACCTCTGTGAAGACAAACTTGACAACTCTTAACTCTCCCACGGAACGAGTCTTCGAAGTACTTGGAAAGATTTAACTTTTGATAATGACATTTTTTAGTAAGGCGCATTCACAAACACTATCCACAGCCTACTATGAGGTGAAATTAAAAAAAAATACCCCCGATATATTTGCAAGCCATGAATGTGTCAATTTTAAAATTATAATTAAAAATAAATACTTACCAGGTTTGATTGAGTTTCTCTTGCTTTTACGTGCGGTCGAAGAAAAGAATCCATTATTTTAAACCACCTCACTTTAGGGACATAAACCTCGTTAGAAGAACACCCGGACTTCATACTCTCAGATATTTTTTTTAATTCTTGTGAGTATGAGCTACGTAAATTTTTGAATTTTAAATTTACGTGCATTGCTGCAAAATTGTTAATGTTCATTGTAGACGCAATTCTTTTTGCCGCAGCTGCACGGGAGTCTCGATTTTTATAATCTTTTCGTGTAGAATCCCACAAAACCTGCTCATTTTGGTATAATTCCAAAAATTGTATTGTCTCTGAGTCACTCATTTTTAAAATATGTGCAGTCATGGAACACCGCCGTCTTCTTGCCCTGTTCACGAACGACTGAAATGCTTGAAAATCAAACAAGTTTGATTTTATCAAGAACCTTAAATTTTGGTTCGTGACAAAAATTCACGATCCTTAGATCACGAATGTGGCAGTTGAGACGGTGCGTGGTCCACGAATTCGTTTATTAACAACAATATAAACTCAAAATTTCAACCATTTCTTTTTGTATCTTTGTTGCACTTACAATTCGGACTGTTAAAAACGAACACGGAACTTTTTATTATTTAATCTGTGACGGAACTGAGAAATATTGTTTAAAATTACTTGAAAATTAGGATATGGTAGTCGTAAGTCTTTGAAAATTGAAATAAAGTTTTTAACATAAACATCATATGGAAAAAATGGTTGTTTGGTATCACTGCAATATATGGAAACTCTTATACGCCCTATGGGTAGCACTAATCTATAGAAGTGCTATAGGCATGAAAGTAACACCAAGCTCACATAGCACTGTTTATTTATTATGAGGCTTAGATGAGAAAGAGAGGTTTGTCGATTATGGCGTAAAACCTTTCAACCCATGAAAATCACGTTCTGTATGAAAGATATAGATATTTTTAATACCTATAAAATTAACCATATGTCAAATCGATCAATAATTTAACGAGAAATCAGGGAAAATTATTAAAAACTGGTTCCTTCAACACCTAATATTTATTGCAAAAAGGATTGCGGGCCTTTGAAAACGGATAATTTATGGTAATTCGTAAAATGCTCCACTACTTTGCTCGAAGTAAAATGAAGTTTTTTCAAATTCCAAATATACCTATGGAACCGAAAAAAAACGAAAGATTTGGAGAAGCATTTCATTATTACTTTGAATTAGTTTTCATAATTTCTTCGTTGCTTTAATTTAATAATAATAATAATAATAATAATAATAATAATAATGATGATAATAATAAGCTGTTATTGCATATAATTGTTGAATTTCATTCATATATATGGGCATACGGTATATTCTGATGTATATTTGACTTTTCACATAGTGCTTTCATAAATATGACATATTTCTCAAGGAGCGATATTCACTTTTACGAGTAAAATCCGCCTTTGAAGTCGTTTTGAAATTATATTTTGTATAATTTTTCATAAAACAATAAAAGTATTTTAATAAAAGCATCTTCATATATTTAGAATAAAAAAAGACCATAAAACTATCTTACTTTAATTTTAAGGGTAATTAACTTATTTTTTGAAAACGCAAGATCTCATATGTTCAAAACGATTTTAGACTAGAAATATTAGTTCCTTATGTATGTTTTTTTTTTTAAATTTTATTCTTTGTAAAAGATAAAATGATGTAATTGAAAGAAATAATATTTTTGGAGGTAATAATTCTCAATTAAATATTACTTGTTTTTTACAATTCTTGTATGTAATGATTTAATCTTGTTCTTAATATGAGAATCAATTTTAGTTTGAAATTAGATGCGCCATAAATTAATAAAACAGTAATTAGAAATTCTAATATTATATTCAAATAAATTTGTAACAATCCTTCCTTCAGGAATTCAAGTAATCCACAGTAGATAATTTCAATCTTATTTAATAAAACTAATTTTATAAATATCTGATAACCTTATTAAATATTCTAAAATAAAAAGTTAAATGAAATGTACTTGTTACTTATTAAAAGTTTTTTCCAGTTTATCAAATCGCTTAAGTTTAGTTACTACAGACACAATTTCTTAAAATTGATTTATTTGATTTTATTCCTTTCATTTGGTGAATAATGAAATAAATCGAAGTAAGCGGAGTTATCTTCATTTAAAAAAATCGCACACATCATCATTATGTTTGATATTCTTTTAACTAGGATATAGTATATATATATATATATATATATATATATATATATATATTTGTATATATATATGTGTATATATACATGTATATATACACATGTATATGTGTATATATATATGTATATATATGTATATATATATTATATTTGTGTATATATTGTAACGTTTATTTTATAATTTATTTACATTAATTGAACACTAATTTATTTAACACACTAAACTACTTGTACACTAGACTAGACACTACATAATTTATTTGTACTGCTCCGCTTTCGGATCGTATGTCGCGTTCACTTCTGCTTCTCTACTTCTAACTAACTCCCTCGATCACAAGCCCCCTTATATATACACTCCCAACCCCGATAAAGAACGTTCTAGTATATTCTAGAACGCCTACGCAGGAAATGTTCATGCAGCTGTCTTGTACGCGTCGTAGTTATTCTTTTGAAGGAGTAAACATGTGTCGCTTTGTTTACTTCTCGCATTACAATATATATGTGTATATATACATGCATATATACACATGTATATGTGTATATATATATATATGTGTGTGTGTGTATATGTATATATACACATGTATATATACATGTATAATTGATGAATTAATTATCAATTATTTGTTTCCATGGGTTTTGTCAAATAATTTTTGAAATATCTTTGTAACGTCTCGGAACAAATTTAACCTGCCTTTTCCACTCCAATATTGAATTTTTTCTGGATCTGATGTGTTATATAGTTTTAACAGCAATCTCGTTTTCTTTGCAGTTGAAAAAGACAATAAACATTGTCGAAAGCTCCTGTATTAAAGGAATAAGAGTGTTCTTTTAAAAAAGTCCCAAGATAAGGCTGCATCCCCGTTACTATTTAGTTTATTAACTAATTCAGCCGTGACTACAAAGTTATATATATATATATATATATATATATATATATAGGGTATTATGTTTAGTTTTTAATCATTACAAACAAATTAACTTGTACTCAAATTAGTGACAAATTTTTTAGTGACGGGAATCCACTAGACATCAATTCACTCACGAAATACGACTTGCAGCAAATTACTAAAGATACCTACCACTTTCATTTCACCGGTTGGAACTGCCTGTAGGTGATCATGTCTGTCTGCCTGTCAGAAGCACTTGCCAAATATTGTAAAGAAGAACTAGGAAATTATATCTCTACATAATGTAGGCCTATCATGAATTAATGCCAACACATTATAACAGACGTCTTGCATGCTCACAGTGGTTTTAGAATAACCTCAACAGTGATGTAATTGACTAGAGATTATAAACAGATGAGGCACAGTTCAATACCTTTCAGCGTGTATGAATTCACCGTATTATAAAACTTGGAGCATTCAAAACTTTCACCTATTTCACCAGTCCCCATTGCATCCCCAGAAAATTTAAGTATGGGTTTCAATGTTTCGGGAAAGAAATATTGTACCGATTTTGTATGACATTGTGACAGGTGTAAGGTATAGAAAAAAAGATCTATCGATCGGAAAATTGACTGTTTTCTTTAGTACGATGTGTCTACTGTTCATATAACCCATGCAACTCTGAATTTCTACGCCAATACTGTGGCAATAGATTTGCTAGCATTTGTTAAGTCTTACGTTCTGTCCATACGTCACCGGATAGACTTTGGACTATTTTCTGTTCCTTTAACTAAATAATACCATTTTTATTCTTAAAAATTCTTGCGACGAATGATTAAGTACAACTTGAAAACCGAATGCGCCAAAAATGTGCCAGAATTAGTTTTACCCAATGTTTTTAATAATATGAAAACGGGGACAATTTTTGTATATAACATTTTTAACACCTATATTTTGAATGCTCCGTTTACCCTGAATTTTGCCCTGCATAATCAATTGTAGCAAATTATATTTTTCGCGCGCTTAGTATGGCCCAGGTACTGCAATTTTCTTATTTTAATGGTATCTATTATTTCTCGTTGTTTGCCGATTCTTTCAAGTACTTGTTCGTTAGTCACTCTATCTTGCCACGAATTTTTCAAAATTCTCCGATACGCCCACATCTCGAACGCTTCCAATCTATTCATGCATTGTTTATTTAAAGTCCAAGCCTCCACCCCGTACAAGAGGAGAGAGCGAGAAAACGTAGCATTTAAGCATCCTCACTCGCAAACTTAAGCTTAAATCTCTGCTACACAATATTTGTCTCATATTGTTGAAGGCGCTTCTGGATTTTTCTATTCTTATTCTGATGTCATTAGAATAGTCATTTGTTTCGTTTATATTCGTCCCTAAATAATTATAATTTCTTACTTGTTCAATCTGTTCATTCTTCACATACAGATTAATATTGGCAATAGGTTTCTTTGTAATTATCATGAATTTAGTTTTCTTTGTGTTAAGTGTTAGCCCAAATTCTTCGCTCACTTCTACGACTTTGTTCAGTATTCTCTGGAGATCATCTATGTTTTCCGCTATAAGTGCAGTGTCATCGGCATATCTGACATTACAAATGCATAAGCAATTAATTTTTACTCCAGCTGTTTCATCTTGAAGTGCTTTCTTAAATATCTCTTCAGAATACAGATTAAACAGAGATGGTGATAAAACGCAGCCCTGTCTAACACCTTTTTTTATTTTTATTGGGTCGGTCACCTTATCCTGTACGCGTATTACGGCCTCCTGATGATAGTACAAATTATTTATTATTCTTATGTCTCTAGTGTCGATGTTTTTACTTTTGAGTAGTTCTATTAGTGTTTTATGCTGTATGGTGTCAAATGCTTTATTGTAGTCCAGGAAACAAACGTATACATTCTGATTTACGTCCATACACCGCTGTGTTAACACGTTGAAGACAAAGAGCGCCTCTCTAGTTCCTAAACCGTTCCTAAAACCAAACTGTGTATCTCCGATATCCACTTCTAATTTTCTATATATTCTTCGCTGGATGATTTTTAGAAACACTTTAAGTATGTGACACATTAGGCTAATGGTACGATAGTCCGAACAATACCTCGCGTTGGTCTTTTTGGGAATAGTTACAAATATTGACTGTTGCCACTCATTCGGTAAAATTCCAGTTTTATATACACTGTTAGAAAGATGTACTATAAAGTGTATATTCTGATCTTCAATGAGATGAGGAACTTCTGTTGGTAGTTCGTCTGGTCCCGTGGCTTTCCCAATTTTCATTTCCCTGATAGTGTGTTCTATTTCGTCCCTAGTTATCTTTGGTCCCGTGTCGTCGCACACATATTCATTATTTTCCTCTTCTCTTTGTTCATCAAACAGCCGTTACACATAATTTTTCCATACTTCTAACCTTTCTTCTGTGTCCATAATAATGTTTCCATTTTCATTCATCAGTATGCTGTAATTGTGATTGTGTTTCCTAGTTAGTTCTAGTTAGTTAGGAGCATAGGGAGAAGTCGGATGTCCTGGTTGTGTAATCTTAGGGAATGATTTGGCTGCAACTTCAACCAGCTGTTTCGTGCTGCGGCCTCAAAGATACGAATTGCATTGATGGTTGCCAACCTTCGTAGCGGAGATGGCACGTGAAGAAGATGTTTTGAAATTTTGTTGGGTTTTCCTGTATTTTTCTGATTAAATGCATTTCTAATTTCCATCTGCGTTTTTCATTTCATTCAAATTACCATAAAATAATTGACAAAGCATGTTGCAGGTTAGGATGGTGCCAAATCAAAATGTTTTTAACAAAGTCATCTGCATTCTATAGGAAAATATCGACGTACCAAACGGGCTCATTCGAAATGTGATTTTTACCCTACACTAAAGCTCAGTATTTATATAAGATAACCTTATGCGACCGACTCTCCTATAATATGGTGGAGGCCACCACAGTCTTCCACATATGCATAAACAATAAAAGTAACACTTCAAGGCACACACTGCCACGAAGGGGCGCAAATTACTCGTATGCAATTTTGGCCTCTGACATTTTTCTTCTTGGCCGTTCAACTGAGGTTTGGGATACAAATACTTCCATGCGTCCCAGATCATCTTAACGTATTGTAACGTTTATTTTACTAATTTATTTACACTAATACTAATACTAGACACTACTTAATTTACTTACACTATTACTAAACTAACTTGACTAATTAATTTATATCACACTTCTTAATCGTTAATTTATTTCACTTCAAACGCTCTCGCTATTTCGCTATTTACTTTCGCGGCTTCCGTCTACTAATAATAATAATCCGACCGCAGGCCCGCTTATATACACTTCGCAATTGTGTCGGGAACCTTCTCGCGTATTCGTGTAATTACTCGAAATATCTTTTATTATGTAGAAAGCTCCAGAGTGTCATAAATCACTTTCCATAAATAATAATCCCGGAGTATTCATGGAGCTGTCCTTTTTTTATGGAATTCAATTAAGCGTCGCGGCAATTCCTTTTGAAGTAGCCGCTCAGGTCTGATATGAGTAAACACGTCTCGCGCTGTTTACTTTCCGCATTACAATATGAATCTAACAAACATACGACGAAAATCTCAAAGGTGGGTTTGATCTAAATAATTGCTGATATTATACTCTAACCAGTAGCAATTGGAACACTTAATAAAATCTGAATTTACCGAGGACATTCGAAAAGAGACCGTTATCTCTATACAAAACCATGGGACTTATTTCTTTGCTTATTCAGAAACGCACTGGTGTATTTTAAAACGCAGGTGTACGTGTTCGTGCAGTCGCCTAAGTGAAATCGTATATGTGAATGTATGGATATCTACAGATAAAGAAATAAAGAGTCCATTTCTTCTTCCTTAAGTGCCATATCAGCGGCGGATGTCGGCAACCATCATAGCTATTCTGACTTTTGAGGCAGCGGTTCTAAAAAGGTGATTTGAGCTGCATCCAAACCATTCTCTCAGATTTTTCAGCCATGATATTCTTCTTTTTCCTATGCTTCTTCTGCCTTCTATCTTTCCCTGCATTATTACTCGTAAGATGCAGTACTTTTCGCCTCGCATTATGTGCCCCAGATATTGCAACTTTCTCTCTTTGATTGTACGTTCAACTTCTGTTTTTTTTACCGATTCTTCTTAACACTTCAATATTTGTGATACGATCCGTCCACGCGATTCTCAAAATTCTTCGATAAGTCCACATTTCGAAAGAGTTAAGTCGTCTTATTGCATCTGCATTTAGCGTCCATGCTTCTATCCCATAATAAAGCACACTGTGTACATAGCATTTTGTCAAACGCAATCTGAGGCCTAATGTCAGATCTTTACTACACAGAACTTTTTTCATTTTTATAAAGTTAGTACGAACTTTTTCGATTCAGCTCTTTATTTCTGCGGTATATTCATTTCTTTCTGTAATAAGTGTTCCCAGGTAAGTGTAACTTTTCACTCTTTCGATTTGTTGACCTCCAACCAATAAGTTTTCATTTATGGTATTGTTCTTACAAATTTTCATAAACTTTGTTTTTTTGACATTGAGAGAAAGTCCGTACTTTCAAAGGGTCCATTGGGCCGCAAATTTTTTTTTACGGCAGCGGCGCTTCGTTTGTATCTTCTTCTTCTTCTATGGAGCAGGTGTTTCGGTTCTTCGGCACTTATACTCGAGAATGCAGTGGTGTGTGTATGTGTGTGCCATTTATTTATGCTATTTGAAAGTGAATTCTTTAGTAGAGTTATTATCCGTAATGATACGCCCATGGACGACGGGCGGCACCACTTAAAAAGCCATTATGTGTCTTTGTTGGTGTTCCAATTGTGACTGGACATAGTATACTATCAATGTATATTTTATCACAAATAATTGTAAAAATTCCAAGAAATTGTAATAGTTGATGGCAACGGCCATACCACATTGAAAACGCCAGTTCTCGTCTGATCACTGAAGCTAAGCAATGTCGGGCGTGGATAGTACTTGGGGTGACCGCTTGGGAACACCACGTGCTGTTGCCTCCTTTTTCTTTTCCTCAATAGATACTTTTACCCTTAGCTCCACTAACCTTTTTAAAGATTTCAAAATTTTGCTACACATATTATCAGTGTGAAGCAAATGTGTTGCAAATATCTTTAAGAGTGTGTTGTCTAGGGTCCCCAATAAAACAATATACCTACTACTCAAATTTGTCTTATACGTAATCCATATACAATCATATACCAGGTGATTTTTAATGATTGTGCTTATTTTTGTTAGGTTGGCAATATTTTTAAAGTTTGTTTACGGTACGAAGTTGTTTTTTAAATTTAAATGTCACAGCGAAGTTCAAAATAAATAAAATCATCTTTATCACGATTTATTTATTGAAAAATGGTTTTTACAACTAAACATGATAAATAAATATGACAAATAAACATGATACCTTCATTGTAATGGCGTATTTTCCAAGCGCATTAGGCACTGGCAGCGTTAAAAAGGGTAAATCTACTGGACGTCCAACTGTTGCCACGCCGGATGTTGTGCAAAATGTAGTTCAAATTATACAACAAAATCCAAATGCCTCCATACGCCGTGTATCCTAACAAACAGGTTTCCATCAACGATTACCTTATTCTACACTTTATATATTTCTTACATTTCAGGACTTTCCTATTCATCCTCCCGTGCAATCTTTAAAAAACATTTGCACCTAAGACCATATAAATTTACAGTCGTCCAACAACTCCGCCCTCCTGATTTTCTCCAAAGAATCCACTTTTATCACTGGTATAACAATAACCTACTCGACAACCTTGACCAGTAGGATATGACTTTCTTTTCTGATGAGGCATGGTTTCATCTCTCTGGATTTATTAATTCACAGAATTACAGAACTTGGTCAGCACATAACTCCCACAATATTATCCAAGTCCCATTACATACACTCAAAATTGGTGTCTGGGTGGCAATGTCACGAACACGAATTATCGGGCCAATATATTTCATGAAACGATTACTAACGCTGAAAGATATCAAAGGCTATTGTTGGAGCCATTTATAAATGAATTGGATGACAGAGAGTTGACAAAAGGTTATTTTCAGCAGGACAATGCAACTGCACACACAGCACGAGCTACAACTTCGTTCTTTAGAGGAATTCTTTCAAGACCGTTTAGTTAGCACTGGTTTGTGGCCTAGTACATCTCCAGACTTGACTCCCCTGGACTATTTCTTGTTCCCTTATTTAAAAAATTTTGTATTTCGAAACCATTTGGACAATTTTTAAGAATTGCAGCACGTAATTGAAGTGGCTATGGCAAATATTGGACCTGAAATTTTAGTTAATGTTTTTAATAATTTATCGCGTAGAGTTGAATGTTGCTTACAACAAAAAGGTCATCATTTTCAGCATTTACTGTAGAATAATCTAACTTCTTATCTCTATACAACTGTACATAACCTAAACTAAAAATGAATCAAAAGTAAACAAATCACCCGGTATGGGCGGTATGTAGGATCAACGTACCATCATTGCATCACTAGAAATATTATCTTGCTATACCTCACCATTACCTATGTCCCACAGGACAGATCATCTTCAATTTGAAATAATTCTAATCCATAATTACGTCTGAAACTTCATGCGAAATGTGTGAGAAAAGATATGAAAAATTCGAGTAGTTATCGAAGTATCTTTTTATTGGAAACACCTGATAATAAACTTCTAGCAGTCTGCTCGAAGCCCTGAGAACTTTCAGATGTCATGTTTCAAATATTTTCCCAACAGTCACAACACCCAAAATGAAACGAGCTGACAGGAGGGTCACGTTACTCAGAAAACATTTAACAAATCTGCATATATGAAGTAAATAGTGCTCTTAAACAGATCAGGAGCAACAACGTAGCCGGCCCTAACGAAATCTTTATTGAATTTATTAAGTTGGAACGTAAAGATCTAGATCACCTGTAACAACCCGTTAATCGCTCTCTAAATAGTTGAGAGACGCACCCAAATGTTATGTGGAATATATTGTTCTACCAAACTTTTCAGACACTTTAATACGTGCTATTCAATATTTACCTTCCGATAAATTGAAAATAATTAAAAATCATTTTCTGTGTCGTTCCAGATATAAATTAAAAAATGTTCCATTTCATTTTGAAAGTTTTCTTAATAAATTTTATTATGACCCGCAGACGGGTCACTTTCGTTCTTCATTTCTATCTCGGCACTAACGGGCGGACATCAAATTTACTCTATATCAGAGATTTGTGGTCTTCTTTATATATCTCTCACTAGAATTCACGCTGAGATTCTTTGCAAAATATGTTAAATTGCGATTTTCTGCAATTAAAATGCGAATTTCTTTCGATATGACCCAATGTGGATACTTACCATTTAGAACAAAACACCCGATATATAGAATGTACACTTGTCATTTTTCATAGAACGTCAAGGTTTTTATTTTAGCTGCGCGACCGTCGAGACGATCTTTTCGCGGCCGGCGCTGAGCATCCGAACTGGGGCTCATGATATTTCACATTCTACAGCAAATTCCGATGATGCCTATTAGGCTCAGTGAGTACATGTTTGATCCTTGCCCTCTTGCGTTTCCAACGTACATTATCTCTAGATTGCTTATATTCCAAGTACCATCCGTCATGTCGGCCGTTTAGCCACCGCCAAAACTGCTCTCGGCGTGGCTGTAAACAGTATTTAAATATGGCGAAGGCGCCGAAACGTCTCTGTTTCTTAATTGTTTTTACATATTTCTCGGTATTATTTCGACGCGAAGTTAATGTCATCGTTTAGTTCAAGCATCGAACTACATTTAGGCCTTTAAGCCAGTAAAAATTACTCACGAAAAACTGAGAAATGCCTCTTCGAAAATAGACAATTTTGGTGTTTTTTCAACATTTCATTTTTTTTTCTCAAAAACTAGCCGTCTCCGCAGATAAAAAATGTTTTTCCTGGCATCTCTAAACGCCCCTTTTTCAGTTGACAATTTCTATTTTTCTTTAACTCGAGTGCAGTGAGGAAAAATTTTACCTAATTGTTGATATTACTATCACAGTGTTTGGTATATTTAATCACAATTAATTGTAGAAATTCCAGGAAAGATCAATAGTTAATGGCAACGGCCATACCACATTGAAAACGCCAGTTCTCGCCTGATCACTGAAGCTAAGCAATGTCGGGCGTGGATAGTACTTGGATGGGTGACCGCTTGGGAACACCACGTGCTGTTGCCTCCTTTTTGTTTTCCTCAATAGATACTTTTACCCTTAGCTCCACTAACCTTTTTAAAGATTTCAGAATTTTGCTACACATATCAGTGTGAAGCAAATGTGTTACAAATATCTTTAAGAGTGTGTTGTCTAGGGTCCCCAATAAAACAATATACTGGAATTTGTCTATTTATTCGTCGACGTTTCGTTTGGAGTTTCAAACACAGTTATCGACTAGAATTATTACAGAATGAAGACGATTCGTCTAGTAATATATCATCTCGTCCGTCTTGTCTAATTGAACTAGGTTCTCTTCTCGTATTAAAATTTCTCTCTATACACGATGCTAATAACCACCCTTGATTACTACTTTGGTTGATCTGCATATGTAATCCATATACAATCTGGAGATACAGTTGTTTGTTTTTTACATTATTTTTTGTTTACCCTGTGTTTAGGTTGTTATGTATTAATAAAAAAAGAAGCGAATGATTTAAAATTGAAGTACGTCGTATTTATATTTGCTCTTCAGATTTAGGCAGTGATTTTACCAAATTTAGGAACCGGAGAGAGCCAAAGCTCATCTACAGTTATAATATACAGTCCACTCTATCGAAGAAGACAGAAACTTCACCACAATCATATATGTAGGATCAACATTGCATCACTAGAAATATTACTTTGCTATACCTCACCATCATATATAATGTACTACAGGACAGATCACAGATCATCTTCAATTTGAAATAATCTGAAACTTCATGCGAAATGTGTGAGAAAAGATATGACAAATTCGAGTATCGAAGTATCTTTTTATCGGAAACACCTAATAATAACACAAGAATAACTAACAATCAGAAGACCAACAGAAAGAGAGGTCCGATACGGTCCTCAATGACCCTGAACGCACGTGCTTTGATATTTGCCGATTAGCGCCGTAAGCACCCGTTCCTCCAAGTTCCTCCAAAGTCCGACTGACATCGAATAAATTATTTCAACATTTGCAGACAACTCTAGTTGATTCACTAATACGATAGTATTTGAACTAGTAAACTTATCATGTGACTTATCATTACAGATATAAGTATATAACTATTAGTCCAGTAAATAAAGGCCGGAAAACCGCCGAACCTGGACATCACATAGATCCCGGACTTTTATTTTTTTAACTTGTAGGTATACATGGGTACATCAATTTCTGAAAAAATGTCCACCGGGAAATGTGCGGAAGGGTCTGGAAAATGTCTTCATGGTGTTAAAATCGACTATTTTCCCCGATATTGGCCAAAATATGACACTGAGGCAATTTGTGTTTGAACACAAAAGAAGAACAGTTTATCACCTACAAAAATGATCCTTACCATTTTTGTCAAAAGTTTAACCGTTTCCGAGATAACCGGGCCCAACCGTAGCCTGGATTTCAAGCTGCTGCGTCGCGTCTCGGAAAGTACGCTTCGTGAATGTAGGCATGAGCGGGCGGACATATTGTCCCATAACTTGGGTAAAAATGACCTTTAACTATAATACCGTATTACTTTTTCATTTTTTACTATAGACGCATGTACAATACCATACATGGACACCGCGTGGCCGCGAGCGGTGAATAAACGTATATCACAATCAATGAAGTTTGGAGGCAGAGTTTTTTCGCGTGCACGTATTAAAATACTTGATATATATATTAGTGAAAAGCTGGGAGTCTGATCTTTCATCTAGTACAATCCTTAACCTCCGAAAGTTCAACCCTGAGAAAAAACAATGATTAAAAACAAAAGGTAGATTTTTCATTGAGGTGAGAATTTTCTCAATTTTCCGGAAAACTAGAAAACTTGGAAAAAATAAAAATGGCCATCAAGAAGGGGACATTTTCAGCTTTCAAATGATGTGCATTGAACACCGATATGGCCCTTCATTATTTATCAATTCTCGATAGACCCGAGCATTTTCGAAAACTCCGAAAATAAAAAAAAACGTCCCAAGAAAAACACGTTGTTTATACGAATACACAAGAATCATTTATTGATTCTTTCGGAATACATTCACCACCTATCAAAGCTCCATTATCCAAAAGGATTCAGTGAAACTACTCTTAATTAAAAAACCCCATGGCATGCCAGGCTGAAAGGTAGATTTATGGGTAGGATATATAGTAATATAACACACGATGTGTCAAAAAAATGCATACGAGGTGTGAAAAAATACAAACGACAAAATTTTAAAATATTTGCAAATAACTTTTTCTCTGTACATTTCTCAAAGATATATTTTATACAAAAGTTGTTCGTCTCTATAAGGGCAACAAAAAACCTAAGTAAGATTTTTCTCTCAGACGCGAAATAAAAGTTTTTTTTATTTTTTTGACAAAAATAACTTTATTTTTGTACGTTTCTCGACAGATTGTTTTATACAAAAGTTGTTCGCTTCTATAAGAGCCACAAAACACCTTAGTAACATTTTTCTCTCAGACGCGAAATAAAAGTTTTTTTTATTGTTATTTATTTTTTGAAAAAAATAACTTTTTTTCTGTACATTTCTCGAAAAAAATGTTTTATACAAAAGTCATTCGCTTCTATAAGAGCAACAAAATACTCAAGTAACATTTTTCTCTCAGACGCGAAATAAAAGTTTTTTGATTTTTTTTTTGAAAATAACAAGCCGCCATTTTGAAACCGCTGGACCGATTTGGCCCATTAACGAACTCGACCGAGATTTTCTGCCAACTGATTTTTGTACGAAATTTCGTTGTGATTGTTTAAAAAATGCGACCTATAGCCTGCCGACAAATTTCGTTATATCCGATATATATATATATATATATATATATATATATATATATATATATATATATATATATATATATATATCTATATATACAAATTTTTGGGAAATGATTATGTATGATCTCTAGATACCAAAAAACTGAAAACCGCATTTTAATTCCTATTTTTTCGACTTCGTTAACGAATGCAATACTAGATATAAATCTACCAAAAATATAAATGGATTGATAAGGAGGGTCAAATATCGAAGAAAGACAAAGTTTGGCCAGATTTTTCAATTTTCCAGAAAAATAAAAAAAAGAAAGATTAATACGATATTATAGCTGCAGGTCCCTCCTTTCATATGAACTTTGAATCATGAAGAAAGATTCATTTTTACCCAAGTTATGGGACAATATGTCCGTCCGCTCATGCCTACATTGACGGAGCGTACTTTCCGAGACGCGACGCAGCTGCTTGAAATCCAGGCTACGCTTGGGCCCGGTTATCTCGGAAACGGTTAAACTTTTGACAAAAATGGTAAGGATCATTTTTGTAGGTGATAAAGTGTTCTTCTTTTGTGTTCAAACACAAATTGCCTCAGTGTCATATTTTGGCCAATATCGGGGAAAATATTCGATTTTAACACCATGAAGACATTTTCCAGCCCCTTCCGCACATTTCCCGGTGGACATTTTTTCAGAAATTGATGTACCCATGTATACCTACAAGTTAAAAAAATAAAAGTCCGGGATCTATGTGATGTCCAGGTTCGGCGGTTTTCCGGCCTTTATTTACTGGACTAATAGTTATATACTTATATCTGTAATGATAAGTCACATGATAAGTTTACTAGTTCAAATACTAGCGTATTAGTGGATCAACTAGAGTTGTCTGCAAATTTTGAAATAATTTATTCGATGTCAGTTATGTTATGACTTTAGATTTTCATTTGATAGTTATCGTTCTCAGAGAGCAGACTCCTAGAACATAATTATTAAGTGTTTTCGATAAAAAATACTTCGATACTCGAATTTGTCATATCTTTTCTCACACATTTCGCATGAAGTTTCCGATTATTTCAAATTGAAGATGATCTGTGATCTGTCCTGTAGTACATTATATATGATGGTGAGGTATAGCAAGGTAATATTTCTAGTGATGCAATGATGGTACGTTGATCCTACATATATGATTATATATGTATATGGATTACATATGCAGATCAACCAAAGTAGTAATCAAGGGTGGTTATTAGCATCGTGTATAGAGAGAAATTTTAATACGAGAAGAGAACCTAGTTCAATTAGACAAGACGGACGAGATGATATATTACTAGACGAATCGTCTTCATTCTGTAATAATTCTAGTCGATAACTGTGTTTGAAACTCCAAACGAAACGTCGACGAATAAATAGACAAATACGAGTATACTGTTTTATTGGAGACCCTAGACAACACACTCTTAAAGATATTTGCAACACATTTGCTTCACACTGATAATATGCGTAGCAAAATGCTGAAATCTTTAAAAAGGTTAGTGGAGCTAAGGGTAAAAGTATCTATTGAGGAAAAGAAAAAGGAGGCAACAGCACGTGGTGTTCCCAAGCGGTCACCCATCCAAGTACTATCCACGCCCGACATTGCTTAGCTTCAGTGATCAGACGAGAACTTTTTACTTTTACTTTTATATTTTTATTATGCTATTTACAAATGGTGGTAATTGTCCTATTGTTTCTAAATATATGTACATTGTATTTACAGTTTGGGAGTGGTCCCTGTCTAAAACTGGCCGAAAACGGTGCTTACGCAGCGCTGCGTATTCGGTCAGTGTGGCCGGTGGGATGGCCAATTGCCGGCGAGTGACAATTTTTCGGTTGCGCGGGTGCTTCCATTTCCTCGCATGCGTTGCGAGATTATGGAAGGTTTCTGTTTGTGGTACTGTCGTACGCCTCGAGGGCTGGTTTTTCGGTTTTGATGGGTCTTAATTACTCAGCAGTTCAGTAGGGCAGAGAGGTGAATACCTTACTTTTAGATATGGATTTGCATATATTGATATATTATCTCGTGAACAGGGTAAGGGCCTGATGGATGAAGCCATGTTTGAAGTTAATGGCTGTTTGCCGGTTTATATTTTAGATGTTCGTAGTTAGGGGATTTGTGATTATTTGCTGCCTGTAGAATTTCTCTGCTTTTTGCAGGATATAAGGTTTAATCATTGGCATGTGTGCTCTTTCGTGAATGAGATGTATGGGAGTGTATCTGTTACTATTTGTGATGATGCGTAAGATTTTATTTTGAATGACTTGTATTCTATGAATGAGGGTAGTTGATGCGGAACAAAAGACGTTGCTGCCGTATGTTAATACGGGTCGTATCATTGTTTTATATACTAACAGTTTTGTTTTAAGAGATGCCCTGCTTTTTTTGTTAATTAGGGGGTATAAATTTTTGACAACTGTGTTAGTTTTGTCGGTTAAGTATTTTATGTGGTGTCGCCATGCCAATCTCTTATGGAGTACGATACCTAGGTACTTTACTCTATCTGCTTCCTGTATAGATGTTCCGTGGATTTTTAATTTTTTGAAGATTTTTGTGTCATTTTTTTTAATGGCAAAATTTACCTGTTCTGTTTTGGTGGGATTTATGTCTACTTTTAGTGATTTTAACAGTGGGGTGACTTTTAGGTCGATGTGGTACTGTAGCTGTCTATTTGCTACCTCTGACGAAAATGAGGAGGCGAATAGACAGACATCATCGGCGTATAGTGCGGTATCCACATGCGGTGATTTTGGAAACTCTCTAGTGTAAAGTGAGTATAAAGTTGGGGAGAGGGGCGATCCTTGCGGTACTCCTCTTTCCATTTCCTTTATCTGGGATAGGCTGTCATTTATTCTCACTTTAAACTTTCGTTTTGATAGAAATGAGTGAATTAGTTTAGTAAAATACTTAGGTACATTGGTGTTCAGTAGATTATTTATTAGGCCGGGGATCCACATTGTATCGAAGGCCCGTTGTGTGTCCAGGAATATTGCCACAGTATTTTTATGTTTTTTGAAGTTTTCTTTTATTGAATGGGCAATACGGATCACCTGTGCTTCTGTTGAGCACCCCGGTCGAAAGCCATACTGTTCATTCGGTATTAGTCTGTATTCGGAAACGAAATACTGTAGTCTGGATAGTATAAGACTGTCCAGTATTTTTCCGAGTATGGGGAGTAGTGATATCGGTCGATAACTGCAGACGTTATTTGGTTCTTTGTTTGGTTTTAGAATGGGTACTATTACTGCTGTCTTAAGGGCATCGGGGTAGTACTGGTTTTTAAAACAGGAATTGTATAAGTAGTTAAGTTTTATTATAGCTTTCTGTGTTAAATTCTTGATGATTCTATTTTCGATGCCATCAATACCTGGTGCTTTATTGTTTGGGAGTACTTTAATGATCCTTTTTATTTCTGTCGGAGAGACTAACATGTCTACGATTTGTTTTTGTGATAAGCGAAACTTTTTATTTGCGAATTGGTCCACCCTGTATTGTATGTGGTTGTGTTCCAGTTGGTTGGGAGTATTTGTGTGTAGAGATTTCCAATAGTTTGCAAAACCTTGTGCTTTTTCTCCATCCGACAGCAGATCTCTATTGCCAATTTTTAGTGGGGGGACGCTATGGAATTTGCTTTTGAGTTTTTTTGTCAGATTCCAGATCGAGTTGTTTTGCACGGAGGCCGACCTGACTTTGTCGTCCCATAGTTGTTTGCGGAATCTTTTGATGTTTTGTCTCGAATCTCGTTTTAATTGCAAGTATCTGACTCTATCTTGGTCTCTGCCGTGCTTATGCCAAAGTTTTCTGTAACGTGCCTTCTCCTTCATCTGGAGATTAATGAGCTGAGGGAAATTATCCCTGAATATGTCTATTTTTATTTTTTCAGTATGTTTCTTTGCTAGGGTTTGGAGAATTTTAGTAATGTTTTGGAATTCCATTTCCAGTTCGCATTCTGTAAAATTTCTTTTATTGATGTTGATTTTCTGATTTAATTCATTTTTAAAGTTTTCCCAGTTAGTATTTTTATATGAGGTGATGTGTCGTATTTGCGATTTGTTATGTTGGACATTGATGTTAGCTACGATTGCGTTGTGATCTGAAGACACCGCGAACATAGAGATGGGTCTAGTAACTTTATTTATATTTTTATAAATCATTAGATCTATAGTGGAAGGGGTGTTGTTTCTGTTGTAGGGATATAGAGTGGGTTTTTTGGGGAATGCTATTAGGAAACCGTTATTATCTGTGAATAGTTTGAGTGTATTGCCATTTGGATTGTTTCTAGAGCATTTCCATTCTTCATGCTTGCAGTTTAGATCTCCAATAATTAGAAGTTTATTACCTAGTTGAGTTAAGTTATTTAAATCGTGCATACTAAGAATGTTTCGAGGATTGTTGTAAGCCCCCACTATGATCGTACCGTCTTGTAGCTTTATTGCTAAATTTTCGATTGTAGTGTCTACTCTACTTCCTAGTGAAACGTGAGGAATGGTGTTTTTGATTGCTATTGCGACGCCTCCCCCTCTGTTTATGCTATGTCTGTCTTGTCTGTAAATATTATACCCCCTAATTTGAAGTTTATGATTAGTATTTAGTTTTGTTTCAGTGATTACCAGCAAGTCCAGCTTGTTATAGTATATGAAGTATAAAAGCTCGCTGTACTTGTTGTTTATCCCGTCTACGTTAATAGTTGCTATTTTAAGATTATTAGTGAGCATTTCTTAATATTTTGTATGTTTCCGCATCTAATTTGAACTGCTGCATAATCAAGACTACATCAAAGCCACTTACCGCTTGACTTATTCTGTTGTTTAAGTCCTGTAGTGCAGTGAGTACTTCTCGCAAGTTTATGTTTCGGTTTAAGGTGTCTATCTCGCATGCAATTGCCATCATCGTGTCAAGGTCCGTCGGTGTTTGTTTGCTGCTCTGTCCTGATTGGTCCTGGTTCAGCCCGGTCCTAGTAACTTCATTGTATTTTCTGGATGCGGGTCCTGTCGCTGGTGTTTGGGACTTGGAAGAGGTCATTTGCTGTTTGTGGATTCGCTGATGTGGCTGCGGAGTTTCTTGTCTTGGTTGTGGTGGCTGCTTCTTCAGTCGTTCAAGTTTGTCTAAGTAGACTCTGCAATTGACACTATTTGCTGGGTGGTCCTCTTCACAGTTGGCACATTTCGCCGGCGTTTCCTTACTCTTTTGGCATGTATATGTGGGGTGAAGTTCAGCGCACTTTAAACATCTGTAAGGGTGTCTGCAGTTTGATGTCGCGTGGCCCCATGCTTGACATCGGTGGCATTGTATGATTTCCCTTTCCGTTCTCCTTCTTTCCCAGTATATTCTTGTGTTTAAGAGAAATTTGACGTTGTGATTTAGCCAGTTTAGAGTGATCGCTGCTTCCGTTGTTATAAGGAATAGGGGCCTGACTTTCGTTTTCATCCTGTAGATTTTTCTGATCCTAATGTCGTACTCTTCTTCCAGGGCTTCTTCTATTTCCATAATGCTTGGATCGGTGTCCAAACCTCTTAAAACGAAGGCGTGATTTTTTTCCTTTGGTAATGTGTAGAAGTGATGTTCTAGTTCTGTGTCTTCCAGCTCTTTTAAAAGGTTTTTGTATTCGGCTTCATCTTGTACGAAGATTAGTGTAGAATTGTTTGTGAATTTCAGGTAGTAACCTTTTGTTAGTTTCTTCTGTAGGTCGATGTTGAATTCTTTGTGGTTATTAAATTTTTTGTTGATAACGATTGGAGGAATTTTTGATTTCTTTGTAGTGCTGGTGGTGTTATTTTGCGCCTTTTCTTCTTGTGTGATTTTTGTGCTGCCTGTGGGTTTGTTTGGAGGGTCTGAATTTGGCGTATCGAAGTCATCCTCTTCCTCAAGATCCATAAATCTGTTCTGGAGCTGTGCTGGTAGGCTCATCAGAGCTTTTTGCTTCACATATTTACTTAGGAAACAGGTTTTCTTTGGTTTTATGAAATCTGTTTCGGTTGGTGATGCTAGTCTTTTGTTGGTGAAAGTGTCTCCATCTATTGGCTGCCGTGTAGAGGTCGTAGACGACTCGTCTTGTCTGCTTGTTGTTTGTTCAGGAGGGGTCACCTTTTTCCTTTTTTCCAATGTAGGAGGAGAATACTGGTTGCGATCTTTGGATACTGATGTTTTCGGTTTTTTATACATATTCATCTTGCTGCAAATGGAGCCGTATTTGGGGTTATCTTTTTGTGAGTTTATGATTAGTGTAGCTAACTGGGCTATTTCTTCTAGTTGGGCGTCATTCGTGGCGCTGTTGTGCAATTGATAGAGAAGGCTGTCCAATTTTGTTAATTCGGTCTGCTTTATCATCAGGTTTTTGTCTTGTATTGTTTTTATGACAGTTGTTAATTCGTTGTGAATTCTTACTATTTGGTCCTGGGTGAGTTCCTCGGTGGTTCCTTGTTTGCTTACCCCTGAGGTGGGTTTCCCCATCTCGGGGTTTGTTCCGGTGTTTTTCTCACTGTTTTGGCGTGTCTTCCTGGCGTGTTTTTCGTCAATACAGCTGTTTTCGTTTCGAAGTGTAAAATTACTTATTTTATTTGTTGTTAAAGCCGCGAGCAAAAAGTACTTTTTTGCGCTGCGATTTTTCTCGTGTACCTCGACTCGTTCGTACGAGAGATGGACGAGAACTGGCGTTTTCAATGTGGTATGGCCGTTGCCATTAACTATTGATCTTTCCTCGAATTTCTACAATTAATTGTGATTAAATATACCAAACACTGTGATAGTAATATCAACAATTAGGTAAAATTTTTCCTCACTGAACTCGAGTTAAAGAAAAATAGAAATTGTCAACTGAAAAAGGGGCGTTTAGAGATGCCAGGAAATAATTTTTTATCTGCGGAGACGCCCTAGTTTTTGAGAGAAAAAAAATGAAATGTTGAAAAAACACCAAAATTGTCTATTTTCGAAGAGGCATTTCTCAGTTTTTCGTGAGTAATTTTTACTGGCTTAAAGGCCTAAATGTAGTTGGATGCTTGAACTAAACGATGACATTAACTTCGCGTCGAAATAATACCGAGAAATATGTAAAAACAATTAAGAAACAGAGACGTTTCGGCGCCTTCGCCATATTTAAATACTGTTTACAGCCACGCCGAGAGCAGTTTTGGCGGTGGCTAAACGGCCGACATGACGGATGGTACTTGGAATATAAGCAATCTAGAGATAATGTACGTTGGAAACGCAAGAGGGCAAGGATCAAACATGTACTCACTGAGCCTAATAGGCATCATCGGAATTTGCTGTAGAATGTGAAATATCATGAGCCCCAGTTCGGATGCTCAGCGCCGGCCGCGAAAAGATCGTCTCGACGGTCGCGCAGCTAAAATAAAAACCTTGACGTTCTATGAAAAATGACAAGTGTACATTTTATATATCGGGTGTTTTGTGCTAAATGGTAAGTATCCAAATTGGGTCATATCGAAAGAAATTCTCATTTAACATATTTTGCAAAATAATCTGAGCGTGAATTCTAGTGAGAAATATATAACGAAGACCACAAACCTGTTATATAGAATGAATTTGATATCCGCCCGTTAGTGCCGAGATAGAAATGAAGAACGAAAGTGACCGTCTGCGTAACATAAAAAGTGAAATAATTTTTTGCAAAGAAACAAGAAGGAATTTAAAAAAGAGAAGTGGTTTTTAATTTTTGACGACATAACCTCTTACGGAAAATCGCATTTTGAAAGTGCCATAACCTTTAAACGGATTATCGCCGCATTGTAAAACTGGTGTCTCTGAAACACGTTTTTGAAATACTTTCGATTGATATATGTCTTTTTAAATATTCCGTGTTCAGTGAGAAAAAATTCAGCGTGTGCCGGTAAAGCGCCACCTCTATTTTTTATGCATATGTGAGAGACTGTGGTGGCTTCTTACCATATTATACGAGAATCGGTCGCATAAGGTTATCTTATATACTGAGCTTTAGTGTAGGGTAAAAATCACGTTTCGAATGCGCTTGGTACGTCGACAGTTTCCTATCGGATGCAAGTGACTTTGTCAAAAACATTTTGATTTGGCACCATCCTAACCTGCAACATGCTTTGTCAATTATTTTATATGGTAATTTGAATAAAAAAACGAAAAACGCAGCTGGAAATTAGAAATGTATTTATTTTGCTATTAAGTTATACAGCAATCCACTTGGGTGACTTTTTTTTAAATATTCTGTAGATGTTTAAAACTCCTAGTACAGTCAAAATTTCGTTTTGGGTAATTTGTTATGAACAAAAACAACCGAAAAAATCAATTTTTTGTTGTTTTGTTTATATCATAAGAAATATTGCATGAATCGCATTACTGTCAATGAGACATTTATAGAGAATTAGACACCTTTAAAAATATTTTTTGTAGACCTTGATCGGAAAACTTTCAAGTGAGAAAAGCCGGAAAACGATAAAAATTTGATACTTTTTAATATGCAAGGAAAGATATTTCTACCAAAATCTTCTACTACTTGGGCTATAACTGTAGGATAGTTGTTATCCTTATATAGCCCAACTGTAGGAAATAGAAACAATAAGAACCTCAATAGGGAAAACGACGTAATACAACGTATCATACCTCTGCACTTAGCAGCCAAAGTTTTCTGAAAAGCTTTTGAATCTGTTAAATATGGGCCTTCCTGCATGCTATCGACTACTCTAGAATTGACTCTCGCTACTCCAGTTTACTAAAGTACATCTATGAAAACTCTACATTTCAAGTCAAAATAAACAAAGACCAAACAAGAGATAGGATCAAAGCAAATGAAAGTGTACGTCAAGGAGATACGATATCCCCCAAACTGTACACTCAAGCATTGGAAAATGTCTTCAAAGAGAGAACTGTGGGAAAATATCTGTAGAAAATATTAGGCTGTACACTAGAGTAGATATACCATCGTTTTACGGTAAATTTTCTTACATAATTTCACTTTTGAGAAATTTGTCATACATCCCACAGATTACCCATATAGTTATAGATGGTCTACTCCCATATAACGAAATTGGTCCACGTGCCAGTGCCTTCTAGCGTAAAAATCCGCGTTAAAGGCTAGATTGGTAAATAGAAACCTGTAATCCTTAAACAGAATTGCGCGGGAATTTTGAAATTAAAATGTTTTTATTTATTTCATAAACAAAGCAATTTCTAAACGAAAAATATTTAATTGTAATCGAGATAATCACAAATCTTAATTGGTTGAAAATGAGTCTATCGTCCGATCGTCCATTATCTCGATTACGATTAAATATTTTTCATGTTGAAATTGCTTCATTTAGAAAGAGACAATAGTCGACCCAAGCATTACCTATGATGGAAATAATAGTAACAATAAGCATAAGGTAAACTCTATTAAGAAGTGCACGTGACAAAATTCATACAAAAAATAACTACCCAATTATTAGGATATATCGCTAAAACATAATTAATTATATGATTCTTCCAGAAAGACAAAAAAAGCAAAAAGCAAAACCTTTTGTGTAGTTATTTTATGTTTTTGACCGATGGGTAAGTTCTACTACCTTTCCAGTCTCGACAACTCTAATTTTATTTTCATTGGGCAGGGTTAGACTGAAGATGGGTCTAAGGGACCCGAAACATGTCTCTCATTTTAAATAAAAAATCGATCTTCGACAACCTTGTTTCATTGCGATGGGGTGTTGACTTTGGGATACTCACTTGTGTGATTTGCTCCCCCATCTGAGAGTTATGGACTCCTTCATCTCGAAGATTTGATGTTCACTTGAAACTTATAATAAGATTACATTTTTTTCATTATTGACTGGATTTAAAGAAAACTAAACATTTTTTGAAAAAACGTTCTTCAAGGATCCGTTGCAATACAAAGTCACAATCGAGCAGTGGCAGAAATTTGAAAATTTATCGATCGGTTTTTCTTCAAACGTTGACATAAAATTGCATTGTGTGGCATATGAGTAAGTTGCAAAAATTGCAAAATAACGCAAAGAACTTATTATTAACGCGTTGACCGCTGTCTATCTAAAGTCTAAAGTCACTAAATGTGGAAAGTATCCCAATGGGCGGCCATAGTGTGTCCGCGCCGCGCCGCGCCAAATTCAAAATATAAAACAAAAATTTGCTCGTTTTACAAGATAAAACACAACAACTTGGCATTCTTATTCCCTAAAAGTAAAAACGAAATTTCACGAGAGAAAAATGTACATAAAAATTAATTTACACCTATATACAATCACTGGCGTCGATAATTTTTTTTCTGGGAGGGGTAATGCATTCCCATCACGTAATTTTTTTTCTGGGAGGGGTAATACATTCCCAACATGTAAATTTTTTTAAAAAAAAGTGATAATAAGTAATAAAAATAATAAATAAGTAAAGTAATAAAAAGTAACTTTAGTTCTTGGGGGGGGGGGGGGTAGTTACCCCCATTACCCCCCCCCCTTATCGACGCCCTTGTATACAATGAAATAAACAAATATGACAGACTATGACACATAACCCACAACCCACAAAACACAACAATAGGCATGAAACAGGCAGATTGTAGCTGTAATCCGCCATATTGTGTCCGAAAATGTACTTCTCTCTCTAACACGTTGGGACATTGAATTGCGGTACTTTCCACATTTAGTGACTTTATGTCTATCGGACGATGGCTACATAAGGGAGTTCGATAAATTTTGATGAGATGCGCGGCTTCTTTCACGGTGACGGCGTGACATTAAAATAGAGGCAGCGCCATCTTGTCGAATTCGAACGAACCTCCATATGTAGCCATCGCCCGATAAATGACGACAAAAATGGGGTAATTCGCTAATAGTTGTTGATAAAGTCACTAGATATATAAAGTAGCGCAATTGGTAAGGATAATGTGTTAGACAGAGAAAACACTATTTGGAATCATAATGGCGGAATTCCAGTTGTCAAACGCTTGTCAATTGCCCTTTTAAGGTGTCACGGGTAGAAGTTTAAGTTCAATCGTAATAAATAAAACGTTGTCATTACATGTTTTCGTTTTGATTTCTCCTACAAATTTTACAAGCTACTCCACATACAGTCGAATGCAAAACATTTTGGTTGTTTATCATGTCATGTCATGTCAAACATGTCACTTTTTTCAAAGATATGCAACCAAATAGCACCATTTGTCCAACATTTGAATTTACCGCGTAATTTTGGAATCAAAATGGCGGCCGAATTGCGCTACTTTATATATCTAATGACTTGAATAGTTGAATCTAGGCATCGCCATCTCATTAAAACCGAGAGAACTTCCATATGTAGCCATTGCTATATAGATGTCAGTAAAGTCACTAGATATATCTAGTGACGTTAGATGTCAACGTGTCGGAAATAGCGTGTCCAATTCGCGATGTTCGATGAAGGGTGCGACATCTATGATCAACCTTCGGCACTCAAAACTCAGTGAACAACAAAGCCGTAGTTGGTTTAGCGGTTTAGCCGTAGGCATGTTTTTTGAAAACTGTAATTTTTACAGTATATTTGCAATATTTTTTTGTAGTTTTTGTTATAAATTGTGCTGTTGTGTTTTATAAATGTTAATATAAATCATTGTTCTATATGTCACCAGAGATTTTGAAATAATTCAGTAGAGTGAAGTTGAGGTCATAATATGAAACTGTTTGGATTTAATACAGTTTATCAAGGTAAGTGGGGCAAAAGTTAAATATTTTCTTCGGGCTCTTTGGACGTTAATGTGAAGTAACAATAAATAAGTAAGCAATAATGTTTTTAGTTAAAACTATTATAAGCATGCAGTCTGTCCGTAAAACAATCCCAACAAAATCAAGAAGAATATGTAGTGTACCTCAGTGTTCTACATACTGTACAAAGGATATTTCTTTGCATTTATTTCCATCAGATCCAAAGTTATGTAAAGCTTAGCAGAGTGCACTCAAGATTGGAAAACCGGTGACAAAATATATGCTAGTTTGTAGTCTGCATTTCACCGAAAATGATTTTACTTTAAGTAAGTTGTTTGCAGAATGTTTTTATAAATAGATTTAAGTAAACAATTGTATAACGATGTATAACGATATGTTTGACAGACACTCCTGCCTTGCAGGAACAAACACATTTCCAGTCCTTGACATTGTTAGAAAGTTCTACTGAAATCTCATGGGGGCGAGAACTTATACTTGAGGTTTGTAGGCATAAAGCTGTAACCTTTTTGCTATCTAAGGCTTCTAAGCCACACAATATAATATGTTCAGCCCAAAAACTTCTTCACCTTCTTTTAAAGGTCTGCATCTTTGGCCAATATACCCCAATATGCCATAAAGACTTACTCCTATATAAGGCATTTTGACCACAAAAACAAAAAGAAATGCTGATTATTAATACACAGAATTAAACACCAATGTCTTATAAATCAATACCTCCAAAAACACTCAATACATCACAAAAACGGCACTAAACACAATTTAACATCACTTAACCTCCCAATAAACTGACTTTGTTGTTCACTGAGATCGGCAGCCATATAAGTATATATAGCGCCATCTATTGGTACAGGAACTTTGCGAATATGTAGTCAAAACCACTAAAACAATCTAGAATTTGGGAAAGTCCGTATAGAACGAAAACAATCTTCTACGCTCTGACAATCAGAAACTTGAATCAGTAAGCAAAGTTACCTACGTTTAAATAACATGTAATGGAAAGATCTAGAAGCTAGAAGATTTTAAAGGCTTGCACATGCCGGAAACTATAACAAGTATCGAGGCAATTGAAACAATCTAGAAGCTTAAAATATGGGAATTCTGGAAAGAAGAGAAGTAATCTATGTTCCCAACAGAAGCTTGAAAAGGGAACTACGCCTACTTCCAAAATTGTGCAAAAATCTAACAAATACAGAGGAAGACAAGCTTGCGAATACTGCGAACGGCAAGATACGTGACACTCATTCATGATTAATCTATAACCTCCCAAGTAAAACTGTTAGAATACACTGCGAGATACTTTTGTGTTAAGTTTGACAGACTTGGTAGGTCAATTTTGGGATTCGTAAGTATTGAAACGCATAAATTTTTGTACTTACTTATTTAATGCTTAGAACTTCCTTGGCCGGCTAGCTCGAACTAATAAATGACTCAGGTGTGGTCGAAAAGAAATATCAACATCTGATTATAGCTATTTAATTGAGTAAGTCAGATAATTAAAACAAGAACTCAAAAATGTCCAAATACATATTCCAAAAATTCATAATGGAGTAATCTACACATATACCCAAAATACTAAAATACTTAAGAGTTCGCAAAGTAATAGCAGAAACACATATTTACTAAAGTTTGTGTTTAATTGATGGGGAGATCGATCGATTAAACGTTTAAAATTAAAGGCCTTTAAAGGGGGGAAATACCTGTCACTTAGCGCTAATCACCACACACATGATTGTAGGCGGAGAGGTCCTTAGAATCTCCACGTCACAGAAGGGCTCGGTGATCGTCGCCGGAGGGCGGAGGTCGTCCGGGAACGGTGTGGATCGCTCTGTAAGTAGGCGCTCACAGTGGCTGGCTGGAAACAAGGCGGATTGCCCTGTCTTCGCTGGCGCTTTGAGCAGTTACTCACTCCGAAAGGCACTCGAAATCAACGCACTGATTTGACACTGATTCTACTCTAACACGTTACCCAGCAAATTATTAGGGTTCGTTAAGTAAAAGTTTGTCAACGGAACTGCTAAATGCGGATTTCGATGTCTAAGCTGACGAGGCCAATACACAAACTAATTCACCAAAACCAACCAAATTTGAAACTAATCTTAGGTAAACTCAAAATTTGGCGGCCGACCCTGGCTGGTACGGCCGTCCGGCTTCGCTCGAAGCCAGAAGCCAAGTGCTCTCACTTTTTCTCTCTGACTCTAACTGACTCCCACTCCTCTCTCCATATTAAATCCTGACTCATTACTGAGTTTCCAATTTCCCTTACTTCTCATTTCCAACCTATCATTGACCAGTCAAATCTCAACGGGGCGTTAACAATATCTTCACATGCTCTTTTCATGTTAGTAGCACGTGATATTGTCGCGATCCGGCCCCAATTAGCGAAAATAGGTCGCCGTCTAAGCTTATTCAGCACCGAGGCGACCTTAAACCGAAGGACGATACGACTCTCGGACAGGTACGACATCACGTTCGTAAACATCCCGCTTGTAGTTATACAGTCGATCATAACGATCAGGGGGTCAGTCAGTCGTCAAGTATCACGTCACGTTGCCCGTCTGAGGGTCCTCAAATGATACAAACTTGACCGAGGTCCTTAAGTGAGAGGTCCGCAACTGAGACCGTCCCGTCCTCCGGCATGCCGCTAATTGGAGGAGCCTTGCCCCTGCTGCCCATCGTCATCCAACAGTAAGCAACCACCTCCCTTTGGCCTTTTTCTCACTTCTTGCCATCTGCTCATTTGCCTTAATTTTGTGTTATGATGTGCTCTCCCCTATATTTAATGCTCCAATAAATATTGTCTGTTTCACCATGTCTTCTTTTTAGTCTCCACCGAGCTACCACCCCCAACCAGAGCACTCCCTTTGGGCCCCAGGCCCTCAGGCGTGTGACAATATTAACGGTATTCGAGTTACCAGAAAATTAATTAACCTAAAGTAAATATTGCGAAAGAACCTCTATGAGATTGTAAGTGGCGACTCGATGGCGCGTCTTACTAGCAAAAAAAAGGTCTACACATCTTAAGTAAATAATCTCGGGCTTCGCTTCGAAGTTCGGTTGCGAGGCGAAAAATTCAAACCGCTTTTAAAATCGAACCAAATTGACTGAGAGAAAATCGTAACGTAACAGTATTTCAAAACATGAGGTGGCAAAGTTATGATGGCAGAAATGAAAGCTACTTCTCTACAAAGAGTTCCAAAGGTTCAAAAACTAGTTGGGTATCTTTCTTACCCACCGTCAAAATTGATGTAATTTATAATGTAACATTAACTCAATCAAAGAAATACTTACAGCTACAACGAGAATTTAACAAATATTAAGCAATTCGTTGTTATAATATTGATATTGGAATTAAAATAATCCGTAATTTTTCTAACAAATAAATACGACTTTATACAAAATACATTATTCATTATCTACACTAAATAATATAAGTATAATCACGTTACTTACAGTATATATGTGTACCACAACTTAAACCGAATCTGGTTGCATTTTCACAGCGTGTAAGGCATACCAAATGGAATCATCAGAGCACCAATGCCAGTTGCTTGTCAGGAAATTGTAGTACATACCCTGGATTAAGTAAGTTCGACAGTTGTCTAGAAAACGAGAAACAATAAATGAAGCAATTCAAATAGAAATGGTAACGAACTCTGCATTTTTTTATTGGTCCCGAATTTCTGAACTTACTATCTTCCAGCATTTTCTGCAACCTGTGCGGTTCGATGAATTTCTCGTACTGATGCGTCCCTTTGGGTATAAATTTCAAGACCGTCTCCGCTGCGAATATCCCCAGAACCTTCGCCTTCGTCGTTTTGTTCATCGTCGTGAAGAAGATCGATCCCGAAGGTTTCAGACATTTCGTACAAGCCTCTACGAATTCGTCCTTTCGCGAGACGTGCTCCAAGACTTCGGACGCCACGATCGCGTCGTATCCCTCGGGATTATCGACGGCGTGTTTCTCTATCGAGGACTCGACGTAGCTTATGCTCAGCTTGCTGAGCATGGCGTGAGATTTGGCGCACTTTATGATGCTGGGATCGGCATCGAGGCCGGTGACAGCGGCTCCGAGCTTCGCCAAAGATTCACACAGGATTCCTCCTAAAACCGAAAGATGTATTATGCTATAATGCAGAAGAAATAGACTCATAACCAGATTGGCTGGACATGTCTGAATGAGAAAGAACTGGCAGCAGTTAAAGAAAGGGTTGACTAGACGATGGGTGTATTAAGCTACCGAAGAAGAACCCAGATGGTAAAATCTGCCAGATTGAATGTGTTAAGTACGGAAAGTACTGGCATCTAGCGTACGGTACTGAATTCTGTCAGTAAAGTTGGATGCATATCTATCGAAATCGAAGGTATGGCAGATCATCCTATCACGATAAACGCCAGGTTCTGTGGCAATCTGGGCATAATTTGCATCAAATTTGTGGTACCATACTGAACTATATCATACCAATTTGAGCTTGAAGCACTACTCTCCGTCATTCTTTCTATATCACTGACTTTCTTAAACATGCATGGTAAACCATTATCCCAACAATTTTCCAGCTATTCACCTCCACATCCGACGTCCAATATCGAGACACCTTCCAAGGGGAACGGGCAGTAGCCGGGTCGGATCCTCCCGGAGTTCATCAAGCCGTCTCTGACGAACGGCACCCTGATCTTATTCATGGTGTGCAACGCTTTGAACGGCCCGAATTCGTCCCACCAAACCGTGGTGAATCGTTGAAAATTTTCCATCTCCTGCCGGTCGACGGTGCCGGAGAGGTACCTGGAAAACGCTCGTGTCATTTGAGGTGTTCAGTGTCTGTATGAGGTTTTCAACTTCCTCAGGAACAAAGGATAATTAATACTTTCTGTACTGGTACTCCTGCACCAATAAAATAGATTGGGCCAAAGCAAGTATAGAACAGAAACAACAATATAAAGAATACGTAGACAAAGAACTTGACTCAGAAATTAGAGAGCTAAGAAACACACCAGAAGGAAACACTGAGGAAATGTGGTTGGCTATCAGGAACTCCATGGCTAAGGGAGGAGAAGAAACTATCGGTAATGTAAACACAAAAAAGAAAAAGCCCTGGATGACCGAGGCAATACTGGCACTAATGGAAAAAAGGCAAAAACAAAAATGATGTAGAGTAGAATCGCCTAAACAAGGAAATTGGTAATAAAATCAACCAAGCGAAAGAAAAATGGGTGAACCTTCAATGTAACGAAGTAGAAAAAGTACAAGAACAACATAGAGATAGAGAACTACACCAGAAAGTAAAAGAAGTCGAAGAAGTATTTGAAACAGCTGTTTGGAGACAGGAGACCGATAGAACCGCCGCAAGTCAAAAAAGGCGAAAACTTGCCCATTCTCCCATCAGAAGTCTATAGGGCTATCAAGTAAACAAAGAGCAATAAAGCACCTGGAGAAGACTGTATTACGGCAGAACATTTCAAGCATCTTGGCGAAGAAAGTATTTATAAGCTGACTCATCTGTTTAATGAAGTGTACGAAAGCGGAAAGATCCCACTGGACTGGCTTAAAACCACTTATGTAACACTGCCGAAGAAAAATAAGGCTCGAAAATGCGAAGATCATTGAACAATAAGTTTAATGAGTCATTCCGTAAAAATATTTATGAGGATCATATTCAACCGCATCCAGGATAAATGCGACAAATAGTTAATTGGTTCACAATACGGATTCAGAAAGGGTACAGGCACAAGAGAGGCTATACTGGGTTTGTCATTAATCGCTGAAAGATATCTTGAAGTTCAATGAGAACTCTATGTATGCTTCGTTGACTACAAGATGGCTTTCGACCGCATTGAGCATCAGAAGTTAATTGAAGTCCAGAAAGAGATAGACCTGGATGGACGAGATATAATAACTATACGTAATATCTACTGGAACCATAAAGGATGCGTCCGCACACAAAACGGAAACACCGATTATGTTGACATACAAAGAGGAGTTCGTCAAGGCTGCCTCCTATTTCCCCTACTCTTTAACGTGTATGCGGAACATATAATCAGATCATCACTTCAAAATCGATCAGAAGGAGCAAAGGTAAACGGGGTGATAATTAATAATATCAGATATATTATGCGGATGACACGGTAGTCATAGGAGAAACAGCAGAACAACTACAGGTATTAATGGGTATCCTGACAGACGAGAGTAACAGGGCAGGATTAGAAGTGAATGTTACAAAAACTAAAACACTGGTTTTCTCCCGAGGAACAAACCAACAGGATTTGTCACCATAAATGGACAAAATCTCCAGAATGTTCAGGGTTACATCTACCTGGGCAGAGAAGTAAACAGGCAACTAGACCACTCAGTAGAGATCAGACGACGAATTGAAATTGCTAGATAGGGTTTCACCAAAATGAAAAACTTGTTATGTCACCCAAAACTGTCTATAACAACCAGGCTATGAATTTTAAAATGCTACATAAGGTCCCTACTGCTTTATGGATGTGAAACGTGGACATTAAAACAGGATGATATTAAGAAAATAAATGCATTCGAATTGTTGTTATATAGAAGAATGTTAAGGATAAGCTGGACAAGCAGAACGACCAATGAAACAGTTCTGAACAAAACGAATACCCGCCTACTTTTAATCAACTTTATAAAGCTCAGAAAACGAGTTATCTAGGTCATATCATGCGACACACAGAGTATGAGCAAATCCAACTAATAATGGAAGGAAAGATCGACGGGAGACGTGGCATCGGAAGAAAGAAAAAATCTTGGCTCAGAAACATACGAGACTGGACACATACTAGTGGAAACAATCTAATTCATAAAGCACAGGACAGAGCAAGTTACCCATTTTGATCGCCAACCTCAATAGAGAAGGCACCTAGGAGGAAACTCCTGCTCTTATGGACTGGAACTTTAATTAGGTACAAAGGATCACACTGCATGTAAACTAACATATAACTTCAAGACTCTCCTGTGCTTAAGACTCATTTAATCTTATTATTTACTTAAAGTATGGTTACCTAAAATGGTACTTAAAGTAAGGTACAGTTAAACTGTTACGGACTGAGCTTGCGCCTTACGTGAAATCGGAGCTCGTCAAATCAGTACAGCCTTTGATTTTTCAGTAACAGATATTTTAGTAATAGATATTATTAGATATTAATTGAAATTTTACCTATTCAATGACCTCACTTGATTATAATAGTAATTTACGCTTTGTTTTCCTACAACTTATTTGATAACGGAAGTGACGTACCTGAAGTTTTTCCATGATGGGGCGATGGTAGTCCTCGATAACACGTGCTGGGGACATAAAGGAAATTGTCGATTAGAAACTAAATATAATGAAATTATTCTTTGTCTAACGCTAATCTAGATAATTGCTTGATTCTTTCTTAAGTATTTTGGGCAATTAACATGATATGAAATATTCGACTTTGAGTTAGTTACCTGGAATATATTTTTACATGTCATTATTGCAATACAGTGCCACAGGCAAGCTTGTGATAGTACTTTAAATTTACACTTTCTTGTTATATCTTTAACAAATGCGTTATTACTTTCAGATGCAATATTTAAATAAAACCAAAAACAAGCAAAGATGATGTTCATATTTTATATCTAATGCAGGGTTTATACAACATTTGTGTAGTCGTAATCATAATCGTAGTCACAATTACAAAAGTCAAACGTTGTGTATCTTATGTACCCGTTTATACATGTCACAATCGCAGTTGTAAACATAAGCATAACTATTGAACTTGAGAGTTGGTAATTTTTATCTTTTAATACTGTGATAATGACGCAGGCGTCATCTTCTTTCTGTGTCACGCAGGTCTTAGCTTATAGTTTATTTGTCGTCGACAATATGGATTAAGGGCGCGAAACACGACGTAAACGATGCGACAATTGTTTATTAAAAACAAACTCTGTGATTTACATGTGTAAAATTAATAACCATGAACACGCTTGGCAATCCCAAGACCGACCCGACTTCTTCGCTCGAGAGCTAATTATCGTCTCTGTCTTTTAAACATCGAACTCCGCCGAGTTTTTTAAACACTCATTACTAAAAATGCATTTCAGCGTCTCGAGAAGCCGTTCTTGGTTCCGCCCGCACACGTCTAATGTGCTGCGTATTCATTCGTTAACATAAACAACTTAAATTATTACAAAGTATACAAAAAAATAAAAAATAATAAGTCGAGAGCGTGATCCCCGACACGGCCATTCTGACATATCGCACGACCCTGTGCGATCAAGCTAGAAAAACAAAACATAAATTACTCATCAAGTCATATCGTAAAGTCTTTTTCAGTCAGAGCTAGCGGTTCTGCGCTTCGGCTCTTCCTGACTCTAACAATTCACTCGAAATTCATTCCAAATTCATTCCACTCAGGTAAGTCCACCTAGCAGACTTCCCAAGCCCAACAACATCAAATCACTGACTTTTATTAAAGCCCAAATTCTAACATCACCGAATAGCTACTCACTAGTTATTCTACACAAGTTGTCACCAACACTTCTGGCTTCACACCACGAAGTCGTCTAGTGCACAACCCTACTCCGTGATCCTCACTGATCAACCCTACTCCGTGATCCTCACTGATCACACAGGTCACAACACCAGATAAGCCTCCGGTCCCTCGGTTAACTCAACCTTCACCCCTGACTTTCGTCCAGTGCTGACCTCATACATCATCATTCAACAATGTCTTCACAATCATAAATCATATTAATACACTCATCATCCTCTGTCGGCATTGACCTTAAACGATCATGAGCGTATTTTAAAACACGGTTACCTCTCATCGGTTTCAATTCATATCGATCTCCACTTAGAACCTTTACAACTCTCAAAGGTCCTCGGTACTTCTGGTCAAGCTTGGTTTGATTTCGTTCTTCATTTTTCAACAAAACAAGATCATTTACTTTAAACGGCTGAACTTTAGCCTTTCTCTTATCAAACCTCACTTTTTCCACAGATGAAGCATTTTTCATCGCTGCAGCAGCACGTTCTCTCAAGTTCTCAAGGTCTATTTCCTCAATATTATCATTAGCAACTAAGCCAAATGGTCTTGCAACTTTTCCAATCAACAGCTCAAGAGGGCTACATTTAGTGACTCTGTTGGTTGTTGAATTTATTGCTAACTGTACTTCTTCGATATAATCTTGCCAAGATTTATCCTTATCTAATTCCACGGCAGTAAAAAGTGATTTCAGGACAGACATGATTCGTTCTACTTGACCGTTTGCACGACTACTACCAGTAGCAATGAAATGTACCTCCACAATTTGACTTTGACAGTAACCCTTAAATTGCTTATTATCAAAACATCCACCTTGGTCGACAATGAGTCTAGTAGGAGTTCCAAATAAAGAAATATTTTTCTTAAGAGCTCTAATACTGTTAACTGTATCTATTTTCGAAGTATAAGTCAAAATAACATATTTTGTAAAAGCATCAATAGAAATAAAAACGTACTCCTTTTGTTTATTTTTGCCACTCAATTTTCCTGTAATATCCATATGAATAGTATGCCATGGAATATTAAATTTGGGTATAGGATGAAGTTCAACTTGTACTTTACCGGAAGGGGTTTTGGCTAATTTACACGTTACACACTTGTCAACAAATTTTCGAACCCATTTAGACATTTTTGGAAACCAATAAAAATCATAAATTTTGTACAGAGTTTTTTCCCAATCTAAATGCATGACTGATTCATGAACATTATTGATTACGGACCATCTGAATGCTGGTGGAATAATAATCAACTTTCTGGCTCGTCCATTTCGTTGAATTTTACGATAAAGTAACCCTTGCGATAATTCGTATGTTGCTAATATGTCAGAGGACAAATTTTGGCAATCTGTTAATTCGGAAATAATTTTAGAAAGTTCAGGATCTCGTGATTGTTCCGCAATGAATCTTTAGTAATTTCTACAATATGAATTTCCTTTTGAGGAACTTTTTGAATTTTTCCAATAGTTTCTGTATTTTTGCTTCTTGGTTGAATATGATTGCGGGAAAAAAAATCAACGTGACTCATCCTTTTGCCCTGTTGGTAGATAATATCGAAATCATAAATTTGTAAAAACATCCACCAACGGTGAACGTGAGGGGTCAATTCTAATTTCGTTCGAGATGATTTTAACGCATTACAATCAGTAACTACAAGAAATTTACGTCCATACAAATAGTGTCGAAAATGTTTTACTGCGTTTACAACGGCTAGAGTTTCCAGTTCATACGAGTGATATTTAGATTCTGTTTCCGATGTCCTTCTACTGAAATATTCTATAGGGTGGAGTTTGTTAGCAATACGATGAAAGAGAATCGCTCCATATCCTTCGCTACTTGCATCAGTATGTAATTCGACTGGATGTTCTGGATTAAAAATGGTCAAAACTGGTTCGTTCGTTAATTTCTCTATTAATTGTTGTCGAATTTTCTCATGTTGAGAAGTCCAAATAAATTTTCCTTTTGTGGTTGTTAGTCGATACAATGGTGCGGCAATTACGGAAAATTTCGGTATAAATTTTCGGAAATAAGAACTGAGTCCAATAAATTGTCTAATTTGCGTGATCGTTTCAGGTGGGGGTAAAGCAATTAGTGTTTTTATTTTGCCAGCATTAGGTCTAATTTTACCTGCACATATTTCATAACCCAAATAGTCAATTTTAGTTTGTAAGAAGGAACACTTGCGTACATTTAACGAAAAGCCAGCTTGAACAAGGGCGTTTAGTACGGCCTTTAATTTAAAAAGACCTTCCGAAATACTTTTCGAATAAATCATGACATCGTCCATGTAGACGACGACATGTGTGTTTACTAATTTACCTAAAGCTGTCACGATAGCTCTTTGGTAGACGGCTGGGGCCGTTTTTAACCCAAAAGGCATTGACAAATATTCGTATTGACCTTCGGAAGTAATAAAAGCTGTTTTCTCGATGGAATCTTCGTCGACAGGGATTTGATGAAAACCACTGGCCATATCTAATTTTGTAAAATAATTTGCGGCACCTAATCTAGCAATTATCTCAGAAATGATCAGCAATGGATACCTATCACAAACTGTATTAGAATTTAATTCACGGTAGTCGACACACAATCTACTAGTCCCGTCATTTTTTCCAACTAAAATAATAGGACTTGAAAAAGGCGAATTACTGGGTCTGATTATTTTTGCAGCTAATAATTCTTGAATTTTAGTGCGTACTATTTCTTTTTCATATTCACTCATACGGTAGGGTCGCCTCTGAACAATTTTATTTGGATCTTTTAATCGAATCTCTAGTTTACCAGTAGTTACTCGTCTTTTAGGATTATCCGTAATAAAGGAGTCTTTGAAAGTTTCCAACAATGAAAGCAATTGAGTAAGCTCATCATTAGCTACTTCGGTTTTTATTGTTTTTGACCAAGTTAAAATTGAGTTGTTACTCCTATTGGTGATGCAACAGGCAGTTTTAGTTTTATTCAAACAAATCTTATCATGGGTCAAGTAAATCGAATAACCAATTCCCAAAATTTCTCTCCCAATCAGAATATTATGAATTAAACAATCGTCCTTAACGATGTAAAAAGTTATTTCAAGCAAATAACCGTCAATTTCTACTTTAGACAAGATCTGCAGTGTACTAAAGACAGTGTCTTTTCCAATACCAACCAAAGAAACTGTATTGTGTTTTCTTTGCCCACTAAATTTTAATGAAATAGATTCCTTCAAAAGAGAACATTCTGCTCCAGAATCGAAAACAAATGGAAAGATCTCACCTAAGTGTTTCAGATGCCCAGTAGGTGATGCAACAGTGCAGATATCCACTCTTTTCGTTCCATTTTCTTTCCTCATCTGGCAGTCATTGGCGTAGTGTCCGAGTTGGTTGCATTTGTAACAGCGTGGTTGTTGTTCCCGAGGCTTGTTGGAAGTTCCACTGAAGTTGGATTTCACCAGGGAGGCCCGGCATTCCCGGTGACGATGTCCAACCTTTCCGCACTTGAAGCATGTCATCGGCCGCTGTAGTTTTGGACGCTTTCCCTGTTGTTGATCTGCTGAATCCTCCAGTTTACGTTTCGAGACAGCACGCAATTCACGTTGTAATTGATTGCGATTTGTCATTTCGATGGTGTAAGCAAGTTGTTTTAGTCGGTTATCAAATCGAGACAAATGTGCCATAGCTAGTGCAACGCCAATTTCTTCGGGATCGGATTTTTGCCAACGTGTTAGGAATGTGGTTAGGAATTGACTTGCATACACTGAGTATGGTTCGTTGTCCTTTGGTTTTCCGTATAGAAGTTTCAGTAACGATGCTGCACCAGTTTCAGATTCATCATATCTGGCTAGAAATAGCTCCTTAAACTGTTCCCAAGTCATTCCATCAAAAGAAATTTGAGAAAGCCAGGTCGATGCAGAACCTTGCATGGCTTTGCTCAAAGTAATCATGAGAGCACTGCCACTTGCTGGTTTTTCTCGCATGCACAGGTCAGCAGTTGTACACCATCCTTTGACGGTTTGACCCGTTTTGTCTGGATCGAAGATTGGTAGAGTAATAGATTCATTCGTTGATGGCTGACCAATCTTTTTCACCAATTCGTCCAAAATTTTACGCCACTGATGTTCAGAGCCGCTGTTCGCTTGGTTTTGAAGCACTTGCTCCTCTTCAACATCTCGGTGTTCACTCATCGTAAATCCTTCAGGTTCAGGTTCAAGTCAGAGCACTCCACTTATCCACGGGGTGAGCACACGATTTAACCACGGGGTGAGGAACACTATATGTCCCGGGGGTGAGAACACTATCCCACTTCTGATGTCGTCGACAATATGGATTAAGGGCGCGAAACACGACGTAAACGATGCGACAATTGTTTATTAAAAACAAACTCTGTGATTTACATGTGTAAAATTAATAACCATGAACACGCTTGGCAATCCCAAGACCGACCCGACTTCTTCGCTCGAGAGCTAATTATCGTCTCTGTCTTTTAAACATCGAACTCCGCCGAGTTTTTTAAACACTCATTACTAAAAATGCATTTCAGCGTCTCGAGAAGCCGTTCTTGGTTCCGCCCGCACACGTCTAATGTGCTGCGTATTCATTCGTTAACATAAACAACTTAAATTATTACAAAGTATACAAAAAAATAAAAAATAATAAGTCGAGAGCGTGATCCCCGACATATTTACGGCTTACGTACGTGTTCCAGGCAGGTTCCAGGTCCAGGTTCTCTCTGTCAGTTGTCAGTTCTGTGTTTGTTTCTGTTTATTCAAATATTGTGAATTTTGGCCGTTTTTTAAGTTTTGTTTTGTCTATTTCGAATTTCTTTTTGTGGAGTTTAGTGTAAGATGTAAGATGAGTTTCGATGAGGGATCTTTTATAGAAACAATCGAGCAATACCCTTGCATACTTGATAAATGCAGGTCACAAAAATAAAGGGGTGCTTGAAGCAGTTTGGCTCAACATAGCCGCAATCTTCGAAGAGACAGGTGTGTAGATACCTACTTCAAAGTAGGGCAATATTTGAAAAAAGTGAATATTTTATTTCAGTTGAAAAATGTCAGGATACCTGAAAGAGCATTAGACTAAAATACATCCGAGAGAGGAAAAATATAGCAGAAATGCCTTCAGGATCTGTCAATTATACTGGAAACTGGGAGCTCTTTGAAAAAAATGGGCTTCTTGGCACCACATGTCCAAATAAGAAAGTAGTAGACTGCACATTTGTATTAACTTGACCCATATCATTAAAAATATTTAAATTTCAGAACTAAGGGGAATTTTTCCCTGAAAAGGTCAAGGGACGATGCCTTGGCGGGTCCATCCAAAGTTTGGAGGCCAATTGTAGATGAGGCTTTTCTAAGCCCCACCATCTGTTGTAGCCAAAGTGGACCTGCTAGGCCAGAGTTGAACGAAGATAGCCAGCAAGAAGAGTCGACACAGCAAGACCCTTCTTGCCCAACGAGCCCTTGCACGCCTGTAATAGCTGCATACCCCGGGCTTACTGCGCCAAAAACGAAATGTTGCCAGAAAAAGCAAGTCCACAAATCTAACTAAAATTGCAGATACTGTCTCAGAAGTCGGACAATCATTAGATTTATTTTTAAAACAAAATGCACAAATTGAAACTCCAGACAACCAGAACGAGGAATGTAACGTTTATTTTACCAATTTATATACACTATCCTAATTAAACACTTAACACTACTTAATTTATCTTAGACTATTACTAAACTAACTTGGTTAATTAATTTATGTCACACTTCTTAATCGTTAATTTATTTCACTACCAACGCTCTCACTATTTCGCTATTTACTCTTGCGGCTTCCGTCTACTCATCATCTCTCGTCCGCCGCGTGCACTTTTTATAGTCCCTCATAATGTTTTCCCGACTTTACGAGATAATTCCAGAACTCACTCGATTGTTCCTTTAATAATGTTTACGTAGAAAATGTCCAGAACGTCATAAATTACTTTCCTTAAATAATAATCCGGGAGTATTCATGGAGCTGTCTTTTTTTTATGGAATTCAATTAAGCGTTGCGGCAATCCTTTTGAGGCAAGCCGCCGACGTAAGACGGGAGTAAACACATTTCGCGTTACACTATTATTTTGCAATGACTCTTGTTGGGTCTCTTGAAAAGATCAGGGACAATAGAAAAAAATTATTGCTCAAGTCATTTTAACAATGGTAGCAGACTATGTAGAGGAAGACTGATTCCTAATGAATTTTTTTAATCTATATTTTTATTCAAATTTTGGCTTTAAACTGACTGTTATTTGTTATTAGGGAGTTATTGGAAGTGTAATAAAGTGTAGCAGTAATACTGATAGTATTACTGATAGTAATACTGAATTTTTCCGTATTTTGACACTTTTGACATTTGTCAGCTGATCTGTCGTTTTTATAACTAACCGTTTTGCATTCTCTATGGTTTGTTTACGTCTTTGCTTTTTGGTTTTCAATTGTCGGATTTTTTTTAACGAGTAGAGTAGTTGTGAATTTGTTTTAAAAAAACAATGAGTGACAAAAAAGTTAGACTGAGGTTTACGTACGACGACGACCTGCTTCTTTAATTTTTGTCTGTCTTCACCTCAAACTCAAACAAATAACAATAATCGGGTCATCCGCCAACTGACAATTCGACGTTTAAAAGTAAGGTTAGAAATAAGGAAATAGCACAAAACCAAAAAGCATTTCCAATAACTCGTTTTTTTCGGTCGCGTAAACGACACCGCACTAATATTAATATACGGCTGTTGTTATTACTGCTGTCACTATTTTGAATCTTCCAATAACTCCCTATTACTAAGACTACCCATACCTTTAAGCACTAATGGCACTAATGCTGTGACTTTATAAAAAATAAGTGGATATTTAGGAACTAAAACTGTGTTTGAAACCAGCTATTAGCATTTTTTACCAATATCTATTTTGTTTTAACAAACTATTGTTGTGCAATCTTTGTAAATTCACTTAAACAGGTGGTAAACCTCCTATATTAACAATATTTTCTTGCCAGGAAATCCATCCTTCTTTAGAAACAAAGAAATCTGCCAACTTATCCCTGTTGCACTTGCTGTATTTGTAGAATTATTTGCACCCATTCCACGCACCGATCTAAGGTTGTTTCCTTCAAGCCTCCATGATCCTGTATGTAATACATTATTTTCATCGTGATAATCCGCATAATCTGTTGGACAATACTTTCTGTCTTCTGGTAAAAGGTCATGTTCGCTATTTTGAAGGCAATTGTGCAGGACAATTGTGGCCTGTACAATTACTTCTGCCACTTCAACGCTGGCATTTATTGGCCGTCTCAAAATTCTCCACCTTTGACTTAAAATTCCAAAGGCATTTTCAATGCACCTCCGACTCCCTACTCATTCGGTAATTGAAAATATTTTTCATTTCTCCAAGATAATTTCCTGGATAAGGCCTAATAATGTTTTCATGCAAAGAGATCCAATTCCTTACTGTAATCTACCACGAAGTTTCAATTGTTATAAGACTTACCGGTTCCCTTGAGGCGTAACTAAAATGTGAAAAGAAGTTGAGATTTTCAAAAATAAACCCACCTCACAAAATGATAACAAGAACGTCAACAGTCAACATAACCTCTACACTTCCTATAGTACAATGATTTTCATATAGTTAAAATGATTGTCATCTAGTCGGCTGTGGAATTCCCATGTAAAATAAAGAAACCCGACTTGCGAAAATAGGAGTTTCTACTAGCTATACATAACCTCAAAATATCCTACTTAATCTCTTTTAACTTCTGGTTTTTCTCTGTCAAACGAAAACGAATGCTGAGTATTTGTCTATTTGTAGTATTTGTTTTGGCCCTGAAAAGGGCCGTTAATTACCAGGAGTCCTGATTGCCAGATTCACAATAAATGTTCGAAGTGTCACTTGTCAGAATTAGATAGGTTTAAATCAATAGAGCGCGGCACATCAAAAATTACATGCACAGAAGTTCCAACGCCAACTAGATGACAATCATTTTGAAACACATTGTATAATTTATTAGGTGTTGGAATTTTGTTAGTCATTTGTTGTCAACAGCGTAAGCGTACATACCAGGTCATAATCTCAAGGTATAAATCCTTCCTACTACATCATACACTATTAAGCTTTTACACTTACAGTATTATCTCTTGTTAGTAGTTAAAGGTATATGTCATACATCCACAACGACACTATATGTTGAAAACCTACCTTCTAATAGTCAACCAAACCTACAAATATATACAAACTAAATTCCTTCGACAAAATATTCGTGACAGTTGGCTATAACGTCACGAACGGATTGTTGCCCTCGAAGGGAGGGCTTTCCTGTGCAGACGCAAAAGTGCTTTGCTGCCTGCCGTTTGCGTTCTTTTTGAGTTGTATTTTTTTCCAAGTGTCAAACATCGTTGTCATTCAAAACTTGGTTATACCACCCTGAAGAAGCTAATAAGCAGAAACACGTGTCGCTGGTTACTGTTTCTTAACGGAATTAGACGGGTAAGTCGTGAATTTTCTTTTATATATACTAGCCGTGACCCGGCCACGCTTCGCTGTGGCTCAGTTTGATATAAAATAAATGAACAATTAAATAAAAATAGGTAATCTAGCGAATATAGATTTACCGAGAAAACACATAATTTATTTCAATACCATGCATTGCATTGCTGTGATTATGTTGTAGAATGTTATGAAAAGGGAAAAATATTGCTTTGCAATTATTTTTTATAACCGATGTAAGTACTCGGCTTCGCCGGGGACGACCCTGTCTCATTCCTTTTTCCACACTCCATGAAAATGGTTTCAATCAGCGTGCGTTATTCGTCTTGATCGAGCAATACGTACTTGGGCTATTTCCAATCTTGCTTCCCTTTGCTCGTCCGTTTCAGACGAACGGGCTCGAGCAATTTGTACTCCTTCGATTTCCAATCTTGCTCCTCTTTGCTCGTCTGTTTCAGATAAGGGGGCTTGGGCATTTCTAATCTATCTCCCTTTTGCTCCTCTGTTTCAGATAAACGGGCTTGAGCATTTCTTAATCTTAGGGTTTCTAGTCTATTTTCCCTTTAGTCGTCTTTTTCAAATAAGCGGGCTTGAGCATTTCTTAAACTAAGGGTTTCTTAGGAGCAAATTCAGAAACGCCACTCACACTCATTTCTACCTACACTCAATTTTATCTCAAAATGAGGGTGAGTGCGCCTTCTCCTCAATTTTGGAACTCAGAAACGTGTAAATCAAGTTACTCAAATACATCTCAATTTAAGAATGATTTGAGGGAAGGATGTTTGGCAATATCGCAAATCGTCGTGTTCGCTGCTGACTGTGTTAGTTCAATTTGGTGTTCTGTGCATATATCATGTGTTTTGTGGCAGCAACTGTCAGGCGTCACCTAATTTGGAATGAAGTTTTGCAAAATCGTTTACGTTGAAACAATGAGCAAAGAGCATTCCAAAAAAGTATGTGTGCAAGGAAAAAAGTTCCAATTAAAAGAGTCTCCACCTCTATGCCTGCTATATACCACTGGAAAAATAATATGTCGAATAGTGTCTCCACCAAATCTATACCTCTGTAAGATCTCCAAGTTGATTAAGTGCTGAAGGGGATTGTTGTAATCTCTGATATAATTTCTGAAACAATTAATTGCCTTATTAAACAAATCATACTTTTCCCTCGGTACGCATTTACATCTTAGGGTGCTACCTACAATTTTATCATAGGTAGGAATTGGTAAATATCTTTCATCCTCAATATATTGTATGAACTCTACAAATTCGTTGAACTCATTAGCCATGATATCCATATTGCTAACACCATCTAACATAAACAGAAATGCACAAAAAACTGTCACTAACGACGCTAATGACCATCTGCACGAAAGTCAAAACTCGTAAAAGTATGGTGTGGAATTATTTTAAGTGGTGAATTTCAACCACTCAAATCTCACTCAATTTAAGGGACATTTCAATTGAGGAAAGTCTATGAATTCCAAATTGAGTGTAGTGAAGATTTTACTTAAAAATTGAGTGTAGGTGTAGGGTGAGTGGCGTTTCTGAATTTGGCCCTTAGTCTATCTTCCCTTTGCCCGTCATTTTCCGAAGCTCGTAGTCTTTTATTTTTTTGCTTTACATATGGATCTGCCAATCGCTTTTCTTTTGGAGGCATAATTCACAGCGAAATTATAAAATAAATGCGCTTGTTTTCTGTTGTCCAATGTCCAAAGTTCACAAATAACACCACTAACCCTCACACACGTCCAGAAATATTTCTACTTTTAACAGAATGATTTTGAGCAATTCGATGCTCAAAGCGCTGACAAATTGTTCGACATTTAAAAGATACCTTTTCGCTAACTTTTCGCCGCGAGATGGCGCCATCTGTCTGTCAGTCACTCGTCTGTCAAATAAAGGTGACATATTGCCTGTCATGTCTATATTTTTAAGCTGTTTTGGCCCCCTGGCTCCTTTTTCGACGCGGAACCATTTCAGGAACCTTCAAGGACATGCGCCCTACAACTCACCAATATTTCGTTGCAATCAGAGGAATGGTATAGGAGCCTATGCGGAACATACACACAAACATCCATTTTTATATATATATATATATATATATAGATATATATAGATATAGATATATATATATATATATATATATATATATATATATATATGTATTTACAATAAGAGCACGTTTTCCAATATATATCTCGTCCACAAATTGAAAGTATAATCTAAACATAATCTGATTATATTTGTCGCGGTTTGGGCGTTTTCCGAAACCCCTTCCTTCTCGATATCGCGTAGGGGCTCCATTAGGGTTTATGCAGTGTAATGTTCCCTTTTGAGGAACATGAAAACTCCGAGTTCAGCTTCAATACACTTTATTTCTTCTTACTAGTGGATAGCAACGGATACATCATATCGAAAGTATGGTATTGGATGAATCAATGAATTGAAAATGAGTTCCCTTTAATCCGCCGATACACCTATATTTAATACCTCGTAGTCACGTGATATATTCGTACGTTGACCGATGAAGCATACTGAATGTGTTACACGATTCTACTGAGTCTGCGTTCGAACATATCGAGGTATAAATGCAATAGTAATAATTATTCGCACATCAACTGATTACGATAATATTTAAGTAATTGAAATTTATGATGTAATTGACTTTTAACTTGAATTTTAATTAGGTCTTCGGGATATGGCCTTACAGCAGGAGAAAATACCCACATCCACAAAAACACCCAATCCAGTTGATTCACCGCTGTATTTTAACGCCTTACAATATTGACAAATGATTGTCATTTCTCCAATCGTCCAATTGTTACGGATTGGTCGGCACACCCAATAATCTATTTCCGGGTCGTAGTGGAATGCTACTCGTTTCAGGTTTACAGGAACAATGCGTCTGCGGAATCGCTCTATTTCATTGTGTCTTGAAGTGCGCTCCATGTTTTAGATATTTGTTGCTCGCAATACGTGTGACCATCTTGGTGTTGATTCTGCCATGTCTTCTTCAGTTTGTCTAAGTAGTTTTTTTTGTTTGTTATTTTTACCTTTAGTTTGATTCGTCGATAATCCTGTTCGGTCTGTTGTTTGGGTTTCTTCACTTCCGGTTTTGGGTCTTGTATTTATACCTCATATACCTGTTTCTTGGGTGTTTTATATTCCTCGTGTGACGTCAGGTACAGCCGAATTGTCTTGTAGTTTTCCTCCATCCTTTTGAAATAGTGTGATTTTATATAATTGTGCTGATCGTCAAACCCAAGTTCATGGAACACCTCGTTGTTCTCTTGGGTCTTCTCCCAGAGTGCTTCTAGGTGATTAATCCTTTTTTGTAGGTTTTACTTGGTTTTTCTTGCACTTCCGTCATTCTTGCTATTGTTATGTAGTTATATGATTTCTTGGGCTATTCTTGTTTTTGAATCAATTCATCTGCTTGAAGTTGTGAACTTTGTAACTTAGTTCTCCGGAAAAAGTGGCTGTGACTTAATCAGGACTTTGCTTGTTTTCTTGACTTTCTGCCGTTGTGCTGGCGTCGAAATTCTTGAGATTTTGGAGTTGTAATCACTGGCGTCTTTTCCTCCGGCTGCAGTGATTGGATGTGTCCGTCGTTTCGAATTTGTAGAATTTGTAGACTCGGTGTTCTGGTGAAGTTGCTTTGACTTACGCAGGACCCTTCTTGGTTACGTGACTTCCCGCTTTTGTGTTGGCGTCGAAGTTCTTGAAGTTTTTAACGTTGAAATCACTGGTGGTTTTTCTTCCGGCTGCAGTGACTCGATGCATCCGTTTTTTCAAACTTGTAGAATTTGTAGACTCGGTGTCCTGTCGACCTAAATGCTGTCGTATAAGATGTACCCGAACTCGTTCGATTCTAAGCCTATCTACTCCATAATTATTTACTGTTGAACGCAATTCTGTCGTACCAAAACGAATCTTGTCATCTGTCTCTCGCTGGTCGTCAGTCGTCAGTGCGATTTGCACGTGAAAGCTAGTAGCACATTTTTACTTCGACGACTTCTTCTCTTTGGCATTTTAAAATCAATAAAGTTCTCGCACCGCACTGACAAACTGATGATAGATTTTAATTAATGACATTGACATTTATTTACTTGACAACCAACTGACACTATACTTTCATTTGTTTGATTACAAATGTCAAATTACAAAACGTAACTTTTCAGAATTTCCCTTACTTATTATTTATGTTTCTCGACGAAAAACCTTCCCTGAACTTCCACAAATATTTCAAGATCAAAATTAGCAAAATCGGTCCAGCCAGATCAACAAAACGCTTCGTCAATGCCAGATAGTCGGAAATTTAACACTGGACGGGTCCAAGTGCAAATCAGACCTGAAGCTCATTGACCAAAAATGTTACAGCGAGAAATGCGTCGGCAATTGGAAAGTTGGATCCTGGTCAGAGGTAGGCAGGCGACATTTCATTAATATAATTTATTTGTAACTTAAAGGATGTTTAGCATTTATGAGATGTTTTTTTAGTGCGTGGCCCCTGCGACCCTTAGGAAGTGAAGTATAGGATGATACAGTGCGTTTGGTACGGTACCAAGAAGGCTGCTGGTACGGCTTACAAGAACGTCATCAGACCGCCAATAATGAAAGCATGCAAGGAGTTTCCAGGAGGTAAACATTTAGTACTACTTGTCGTCTCTTTTATTTCACATTTTGGCTACAGAACTAAAAATGGCGATTTATGACATTGTTACGTTACGCTTTCTCATTACCTCATTTTAGTAAGTTGGGCCGAGTCTATCTCATTTAGCTGGGTCAAAATTGGATTTTAACTGCGTTGAGCGCAAAATTCACTTTTGCGAGAGACACCGGCGTCTAATGTCTGTGATAGCCTATTATACGTAATAGTTACTGTTACGTCCTTAATGATATACTTTTATATTGAGTATGGTATGTAATCGATTTCGTGTCTTGTTCCATTAGGGCTGAGGTATGTTCATCTTCGCTGCGGTTTCCCAAAGGCCCTTATTTTAGGCCCTTCGTTGTTGAATTTCTTACCGAATTTGGCATTGAATTCTCCAATAATTAGTGTATGGCAAGTATGAATTGTGGACATAATTGTGAAAATTCTGTAATAGGACAGGCCGACAGCGGCTACGTAATTCATGTTAATAACCTATCCGCCATCTGATGATGTCAGTTAGAATCTGTCGCAGATGCAAATTATTTTGTGACTGAACCGTTTAGGAATAAATACGCCTGCCATTTACTGTCTATAAATTTTCTTTAATAAATTTCAATTTCCCAGAAAAATTGGCAAACTCAGTCCCGTAATCAGAATTTAGTTTTTGCACGAATTAAACGGATTATAAATATTTCTGTGAATATGTACTAAATGTGACCAATATATAAGAATGCTATTTCTTATCAGACTAGAGACTAGAGTATTAGCATAAATTTGCAAACCATATTGACGTTAAATTTTCATTTGCCATTTGTTTATCGCATATTTAATTAACAAAAATAAGACACTGTTGTTACCGAAATATTAAACAGTCAATTTCATAAACAAAATTAAAAAAAATTATACTTTTATCGCGTTCAAAAATACAACTGCTCTTATATCTCTTATATATCTTAATATATAAATTGCATTCCCAAGGTTGACCTGTTCCCATATTAACACTGATAAAAATTTTAGAATTTAATTTGTTATAATAAAGGACAGAAATTTTTCGCTCTTCTTTGTCTTCACATATGCACATTGGTATCTTGTGTGAACTTTCGATTAAAAAACAGGTACATATAAATGAGGAGAAGACTGTCTCGGCTATAGCATAAACGAGAAGTAACGAATGTGAGTGTTATTGAAATTTTATTGACGCCAGTATTGAAGCGCTAGGTGAATACAACTATATTTATTACTATTATTAGTGATAACAATAATGTTAACATTATTAGGCTTATTTATAGTGTCCTAAAATGACCAAATTATATGGATACAAACTATAACTCTAGAAATATAATAATTAGCTAAGTATTTAGTCTACTTAACAATCATTTTGTTTTCAAATCATCTGTAGATTAGGTTCGCTATGAAGCTAAGTTTCCCGATGCTACAGCACATTTTTTGACTTTATCAAATAATTATGCCAAAAGATGCGATTATATAAAATGGTTGGGCACGGGTCATCTCGTAAGAATTTATCCCGGTCCGCATTTGACCTTCGCCGAGATCGGTCAACTCGTAAGAATATGGTTCTCAGATCGGTCAACTCGTAAGGGTTGACCTGAAAAATCCCAAAAGGGGTATTATCGTATTCCTTGCGAGAGGGCAAGGAAAACCGTGCGGAACCCGATCGTTATTAACAACAAGCCAGTCTTTGCCGCGTTGACTTTTAATAAAATCTACAACTACCTCGGTGCTCGTCACCGTTTAGTTGGAACGTAACAACCCACCCCCTCGTATCATATTCTTAGTTTCAACAAATATTCGAACTACTTCGTTGCAATCATCATCCCCTCGATTATTTCTGAGCTCTTACGAGTTGACTTATCCAAAACTACCCTTTAAAAATTTACCTGCCGGTTTGCGTACGAGATGACCGATCTTAAGGTGGGGCATTAACATTCCTTACGAGTTAACCGCCGCCGAAATAGTTTACTCCATTTTGATGGCTTTAGTTAATGTTTGTATTTACTTGATAGATTGGATACGCCAATACAATATTAATAATTATTACCTAAATACCTAGTAGTAAAAAAATTATAAAGAACGCAACATAAAGAGTAACAATGCTAAAATAATGTAACAGAGAATAAAAATAAAATAAGGATCAAAGAACAAATTTTATTTTATATCTTGACCAGCTATTACATGAGTTATATCAAAAATTGCTATATATTGATAAAATTGAGTCATGATTATCATTAAACTGTTAAATTTTTAACTAGAGGCTAAAAAAACTTAAAACTCATCACTGAAATAGGGAAAATACTACTATTTAATTTATTTAGTAAGTAGTATATTACACAATGTAAAAATGGTTATTTGTATTTAGGTCACGCCTACAACTCAGTGCATGTTATAGAAATTAAAAAAAAAAAGTATTATAATAAGCGATTTTTTGCAATAATGTGTTGTAATTACAATAGAATAGGCCTCTCATCTCGAGATTCAAAAAACCATTGTTTTATGTAAGCAATAAAACTCTAAAAGTGATTTTTTTCAAAATATTGGAGAACCTTTAGATAACATTGAAAAGTATAACGTACATGCGAAATACAAAAAACAAGATTTAAATTTGATAAATTAACAAATAAACAACAATAAGCTCAACGAATAAAGTTATTTCAAAAAAGCACGAAAAATGGATATGATTGGAAATGGCTATAACTGTGCAAAAATAACTACTAATATAAGTTTTCCAAAGCTAAAAAGTATGCAAAATAGGGTCGTTGTGATTACAATAGTTTTGCAAAATCTCAATTGTTTTACAGCTAGACTGAAAAATGACCACCTTTAAATACATAGTTCTCCAAATGCCACTTTTAATAAAAAATCTTTATAACAGCATTTTCAAATCACAAACCTCAAAATTTTATTTTGATAATTTTATTTTTTGAAAGACGAATTCAATTTTCACGAAAAAAAGTAAAATTTTACCTTGTTTTGAACTTTAGATAAAATATGACAGGGTAATAATAAATAAACAAAAAATTACTCTTTTTGTCAAATCGATTATTGCTGTTGGTGTAGATATAGGATGATTGTTAAAACAATTTGGAAAGTACTCATCGAATACTATAATTCGCCTATTATTGAACAACTTAATTGTTGTAACAAATAGTCTATTTTTTTGCAATATTGGAAACTTTCAAAAGGGAATTTTTGTAAGAAGTTTTTTAAATAAAAAAATTAAACTTAAGTGGGAGGTTTTCCATATTTAATAAAAAATTGAGTTTCGTTTTAAAGTAACTTTTAATTTTAAAGCTCTATTTGTTAATTTAAGGAAACAAAGCTAACGGCATTTTGAAACAGAAAAGTTTACATTTTATACTCATACCCTTATTTAAACAATTGGTTTATACAATTTACAAGGTGTAAGCTATACGTAGCGTAAAATATAAAAATTTGCGTGTGGCACACCATTCTGGCACAGTATTTTAGAGAGATTGGGAGGAAGTAGTAAAGTATCGAGATAGCCCAAAATTTTTCAAAAAGTTTCACTTCATACATGAAATGTGACTACGGTAAGCTGTTTTTTAAAGGTCCCCAAAGTAATGTAAATTCAGAATATATTTTTTATTTTGACGAAAACAACTGTGCTAAGCTTAGAAACTAAGCGTCGGGTCAAAACATCTAATAGCTTTTTTTGTTCGTCATATGAGTTTACGTAACAGTAATTCATCTCGAATTTCTTTGTTCCAGTGGTAAGAAAATTGCAAGGAAAGCAGAAAATGCCGTTTCTATTAATCGAAGAAATTGGTAAAGTGGAAAAAATTTAATGAATATTAATGAGGCTCTATATATTGGCAGGTACAATATCACCTCAAAGAAGCATGTACTTGTACTGCCACTGTACTACTTTATAATAGTTCCATTATGTACTAAAATTTTCAACAAGTTTAGGTGTGATGTAGGTCAGAAAAAGGTCTGATCTAAGGTATTACGATTGCAATCTCTGTGACTGAAGATTAGTGCGCTTTTTTCAAAATCTCGATATCTCAAAAATTACCTAGTCTCTTGCGTTTCAAACATAATCTTGATTAAGACTTTAATAAAAAGATTGCGCAATAGCCAGAGCTACAAGCTTAATAACTTGTAATTTACAAGATAAATATAATGATGGTAGTTGTTTGATAAATTTTCGAATTTAAATCCGCCATACGTGGTTATTATATCAAGAAATATGCACTTTTGTAAACCAAGAGCAGCGTAAACCACTCTACTAACCGTAGTGCTCATACATTCTTATTAAATAAATTAGTTAATTCGGAATTGTTTATCAACTTTAAGAACTGGTGAGCAAAATATTGTAACGTTTATTTTCTAATTTATTTACACTAATACTAATTGTACACTAGACACTACTTCATTTATATACACTATTACTAAACTAGTTAATTTATATAACACACTTAACTCTTTCCTAACATTGATTTATATCACTCTTAATTATTAATTTATTTATTCGCTCTCGCTTTCGCTATTTCGCTTGTTTACTATTTACTCTCGCGGCTTCACGTCTAATAATCATCTCCTTCGTGCGCAGCGTTTACTTTTATAGCCCCCCATAATGTATTCCCGAATTTACTAGTATTTGCTCGATAATTCCAGGTCATTCTTTTCTCAAATTAATGTTTAGTTAGATAACGTCTAGAAAGGTCTAGGAAGTCGGGTAGGTAATAAATCATTCATCCTTTATTACCCCAATTACGGAGCGTTTTAAACTGGCCGCCGAGGTCCGACAGGAGTAAACACATTTCGCTCTGCTGTTTACATTTCGCGTTACAATATGATAAACTTAGACAGAATGTAATCAATTTATTTTGAGAAAACTATAAGTAGCAAAAACGGTCCGAAACTGCTCGGTAAAACCGGGCAGTTACTGGCCAGCTATTCTGACTAGAGTCTGACAAGGTATTTAACAGAATCAGACCATTTTACTGCAAACAGATTTCAATTATTAAATATGCCCAGGATATGGCTAGATACTAGAACCTGGCCTATTCTGTGAATACAGATTAATGCAAGCAAAACCCGGCCAAAATCGTAATACAGTTCTATCGCAATATGAATATACAATATCAAATTAAATGTCGGAAAAAAGTTTTACTAATACATAATGAATCAGTGTTAAGCTAAGGGTCAAGGTTTATATCAATTTATATTTTTTTATAAATAGTATTGTAACGTTTATTTTATAATTTATTTACATTAATTGAACACTAATTTATTTAACACACTTAACTACTTGTACACTAGACTAGACACTACATAATTTATTTGTACTGCTCCGCTTTCGGATCGTATGTCGCGTTCACTTCTGCTTCTCTCTACTTCTAACTAACTCCCTCGATCACAAGCCCCCTTATATATACACTCCCAACCCCGATAAAGAACGTTCTAGTACATTCTAGAACGCCTACGCAGGAAATGTTCATGCAGCTGTCTTGTACGCGTCGTAGTTATTCTTTTGAAGGAGTAAACATGTGTCGCTTTGTTTACTTCTCGCATTACACTGCCCCCGCCTTAGAGACGTTTCGTCTCGGAACGTATCCCTGGTAGGCCCATGCAGGAACCTGCAGTTAGCCCCCCGCTTACAGCGAGACGTGGCGTCAAAATAACAGGGGACCGTCTTCCCGAGTCGACATGGTGCAGGCCCAAAACAGCAGACTAAAACTTCCACTCCGGTATTCTTCAACACTACTTCCAGCATATTCCGGACAACCCTCCAGTCCAGCTGATCTCGTCCAGCACCTAACTTGGGGACAGCTAGCTTCCTGATGTCGAGCTCCAGCAGTCGGTCTCGTAGCCTATGCAAGGTTCGCCATACATCGTGATAACATGGTTTAAGGGACCCGATCTCCTTCGTAACCAGATAAAAGATGTGTCTTACGTTGTCACGTAGTTCCAGAACCTTGCCAATCTCCGGGATTTGCGCTCTGAGTTGTTCCAAGCGCCCGTACTTCTTCTTGAAAACCGTGGCGATACCTCGTGACATTACCAGGTCGGTGGACACACAATGGGCCAAAGAGTATTCTTCAGGTACGCTGAACAAATCCTGTTGTTTTTCACAGGTTACCCCATACCGTGCTTTTCCGGTACCCCCGTAGGCGCTCATAAATTCTTCGAAGGAAAGTTCGTTCTCCTGCGCCAATGTGTTTCTTACTCGGGGAACCTCCGCCTCATCGTGCGACCCCTCATAGGGTGCCAACCGATTAAAGTGCACCACTCTCGGCTTGCCGTTTGGTAGTTTGCTTACCCGGTAGACCACGTCATTGATTCGTTTCTTCACAACATAGGGACCTTCCCAATTGGTCTGTAACTTAGGGGACAAACCACGTTTCTTCTGTGGGTTGTACAGCCAAACTCGATCTCCCATTTGGTAGCCACCCTCTTTAGCGTTGATGTCGTAACGCTCTTTGATGCGATCACTGGCGATATTTAGTTGGTACCGGACTTGATCGTGAATTTCGTTCATCCTTTGCCGCATCCGGGAAACGTAATCTTCCCCTGAAACGTCCTCGTCCGGTCTAGCGCCAAAGATTAGATCACAGGGCAGGTTAAGTTCTCGCTCGAACAGGACTTTGGCTGGAGTTTGTCCTGTCGACTCATGAACGGCCGAGCGGTAGGCCATCAGGAAGAACGACACGTGTTCGTCCCAGTCTCGTTGATGTGACGAGACCATTTTCGCCAGATAGCGGTTGAGGGTGCGATTCATCCGTTCTACCATGCCGTCAGACTGAGGGTGAAGGGCCGTGGTTCTTGTTTTTCGTACCCCAAACTTTTCACAGATCCTCCGGAATAGGCCACTCTCAAAGTTTCTTCCTTGATCCGAGTGTAATTCCATGCGTACTCCAAACCTGCAGATCAGCTACTTCACGAGCACATCGGCCACTGTCTCTGCCTCCTGATTAGGGAGAGCGTACGCTTCTACCCACTTCGTAAAATAGTCCATTACGACCAGGATGTATTTATTCCCCTTTTCGGTCTCAGGGAAGGGTCCTGCTATATCAATAGCGATCCTTTCGAAGGGGCTTCCGACGTTATATTGTTTCATGGGAGCTTTCGGTCGTCTTTGTGGCCCATTACTTGCGAAACATGTAGTACATTTCTTGCACCAGTCCTTCACGTCGTCTGAACAATTGATCCAGTAGAATCGCTCTCGTACTTTCTGCAGGGTTTTCTTGATCCCTAAATGTCCACCAGACGATTCGTCGTGAAGGTGCCGCAAGACCTCCGGGATTTTACTGGAGGGAATTACCAACTGCCGTCTTTCCTCCGTCCCGTCTTGGCTCTCCAGTACGCGTTTTAGTAGTCCATCCTCAACCACTAACGAGTCCCACTGTGCCCAATAGCTCTTGAGTTTTGGCGAGCCAGGTGATACCTTTTGCCACTCAGGACGCTCTCCTCCCTCCTTCCAAACCAGGATTTCTTTGAGAACCGGGTCTTTTTCTTGCTCTTGTCGTAACGAGGATGGTGTCCATTCCTCGGCGACCCCGGTGGTTCGGTAGACTTTTCTCGGACTTTTCCTCAGCTCTATGACAATGAGGACATTCATCAGGGCATGGTCTTCTCGAGAGTGCGTCTGCGTTTCCATGACTCTGTCCTGGCCGATGTTCTATAACAAAGTCATACTCCTGGAGCCTCTCGATTCAGCGAGCGATTTGTCCTTCGGGATTCTTAAACTGGAGGAGCCATTTAAGAGCAGCATGATCGGTCCGGATCAAAAATCTCCTTCCACATAAATATTTATGGAAGTGCTCGATGGACTTGACGATGGCCAATAATTCACGTCGGGTGACGCAGTAATTCCTTTCTGGTTTGGAGAGTACCTTGCTGAAGTATCCAAGGACACGTTCTTGTCCCTCCTGACGCTGCGACAGAACACTTCCAATTCCCACATTGCTCGCGTCGGTGTCCAGAATGAACTGTCCTTCTGGCAGAGGAAAACTCAGCACTGGGGCACTGGTCAACTTCCTCTTCAGCTCGTCGAAGGCAGACTGGCATTCCTCATCCCAACAGAAGTTTCGTCCTTCTTTCGTGAGCCTTGTCAACGGCTTAGCGACGTCGGAGAACATCCGGACATAGCGTCGGTAGTACGTGCAGAGGCCCAGAAAACTCCTCAACTGGTGTTTATCTACCGGTATTGGCCACTCCTTCACCGTACTTGTCTTGTCCGGATCAACGGCGACGCCCTCTCTGCTCACTACGTGCCCTAAGTACGAGACCTTCCTTCTGAAGAGTTGACATTTCTTCGGGTTCAGTTTCAGCCCCGCACCTCGCAGTCTCTGGAAGACGTCCTCTAAGTTTTTCAGATGTCCTTCGAAGGTCTTGCCCATCACGATGACATCGTCCAAATAGACTAGGCACGTTTTCCACGTCAGACCCATTAGCACGCCCTCCATCAGCCTCTCAAACGTCGCTGGGGCATTACAAAGTCCAAATGGCATAACTATAAAATGCCACAGGCCGTTACCGAAGGTAAATGCCGTCTTTTCCTTATCGGCAGGGTCCATTTCGACTTGCCAATAGCCGCTTTTTAAATCCAAGGTCGAAAATATCGTGGATCCAGCAAGGGTATCGAGTGTGTCGTCGATACGTGGTAGCGGGTAGCTGTCCTTTTTGGTGACACTGTTCACCTGCCGGTAGTCTACACAGAATCGAGTAGTCCCATCCTTTTTCTTCACCAGTACTACCGGCGAGGCCCATGGACTGCTTGACGGCTCGATGACCCCGTCCCGCTCTAGGTCCTTGATGATTTTCTCGGCTTCCTCCCGTTTGGCCAAGGGTAGTCGTCTTGCTGTTTGTCGAATCGGTCGTGTCTCGCCCGTGTCAATTTTATGTGTCACGACCTTGGTCTTTCCCAGCTTTCCATTCTCGGTGGTAAATATGTCCTGGTACTTATTTATTAATTCATTGGCCTTCTGTTTCTGTATGGGCGAGAGAAACGCACTGGTCTGGGAAAGAATTCGTTTCAAGTCCTGCGGAGTGTGACTGTACCTTTCTTCCTCACTAACGCCCCTGACGATGGCCGAAGCGGCTATACATGTGCCCAGCTTCGTACCCTTCTTGATGGTAACCGGGTACTGATTGATGTTGAGTAGTCGCACAGGCAAGTCAAGTACCTGAGTAAAGTCAAGTCAAGTCAAGAGTAACAGTCAAGTTACTCACTTGAGAGAGTAACGAGCGCCTTTCCTACTAGTACCCCCCGAGCCAGTCGATTGTCATCGTTTTCTGGTTCGATCACGGCTGGAATTCCCTCTTCCACAACACCCCTCAGACAGGTAGAGGTGATCGTTTCGCTTCGTTCCGGGAGAATCACATCTTCTGCCATTTTTACGTCTAACACAAAGTTGTCACGATTGTGTAGCAGTAATTCTTCTTGACCGATCCTCAACACTCGGTGTCCGAAATCCAAGTGGAATCCATGATTCCTCATGACGCCCATTCCCAGTATGACGTCTTCCTCAATTTCGGCTATGAGAACAGGATGGTCAAACTTTACTAGTCCCAACGTCATGCTAACCGTCGCTTCACCGTGTATTACTGCCTTCTCCCCAGTGGCAGTTCTCAATTGCCACCTACTTGGCCTAATCTTCCTACGGTCCCTCACAACTTCCGAGCGTACGATCGTCTTCGTAGCTCCCGTGTCCACAAGCATGGCGTGGGATCTCCCGTCGATAGTGCCATCGACGTACGCGCTCCCCAATTGGTGGGAAAACGAGGCTATACTGGCCCGGGGGTTTCTATTGCCACGGGTCGACGTCCCCTCCCTTTTATCGACCCGCATTAGTTTTTCCGGGGCCTTTGCCGGCACCGCTGTTTTGGGCCGCGTCTTCTGTGCTGACAGCAACTCCACGATCTGCTGGACGGCCTTCTCCACGAGTTTTTCTGTGCCTACCTCCTCGGTAACAGCTCGAGCACAACCGTGAATGCGGGAGGCTTCCATTGCTGCCTCATGTTCTAGTGCGATGACGAGCGCGTTCATTACTGTTTTCGGTCGAGCTAGCCTCAGGGCCATCTGCAGTTCCTGGTCCCGCAGCCCGCTCACGAACGTCTGCACTGCGAGGCACTCCATCATCTGTTCCGCTGCCGTGGGATACGCCAACCTCACTAGTCTGGCTACGTCCGCTTCGAACTCCTGCAGGGTCTCATTCGATCTCTGACGGCGATTGGACATCTGGGATTGATGAACTTGCTCCAGATGTGTTTGGCCGAACCGCATTTCCAGTCGCCTCAGCAGCTCCGTGTAATTCCCGGCTTCCTCGGTGGATAGCGTCTGAAGAACTTCCAACGCCTCTCCACGTAAGGCTACCGTTAGGGAAACAGCTTTCTCGTGAGGGGACCAAGCATTAGCTTTCGCTGCTGCCTCAAACTGCTTCTTGTAGCTGGCCCACGGAATTTTTCCGTCGAACGTTGGGGGCGTCACTCGATTGGTGGATATCGAGTTCTGTTGAACGACCGCCTTTATGTCTTCCTTCGTCTCGCCGCTACTGACTCGTTCTAGTCGTTCTTCCAACTGCTTGATCTTCTCTTCAATCTCCTTACGCTGAGCCTCCATCTGGTCGGTTATCTCTTCCCTCTGGGCGACGATTTGAGCAGAAATATCTTCCCTCTGGGCGGCGATTTCTTCCCTCTGGGCGGCGATTTCTTCCCTCTGGGCAGCGATTTGAGCAGTGATGTCTTCCCTCTGGGCAGCGATTTGAGCAGTGATGTCTTCCCTCTGAGCGACGATTTGAGCAGTGATGTCTTCCCTCTGATCGGCGATTTCTTCCCTCTGGGCAGCGATTTCTTCCCTCTGGGCGGCGATTTGAGCAGTGATGTCTTCCCTCTGGGCGGCGATTTGAGCAGTGATGTCTTCCCTCTGGGCGGCGATTTGGGAGGTAATATCTTCCTTCTGGGCGGCGATTTGCTTCGTGATGTCATCGTCTTCGAACTCGAAAACTTCCGGGTCCTGGCCATTTTCTTTCAAAAATGCTGAGAGCCGGTCCTGGAGTTCAGTCTTCCTCCCTCCTGTTTCCAATTCCCGTTCCTCGAGTTCTTTTTTTAACTCGGCCACTTTTAATTCGCGTAACTTCTTCATGATCCGCTCTTCTGACACCAATGTAGCGTTTATTTTATAATTTATTTAGATTAATTGAACACTAATTTATTTAACACACTAAACTACTTGTTCACTAGACTAGACACTACATAATTTATTTGTACTGCTCCGCTTTCGGATCGTTTGTCGCGTTCACTTCTGCTTCTCTCTACTTCTAACTAACTCCCTCGATCACAAGCCCCCTTATATATACACTCCCAACCCCGATAAAGAACGTTCTAGTACATTCTAGAACGCCTACGCAGGAAATGTTCATGCAGCTGTGTTGTACGCGTCGTAGTTATTCTTTTGAAGGAGTAAACATGTGTCGCTTTGTTTACTTCTCGCATTACAGTATTGTTTAACTATATGTTATTGTTAATATTATGATTATTATTTTTGGAGAGGTTGGGCTCGGAATTAAAGTCGATTGTAACTTTTACTCTTTAATCTAACTTTTCGTTCATCTCTCACACAAGGACACACGGAATCATTCGACGACTCACGGAACACCGTTCTTTACGGTACGGTATCACGTGTAACAATCAGTCAGCAGGTACCAACCCATGGTACATAAAGTAACTAATATGTAGTGCTGGTCGCATACTATTCTAACAATTATACTAATTATGTATGATGTTTGAAAATGGGCAATATAAATGGACTTGTAGCCGACCTACGAACTGTAGAATATAATATTAAAATTATCTAAGTATTTCTTGAATAAAGCAATTATTTTATTTCAAGAACCTTGAAGGGGTTTGTATATCTCTATATTATTTATAATTTAGACTAATCGGCAAATTTTATTGACAGGTTCCCAGTAATGCTGAATTTCCCTGTGTTGGACGTTGCGTCCATAGCAGTTGCTCTCCTTATCGGAGTGTACGCCTATTTTAAGTTAGTGGCATTTCAATATTGGAAAACGAGGAACATCCCGGGAGTAAAGCCGACGTTACCTTATGGAAACCTGGAGGCACCTCATAAAAGAACTATGCATATGGGTGATAAATATCGAGAACAATACAACGTTGCTAAAAATAAAGGTATAAGAGAAATGTGTAACAATCCTTAATTTTTGCTTCCCTATATTTATATTATTTTCCTATTGTTTATTTTATTGTACTACCATTATTTACATAATATATATTCCATAATTCGCCCTACAACTTTCTGTCCATCACAGATAAGTCATTTCTATCGACAGGTTGGCCATTTTTCGGAAGTTACAATTTCTCACAACCCACATTTATACCGGTCAATTTAGAATTAGTCAAGTCAATTATGACCAAAGATTTCCACAAATTCAGCGATAGAGGGTCTTACGTCAACGAAAAGGACGAACCGATAGGTATGTAAGATATTCATCATCCACTTGCTTATGGTTGGTATAAATGTTATAAACATTTCACTTTCATTGTTTTTTACTGATTTGTTAAGAATGTAGATACTCGTATTTCAGGTGCTCATCTCTTCGCTCTTGACGGCGTTAAATGGAGAAACCTAAGGACGAAATTAACACCGACTTTCACTTCAGTAAAGATGAGGATGATGTTCCAAACTTTGGTGGATTGTGGCGTCCTTCTCGATAAAACCGTTTCAAAACTAAGTGATAAGAAAGAGCCTGTTGATATCAAAACAATACTGGGTAAGCAAGAACTATTAATTGATACTATACATTAACATTCAGGGTATTTAACTAAAATACATTTCTCTGGAAAATATCGCTATAAAAACTATCGAAAAACTGTTACACTGATAATTTGACTAGAATTATACATTCTTTTGGTTTAACCCTATTCGCTGTAAAATGTAAAATTAGGGCAGGAGGAGAGGGAGAAAGCTTAAGAATAAAACTGCCCATAATTGGCTTAACCGAATTTCGTAATCTCGATCTCGTTCAAAAAATAATAGATTGCTAATTAAAACAAAATATTACCTATATTACAATGACTTCATGCTTGACAAACAATCTCTTTTAGCCTTCCCCATAACTAAAAATATATCACGGTTAAATGCGAACATGTGGGCAGCCACGGAAACAATCTGCCCTAAATAGTATCTAACAAAATAACTACTCTTTCAGAAAAGTGTGCTGGGCATCATGCGTTAAAATATACATTATTTCGTAAGTCTATGTATTAGTTACCATTTAGGCGACAATTATGATAAAAGGATCAATAATTCTGTGTCCTATACCATCCCACATGACAGTGCACTTGTCTTGGTGAACCACTTTCCGCGTGCAAAGAAAATTTTGTTTCTGAGTAGTAGTGCGTAATACAAATTAACGGTATCACAACTAGTAAAAGTTGTAGTATCAATTTATAAGATTAGGGACAGAAATCAACAATATTAGTTATATGTTACACATATCTCTTAACCAATAACAATAATATCGCCGACTGTCAATATTTAAAATCTAAAAAAGACTAGTGTAAAACTGAATTATGTGAATGCGGCTTAAAATCCTTTCAAATTTGGAAGAATGTAGTGCAACTGATATCTAAGTTTTAAGAAATGTTACTAATGCTCAACACGTCACTCAACTGATGCTCAAATGTTCCTGACGGACTTGTACGAAAACAAAAACGTTATGATATTGTCTTCATTCCTAACCAATAGAAATAAAAAAAGAATACATTTTCAAACTAAAATTTAATGGGTCAAAACCTATACCTACTATCGTATCGAAGATAGTTCATATAGGCCAGGCTACAAAAAAAAGTTGATTTAATGTTCTACAGATATCTGAAAGTTTTAAATGATAGGGGCGACCTATAGAAAGATCACTGTATGACCATATACATCTAGAATTCCCTGTTTTTTTTATAAACAATGGGTTAAGGTGTGAAAATCGATTTTTTCCTCATAGCATTTTCCGGTTGCATTTTAAAGAAACGTAATTTGCTTTTTTATAAATTGAAATCGATAAATAAACAATTGAGTTATTAGCAAAAACCATCAATTTTTCATTATTTTATAAATATTAATAACTTTTGCAATAATAATGATAAGTGAAATGTAATACCCGAATTGTGAAGCCTTTAGGGGTCTTTATAATTGTGCAAAATTTCAGCCTTATCGAGTTATTAGTTTACAAGATATCTTATTTGTTTATCCCAGAGACTCAATGTTTAAACAATTGAGCTTGCCCAGGCTGAAATCCTACCGATATTTAATAAGGTGGAATAGTTTCCTTGAATGCCAAACTATAAGTTAAGTTTGAAAACCAACTCGTTTTTCATTAAATTGTTGTTAAAAAAATCATTTTAAAAAGGGGCTAATGTTTTGCTTATAAATAAATTGAATAACTTTTTTGTCAATTGTCACACACGTTTTTAATAAATTGCATTGAAAAGGTCGTAAAAAAACCATTTCATTTTAAAAAAAAGGTTCTACGGCCAATAGAAGTCGAGATAGCAACATTAAAAAAAATCATATCTTCGTTATTTATAAATACTAAGAGCCGAAATTTTCACCAGTTTTACATAAAGATCTAAATGTTAATATAGGATTTATAGGTCTAATATCTATGCACCTTGAAAAAAGTTATAGCCCTTTAAAGTTAAGTTTTTTCGATCAATTTTACGATGTCGTAGTGGAGGGGATAGCAGATCGTTTTGAAACCAAAACTTCAAATTGGACGCGCTAATTCTTTTTTCGATATCTCGGGTTCTAGGTTCTAGGCAACGTAGAACCTTAATTTTTTTTATTCTGGGGTAACTGGACGAAATATTAACGTCTAACCCATTTTGAAAATTGGAAAATCCCGGAAAATTCAATAGATACAATTATCTTTGTGTTGTATATTTTTATACAATTAATATTTTTTGTCGCCCTAGAAAATCAGCGAAAATTCAATATGCAATGATCACAATTTTTTAATAATTTAAATGCTAAATTTTTGCAGCAGTCTTTGTTTTTTTAAATTTTGTATAAAATTAGTATATTGTAATAGTATATTAAAGTATGAGTAGATATTGAGCTCTTTCAAACACGAGCGAGTTTTCGAGCACGACGGCGTAGCCGGAGTGCTCGAAATAGAGCAAGTGTTTGAAAGAGCAGTTATCCACGAATACTTTACGCTATTTTTTTTATTGGTACCATTTTTTATACCAAAACCAAGTGCATACCCAATATGATTAATTTGAACGAAACTCGTGACACTTCGTGACGGCCCGTCGCCCGTCGTGAGACCAATAGGCTCGTCCCGCTACGGCCAAAGACGCTCTGTTATTGGTTGAGATGGCCGTTGTTGATACGTTTCCATGGCGACTTTAAAACACGCGCGTGCGATAAAGCCCGATTTACGCACGCCAAAGCATGTTTTAAATAGGCAAAATAGCGTACCAAAAAAAAAATATTCTATCAGTCAGAAGAGGTCGCAAAAGTAACTTTGTTTGGGGATGTCTGGCGGGGTAACCGCCCCACCCTATCTGTCTGGCATAATTTTTTTAGTGAATTGTGCATCACGGACAAACCAACCAATTAAATTTTATTTGATTTCTTATCGCACTTTGGGATCCTCAATTTGGGGGGACTTTGACACTACGTCCCCATTAAACTCCCCACTGCAAAGCTGCCAGACGTGCACATTTTGGTTATTCGCCTGAAGGGCAATCTGTGTTTAAAATTTGAAGTGGTTTCCTATGAAACACTTTTTAAGCTCGGCACACGGCCTAGTAGTGATATCAGTTTAACACATTGTGGATAGCTTTTGTTAACACGTGTGCGCGATTTTTGTTTTTTTAGAACACCTTCGTGTATCGGCGCACTTCCTTTGTTGTTTTAACAACAAAGGAATAGTTCAAAGGGTACCAGGATAGAGATGCACTAATAGTTTGTGATTTTGAAACCCTTTAATTTAAACTATTTAACTTATTTACAACTAACGGAAACTTGTTACTTTTCTCGTGTATGGATTTACAATAATAATTTGTCGTCGTGATTTCTCTCTCTTTTATCCCTTAATTTTGCAGGAGAAAAGGTATGCTTCGACCTTCAGGGCTTACTCGGGTTTTTCCCAAGCAATAACAATATTATTTAGGTAAAATTTCGGCGAATAACTGCCTTTCAAACCCTATATAGCACAACTTACAAATTTTGGCTCTGTCTGGTCCCTGATGTAAGTTAAACTAATAATTGAAGTTTATGGTATGGTAGTTAAATTTGCATACCATAGGATTTGAAAAGTGACTAACAAAAATATTAAGGAACTGATTTCTTTGTTACGATGTAACAGCTTTTATGGAAATATTTTCCAGAAAACCGTATTTTTTAGAAGACTGTAGAATCTACGTCACTTAGCGATATTGTTATCGATTTAAAGTTATTTCCACCAATTTCTCTGGGCCACTATAATTAACAGGATTTATGTTCCAAAGCTCCTGTACTACTCATTTCTAAGGTATGGTAGTTTGTCATCCTTGATAAAACATTCCCAACATGGTTTTAAAAAAATTGGAAAAGTGGTGTGTTGCTTTTTTGGTGCTAGTGCCCAAAACTGGCTTCTCCTATCATGTTATTATTTATTTATTATTTTGTTAGTATGTTTGTTTTGTTTACTATGTGTCATACTGTTTTTGTTATCTTTAATTTATTGACGATTTATTAGGCTGCTTCTCTACTGACATCATCGGTTCCTGCGCTTTTGGGTTGGACATCAACTCTATGGAAAATCCAAATTCCCCGTTCCGGGTTTACGGGATGAAGTTTTTCGAACGAACAGCCTGGGAAAACTTTAAAGTCTTTTTCTCCTTGAGTTTCCAGAGCTTCGCTCATTTTCTCGGTGTCTGCATAATCCCGAAAGACACCGGAACGTTCTTCACAACTGTTGTCAAAGATACGGTAGAGTACAGGGAGAAGAATAACATCACCAGAAAGGACATTCTACAAATGTTGATTGACATCAGGAACAATCAAGATCCCGACGGCAAGGCAGGGGATGGGACGACTTTGACTATGGACGAAATCATAGCTCAATGTTTTGTGTTCTTTCTCGCGGGTTTTGAGACTAGTTCATCGGCAATGACGTTTGTTCTATTTGAACTGGCTCGTAACCCAGAAATTCAAGAGAAAATACGGGAAGAAATTCGTTCTGTTCTGAAAAAGCATGACGACAGGGTTGACTACGACTCATTAAAGGACATGGTGTACATGCGACAAGTAATACACGGTAGGTTGTCAGAGATCTTAAATTATAGGAACATGAAAATCATTAAAATTCATCAAATGAATATATATTTTGCTACAATACTAGGAAAACGTTTTAGATTTGAAGCCTCGAATGGGAGAAAATATATTTCGTCAACTAATATAGTTAACTGTCGGACTGACTAACTGACTCAGTGAAATACTGTATTATGCTTCAGACTCATTTGAAATAAAGGAAACAAAGAAAATCGAAGCACATCAAATAGCAGTTTTTAATTATAAGGGAAGTCACCAAGAAAGTATACGACTGGCCGTTTAAATGTGTCAAAAGGTTAATCCAGAAAGGCAGCATAGCGCAACTCCCAATTTAAAAAGAAATACTCTGAAGAACAGTTAACAAATATCAACAGAACCCAGATCCCCGAATATTCCCATAAATAAAGGGTGAATCTGTTTGACTTCATCGCCAGTTTATGTGATAGTGTGGTTTTCAAATGACATGGACTGGTGAAAAGAATATTGCTGAAGATGGCATTATGGCCACTTGTAAATTTCAGTGTAAAAATTATCATTCATGTGGAACCAAACTAAGAGAGTAAATTCTAGCAAATATATCATCAATGCCATTAAAAAATCATACATGATCAAATAATTAACGAAATTATCATACGACTGTTACAAATTATTTATAAATAGGAAATACATATTGATTCACGCGGGATAAATATGATGATAAGTATAATTTACCAGATTAAAGAAAATCATTACATTTAAAAATCTACATGTTGTCACGCTAAGGATCATGATGGGTCACTAAGTGTGCACGATTTGGGGGTACTAGCACAGTTAGACGATTTTTATTTGACACAAAATAAATAAATGGCATGGCTTACGTGATTCGCGGATTGATGAGAGTGTAACAAGTCACGATAGAGCAGCAGTACCCTTCAATGGACATTTTCTCAGTGGCCAGCAAGTCAAACCAATTGATTACTGATTAATGGCAGGCTGAGGATTGTTTATGAAATTCGCGATTAAATCGTGCTTTGGCTCATGACTAGTCCATCGACTTAAATAAAGATACATGTAGAAATAGGAAATTATGTTTTACGTTATACACCTGGGTTAATTAGACGGTCCATATCTGTGCATGTGACAATATTTCTTCAGGAATTTCAAGAACACTTTTGACAGTTTCACAAGATTGATTGGAACAAGATTGTGAATACACAGAAAATTGTAATCTAGCAATCACTAGTTGTAATCCAACCAAAATATTGTGCATTGCAAAGCAATAAAATGTACAACAGATAAAAAAGAAATCCACAAAAATCAAATGGTTTGCAAAGCTACTGGCACAACTATTAGTTTAAAGGCGTGAATATAGGTTGTTGTTCACAATATTAATTTTGACAGCCCTCAAACATTCCAGGCTTGACCAAAAACGAAATTGTAGAATACCACACCGCAATTTTGTAACTCCATGCATTTTTTTTCATTTAGCATTATTTCTTAATATCGAGGTTTAATCAAATTTGTTTGTTTCTTTAGAAGCGCTAAGGCTATATCCACCGGCAACGTTCGTCACTAGAGTGTGCATGGAAAGCTACAAAATTCCCAACACAGATTCTGTATTAGAAAAGGGTACATTAATCACAATTCCTATCAAAGCAATCCACTACGACGAAGAATATTACCCTGAACCAGAAAAATTCGATCCAGAACGATTCAACGAAGAGCAAAAGCAGAAACGTCACCAATACGCATATCTTCCTTTCGGCGAAGGACCTAGGATTTGCATAGGTAAACTAGAACTTTGGTAAATTGCAGTGTAGGATTATTAACGAGTTTTTTTTTGACTAGGTATGAGATTTGGTATAATGCAAACTATAGTAGGTTTGACGACGATTCTAAGAAACTACAGAGTGAGCTTGAGTGATGAAATGAAACTTCCCATACAACTGGATACCAAATGTATCATTACTACAGTCGATGGTGGAGTTTGGTTGAATATTGAGAAAATTTAAATATTTTTTTGGATATTGAACATTGAAAAATTGTTTTATGAATGGAAATTAGATTTATTTCTACCATACATATATTATTATTAGTTATGTTATTGAACGAAACCCCTACGAACTGATTCTAAATTTAAATTAAATAAAACCTCAACAATACTTTTGAGTTGTTATGGTTATGTTATGGCGTTTTTAAGATTATTCTTTAGACATCCGCAGTTGTTTGCAAATGATCGACTGAAATTGCCTTCCCTTCTACATGGTGCTCCATTCAGCACCATGTATCCTGCCATTGCGGTTGTTCCCACGTTGTTCCGTTAGGATTTTCAGCAATTGACAGATTCTAAAATGACATCCAAATGACAGCTTACAATTTATAAATCCAATGGAATGTTTATGGCACCCTTGTCAACACGTACTTCACATCGACTTTAAGTCTTATATGTTGTCAGTTTTGATGCTTAAAAGAACTTCCTCGTGGTACATCACCTTGTCCAAGGCAACTTTTGCCGGGTAAGGAGGCTTGCATAGCCCCGTGAACCCGAGAGCTATACCGACGGCAGCATAGCTGCTGGTAGGGTCACCCTTGCCTGTCGGGTCGAAAGCCAGGAGTCAGACGAAGCGTGTACGCTGGTCCTCCAGGTTGGTGGTTGAAGCTGTGGGCTTGTTCCTCATGGTTCATAAAAAATCAGTATTTGCAAAATACCCTATAGACAAGAGCCTCAGAATCAGGACAGACCCAATAAACGACGACCTAAGCTACGAAAACGGACCTTGAAGATCGGTACTTGAAACGTGAAGAGCATCAGGACTAAACTTACGGAAGTTAAAAGCGAAATAATGAAAAGCGACATGGACATAACTGGTTTATCTGAGACCAAGAAAAAGGGATCAAGAATAGAAGAAATCGATAATGACAGAAGGTTGTCCAAGTTTTCGAAGTTGGCCATGTTCTTAAGTATCCGAAGAAATCGATAATTACATCTACTTGTATACAGGCGTACCCAAAGAAGATAGAGCGAAACGCGGATTATCGACCTTGATTAAAAATAAATAAGAGATGCATAACCAATTTTGAATCAATAGATGAACGAATAATAAGGGTCAATATAACCATGGAAAAAGAGTAACTGTCATTGGCAGAGAAGTCATAATGATGGGCGATTTTATCGGAAGAACTGGATGCAAGATGAAAGATGCTACTGTAGGACAATATTGCGAAAAACACACTAACAAAAATGGACAAAGACTAATTGACTTGTGCCATAACAATGAACTGAAAGTTGCAAACGGATTCTTCAGGAACAAAAACATTCACAAATACACCTGGCCCCAGCCCACGAGACAATTAGGATAACTAATTTACTACGTCATAGTGAAACAACAAACAAACATCGGCTTGCCCTCTTGCGTTTAAACCGCGTTGTCGCCATCGTAAAATTATTTTTATCTAGAATCATTAATAAATAATATATAAACATATCAATTACTGTTAGCGCGATTGCGCATCCACCAGGTGTTTCAAAGTAACGGAGGAGGGGTGGCGCACTCACCATTTCCTTCGGTAATTTTCAAAATCAAATTTCTCAAAAAATGGCTAATTTCCTCACCGGGAACTATCTCCTACGTATTTTTAGTCCCTTTTTCCACTGTTTTCCAAAATTTTCGAAAAAAAATTCGCCGTGGCGGATACATGTAGATACATATTGTAACGAAACGGCTCGCCGGCCGCGACATAAACACGCCGGGAGCTACACAAGTTCGCCTTATTGCAATTCCGGGAAGGACGACGGGAACAGTCGAGAGAGTTCGATGCGATAACAAGTTCCGCGAATTCTAGAATGATCTTCAGAACTTCGAGAACGTTCCAGCGAATATCTCGAAGGTTCTCGCAAGCGAAAGGCTAGCTATAAAAAGGGAATGTCGGACCCGAGCCAGGCAGTTGAACCGGTGTGTGTAAACATTCGAGCGAGAGACCGCGCGCGCTAAAATAAATAAACATCGTGTACGAATATGAATTAGGTGATTGTTAAGTTAAATTTATAAGTGTAGTGTAAGAAATAAATTAATTAGGATAATCGCGTAGTGTTTTAGTTTTAGTCAATAGTAAAAACGTTACAGTGGTGTCAGAGTGCGGATTAATTAGTGAAATAAATTAAGAACAATGAAGAAATTACGGGATTTAAAAGTGACGGACCTCAAACGCGAGTTGGAAGATAGAGAACTCGAAACGACAGGGTCGAAAACAGTGCTGCAGAAACGTTTGGAAGAATATTTAAGGGGCAATGGAGACGACCCGGAAACTTTCTGCTTCGAGGAAGAAGGTGAGCGCCTCCTTGACAACAAACTGGGAAAACTCCATGGCGAGTTGGATAGCCAAATGAAAGAACTCCATGGAGAATTAGATAACCAAATGAAGGAGATGAAAGAACTTCATGGAGACTTGAATAATAAAATGGGAAAACTTCATGGCGAATTGGACAACAAAATGGAAAAACTCCACGGTGAGCTGGATACCAACATAAGAGAACTCCACGGTGAAATGGGAAAATTGCACGGCGAGTTGGATAACAACATTAAAGAACTCCACAGCGAAATGGGAAAACTCCACGGCGAGTTGGACGAACTCCATGGTGAGCTGGATAGCCGAATTGGAAATCTTGACAGCGCGCTTCAGACCGAGAAAAGCCAACGATTAGAGCTCGAGAACCAACTACGAGAATTGGGGAACCGACTACAATCCATGCAGTTCCAGCCCAGCCTGCAAAACATATCCAGTCCAGGTAATCCGTTTAACGACTCGGAGGAGGTGACCAGGATCGAGGCAGTCCCTGCTGCAAGCCATCGAGTGAAGCCGCCAACCTTCGACGGGGAAATTCCCTGGGAGAACTACCTCCGGCAGTTCGAGGCAGCGGCGAAAGCCAACAACTGGGCGCCGAGGGACAAGGCAGTGGCTCTGACGGTCGCTCTCCGGGGAAGCGCCCTCGACGTGCTGCAGACTGTTCCTGAAGGAGAGCTGGACAACTTCGAGCTACTCGTCCAGAGGCTGGAGAGGCGATACGGGCACGCACACCTGGGGCAGGTCTACCAATCTCGAATGAAGAACCGTCGACAGAAGCAGGGAGAGAGCCTCCAGGAGTTCGAAGCCGACATCGCGAAACTAGTCAGATTCGCCTACCCGGAAGCGGCGGAGTCCATGACGGAGAGCCTCGCGGTCTCGGCCTTCATCGACGGCTTGAGGGATGTGGAGATGCAGCGGGCGGTACGGCTGTCGCGTCCCAAGAGCACATTGGATGCCCTCTCGATGGCTCTGGAATACGAGGCTGCGACGGAGGCGTCAAGGAGCTGTGGCCGCGTTCGGGCGGTGGTCGGGGACGACGCATGCGTGGAAGCCGAGCAGAAAGAGGACGCCCTTGAGCAGGTTGTCCTCAACGCCCTCAAGGGACTGCTGAAGGGAGACAGAAGGGAACCGGCGAAATGCTGGGGGTGTGGAGAGGTTGGCCATATCCGAAGGGACTGCAAGCGCCCTAGGGTGGAGAAGCCAACAACGGCCCAGACGTCGGAAAACTAAAGCGGGTCGGCTCCAAGGGGGCAGCTCCGACCCGACACCCGTTCCAAGACCCCCTCATCAAGATAGCTACCCTGAGAGGTGAAGGTGGCAGCCTGTACGTGGATGGCGAAATTAACGGCAGGAAGCACACTCTACTGATCGACACCGGGGCATCCAAGACGATCCTGAAGCCAGGCCTGCTGAACACGCGGCACTGCGCGATTTTCGCCACACCGAGTCCTGATAGCTGACATAGAAGAGGACGCCATCTTGGGAATGGACATCATGAAGACCCACGGTTTCGCACTCAACCTGAAGCGACAAGTGATGCAAGTCGGCCCAGAGGAAATTTTCCTGCACACCAAGGGCGAGACGGTCCACCAGATAAGGCTGACGGAAGACGCCACCCTGCCGAGTAGGAGCGAATCAATAGTGGTGACCCGACTTCAAGGCGTCACCGGAAAAGGGAATCCTGCGGTAGTGGAACCTTGGAACCACGACGTGGAGGTGGGCCGAGGCGTTCTCGTAGGGAAGACCTTGGTGACGCTGGGTGACGAAATTCCAGTCCGGCTCATCAACATCAATGACTACCCAGTTACCATCCGCAAGGGGACCAAAGTGGGCACCTGTTCACCAGTGACGTCACTGATCCACCAGGTGACGGGAAGCGCTGCCTGCCAAGCCGCGAAAGTGGAGGAAGCTCTAGTGGATGCCTGCGATTCTCTCGCTGGAGCCGAGAAGAAGAGGCTTATTGAGCTACTCCGTAGATACCGATCGATTTTCGTGTCTGACAAGGGTCCGTCTGGAAGAACGAGTATTGTTAGACACAAGATCGACACGGGGAACGCGAGACCAATCCGCCAGTCAGCAAGGAGGTTGCCGCAGGCCAAGCGGGAGGTAGCGGAGAAGATCATCCATGACATGGAGAAAGAGGGAGTCATCGAGCCATCTAGCAGTCCTTGGGCATCTCCTGTAGTCTTGGTAAAGAAGAAGGATGGAGACACCAGGTTCTGCGTAGATTATCGTCTACTAAACAACGTGACGAAGAAAGACAGCTACCCTCTTCCCCGGATAGACGACACCCTGGATACTCTGGCTGGATCGAAGCTGTTTTCCACCCTGGACCTGAAGAGTGGCTACTGGCAGGTGGAAATGGACCCTGCAGACAAGGAGAAGACGGCTTTCACAGTAGGATCTGGACTGTGGCAATTCACTGTAATGCCATTCGGGTTGTGTAATGCCCCTGCTACTTTCGAGAGGCTCATGGAGAACATACTCAGAGGACTCTCCTCGAAAACGTGCCTCGTGTACCTGGATGACATCATCGTCGTAGGGAGGACGTTTGACGAACACCTGTCCAACCTGGAGGAAGTCTTCAAAAGACTCCGAATGGCTAACCTGACGCTCAACCCAAGGAAATGCCATCTGTTGAGAACGAGAGTACACTATCTGGGTCACGTGGTCAGCAGTAACGGCGTCGAGGTGGACCCTGAAAAAGTGCGAGCAGTCCAAGAATGGCCAACACCGAAGGACAAGCATCAGTTACGAAGTTTCCTGGGGCTTTGCACTTACTACCGTCGTTACGTCCGAATGTTTTCTGACATCGCAAAGCCGCTGACACGACTAACCGAGGAAAAACGAGCCTTCCTTTGGGATAAAGAATGCCAAGCAGCCTTCGACGCCCTGAAAAGACGCCTGACGACGGCCCCTGTTCTCGGGTTTCCGACCCAAGAGGGACGCTTCATCTTGGATACAGATGCAAGCAATGACGGGATCGGAGGGGTTTTATCACAACTACAAGATGGGCAAGAGCGGGTCGTTTGCTACTTCAGTAAAGTCCTGTCGAAGCCTGAGAGGAACTACTGTGTCACCAGGAGGGAGCTGTTAGCCGCCGTGAAGTCAGTGGAACATTTCTACAAGTACCTATACGGAAGGAAGTTCTTGTTGAGAACGGATCACGCAGCGATCAGATGGCTCCTGCGATTCAAGAACCCGGAAGGCCAGGTAGCTCGGTGGATTGAGCGTCTTCAGGAATACGACTTCGACATCGAACATAGAGCAGGAACTAGCCACCGTAATGCTGACGCTCTTTCAAGAAGACCGTGTCCGGAGGGATGTTCCCATTGCAGTCGTGCAGAAGTAAAGGAGGCTTCTACTTGCCGCACGACGGTCACCGACGAGGACTGGTCACCAGACGGGCTGCGGCGAGCGCAGGAAGGCGACCCTGAACTTCAACGGATCCTGGAGTGGAAAGAAGAAGGTCGTCGGCCGGAATGGCAGGAAGTGGCCCCATCCTCTAGGACCCTGAAATCGTACTGGGCACAGTGGGACTCCCTTGTGATACAGGATGGACTGCTCAAGAGGGTGCTCGAATCCGATAATGGCGCAGAAAGGCGATTCCAACTCATCGTACCCAAGATCAAGGTGGCGGAAGTGCTACGTCACCTCCACGACGGAACATCTGGAGGCCACCTGGGAGTAAAGAAGACCCTGCAGAAAGTGCGCGAACGTTTCTATTGGGTGGGCTGCTCTGAGGCTGTTCGTGAATGGTGCAGGAAGTGTACAGTTTGCTCAGCCAGCAATGGACCGCACCGCAAGCCGAAAGCCCCTATGAGACAGTACAATGTGGGAAGTCCTTTCGAGAGGATCGCCCTAGACATTACTGGACCATTTCCTGAAACCGATTGCGGCAACAAGTACATCCTGGTGGCGATGGACTACTTCACGAAATGGGTAGAGGCCTACGCGATTCCCAACCAAGCAGCCACAACTGTCGCAGATGTCCTGGTGAAGGAGCTAGTGAGCCGCTTCGGAGTACCGTTGGAGTTGCATTCCGACCAGGGGCGTAACTTCGAGAGCGAGCTGTTCCAGGGAGTTTGCGAAAAGTTGGGAATTCGCAAAACTAGAACGACGGCGCTGCACCCTCAGTCTGACGGAATGGTGGAGAGGATGAACCGTACCATGGGCAAGTACCTCTCGAAGGTAGTGTCTCAACACCAACGAGACTGGGATCAACATCTCCCCTTTTTCCTGATGGCCTACCGTTCTGCCATCAACGAGTCCACCGGCCAGACACCAGCAAGGGTACTGTTCGGGCGGGAGATGAGGCTTCCCTGCGATCTGAGCTTCGGTTGCAAACCGGGAGAAGATCTGGCTGGGGAAGACTACGTCACAGAGCTGCGCCGAAAGATGGACCAGATTCACGAGATGGTACGGACGAATCTCCAAGTCGCCAGCGACCGCATGAAGGATCACTATGACGTTCGGGCGGACAGCGGCATTTATGAAGAAGGAGACCTGGTGTGGCTGTACAACCCACAAAGGAGGCGAGGGTTATCACCGAAGCTTCAGAAAGCCTGGGAAGGACCGTATACAGTGAAGACCAAGATAAATGATGTCATCTACCGGATCAGCAAAGTCCCGAATGGGAAGCCCCGGGTCGTGCATTACAATCGATTAGCACCTTTCGAGGGAGACCACGACCAAGATCAACAGGTGCGCCAACTACAGCCCCAAGAGGATGAGCCCTCCTTTGAAGAGTTTATGGCTGCGTATGGTGGGACCGGGAAGGCGAGATTCGGTGTGACCAAGGAAGAACAACGGGATCTCTTCGAAACACCGGCTGAGTATGCGCTGGCTCATTGCGTGGCCCAGGACCTGCGGATGTCCCGGGGAATTGCCGCGGAGTTTCGGACGAGGTTCGGCAAACTGGGCGACCTCCATCAGCAGGGACCGGCGGTCGGGCGAGCGCTGAGGATTAAGGACGATGGATCACAACGACCGCTCTTCTACCTGGTTACCAAGAGGAGGTCCTTTCACAAGCCCACCTATTTGGACCTGTGGGACGCACTACATGACCTCAGGGATAGCCTACTTAGCGAAGATCTAACTAAGTTAGCTATCCCGAAACTGGCTTGCGGATTGGACGCCTTGGACTGGAGGGTCGTCAGGAATATGCTGGAGGTCTTATTTCGCTTCACCGGGATAGACATTTTGGTGTGTTGTTGGAATCCTGAGAGAAGTCCCCACAAGAAGACCGTGGCATGTTATTTCCACCAAACCTCGCGTTGCAGACAGGGGACCAACTGCAGATTTCTACATGGGCCTGTCAGGGACACGTTTCGGGACGAAACATCTTTAAGGCGGGGGCAGTGTAACGAAACGGCTCGCCGGCCGCGACATAAACACGCCGGGAGCTACACAAGTTCGCCTTATTGCAATTCCGGGAAGGACGACGGGAACAGTCGAGAGAGTTCGATGCGATAACAAGTTCCGCGAATTCTAGAATGATCTTCAGAACTTCGAGAACGTTCCAGCGAATATCTCGAAGGTTCTCGCAAGCGAAAGGCTAGCTATAAAAAGGGAATGTCGGACCCGAGCCAGGCAGTTGAACCGGTGTGTGTAAACATTCGAGCGAGAGACCGCGCGCGCTAAAATAAATAAACATCGTGTACGAATATGAATTAGGTGATTGTTAAGTTAAATTTATAAGTGTAGTGTAAGAAATAAATTAATTAGGATAATCGCGTAGTGTTTTAGTTTTAGTCAATAGTAAAAACGTTACAATATTATATCTCGGAAACTTACGATCGGACGATCTTGCTTAGCCATCTTAATCATTCCATTTGCTATGATGTCTGCTCCTGTCAGATGTGTGGGCATGTTTTGTGGCAGTAACTGTCAGACGCATGTCAGGCGTCACCTAATTTGGAATCGCGTTTTACAAAGTCGTTTACGTTGAAACAATGAGCGATGAGCATTCCAAAAAAGTATATGTGTGCAAGGGAACATATCCAATCAAAAGAGTCTCCACCTCTATGCCTGCCATATACCGTTGGAAAAATAATATGTCGAATCGTCTCTCCATCAAATCTATACCTCTGTAAGATCTCCAAGTTGGTTAAGTGCTGAAGGGGATTGTTGTAATCTCTGATGTAATTTCTGAAACAATTAATTGCCTTATTGAACAAATCATACTTTTCCCTAGGTACGCATTTCCATCTTAGGGTGCTACCTACAATTTTATCGTAGGTAGGAAATTAATCGCATATGTCTTTACCTACCGTGGCACTGGTAAATATCTTTCATCCTCAATTTATTGTATGAACTCTACAAATTCATTGAACTCATTAGCCATGATATCCATATTACTAACACCATCAAACATAAACAGAAATGCACAAAAAACTGTCACTAACGATGCTAATGACCATCTGCACGAAAGTCAAAACTCGTAAAAGTATGGTTGGGAATTACTATTTTAAGTGGTGAATTTCAACCACTCAAATCTCACTCAATCTGATACTCAATTTAAGGGACATTTCAATTGAGGAAAGTCTATGAATTTCAAATTGAGTGTAGTGAAGATTTTACTTAAAAATTAAGTGTAGGTGTAGGATGAGTGGCGTTTCTGAATTCGGCCCATAATCGCATAAGTAACAACACCTAATCAAACCATAAAATAATCAATTGGTAGTTTTTCCAAAAACAGACCGTTTTTTTTTTCAATAATTTGCAAAGTAAATTATTTCTGTCCAAATAACTTGATACAGTTTTGGTGTTTTCACTTATAGTTGTAATAAAATATTTGCCTTGGTTTTGAATCTAATTTGGGGCTTTTACTTTCCGGGGAACGTTTTTCCGTTTTCCGTGTGACTTTTTTATGGGACATTCTTTCTTTGGTACTTTTTTCCGGGGACTTTTTTCCGGGGACTTTTTTTCGTAAGGACTTTTTTAAGACGGCGCAAGCTTCACATTGTAAATCGTGAAGCACCGGCACCGCATTCTATTTTTAGATTTCGACATAGTCTTTGCCCACAGGTAAAACTTTGTATAGTACGTCCAAAGCTATAGTGTCTGACTCATGCAGCCCCCCGCAGCAAGGGATAATCTTAATAAAACCTTGTTGGAGATTGTCGCGTTGCGATTCTCGACAGGACCACGGCCAGGGCCGTTACAAGCCCCTCATTTTTTTAATTATTTTATCAATTACTAGCCGTGACCCGACCACGCTTCGCTGTGGCTTAGTTTGATATGAAATAAATGAGCAATTAAATAAAAATAGTTAATCTAGCGAATATAGATTTACCGAGAAAACAAATAATTTATTTCAATACCATGCATTGCATTGCTGACATTGCTGTGATTATGTTGTAAAATGTTATGAAAAGGGAAAAAATATTTTTTTATAATTATTTTTTATAACCGATGTAGGAACTCGGCTTCGCTCGGGGGCGACCCTGTCTCATCCCTTTTTCCACACTCCATGAAAATGATTTCAATCAGCGTGCGTTATTTGTCTTGATCGAGCAATGCGTACTCCTTCGATTTCCAATCTTGCTTCTCTTTACTCGTCTGTTTCAGATAAAGAGGCTTGAGCATTTCTTAATCTGAGAGTTTCTAGTCTATCTTCCCTTTGCTTGTCTGTTTCAGATAAACGGGCTTGAGCATTTCTTAATCTGAAGGTTTCTAATCTATCTTCCTTTTGCTCCTCGGTTTCAAATAAACGGGCTTGAGCATTTCTTGATCTTAAGGTTTCTAGTCTATCTTCCCTTTGCTCGTCTTTTTCAAATAAACGGGCTTGAACATTTTTTAATCTGAGAGTTTCTAATCTATCTTCCCTTTGCCCGTCATTTTCTGAAGCTCGTAAAGCCTTTTATTTATTTGCTTTACATATGGATCTGCCAATCGATTTCCTTTTTGGAGGCATAATTCACAGCGAAAATATAAAATAAATGCGCGTGTTTTCTATTGTCCAATGTCCAAAGTTCACAAATAACACCACTAACACTCACACACGTTCAAAAATATTTCTACTTTTAACAGAATGATTTTGAGCAATTCGATCCTCAAAGCGCTGTCAAACTGTTTGACATTTAAAAGATACCTTTTCGCCGCGAGATGGCGCCATCTGTCAGTCACTCGTCTGTCAAATAAAGATGACATATTGCCTGTCATGCCATATTTTTAAGCCGTTTTTTCGACGCGGAACCATTTCAGGAACCTTCACGGACCTGCGCCCTACAACTCACCAAAGTTTCGTTGCAATCGGATGAATGGTATAGGAACCTATGCGTAACATACAAACAAACATACATCCATTTTTAGATATAGTATATATATATATATAGAAAAGAAGTAACGGGATAAGGCTGCGATCCCGTTACTTCTTTTCTACATCTCCACAGCCGTTATCTTAGGATTATATATATATATATATATATAATATATATATATATATATATATATATATATATATAAGCCTTTGGAATGCTTGATTGGAGTGGAAAGGGTTTGAATATAGATGGCGTAAAACTAACAGATCTGCGCTTTGCAGATGATATAGCTTTGTTGTCTGACAACCTACAAGACATCAGGGAAATGCTGGAAGATCTTCAGGAAGTATGTGCTCAGGTCGGGCTAAAAATTAATATATCAAAAACGAAATTTATTACGAATCTGGTCCCTAGTGGAAATATTGTTATTGGCGATTGTGAGGTGGAACTGGTGGATAGGTACATATATCTTGGCCACGAAATAAGAATCTCGAGAGACAATCAAACATGCGAATTAAAAAGAAGAATTACGCTCTCTTGGGCTGCATATGGAAAACTTGGGGACGTGTTTAAGAGTAATCTCCCAATTTGTCTGAAGCGAAAGGTTTTTAATCAATGTATTCTGCCGGTTATGACCTACGGCGCCGAAACTTTAACTTTGACAGCCACATCTGCTAAGAAGCTTAGAATAACACAACGCAAGATGGAAAGATCGATGCTCGGTGTGTCACTTCGTGACCACGTCAGAAATGAGAACCTACGGGCGAGAACAGGAGTCACGGATGTTATCTACCAGGTGGCAAAGCTCAAGTGGAACTGGGCTGGACATGTGGCCCGCATGACAGATGGACGATGGACAAAAAGGCTGCTCGAGTGGAGACCAAGGGCTGACAAGAGAAACAGGGGAAGACCTCCCACGCGATGGACGGACGATATCAAAAGAATAACCACAAATTGGATGCAGAGCGCTCAAAATAGAGGACAGTGGGCAGAAATGGGGGAGGCCTATATCCAGCAGTGGATGCAGAGGGCTGATTGATGATGATGATGATGATATATATATATATATATATATAAAAATGGATGTTTGTGTGTATGTTCCGCATAGGCTCCTATACCAATCGTCCGATTGCAACGAAACTTTGGTGAGTTGCAGGACGCATGTCCGTAAAGGTTTCTGAAATGGTTCCGCGTCGAAAAAAGAGCCAGGGGGGCAGAAACGGCCAAAAAATATAAAATTCATGACAGTTAATATGTCATCTTTATTTGACAGACAAGTGACTGACATATGGCGCCATCCCGCGGCGAAAAGGTAACTTTTAAATGTCGAACAGCAAACAGTTTGTAAGCGCTTTGAGGATCGAATTGCTCAAAAGCATTTTGTTATATATATATATATATATATATATATATATATATATATATATCTAAAAATGGATGTATGTTTGTTTGTATGTTACGCATAGGTTCCTATACCATTCATCCGATTGCAACGAAACTTTGGTGAGTTGTAGGGCGCAGGTCCGTGAAGGTTCCTGAAATGGTTCCGCGTCGAAAAAACGGCTTAAAAATATGGCATGACAGGCAATATGTCATCTTTATTTGACAGACGAGTGACTGACAGATGGCGCCATCTCGCGGCGAAAAGGTATCTTTTAAATGTCAAACAGTTTGACAGCGCTTTGAGGATCGAATTGCTCAAAATCATTCTGTTAAAAGTAGAAATATTTTTGAACGTGTGTGAGTGTTAGTGGTGTTATTTGTGAACTTTGGACATTGGACAATAGAAAACACGCGCATTTATTTTATATTTTCGCTGTGAATTATGCCTCCAAAAAGGAAATCGATTGGCAGATCCATATGTAAAGCAAATAAATAAAAGGCTTTACGAGCTTCAGAAAATGACGGGCAAAGGGAAGATAGATTAGAAACTCTCAGATTAAAAAATGTTCAAGCCCGTTTATTTGAAAAAGACGAGCAAAGGGAAGATAGACTAGAAACCTTAAGATCAAGAAATGCTCAAGCCCGTTTATTTGAAACCGAGGAGCAAAAGGAAGATAGATTAGAAACCTTCAGATTAAGAAATGCTCAAGCCCGTTTATCTGAAACAGACAAGCAAAGGGAAGATAGACTAGAAACTCTCAGATTAAGAAATGCTCAAGCCTCTTTATCTGAAACAGACGAGTAAAGAGAAGCAAGATTGGAAATCGAAGGAGTACGCATTGCTCGATCAAGACAAATAACGCACGCTGATTGAAATCATTTTCATGGAGTGTGGAAAAAGGGATGAGACAAGGTCGCCCCCGAGCGAAGCCGAGTTCCTACATCGGTTATAAAAAATAATTATAAAAAAATATTTTTTCCCTTTTCATAACATTTTACAACATAATCACAGCAATGTCAGCAATGCAATGCATGGTATTGAAATAAATTATTTGTTTTCTCGTATATATATATATATATATATATATATATATATATATAACAAAATGCTTTTGAGCAATTCGATCCTCAAAGCGCTTACAAACTGTTTGCTGTTCGACATTTAAAAGTTACCTTTTCGCCGCGGGATGGCGCGATATGTCAGTCACTTGTCTGTCAAATAAAGATGACATATTAACTGTCATGAATTTTATATTTTTTGGCAGTTTCTGCCCCCCTGGCTCTTTTTTCGACGCGGAACCATTTCAGAAACCTTCACGGACATGCGTCCTGCAACTCACCAAAGTTTCGTTGCAATCGGACGATTGGTATAGGAGCCTATGCGGAACATACACACAAACATCCATTTTTATATATATAGATTATTTGATTATTACATAATAATTAGTTGAAGGATTAACCTCATTACCTGAGAATTACTAAGAAGAAATGCGGGAGTTTCGGTCGTCATTATTGACCTGGAATGGGAGGATGGGTGAGTGAAGGACGATAATCCTTCAACAATAGAATACTCAAGTGCAGTTATTTCTTTTTGTTGCCTCTCACCACTTGACGTGTATAATGAGCAATGAGACACTAAAGCTTTGGACGTACTATACCTGCCTCTTCGCTCGAATACGGCCGGTTTACGCTCTGACATGAAATCGACCGGTTTGCGCTCTTCTAATTTTCCGCGAAAAGTAATCCCTGCCCTTTTACCTGAGAACGGCCGTGTTGCGCTCCGCTCCGTTGATTGAAGAGGGGTGGAAGATGCGCCATCCGTGCGGAAAAAGTGTTAACACCAAAAGCACAGTCTATTATAGGGTGCGGTGTATATTAAAGTGTGCTGTGAATCGCCTAGCCATCTGTTGACCAGCACAGCGAATCTTCGGACTTGAGTAGCAATACTTTCGAGGACGACAAATGGCCAAGAAGGTAGAAAACTACCTCTATGATCTCTACAGCGTTGCCAAACCTCGGCTCGAAGCACGGTATCGCGCTCAACCCTGCCTCAACCCTTATGCGATAATATGGAAAGCGGATGAAAAGGAAGATTTTAGGCGTGCGGTTTACGGTTTGGCGTTTACGAGACGTTTGAAAATGTAATACTTACCATTCACGACCATGGTTTTTAATAAATTGTTGATGAGCCCTTTTTCACTTAATAGAATTTTTCTCTTAAAATTAGTGTAGTATTCTTGAAATATTTTTTAGAGTGAGCGTTAATTTGTTAGGTACTAATAAAAAACCTTGCAAAAAGAAACGACCACCAAAATAAATATTTTTTAGGAAAACAGGAAAAAAACACTTTTTAGCGATTGAAATGTTTTTGGAGAACGCTCCCATTTCGAAATCTTTGCGATTGTATAACGGAAAAAAAGGAAATTAAAAATTTTGTGGAAATTTTTCCAGTAAAAACTAAAGCTCCGATTAAAAGCATAGTTTCCATCGAACTTTCAAATGTGTGTAAATAATTTTTTAAGATCAAACATGTATGCGCCTGCGCGCGCCTCAGCACATTTCTGGATAGTCGTTTATTTATATATATATATATATATATATATATATATATATATATATATATATCGATAACCTTGTTTATTGAAATTTGTTTTATGTAATGAACTATCTTCACAAGATCGGGGCTGGCAGAGAACAAAGTTCGTGTTATTACTGACAATGACAGATAAACAGATAAAGATAAATGACAATAACAATGACAGATAAACCTCCAGCGCCTAAATAACAACTTGAACAGATAATAAGAAAATTGTTATGCCGTGTAAACGCTCACATTTTCATTTCACATTTATAACATTCTCGTGTTATTTTCAATAACAAACGAGTTTAAAATAATCTATGGTCTGTCACTTTTATCAACTATGCAATAGATATTTAGGCTACAAGTGTGAAAAGTGCATGTTGTTTACAGAACCAGCGCAGCAAGTTCTGTAATTCAAATAAGTGCCTTAAACGCACTTTTCCCACATGTATCATACAAGATTTTTTCTCATTCACAAATAATTAAGATGTTTCGAAAAATATCCGAAATAAGTCAGATTCTGAACTATTTCAAGTTACAATCCAATTATCTTAGAAATCATTGTAACGAAGGTAATGAAAGTTTGTTTCGTAAAAAAACTCTCAAATTGACAGCTACTTTTGATCGAATCAGTTCGAATCTATTTCTATTTTTCGCACTAGTGCGAAAAGTAAATACTTTTTGCACTAGTGCGAAAAGTAAAACAAGTGCATTAAAATTGTACTTTTCATACTAAAGTGACAATCTAAAAGTACAACTTTTCAATCATGAATGAGAAAAAGTATATATTATTACGTCCTTCAAATACTACAGCAAATATTTAAAATATGATAGAACATAAGTTAAATAAATTATTAGAAGAAATTAGAAGAAAAAACCTTAAAAACGATGTTTTGCATACCATGATCGTACCGATTTAAACTAAGAAAAACCGCGAAAACGATGAATAGGGACTTTTCTACATTTATTTAAGTTAGTTAATTTCGGCGATTCCCATCTCGGTACAAGAAACAGGTAAACGGATTAAATTTAAAGAGCGGATAATTAGGCAAATGCCTTTTGCCTGACTTTTTTCAGTGAATTAATTATAATTAATTAAACGTATAACATAATTTTTAAACGAGAGTATGCCTTTTTTCTCATTCGATGTTATTCATATTACTACATATCTACTTTTTCTCTCAAAAATGAAAGTATTTTGTAAGAAAAACAGGATGTATTAAAATTATTTTAGTCATTTAAGTTGCCCTTTTTGTCATTTCAGTACCTTTTTTTTTGTTGTTTGAATTGCCTTTTTTGCAAATAAATTGTGCCTTTTTTATTATTTTTTAGTGCCTAACTATCCGCTCTTTACTTATTAATTACTAAAGAGCGGATAGTAAGGCGTTTACCTTGTAAATACCTCCATTTTCGTCTGAACTAGCCATTTTTTGAGGTTGTGGCCTGATATATCCAATTTAATTATTCTTATGCCTTTTTTATTTTTTAATTATTTCGAGAATTTTGAGATAAATTCAGAGAAGTCCTATACCCCCCTTGAATTTTTTCCAAAAACCCCAAATGCCCATACCTGTTGAAAAATCCAGGTAAAAGTTCCGCGGGAAAAAGTTCCGCCGGAAGAAGTGCCGCGGAAAAAGTGCCGCGCGGAAAAAGTTCCGCCGGAAAAAGTTCCGCCGGAAAAAGTGCCGCCGGAAAAAGTTCCGCGGTTATTGAAGGATCAAATATGTGAACGGTAGAACTTGTCGCATTTGTTTATTTACTACATGCAAAATGTAAGAAAACACTTTAATCTATTTATACACATATTATAATATAAGTAAAAGTTCTAAACTAAAATTCGTAATGTATACTAATATATTTTAACATTCATTATTATGACTATTATGAGCAATGAAATTATTGCGGTCGTAATTTAATATTATTACTGACAGCCATTAAAAACTGTTCTAAGTTTCTAGAATTATTTATAAATTCTATAGTGATAGTCCTTAATGTTTGTTGGAGCCTTGCGTATGCTGGACGAATCCTTGGTTTTGCAGCCGGTCCGACGTTCATTTGAAATAACTTGGTATGGTCTACTGCCAATTCTTGTTGCATTTTCTTTATTAAAACCCAAATTGATGGGTGTTTGATTCCCACCAGATGGCTAAATCGATTGTTCCAACCTAAAACATAACCCACTGATTGTTTTAGGTATAAGGGCATAAATATAAATATTGACAAGTCTAAAAATGAATAACAATAGATTTAAATAGCAATAAAACTGACCTTCTGTGCTGTTGTTGGTTTTATCCTCCCCTGCGATAACAGCTTCGTGAACATTCCATGTTTCTGGCGGAAAAGGGGGCGGAATTCTTCGAAGACGGACGCCTTCCTCTTGGTTACCTACTATTCTGTAAGTACCATTCACATACGTGCTATCGAAGTAGTCCAGAAGGTCCGAATATACTGCTCCACTGGGATGATGACGCAAGAAAGCCATACCATCAACGACCCGGTCAATCGGCAGGAAAGCCAATCCATCCATCATCCCAACAAACATGTTAAATTCTTGATCTTGAAGGTATTCATTCTGTAGGCCTAGTTCTTGTATTTTTCTCCAGGTACATTGACTCAGGTGGTAAAAGCAACCCCTTATTGAAAGGTCTTCTCCCAAGACCGATTTTACGGCATTTATGGACGCTTTTTCAAAGTCCACATAAATCGACAATGGATCCTGATTCAAATTCCTTTGTTGACATTCCTCTAGTATATAACGCAACATTGCTTCATATGTCCGTTCGGTTTTCCTCTGTAAAACTGCATAGGCTGCCGTTACGAACACTTCAGATACGTTCACGCGAATTACGTATAGCTGCATGAATAGCGGAGGCGCTAGGGAGAAGTTTCCATCCATATACCAGGCCGAAGCAGAGGCAAGCTTTTCTAACTGTTTATCAGTGGAGAAAACAATTATTCTGCCGACATCTTCTCTTGCTTCAGATGTCCGATTATCAACGAGAAGGAATCTTTCTTCTTGAGGTCCACCCGTTAAATTCCAGTTCCCTTTAAAATAAAAAAGAGAGTAAGATAAAATTACATACATTGGGTCAGCTTTTTTGTAATTACAAAAAGAACATGTACTATATTAATTATAATTACCTTCAATTGATAACTCTTCTAAAGTCGCGGGGTTCTTAGGGTTCCCGTCTGCCTTATGATTTCGCAAAGTTCTTTTGACATTTCCTTCTTGCGGTAACCTACTTTTTGCAGAATCATCTAATTTTAAAACTTCTTCGGCAAATACTTGGGATGGGTTTGACAAACTTTCCTTAATCCTTTTCTTCATTGCCTGCATACTTTTTTCTGCTTGGACAGAATCTTCATCGGCTGGATGGGTATGGGGAGTCTTTATACTAGGATTATCATTGTCTAAAGACGACGTGAGCGTTCCTCTGCACTACATAATCAAAATGTTATTACAATGGTAATAAATTGGCAAATGTATAACAGGCGTTGTGAATCAACCTCCATACACTAGTGTCTTACCTGAAATATTTTGCGTTTGTTACATCGCCAGCTTATATGACTACTACAAGTTTTGTCATAATTGTACATGTAACCACCAAAGCACACTTTGGGATTTTTGCCCATGTTACTTTTAATAAGCTCCATTGTATTACACTAACTCGAACACTACTCACAACACGATGTGAATGGAAAATGATGGCAGCAGATAAATTTGCAGTTCTTATAAATATAAAGATTACAGCACGTTAGCGGCCCAACGAGTGATTTCAGTTTCTGGGGATGAAGATAATATTAAAATTAATATATTTTCCAAGAAAGAAGGTTCCTTAAAGGGTCCTCGACGATAAATCGGTTTTGCGAAATTTTGTTTTAAGGTACTTAACTTTAAAAGGTTAAAAGTATCAGAGGTATCCCGTAATCGACAACGTAACGAGGGTGTGAATGCCCAAGACCTGACCACCATCGTTAGGTAACGACTTTGGTCGAGACCGAGGTAATCCTATTTCGTAGAAAAAGATTTGAACATCACCTCCTTTACCTGTTTGTGTAATAAGTGTGTACTTAAACAATATTTGTTTTTTTTAATGGGAATTTGAAATGTTAGTTAAAAATTTATCAACAATATTGTAATGCGAGAAGTAAACAAAGCGACACATGTTTACTCCTTCAAAAGAATAACTACGACGCGTACAAGACAGGTGCATGAACATCTGCGTAGGTGTTCTAGAATATATTAGAACGTTCTCGATCAGGGTTGGGGGTGTATATATAAGGGGGCTTGTGATCGAGGGAGTTAGTTAGAAGTTGAGAAGCAGACGTGAACGCGACATACGATCCGAATGCGGAGCAGTACAAATAAATTATGTAGTGTCTAGTCTAGTTTACAAGTAGTTTAGTGTGTTAAATAAATTAGTGTTCAATTAATCTAAATAAATTATAAAATAAACGTTACAATATTAATACATCTTTTCGTGCTAGAAGTTTCTGTAATTTTTTGCAGCGCATTTTAGATCCTTCAATAACCGCGGAACTTTTTCCGGTGGCACTTTTTCCGGCGGTACTTTTTCCGGCGGAACTTTTTCCGCGCGGCACTTTTTCCGCGGGACTTTTTCCGGCGGAACTTTTTCCCGCGGGACTTTTTCCGGTTACGCCTGTTGAAATACTTATAATATCTATGCGAAATAAGGCTTTTTGTAATCAATCAGTAAGGCATTTAGGCCTGCCTTTTTGTCCGAGTTAGCTAATTTTTGAGGTTTAAATGTCCCGCACAAGTCCTTTTAGTTATTTAAACTATATGATAATCCGCATGTTTAAGGTTCATTTTTGCATCATTTAATATTATAATTGCATAATTTGGTAAGTTTTTCTTACCTATTTGATTTTTCATTTTGCCTATTTTACGATTTTATCGTGCCTTATTATCCGCTCTTTACATAAAATTACATAAATACAACCGCTTTACAACAACGAAACGGTATGTTTATAAATGTACAAACGGGAGGGCGACCCTACTTATTTCACTTTTCTACCTGTTGTAGCTACCTGTTTTTATCTGAGGAGATGATCGAAGTAAAAACGGCAACATCGCGCTTTGTTAGAACCCCATTTTACAATACACCCTCAATACAAGTTATTAGTTTTAACTGGGTTCAATATATAACCGTTGAAATCTGGGGTGGCGACACTTTCCCGACGGTAAGCTTGCGGGTAAGAGGGGAGTGCGGCAAGGAAAGAGTTGTGTACGGTTTAGTCCATAAGGTGGCGTATCTATAACCCTCTTCAATCAACGTCCGCTCCTACAGGTAACCAATCCTTTATAATTTCCAATTGAACAATAATAATAAAGACTGTTTTTAACTAAATTTTCCCTTCACACTTTCTCCAGACTTAGGACTGGCAATGTTTTATATCTATAAACATTGGTGTGTTTAAAAAATTTATATCATCATAAATCTGCGTCCAAAATGTTCAGAATTAGTAAAAATTCTCGTCAAAAATTGTTAGTAATAAAAAGTAATATCAAAAGAGTCACATTTCAAATTCTCGTCAAATTACAAATAATTTACATAACTATATTACAATTACATAGTCCAAAATTGAAATGAAATAAAGAAATATCGAAATATTTACATATTTAAATAAACTCCGTTAGAAAATTATTCTAGTTTTTGTATATATGCCAGTGTTGTTAAACATTCTCCTTTGTTTGTTCATACTTTTTTAAAGTTTGAAGAATTCTTTCGTCCAGTAAAATATACGTTTTTTTTTTCTTCGCTTTCCGTCTAGATTTAAACTTTTTCTATTATAAATGTGGTCAAAAATTTCCACTTCCTTAACTAAACACTTTGCCAATTGGTAAACGTTAGGATGGGGTTTTATTAACTTATTTAGACGATTATTCCAGCCCTCTAACGCATTATTACTACGATTCCTCTGTTGGTAGCAATTCCACATTTCCCTGGGTATAACTTCATTTTCTAGCCAATTATCGACAAAATAGTCATAAAACTGTGCCAAATTTTCATAAACTGAAGTTGTTGATTGTATATGGAGCCAACCATCATCTACATCTATTAAAGGAAGATATGCTAATGCGGCGCACATTCTTAAAGGTAGACGAACATGTTCACTTTTAGTGTATCCTGAGACCAGACAAAAACTTTGTATTTTCCTCCACAAGCACTGGTTGAAATGAAAGTTGCAACCAGATAATTTTGAATTGGGGAAATTGGTTTTTAAGGCACCAATAACGGCATGCTTAAAATCCAACTTTATTAAAGACGATTCCCACTGTCGAATTTTTTGTTTCACAAACTTCGTATGTTTCTCTTGATTTGTTTGGAAGTAACGCGTATAAAACGGGGATTGTATTCGTCTTTTCTGGAGTGCTACCGATATCAATAATGTGAACAGTGTAAATTAGAGAGGAATTGTTTACTACAACTTTTAAAAGTTCCGTCCATAAATACAGTCGACATGCTATTATTTAAAATTTGTATCGCTTTTCCACTGACAAATACTAAAATCCTATTTTGATTAAGTCGGCTGAGGAGGAAAATGAAATTGACTTGTATCTACAAGAACCATTACAAGTGAAGGCAGCTCTGAAGCCCTTTTCGGTAAGAGAGGTTAAAGGCATAATTCGCACAGGACTAAAAAAAGGAAAAAAGCCCCAGGTTATGATTTAATCACCGCAAAAATCGTAAAAGAATTGCCAGAAAAGGTAATAAGACTTTTGACCATCATCTACAACGCAACTATAAGAATTGGCTACTTCCCATCGTTCTGAAAGGTCTCTCAAATTATACTTCTACAAAAGTCAGGAAAGGATCCATCTATTCCTACCTCATATCGGCCTATAAGTTTATGGCCAGTACTATCCAAAATACTGGAGAAGCTTCTTGCTACAAGGATACACCCAGAACTGAAAAACATATTACCTCACCATCAATTTGGGTATCGTGAACGACACACCACCATCGAACAAGTTCATAGAATAGTCAGGAAAATAAATAATGATTTGGAAAGTAAGAATTACTGTTCGGCTGTTTTCCTAGACGTCTCACAAGCGTTTGACAAAGTCTGGCACAAAGGGCTACTCTACAAAATTAGGAAGTTTCTTATTCCTTCCAATTTGTTCCAGATCCTGAAATCATATCTCAATGACAGATATTTTCTGGTAAGACATCATGGGCAATAAGTAGGCTTTTACCAGATAAGATCAGGGGTTCCACTAGGAAGCGTCTTGGGGCCACTACTCTACTTGTTATACACGTGCGACCTGCCAACAAACAACGAAACCCAGACATCAACGTTTGCTGATGATACGGCAATTCTGGCCTCACATAAAGATCCAGTGATTGCCTCCGCTCAATTACAAAAGAACCTCAATGTGATTCAAGAATGGCTCAAAAAGTGGCGTATTAAGGTTAATGTACAAAAATCTACTCATGTCACATTTACGCTACGATGGAAAACATGCCCGGCTCTGACACTAAACGGGAAACAAATGTCGCAGGCCGAATCTGTAAAATACCTAGGCATGCACTTAGATCGCAGGCTTACTTGGAAGACACACGTCTGGACTAAAAGAAAGCAACTGGGACATAAAGTCCAAAAAATGTACTGGCTTATTTGTCGAAACTCACAGCTGTCTTTAGAAAACAAATTGCGGGTATATAAAGCATTTTTGAAGCCTGTCTGGACCTACGGGATACAGCTCGGGGGGTCCACAGCAAACTCAAATATTGAGACCCTAGAAAGATGCCAAGAAAAAATACTTATGAATGATTACCCATACTCCCTGGTTTATACCAAATAAAGTAATATCCGACGATCTACATATGCAATCAGTCAAGAAAGAGATAGCCAACTATGGGGCTAAATATAAAAACAAGCTCGCCATACATCCAAATCATCTGGCAGAACAACTTCTGAGTGAAGAGAGAGACCAAAGAAGACTGAAATGACAAAAACCACTTGATTCTTCGAGATTCCGATAAAGTGTATAAATCTGAAATGTATATAGATTAAAAAGTTATATTTATTCATGTAAATATTTACCTTAAACAGGTGAATGCCAATGGGCATGAACCTACGTGTTAAATTAGACGATAGATCACACACTTATTGCCCACGGGCAGATTATATATATATATATATATATATATATATATATGGGATAATAATAAAAAAAATTTTTGATCAATATTTTCATCAATAAATAAGAAACAGGATCCGTCGTTCAAAGTTATAATATCCTTGGGAAGTGTTATTTCAGATTATGTCAACGGATCTTTCGGTAGACCTTGTGCCCGCTTTCTGGTGCCATTTAAAGGATTTAAATTATAAAGGATTCGTTACCTGTAGGAGCGGAGCGCAACACGGTCGTTCTCAGGTAAAAGGACAGGGGAAAATCAGAAGAGCGCAAACCGGTCGATTTCAGGTCGGAGCGCAATCCGGCCGACCGCAAACCGGCCGATACCCTTCGCTCTCCGTCTCCGGGATACGTCAGCCAAATTGATTCCCGCTACCGTTTTCGGCAGTTCCTCCCGTTCCTCCGAGAACGTCGCGCAGATTCATTTTCTACGTTTCCGTTCCCGACAGACTTTTCCGCGAATGTTTCCGCAGCGCAGAGTGCCCGTCCGCCCGTACTGCCGCCGATTGTAAGGTAAGTGGTATTACGCAATTTCCGTTTGATTCGTTGGTAGGCCACTGGCCACTTATATTATAGCACAACCATTTGTGTGTATAATCTTTTTGCAAGATAATCTTAATAATTTTATCACCTGGAGATGGTCATTTGTTCCATATCCGGCTCGGAAACGGGCTTGTTCTCTTGGCTGATACAGGTCAAATTTATTTGTAAGCCGTGCTGTAATGAGTGTAATGGTCTTTGGTGGATAATTTATATAGGTGCGTCAACAGACTTATCGGTCTGTAGTTCTGTAGGTCTGGGATGCTGCCGCCTTTCTTGTGCATAATAACAATAGTGGCATTATTCCATATTTGTGGGGTTGCTCCTTCATCTAGACATTTATTGAAAAGTTTGGTTATTACTTTGAGTAACTCACTTCCTCCTAGTTTGCTGGCTTCTACAACAACACCGTCTTTGCCAGGTGTTTTGTTGTTTTTCGTTTCAGACAAATGACTTTAGGATCTCTTCTTCAGTTATCTCTGGCATCTCTTAATTGCGATCCTTGGTTTAGTATGTGGGGTATATCTTCTGATGATTCTGCTTGACTCTCGTTTCTATATAGTTTGGTGTAAACGTCTTCGACTATCTTTAATATTTCTTCTCTATTACAGTCCTTACAGCCTTTCTTATATCTCTATTCAGTTGTCTTAGCTCATCTTTATGCAGTGGATGTTCTCCTAGTAGTTTTCTTCTCTGTTTCATCAAATTTTTAGTATGTATAGAGAGTTTCTCTTCATTTTCTGTTTGTTTCAAGCAGTGTTTCTTTTGAGCAGCGTTGATTGACGCCACAATGTTTCTCTTTAGATCCTCGAGATTACTTGTATCAGCGCCTTTCAGATTTTCTTTTTTCGTTTCTTGGTACATCGTCTACATCTGTCCACTTGTTACTGTTGTTTCTATTCACTAGCTTATTTCGTTCTGTCCCCAGATTTAGTAGTATCTTTGCTCTAACTATTCTATGGTCACTCCCCGCTGATAGTTTATTATTAGTACCGATATGTCAGTAACTATTTGTCTTTTTGTCCCAACATCCAGACGAAGATATCGAAAACTTTTATGATGACGTAGATCAAGCAATGTCAACTTTCCCAGCCTATTTATGTGATCGATACTTTGTTTCAAACATTTTTACCTTATAGGATCAGAAGAGAGCGCTGCCGGAAGCACCACATCTGACGTCTACGAAATCTATGCTGCAGAGGAAGGAAGCAACCATTCTTCCCCGCATAGGTCATATGATTATCTAGTCCCATCTAAATTTAAAGGTAATTGTAACAAACTATTGTTTATTTATAATAGGTTTATTCCAAAACTCCATGAAAACCATTACAAAGCGGTTATTTCTAGTCAACCATTTCTTCCTATCGTCTAATTTTATTAATGAGATTAATGAGACAAGTTTCATTTGACGAACTGAAATAAACCATTCGGTTATAAAGCAGCATATAAAATGTAAAGGTAATGGTAATAACAAACTATTGTTTATTTATAATAGGTTTGTTTCAACACCCCATGAAAACCGTTACAAAACAATTAGTTCCATTCAAACCATTTCTACCCATGGTCTAATCGTTATTGAGATAATTCAAGTTTGATTTGACAAACTGAAAATTACCGCTCTGTGATGGTGGTTTACAAAAATGTGTTTGAACAAACCTAATTTGTGTGAAACTTTGGGATTCAGGTGACATTGACCTAAGAAGCAATTCGGCGTGCTCAAATTTTGTTAGCAACGATTCCAGGATAGAGTACTTTTTGACATTTCCAGCCGACAGTACTTCATCTGTCCTGGAATCGTTACCGGTACTGTCGGCTGGAAATGTCAAAAAGGAACCTATTACCGACATGAGGACCATCTCATAAATGAAGAAGACGTTTGGAACGAAGAAGCATCTGATCCTGATTATCCTACAATGTTGGAGGGCAAAGGAAAAGAAAGATGGGTTAGTTCTATGTGTCGTCTTAGAACGCAAAAAATTTTTACTAGACTCTATGGTTCACCAGATTAAAATTAATAACAAGGTAATATGTACATATTGTGATAAAAGTTTCAGTCGCCCTTATACCTTGAAGATTCACTTGCGCATTCATACAGGTGAAAGACCTTACAAATGTTCACATTGCAATAAGAGTTGTACTACGTCGGGTAATTGAAATGTTCATTTACGCACTCATACAGCTAAAAAAACCTTAAATGTGTTCACATTGCGACAAGAGTTTTGCTGTGTCGAGTGATTTAAATTTTCACTTACGCATTCATACAGGTGAAAAACCTTCAAATATTTATTTATTTATTTTATTTCATCTTTACAAACACATACAAATGTTTTTACATGTAAAGGAACGACTGCAAAAAAACACTAAGCTAACTTAACTTAAGTACAAAAGTAAAAAAAAAACTATAGTGATAGCAATAGCGACAATTTTATTAAATGTAGCGACCAATATACCGGTTAAATTTTAATTTTATTTCTGCAGCACTTGTGTTAAATAGGTACCTGATATAGGTACTCTGAGAGCGGCTGAAAAGCGATTACATGTTTTCATAATGTTATTAAAAGGTGAGATACTATTAGTCTTTGTATAAAATACATTCCTATTTAACAACCTTAAATTTATGTTTGATACATTAAAATTCACAAAGTTAATCAATCTTCAACAAGTATATTTTTTGCTACCAATTATCATGTGCATAAATAGCACACCCTGTAAGATTCTTCTGTAGTATAGAAAATTCAGTTGAAAAATTTCTAGAAAAGTGTTTTGTATGATACCATAAAATGGGTAGGTATAGTAAGAATAACGCTTACATGAAGGTGTCTTACACGAATCTTTTTTGCACTCTCTCTATGAGTTCTATACTGCATGACCACTGGGGCTTCTATATGGTAGAGGAATACTCAAGCTGAGGTAGGTACCACCAATGCATAATAAAATCTGATTACTGTTTGTATGGCAAAGTGTTTACTATTGCGCACAATGAATTCTAAAGTTTTATCAGGTATGTTGACGAAGTGCTTGGTGCTTAGAATCACTTTCACTTTTTAGAGGAGTAGGTACCATCACCATATAGCTACCCTTCGTGAAAATGTAGCATTTGCACATTTGCTTATATTTAATTTCATGTTATTATCTAGAAGTCATTTGACTACTAAATCCAAGTCATTTTAAAGTGAGATACAGTCAGCCGTAGATTCTATACATTTAAAGATCTCTATGTCGTCTGCAAAGAGTAGACGATGTGACTTCTTTTTTATAGCATAGGGCAGGGTATTTGTAAAGAAGACAAATAACAGAGGCCCCAAGTTACTGCCTTGTGGCACACCAGATGTGCCAAAAAGATTTCCAGAATATATATTTCGGACTGCTTGTGGTCTATCCGTTAAATATGATTTCATAAAATTGTATGCTTTCTTTGTAAAATCAAGATCGACAAACCTGTTAAGCAAGATGGAGTGGTCAACCTTGACAATTCTTCTGGACCGCAGTATGTTGCCCCAGAGTAGTACATCTCAGCGGGTAGGTAGACCATTTCGACCCTTTTGATAGGATATGTATGACCAAAATTTACTTGGGAGTGTTAAATCGTTAATTTTGCCGCTTTGTCTCTTAATACGATTTTTCCTACTAATCATATCGATAAGATTTTTTGAAAACCAAACTGGGTATGTTTTTTTATATGCTTCAGACTGAATTTTAAACTTGGGAATTGAACTCTCCAGACAGGTAGATACACAGTCTCTCGTTGAAAATTTTTAGAACTTCATTTACGTCACTCGAGTCGAAAAGACTATCCCATTCGCAGTCTTGAAGTCCTTGAAGAAGTCGATAGAGTAGTTCCGTAGTTCGTAGTTACCATGAGCATAATTATAAGTGTGTAGTTTGTTACACACTCTATTTTCAGAGTTACCTGATTGGTTTTCAAGTTTTATTGTAAAGTTAATGGCAGGATGATATTTATCCTCATCAACTAGAGGTATATCAAATTTTCGTAGGTTAAAAATTCCTAAATTCCTTAGTACTAAATCTATATGTCTATCTAAAATATTAGGGACATCATTAATTTGAGTTAAGTTGTTCAAATTTTTAAATTCAGTTAACAGCCTTACTTTATCACATATATCTTTATCAATATCACATTATTTTATCAATATTCGATATATAATATCAATATATCGAAAATAAAAACTAGCAACTAGTGCCAATAAAGATGTTGACTCCAACGCTAAACATATTATTGAAGATCGAAATTTATATTTATTAAAAACTAAAAATGTTAATCAATCAGTTTTGTATGCAATAACTTTGTTGGATACTTTTGGATAATAAAAAACCACTGATTACATGTCATATATAATTATAATTATTACACAATAAAACAGTTATTATACTTACATTTGTTTTATTGATAACCTACTACTAACCACTCCTATTATTTTGGTATCATTTCTCAAATAAATCGGCCTTAACTGACTTTGCTTATAATTGTACAATGAGTTTCAAAATGATTGTTATCTAGTTGGCGTTGGAATTTCTGTGCATGTAATTTTTGATGTGCCGCGCTCTATTGATTTGAACCTATCTAATGCTGACAACAAGTGACACTTCGAACATTTATTGTGAAACTGGCAATCAGTACTGCTGGTAATTAACGGCCCTTTTCAGGGCCAAAACAAATACTACAAATAGACAAATACTCAGAATTCGTTTTCTTTTGACAGAGAAAAACCAGAAGTTGAAAGAGGTTAAGTAGTTTATTTTGAGGTTATGTATAGTTAGTAGAAACTCCTATTTTCGCAAGGCGGGTTCTTTTATTTTACATGGGAATTTCAAAGCCGACTAGATACAATCATTTTGAAACACACGTGACCACCGCGACCCCTATCGTTGAAACCTAGAACTACTCAATAGAACCCTGAATATTATTAGAATTATTACCGCGACATCTATCGGCGATATACCGCTTCCACATGCTAACTCCTTGTTAAATGTATAATAGATAAATATGAGCAATCACGGATACTCCTCAACCTCTCCCCACTAGATGGCAATGTAGGAGAATGGAATTTTATCCTATTCTATACTACTCTACATCAAACCGTTATAGTACTATCGTAGAAAACACCACCTTCCTTCCGGCACTAATAAAAGTAACGTTGAAGTCAGGTTTACACCCCATTTTACAGTTTTCTATAAAATCTTCGACTTGTTTAATGCGAGTTCATGAGAGATGTCGCGTCAAATCAATTCACCGTAAAGTCACTAAATGTGGAAAGTACCGCAATTCAATGTCCCAACGTGTTAGAGAGAGAAGTACATTTTCGGACACAATATGGCGGATTACAGCTACAATCTGCCTGTTTCATGCCTATTGTTGTGTTTTGTGGATTGTGGGTTATGTGTCATAGTGTGTAATATTTGTTTACTTTATTGTATATAGGTATAAATTAATTTTTATGTACATTTTTCTCTCGCGAAATTTCGTTTTTACTTTTTGGGAATAAAAATACCAAGTTGTTGTTTTATCTTTTAAAACGAGCAAATTTTTGTTTTCTATTTTGAATTTCGCGCGGCGCGGACACAATATGGCCGCCCATTGCGGTACTTTCCTCATTTAGTGACTTTAATTCACCGACCTTTACCGGTCTCCCGTCTTTTTTTAAATTTCATTTGTAGACGAATTATAATAATCTATTTTTAATACTCTCTCTGTTAGTAATCGTTATCGTATTCCGTGTGAATCGCCTCTGTATGATGGGGATAACGTTAAAAAATCGGAATACGATAAATGGGATCTCCTTGACTCTGGAGGTCAATTTTTGATTTGAGATTTTGACCGTTTTGAACTTGCGGCGGGGAATACGAAAAATCCGCTGGATGAATAATGATAATAACAATAAAAAAATCGGATAGGGCGTGCAGTTGCCATGGCAATAATATCACTAATTGTTACAAAAAGGAACAATAAGAGTATTTTAGGACTTCCCTCAAGTTAATTCCTTGGAGCTTCAAACATTTCTGGAAGTTCCCTTCAATTTCATCTACTGTCCAGGGTATTACAGGGAATTCGTAAAAGTTCCGGTGTATGTATAAAATATTAATACGTTTAAGAAGTTTTGGAGTTTTCTTCCGTCTTTGGCCTAATCGGCCGAAGGCATCAATTAATAATTATGCAGCTACTCCAAAGTCATGAAGCTGTTTTATGTAGCCATTTTGAAAGCATTTTTAAGAATCTCGTTCTATCATCTGTATGGTAACAATTCAGTTGTTACAGACAGTTCAATTGTCTCTGACTTCTATAGTTCTTTTTGTTGTTCAATCACTTTCTGAACTCCATGTAAAGTTTTTGGAATGGTCCAAAAATAACTCTTCAAGAGTTGTTAAATTATGTAGGCCAGTTTTGAAGTAGGTAATATTAAAAACTTATTTTTAAATTTAATTTTAGTTTTTCTAGAGTTTCATAACGGTTATGAAAATTTGTGACATCTTATGGATGTTTTTGTGTTATTGAAACGTCCTCTGGTAATTTCAAAAGTTCCTTCAGAATCATTCCTATTTTATCACTTTTCTGAATCATAACTTTCTGTAAGCTTGATGGTTCTTTTTGGAATTCTGTCACTTTCTTAACAACTTCTTAAGCACCGAATTTCTTAAGAATTATTTGATAAAGGACATTTGAAATGAGATTAAATGCCACAAAAAGTGTAAAATCAATATTTTTAGTTGAATTTAGTTTTCCTGAGCTTTCAAATTGAAAACATTGGATCTCTACTTTAGCAAAATTTGTCATCTCTTTTTAAGATTACCGTACTATCCCGTCAGAGTCAGCATATTTCACACGAACATATAGATTCTAGATTCTAACACTCTATCTAGTAACTAGTGTTCAGTTCTCTAAGTTAAAATGATAAAACTCTATGTTATCCATAAAAATTATTTCTTTACTCTTTAAAGGACATTTGCAGATTCCAGATTCACTTCTGAATGGTAATATAGTTCTGATTAAAACTTTGGGCAATCTGAGAATTATAAATTACTCAGATATATTGGGTTCTATATAGAGTTTAAGCTTCTGAAAAATAGAAACTGGTATTTCAAACTTACTTATAAAGTAGAAGCTAACTTCAAAACGTCTCATAACTCTTTTCACAACTTTATACTGATAGAATTTTAGAGTATCAAGGAAAACTGTCCTAATTCACTTTGGAAACGTAGAAGATCAACAGTTTAAATTGACAACATCATGAGGTTACTATTAATCTATGAATTTATCATTATTTAAATTAATTTAAATCTTTTCAACATTCTAGATTATTAAAGAACAATATATAGCACGGGCATATACATTCTAGATTCTGTCACATAGTGTTTAAATTCTTCTTCAGGTAATAGACCAACCTTAGTCTCATAAAGCTAGCAGTGGACATCATAAAAGTTGTATACTTTGTGCTAAATTCTAGCTGTATTCAATCATCTCTGATGTATCCAATTCTTATTGCTGTTAAGTCACTTTAGATACTCTGTGTAAAGTTTCTATTAGATTCTGTTAGAAGTTCTTAAATAGTTTAGACCAGTTTTCGAATAAGTACTGCACATATCGCTAATATTTATATTCAATTCTATAGCTTCTTTGAGGTACTTAAGTTTTGTAACATCTTATGAATTTTTTTGAGATAATGGGGAGTTCTTCGACATTTCTAGAAATTCTTTTAGAACCATTCCTAACTGACAATCCTTCTGAATCATAACTTTCTGAAATTTCTTTTGATCTAGAAATGTGTCTACGAAGTCCATTTCAAAACTTCTTATAGATCGTATCTAAAGTTTAAGCCATTTTGTAAACATAGATTATCCCGAAAGAGATCTTGCAGAGTTTCTGTAGAACGCACGGAGATTCAGATTGAACTTTGAAACGTGTTATGTTTAGAAAATGTCTCTGCAGTCTCTTCTATGGGCGTACAATCTTGTAAATTTAACATCAACGTTTCCTACATAATCCCTAGAAAGTCTAAACAGATTTTCTATGTTATCCAAGAAAAGTGTTTCTTAGTTCTTCAATGGTAATTCATTTCCAGATTCACTTGGAAATGGTAATATAGTGCATAATAAAACTTTGGACAATGCGAGAATTATCGATTACTCAGAAAATGCTACCTTAGTACTCATAAGAATGATAGAAGATTTTAGATTTAATGTCAAAACTTCCGATACATCTTCTCATAACTTTGAACCATTTTGGAACACTTGATTATCAAGGAAATAATATTATAACCCATCTAAGCAAAAGGTAAAATTCTGGTCATATCTGGAGTTTATAACTCAAGAAAATATATAATTTTAGCTATAACATCAGGAGAATGAAACGAATGACAACTTAGATTATCCAGGAAAAGATTTTAAAGGCTTTAATAGATTCTAAGTTTACCTCTATACATTTTTTTAAATAGAGAACGGTATTTCAACTCTCTTATAAAAGTAGAAGGTTCTCGATCCAATTTTAAAACGTCTTATATGTCTTTTTAAAACTTTATATAGATACAGAAGTTTAGGGCATCCAGGAAAGCTGTTCTTACTCCCTTTGGGAATGTAGAAGCCTCAACCATTAATTCATCCTTCTTAAGTTATTACTAATTCATTAATCGAAATTAACGATTTGTATTAATTATTTACTTCTAGATTTCGTTTCAAGATCATTAAAGATAGTTGTTTACAAGCATATATTAATTCTTGATTCCGGCACACTCTAGGTACTAACTAGTGTCTAATTTTTTCTCCCAAGGTTAGACTAACCTAAGATTAAGCAGGCAATGAATAGGATTTTAAAATCTGCTGAAATTACTACTAATTCATTAATCGAAATTAACGATTTGCATTAATTATTTACTTCTAGATTTCGTTTCAAGATTATTGAAGAAAGTTATAGTACAAGTACATAGTAATTGTTGATTCTAGCACGCTCTAGCTACTAACTAGTGTCTAAATTATTCTCCCTGGGTTAGACTAACCTCAGATTAAGCAGGCAATGAATAGAATTTTAAAATCTGCTAAAGTTACTACTAATTCATTAATCGAAATTAACGATTTGTATTAATTATTTACTTCTAGATTTCGTTTCAAGATCATTAAAGATAGTTATTTACAAGAATATATATTAATTCTTGATTCCGGCACACTCTAGGTACTAACTAGTGTCTAATTTTTTCTCCCAAGGTTAGACTAACCTAAGATTAAGCAGGCAATGAATAGAATTTTAAAATCTGCTGAAGTTACTACTAATTCATTAATCGAAATTAACGATTTGTATTAATTATTTACTTCTTGATTTCGTTTCAAGATTATTGAAGAAAGTTATAGTACAAGTACATAGTAATTGTTGATTCTAGCACGCTCTAGCTACTAACTAGTGTCTAAATTTTTCTCCCTGGGTTAGACTAATCTAAGATTAAGCAGGCAATGAATAGAATCTCAAAACCTGCTGACGTTGTCACTAATTCATTAATTAAAATTAACGATTTGTATTAAATATTTACTTCTTGATTTCGTTTTAAGATTATTGAAGAAAGTTATAGTACAAGTACATAGTAATTGTTGATTCTAGCACGCTCTGGCTACTAACTAGTGTCTAAATTTTTCTCCCTGGATTAGACTAACCTAAGATTAAGCAGGCAATGAATAGAATTTTAAAATCTGCTGAAGTTACTACTAATTCATTAATCGAAATTAACGTATGGAATTAATTATTTACTTCTTGATTTCGTTTCAAGATTATTGAAGAAAGTTATAGTACAAGTACATAGTAATTGTTGATTCTAGCACGCTCTAGCTACTAACTAGTGTCTAAATTTTTCTCCCTGGGTTAGACTAATCTAAGATTAAGCAGGCAATGAATAGAATCTCAAAACCTGCTGACGTTGTCACTAATTCATTAATTAAAATTAACGATTTGTATTAAATATTTACTTCTAGATTTTGTTTCAAGATTATTGAAGATAGTTATAGTACAAGCACATATTAATTGTTGATTCTAGCACGCTCTAGCCTCTAACTAGTGTCTAAATTTTTCTCCCAGGGTTAGACTAATCTAAGATTAAGCAGGCAATGAATAGAATCTCAAAACCTGCTGACGTTGTCACTAATTCATTAATTAAAATTAACGATTTGTATTAAATATTTACTTCTAGATTTTGTTTCAAGATTATGTAAGAAAGTTATATTACAATCACATATTAATTGTTGATTCTAGCACGCCCAAGCTACTAACTAGTGTCTAAATTTTTCTCCCAGGGTTAGACGAATCTGCTATTAAGCAAGCAATGAATAGAATCTCAAAACCTGCTGACGTTGTCACTAATTCATTAATTAAATTTAACGATTTGTATTAAATATTTACTTCTAGATTTTGTTTCAAGATTATGTAAGAAAGTTATATTACAATCACATATTAATTGTTGATTCTAGCACGCCCAAGCTACTAACTAGTGTCTAAATTTTTCTCCCAGGGTTAGACGAATCTGCTATTAAGCAAGCAATGAATAGAATCTCAAAACCTGCTGACATTGTTACTAATTCATTAATTAAAATTAACGATTAGTATTAAATTAAATTACTTCTAGATTTCGTTTCAAGTTATTGAAGAAAGTTATAGTACAAGCACATATTAATTGTTGATTCTGGCACGCTCAAACTACTAACTAGTGTCTAAATTTCTCTCCCAAGGTTAGACTAATCTAAGATTAAGCAGGCAATGAATAAAATTTTAAAATCTGCTGAAGTAACTACTAATTCATTAATCGAAATTAACGATTTGTATTAATTATTTACTTCTAGATTTCGTTTCAAGATTATTGAAGAAAGTTATAGTACAAGCACATATTAATTGTTGATTCTAGCACGCTCAAGCTACTAACTAGTGTCTAAATTTTTCTAAATACGATTTGTATTAATTTAAATCACTTCTAGATTTCGTTTCTAGATTGGAAAAATTCTAGATGATTGAAGGAAGGCATATTAAAGAAACATATAATTCTTGATTCTAGCACACTAGCTACTAACTAGTGTCTAGGCTCTTCTCTAAGGAATAGATTGTTCTTAGATTAGGCAAGCAATGAATAGCATTATTAGTATTTGAATACTTTCTGCTAAATTCGTTACTTTACTCTGTCTCTGTATTGTCTCTGATATATGTAGTTCTTTTTGTTGTTTCACTATCTGAATTTCATGTAAGGGTTGGTCATGATTTCTTCAAGGGTGGTTAAATTTTGTAGCCCAGTTCTGGAATAACTACAGTAAAAATATTCTAGATTTTTTTCGGTTCCAAAACTTTGTGACATCTTGTGAATATTTTTGAAGTAATAAGTTCTTCGGCAATCCTAGAAAATATTTTACTAGAACCATTATTTCTATTTATTTACTCTAGTATACTCTAACCAGTAGCAATTGGAATACTCAATAAAATCTGAATTTACCGAAGACATTCGAAAAGAGTCTCTATACAAAACCATGGGACTTATCTTTTTGCTTATTCAGAAACGCACTGGTATTTTTAAAATGCAGGTGTTCAGTTGCCCAAGTGAAATCATATATGTGAATGTATGGATATGTACAGATAAAGAACTAGAGGGTCCATTGGCGGGCAATTTTTTTTACGACAGCAGCACTTCGTTTGTATCTTCTTCTTCTTCTAAGGTGCAGATGTACAATCGATCAGTGAAATCGTGTACGAAGAAGTACGCGAGACTGTACAGATACTGGATGGTCCACTGGACCATAACACAGCGGCCACGTGTGCTTTCCTTGTGATGTCTTCTTCGGCACTTATACTCCAGAAAGCAGTGGTGTGTGAATGTGTATGCCATTTGTTTGTGCGATTTGGAAGTGAATTTATTGTTAGAGTTATTATCCGTAATGATACGCCCATGGAGGACAAGGCGGCATCGCTCTTCGCTACTTAAAAAGCCATTAAGTGTTTTTGTTGGTGTTCCAATTGTGGCTGGACATAGTATAACATTCCTCATTAACCATTTTTCTGATTCATAACTCTCTGAAATATATTTTGATGTTCTGGGCTTCTTTTTTGGGTTTCGGTTTGTTTCAGATCCTCTTGAGAACTATTCGATAGAGAACATGTAAATGGAGCTTTAAAACCACAAATAGTGGTCTGCACCATAGTGAGTTCAAGCATAAAAATATATTACAAATTTTTTTAGATACATTTAATTTTCCAGTGCTTTCAACCGAAGATTAAACTTAGTTATAAGAGTTACAGGACCAGGCCATTTTTCAGAAAATCATCCTGAAAATATTTAAAGCTCTCAAATATCCCAATAACCAGTTTTTCCAGGTAAGAGCATTAAATAGGACCTTATCGTTCCATACAATTACTTTTATTTTTGTTACCTAGGAACTAAATACATTCTAAAGGCTTCACAGGTATACAAACTTTTCAGTAACACTATTCCCTTTTCCAGCTCAGACGCCGGATCTGCCCTGATCAGATAACGACGCTGCTCTGGAAACTTTCCTCGCGTCCTTTCCGATCTGTCGACGTGTTGTTGTTTTGCGGGAAAAACTAGAATTTTCCAGAGGATGCTTGTCGTCCAGGGGGAGATTATACGGTAAATATAGCGTCTGGATATGCACAGACAGACAGACACACACATACACGCGCTCCCTCTAAAAATAGAGCGAAAACCGAGTCAGCTGGACACGCAGCAGCCTTTACTAGATACTATACACACTCGCACACGCTACTATGCCAAACAAAACTGCATTCGACCTACTTCCGTATTTTTAACGCTTTTCCTTTATAAACAGAGCCATCGAAAAAGAGGAGCGCGTTTCCGTTTACAGAGATGCGGGGATAACAGAAATTGGATCCCACGGGAAATACCTTACGTACTTGCACTGCACACCTATTACATATACGAAATGAGGTTTAATCGACTTGCATGATTTAATTGTTATCAATTTGCGTTCCACCAAAAAATTCTTCAGATGGTCTACATTTCGGTATCAGATCAGTACAGCGGTCGTAAAGAGCTCGTATACACCCATAAACACCTTTTAAACGATTCTCGCCGTTAGAAACAATCTCTCGCTTTTTGGGAAAAAGGAGATGTACAGGAGTTTGTTATATTTCATCATGTTTGTTTGTGCCACTGTTATCAATATCTCCGGACCCCCCAGAGGTTATTGTTAATGACCCATCCATGAGGTGATATCGAAAAATTCCATTAGTAGATGATACAATAAATATTGTATATTAATCGGTTTTCTTTTTATTAAACAATCTTACATCTAACAAACAACAAAACAATCTGGAAAAAATCTTTAAGGCGAGTTTGAGGCTTTGACCATTTTGAAAGTAGATATTCATAGTAGTTACAAATGTGGAGACACGGTGTTTTCATACAGTAATTAGCGCGTATGGGATAATTAGCGATATTAACTTCGGAACAATTTTCACGCTTACGCATTTTTTAGGTCAATGCTTTTGCTGCAGCAGTAGCCGCCGTCGTTGTATAATACCTGGTTATTTAATTAATTAGGTGTTAATTAACGAAGAACGGATTCACTTTCGTTTTTTTTTTTTTCGGAATCCAGTCAAAAAAGCAGCGGTTTTACGCGAAACAATTATACAATCGGTAATAATTACCGAAAATAATGTTCCCAATGTTTATGGTTAATTCGGGAAATAGATGGTTTATGTGGCGAATTATCTAAAAGGTGGGTGTTAATTTTTGCAAATTGTAGTTAATCAATCAAAGTGACTGCACCATTCCTCGGACATATTTTTGGATATACTGAAAGGTCGGTTTTTGTACAGTATATGCTCTTTCCAACGTAGCAATTGCATCTAACATTACAACCGTTAGAATTCTGTAAAATCGGGAAAATCACTATGAAAGATGTTTCGTAAATATTGGATAATTCCGGAAGTATACTCTTCTACATCCTTATTGTTATAACAAACGAAAGAGGACAAAAATGCCTACAAAGTCTGATACAATGTCGATAACTGAGCTATTGTGAGAATTTCGAGTCGGCTTCATATGTTACTTAATATGCTGTAACTCAGCAAGTATAACTTTCCACATTTTTTTTCTGATAACAGACCGCACAGGACATAAAGACGAACAAAACTGCCATAGTTACAATTTCAAAAAAATATCATTAACTGAGCTAAGTATTTCGAAATTTCCGAAGCTAGTCAAGTGTAATGGAGTTATGCTATAACTCCGGAGGTATAACGTTCGAGACTTTTAGTCTTGTAACCTAAGGCTGGGTGCATAAAAACCCACAAATCAGCTATAGTAAGCCTTTCCAAAAATGTCAAGAAACGAACTATTTAAAGATCGTCGATTTAGATTTACTGAGTAAAGGTTTCAACATAACTGAAGTGAAGTGGAAATTGGAAAGCGGGAGACGTATACTCAAATCTTACTTTCCAAGGCTATTCAAGAAAGCTATTGAAAGTAAAAACATTAAATTAAATCATAGTACATATCAGGTTTCAGTGAATGCAGGATTGTCCATTTTTTCTAGTGGCAGAGTTAGGGAAGATTCCAGATATCCTCCAGCATCGAGTGATTTATGACTGAATGAATTTTAAGGTTATTTTTGATAGTTCTTTAGCATTAGGGCAGTTCGTTTCTTTAAACTGCAAAGAATATCAGTGAAGAGTAACCTGCCAGGTCTTTATGTAGTTTCGAACTCCATTGGGCCGTAGTTGACACACCTATATATCATGGTCATGGTCTCCTTCGAACGGTCTTATCGGTTGTAGTGCACGATCCTTGCCTTTCCATTCTGAACTTTGCTAAACCGATATACCTTCTTCTCCTTCCTAATATGCATATTAGCACGCTACTGCCTGTTCATCGCTTACATGTCTTTCCCGGAAGATGATGTCCAGGCTTCTCGTCATCGTTTTGGTGGTTTTCCCTGCTATCTTTTTCTTACTGGGTTATTCATTTTCATTTTTACATTTTTAACGAGTCTGTTCTCTTCCTTTCTCTTTATATGTTTATAACCTGCGTCTCTGTCTCACCCACCTCCCTACGTCCTGTATTCCGCATTGTTGTCTGATATCTTCATTCTATATTCTGTCATGTAGTGTTTTGCCAGGTATGCTCCTTAATGTTGTCATTTCGACTGTTCTCATTTGTTGTAGTGTTCTGCTTGTGTCTGGTCTTGTTTCTGTCCCGTATGTATGACGGGTCTTATGGCCGTTTTATATATTTTGATTTCGTTTCGGTGTTAAGGTATTTGTTCTTCCAGACAATTTCTATCAGACATCCCGAGATTCGAGCCGCTTTCATTGTTTGCTCTCTTACTTCATTAAACAGATTTCCCTGGCTCGTTACTTTCAGAGATTTAAAGTGATTTAAATGTTCGATAGTTTTGAAATCAATTTCCAGCCTTCATCTTATCGGTTCTTTGGATATAACTAAGCATTTGGTCTTCTGGATGTTGATGAACATGCTTAGTTGTTTTGCTGTAGTGTTAAAACGGTGTAGTAACCTTTGGGGATTATCTTGTGAGCCAGCAATAAGGATAACATTGTCAGCATAACAGATCGTACTGTAGCGCGAAGTGTAAATATCGGCACGAAGCGCCTTTCTTATTAATCATGAATATTTACATAAAGAAAGAATGATTTATTACGTTCGGGTCGTTTCTAGAACAAACAATATTAGGAAAATAATTATCGAGTAAATACTAGTAGGTTCTAGAGACATAATGGAGGACTATAAAAAAGAACGTTGCGGTCGAAGATGAGATTAGACGAGAAGCCGCCGTGAGTTAAAACAGTACGACAAACCGACTAGCGAAATTGTATAAATAAATTAGCCGTTAAGTTTGTGATATAAATTAATTAGTTAAGAAATAGTATAGATAAATTAAGTAGTGTAGGCTGTAATTAAAACTGTAAATAAATTAGAATAAACGTTACAGTACGTACGAATGTGTTTGCCATTTTGTATCCAGCTGTTCTAGTAAGATTTTCTATTATTTTATCCATTATTAAATTAAATATGAAGGGGATGAGTAAATCGCCCTGTCTAATACCTGTGTTTACACTTATGTCGTCTGGTGTCATATGTCTTTTTGTTCTACACTGGGTGTTGATATCATATTGTAACGAGATCTAATGCCTCCGTGGCTTCTCGACTTACAGGACGACCGGGTGGCACCGACATCGACATCGGGAGTGTCCTGGACTAGTTATTTTGGTGATTATAAAAATGTCAATTTGGACGAGTGATTGTGGCGGAAGATGTGACTGTGCCTGGAAGGAGCGAGTCAATTGTAGTGGCTAGACTCGAGGGTGCCATAGACCGAGAGTGTCCTGTGATGGTGGATCCCTGGAACCATGACATGGAGGTGGGCAGAGGCATCCTGGTAGGCAAGGCGTTAGTAACACCGAACGACAAGATTCCCATTCGCCTGATTAATGTAAACGAATACCCTGTAACTCTAAGAGCGGGTACCAGAGTGGGGAACTGCGAGTTGGCTGTATCAATAATTCATCAGGTAGCAGCAGATAAAGGACGATGCCCTGTCAATTTCGACCAGGTGATCTCAGCGACGAGTAATACCCTCAACCCTCTACAGAGAAAGAAGTTGCGCAGCTTGTTACACCGTTACCAAGCCATATTCACCCCAGAAATTGGCAAGACAAGGAGGACGAGCATCGTCAAACATAAGATCGATACAGGGGATGCGAAACCTATTCGACAGCCGGCCAGGAGACTGCCACAAGCAAAGAGGGAAGTGGCAGAGAAGATTATTGAGGACATGGAAAAGGAGGGGGTGATCGAGCCATCTAATAGCCCCTGGGCGTCTCCGATAGTCCTGGTAAAGAAGAAGGATGGGAGCACTAGATTCTGCGTGGACTATAGGCAGTTAAATAACGTAACGAAAAAGGATAGCTACCGCTTAGACTCGAATAGACGACACGATAGACACGCTGACGGGTTCCAAGCTCTTCTCTACCCTCGACCTTAACAGTGGGTATTGGCAAATCGAAATGGACCCTGCCGACAGGACGGCGTTTTCGATTTGTACCGGATTGTGGCAGTTTAAGGTGATGCTGTTTGGACTATGCAACGTGCCTGCAACGTTCGAAAGGGTCATGGAAAACGTGCTGAGAGGACTCTCCTGGAAGACGTGTCTGGTATACCTCGACGACATTATTGTAGTCGGTAAAACCTTTGAGGAACACCTGAGTAATTTGGAGGAGGTGTTCAAAGGATTTCAAGGAGTCAACTTAATGTTGAATGTCAAGAAGTGTCACCTACTTCAATCAAGGGTACACTATCTGGGGCACGTAGTGAGCAGCAACGGGGTGGAGGTAGACCCAGAAAAGGCACGGACAGTTCAACAATGGCCAGTCCCCAAAGATAAACATCAAGTCCGAAGTTTCCTAGGACTGTGCACCTATTATCGCCGATATGTGCAAATGTTCTCCGACGTAGCTAAACCGCTGACGCGACTGACTGAAGAGAAACGAACTTTCCAGTGGGACGAAGAATGCCAGGCAGCCTTCGACAAGTTGAAAGAATGTCTGACGACCACTCCAATCCTTGGATATCCAACTGAATGGGGTCAGTTCATTTTGGATACGGACGCTAGCAACATTGGCATTGGCGGAGTCCTATCGCAGCTACAAGAAGGACAAGAGCGAGTCATAGGCTATTTTAGCAAGGTGTTGTCAAAACCAGAGAGGAACTACTGCGTCACACGGAGAGAACTTCTAGCAGTAGTCAAGTCTGTGGAGCATTTTCACAAGTATCTCTATGGCCGACGGTTCTTGGTGAGGACAGACCATGCGGTATTGAAGTGGCTGCTACAGTTTAAGAACCCGGAGGGCCAAGTAGCACGTTGGATCGAAAGGCTCCAAGAATATGACTTCAGTATTGAACACCAGGCCGGAACGAGTCACAGAAATGCGGATGCCCTCTCCAGAAGACCTTGCCCCTTTGATTGTCCACACTGCGCTAGAGTAGAGAATAAGGAAGCAGTTACGTATCGAACTGCGGTCGTTAGTGAGGACTGGTCATCTGAAGAAATCCAACGACAACAGGATAACGACCCGGAAATAAAAATGATCAATACATGGAAGACGGAAGGGCAGCGACCCACTTGGCAGCAGGTGGCTCCATGCTCGAAAACCCTCAAGTCTTATTGGGCCCAATGGAAATTATTAGTACTTGAGGATGGGCTGCTAGAAAGGACGATCGAGAACCATGATGGCACGGAGCGAAGAATGCAGTTGGTCATCCTCAGAAGTAAGGTGCCAGAGATACTTCGTTTGGTACACGATGGAGCCTCGGGAGGACATCTGGGAGTGACGAAGACGCTAAAAAAAGTTCGCGACAGGTTCTACTGGGTCAACTGCTCCGACGACGTAAAGGAATGGTGCCGTAAATGTGCGACTTGCGCCGCCAGTAATGGTTTTCATCGCAAACCAAGAGCTCCAATGCGACAGTATAATGTAGGGAGCCCCTTTGAGAGAATTGCCCTGGATATTACAGGACCATTTCCCGAGACCAACGGTGGGAACAAGTACATCCTTGTGGTCATGGATTATTTCACAAAGTGGGCGGAGGCGTACACTATACCGAATCAGGAAGCTGCGACCGTGGCAGACGCACTAATAAAAGAACTGATTTGCCGCTTTGGAGTGCCTCTGGAATTGCCTCTGGAATTGCCTGCTTGCTCTGGGAGGGACCTTACGTCATCAAAACCCGGATCAATGTCATCTATCGTATCGCCAAAGTCCCCAATGGAAAGCCCAGAGTGGTACATTACAACCGGCTGGCACCATATGAGGGAGATCATGACCAGGAGCAACAAGTATGACAAGTTCATGAACAGCACATGGAGCTCTCATTGGCTGAGTTCATGAACGCGTACGGAAGCACCAAGAAAGCGAGGTTTGGCGTCACAAGAGAGGAACACCGTGACCTATTCGGGGTTCCCGAAGAGTATGCACTGGCGCACTGTGTGGCCCAAGATCTGAGATTGTCCCAAGGAATAGCGACCCAATTTCGAAGCAGATTCGATAAGATCGAAGAACTACGACAGCAGGGGCCGGCAGTGGGGCGTACCCTGGTTTTAGAGGATGGCGATTCCCACCGGAAGAGCCCGTTATTCTATATGGTCACCAAACTAAGGTCCCGTGACAAAGCAACTTACAAAGACGTGTAAGACACTTTATGCGACCTGAGGAGGACTCTGTTAGATAGAGACATTTTTAAAACTGGCGATCCCGAAATTAGCGTGCGGATTGGACGGTCTGGGTTGGAGGATAATAAGGAACATGTTGGAGGTATTATTCCGCTTCACCGGTATGGAGATCTTGGTGTGTTGTTGGACCCCTGCTGGACATCAGAGAGGAAGAACGGTGGACTGTTATTTCCATCAGGTCTCCCAGTGTAGAAATGGCTCCAGCTGCAGATATCGCCATGGAAGTATAATACGTTTCGGGACGAAACGTCTTTGAGACGGGGGCAGTGTAACGAGATCTAATGCCCCCGTAGCTTCTCGACCTACAGGACGACCGGGTGGCGCCGACATCGACATCGGGAGTGTCCTGGACTAGTTATTTTGGTGATTGTAAAAATGTCAATTTAGACGTTTTGGTGAAATAATGCCATTATTTTGGAGAGTTCGATAAAGTTGGATATTTTGGCCATCCGTCGTTTATTGAAGTTTAGTTCCTCTGTTAAGTGTAAACCCCAAAAACGTTACAATATATTAAATTAATTAGTCAATGGTTTAGACATTTTGTTCTCATCATTTCTAAGACATCCTTTAAGCGCACTCTGTTAATAGCCTTGGCCATATCGACAAACCACATATATATGCAGGTTTATTGAATTCTAAGAATTTTTCAGATATTTGTTTGACAATGAATATTGCGTCGATAGTGGATGTGTTCTTTCGGAAGCCTTTTTGTTCTCGTATACTTATAGTTTTGGTGATTTCTCCTAGTATAGTTTTTGTGGATGCTATGTTATTCTTCGATAGTTCTCTGGATGCGTTTTCTCTCCTTTTTTAAAAATAGATGTTGTTTATATAATAGTCCAACACCCACCTGTCAGGAAATTAGCTTTATATGGACGTAAGAGGTGACCGCAATGTTTTTACATGAATACTTCGGGAATAATGCCTAGAATAAGGATTGACTTATCCTCCTGAGCGAAGAGGTCGGAAACATTGTTTAAAATGCAACAATTTAACAAAAAGTGAAAAAACGCGTGTTTTTCCAACTTGTTTTGCTTCTAACTTTTTAAGTATTGAATTTAGAAGAAAGTTGAAGAGAGAAAAAAAATTGCAGAATCGCTTTTTACATAATACAGCATAGGTTAGAAATTGAAAAATTTATTAGCGGTTTTGCAAAATAGCAATCAAAACAAGGAATCGGTCCAAAAAATTGTTTTTTTTAAATTTATTATTTTAGACACTTTAAAATGTAGTTAGGACTTCCATATCACAGGTGGAAGATCTTAAAGTCATAGTAAAAGAATCTCGTAAATTTCGTTTCGATCGGTTTATTAGATTTAGCACAATAATTTCGCTCTCCAGAAAAATCGAAAAATATTGAAAATTTTCAAAATCGCTAAAAATTTTTTTGTTCTATTCGATTTTAACAGAACAGGCTGAGCACATATAAGTGGGAACAAGCTTTCATGTGCTTTTTTCAGAATTAAAAAATACTTATTAGAACGATCACAGTCATTGTTTAAAGTTGGTGTCGTTTTTTTTGCTTATAAACAAATGGAGTATCTCGGCGAATTTTTTGTTAAATAAAATTCTGAAAAAATAGGCGGAAAGTACTCGGAAAGACGCTTCTTTTTATATATAATAAGTTGCTATTTTGTTCATTAACTTCTGAGATATAACTCCTCAAAATTGATTAGTGTTTAATGAAATGGTTAATAATGGTTAATAAAATTACTATTTTTTTCTCATATCTTAAGAAATAATTGTTTCTCACAGTAACCAGTATAATATTTTTGTTGAAATTTGCATTAAAAAAATTTCTCACTTCGAATTTTAACAAATTTATAAAGACATCAACTTTAAACAATGACTGCGACCGTTCTAATAAATATTTTTTAATTCTGAAAGAAGCACATGAAAGGTTGTTTCCTCTGATATATGCTCAGCCGGTTTTGTTGAAATCGAATAGTGAAAAAAAATTTAACAATTTTGAAAATTTTCAATATTTTTCGAAAATCTAATAAACCGATCGAAACGAAATTCATAGGATTCTTTTACTATAACTTCAATATTTTCTACCTGTGATATGGAAATCCTAACTACATTTTAAAGTGCCTAAAATAATAAATTAAGAAAACACTTTTTTGGGCCGATTTTTTTTTGTTTATTACTATTTTGCAAAACCGCTAATACATTTTTGAACTTAGAACTTATGCCATTTTATTTAAAAAGCGATTCTGCAACTTTTTTCTTTCTTCAACTTTCTTCTAAATTCAATACTTACAAAGTTAGAAGCAAAACAAGTCGGAAAAACACGCGTTTTTTCAATTTTTTTTAAATTGTTGCATTTTAAACAATGTTCCCGACCTCTCCGCTCTGGAGGATAAGTCAATCCTTATTCTAGGCATTATTCCCGAGGTATTCATGTAAAAACATTGCGGTCACCTCTTACATCCCCGTGAAAACAGATGGGTCCTGGACTAATATTATAACCGGTATTGGGAAACTCTATTAAATCGATTTGGAGATATAGAAAATTATAGATTCACCTTTAAACTTCATAAACAAAGATAAGTTGTTTAAATTATTTTAGAAATCTAGAATTTCCACGAAAAGCACATTGTAAGTACTAGTGAAATATATATTCTGGATTTTATTTCCATTGTCTCTGACCTGAATTTACACTTGGGTCTAAGAAAAAAATGAAGATTGATTTGCTGCAATGATATTGTTGACAGGATTAAACTAATCTTGTTTTGTATCAATTTCGTAACGTAGCTAGTACCAAAGTACCAGTGTTTTTTTTTGTAAATTTAGTAATATTAAACATTTTGTAATTTCTACTTTTCAAAAACATTATTGCATTATAATGATAAAAATAGCGATTTTAGTACCTGAAGCAAACAATGCGATTATCTGTGTCGTTCTTATTGGTTTAAAATGTGAGTTTCCGTTGAAATTAACAAGGCACTTTTACTGCATTACGGTTCATTAGATAGTAACGTTTAATTTAAGATTCGGGACCAGTTCCACTTGCTTTCTGGAGTGGAGGAAAAGCCTAATGGCATCAACCCTCATCCAGTCGGAGTTATTTGATCTAAAGATATTAGTTTTTAGTTTAGTGATATGTTTTGGTAGATTTATCTAGTATTGCATTCGTTAACGAAGTCGAAAAAAGAGGAATTAAAATGCGGTTTTCAGTTTTTTGGTATCTAGAGATCATACTTAATCATTTCTCAAAAGTTTATATATATGTATATCGGATATAACGAAATTTGTCGGCAAGCTACAGGTCGCATTTTTTAATGAATCACAACGAAATTTGGTGAAAAAATCAGTTGACCGAAAATGTCGGTCGAGTTCGTTAATGGGCCAAAGAGGTCCAGCGGTTTCAAAATGGCGGCTTGTTATTAAAAAAAAAAATCAAAAAACTTTAATTTCGCGTCTGAGAGAAAAATGTTACTTAGGTTTTTTGTTGCCCTTATAGAGGCGAACGACTTTTGCATAAAACATATCTTTGAGAAATGTACATAAAAAAAGTTATATGCAAAAAGTTAGAAATTTTGACGTTTGTTTTTTTTTAACACCTCGTATACATTTTTTTGACACATCGTGTCTTATATTACTCTATATCCTACCCATAAATCTACCTTTCAGCCTGGTATGCCATGGGGTTTTTTATATTAGTGATATGTTACAGTGATTCGTTTTTACCTTTGATTGTTAAATTTTCTGTGGGTCAGCGTTATTGTATGCATTAAATTATGTTTATTGTTCCGATTTCCTCGTTTTCCCAGACGTCCGATAACCGATAAAGGAAAGTGTCGCAGACAATATTTTTTATTTGCGCCTCATAATCTCCAGATCTGGGCAAATAAAGCCAGCGGGAAAAAACACATCGATAAAATTGCAGTGCAGATTTTTTCCTCTCCGTCACCTCTCCCCCACCGTCCCCCCTAATCGTTCGTTCACATGTCCCGTTTGTTTACCTCCCTCTCGTCGATTTTCCAGTTTTTCTCGGTAAGAATTCGTCATTAAAAAATCGCACTGTTACCGCGCTTATTACATGTGTGTTATAGGAAAAAAATCGAGGATGTTGACGTTTTCGAGTTTATGTTTGCGCTTTACTGTTTACCTTCGATATTTGTAAGAACTTGCAGAAATTTATTTGTTTGCAAGTAGGCGAGGTTCGGTTAGTGATGATCAATCGCATTTTTTTAAGATCGTTGAATCCTGAGGGGAAAGGGCACTCGCCGATAACGAACCGACGAATCGTATCTTCAATTTCTCTCCCTTCGAATTTAATATCTAAATGTCTAAATTTATAATGTACAGGAATGAAAATTCAAGGTGCACAATAATGATTTTCAGAAGAACCAACAAATTTTCTTTCCATATCATTTTTTAGTTGATATGAAACTTAAAGACTCTCTTTGATAATTGTCTAAAGGAGTTTCAGAGAGACAAAGACAAACAAATTTGGTTAAGATCCAAATTAATCACTTTTAAGGAGAGTTTCAGGAAGATAATAAATTTGCTTTTGATATGATTTTCCAATTGCTTTGAAAATTCAATGTGCACATTAACAACTTTCAGAAAAACCAACAAATTTTCTTTCATTATAATCTTCTAGTTGATTTGAAACGTAAAGATTCGCTTTGATAATAGTTTAAAGAAATTTCAGAGAGACAAAGAGATGTGTTTTTCATATGATTTTCCAATCGATTTGAAAGACCAATAAATTTGTTGAAGAGCAAAATTGATCATTTTTAGGGACAGTTTCAGACAGTTTCAAACAAACTTGATTATTATATGATTTTCCAATTACTTAATTTGAACATTCAACGTGCACATTAACAATTTTCAGAAAATTTAGTAGTTTTGATAATAATCTAAAGAAGTTTCATAGAGATAAAGAGATGTTTTTCATATGATTTTCGAATCGATTTGGAACCTGAACATTCAAATTTATAATTTCCAGAAAGAGTTTCACAAAGACAAAACACATTGTTAAATATCCAAGTTGATCATTTTTATCGAGAGTTTCAGATAGACAAATAAATTTGCCATATATGATTTTCCAATTAATTTGAAAATTTAAGGTGCATATTAATAATTTTCAGAAAAACCAACAAATTTTCTTTCCATATAATTTTGCAGTTGAATTGAAACCTAAAGATTTGCATGGATCTAAAGAAGTTTCAGAAAAAAAAGGAAATGTGTTTTCGTACGATTTTCCAATCGATTTGGAACGGGAACATTCAAATTTATAATGCCCAGAAAGAATTTCACAAATACAAATAAATTTGTTGAAGATTCAAATTCACCATTTTTTACGAGTTTCAGAAAAACCAAGAAACTTGCTTTTCATATGATTTTCCAATTAATTTGAAAATTCAAGGTGCACATTAATAATTTTCAGAAAATTCAACAAGTTTTTTTTGCATATAACTCCAATTGATTGTAAACCTGAAAATTCACTCTGCGGTTATTGTTAGAAAAAGTTTCAGAAAGAAAAACTGATGTGTTTTTTATATGATTTTCCAATGGATTTGGAACCTGAACATTCAAATTTATAATCTCCAGACAGAGTTTCACGAAGACAAATAAATTTGTTGAAGATCCAAATTGATCATTTTTAGAGAGTTTCAGAAAGACAAACAAATTTGCTGTTCTATGATTTTCCAATTGATTTGAAAATTTAAGGTGCACATTAATAATTTTCAGGAAAACAAACAAATTTTCCTTCCATATAATTTTCCATTTGATTTTAAACCTAAAGTTTCAAGAGCTTTGAAAATTGCCAAAATAAGTTTCAGAGAGACAAAGAGATGCGTTTTTCATATGATTTTCCAATCGTTTTGGACCCTGAACATTCAAATTTATTAACTTCGGAAAGAGTTTCCCAAAGACAAATAAATTTGTTGAAAATCCAAATTAACCTTTTCATATGATTTTCCCATTGATGTGAAAATTCAAGGTTCGCATTAATAAATTTTAGAAAAAGCAATAAAATTTCTTTCCATATAATTTTCGAATTAATTTTAAATCTGAAACTTCACTTTGATAATTGTCAGAGATTTTCAGGAAGATAAACAAATGTAATATACATATAATTTTGCAAACGATTTGGAACCTGAACAATCAAACTTATGATTTCCAGAAAGAGTTTCACAAAGACAAATAAATTTGTTGAAGATCCAAATTAATCATTTTTAGCGAGAGTTTCAGAAAGACAAACAGATTTGCTTTTCATATGATTTTTCGATTGATTTTGAAAATTCAAGGTGCTCATTAATAATTTTCAGAAACACCAATAAATTTTCTTTCCATATAATTTTCCAGTTGATTTGAAACCTAAACATTCACTTTGATAATTGCCAAAATAAGTTTCAAAGATTCAAACAGGTGTATTTTTCATATGATTTTCCGATGGATTTGGAACCTGAACATTTAAATTCATAATGCCCAGAAAGAGTTTCACAAAGACAAATAAATTTATTGCAGATACAAATTGATCATTTTTAGCGGTAGTTTCAGATAGACAAACACAAATAAATTTTCCCTTTATATGATTTTCCAATTAATTTGAAAATTCAAGGTGCATATTAATAATTTTCAGAAAAACCAACAAATATTCTTTCTATTCAATTTCCCAGATGATTTGAAACCTAAAAATTTACTATAATAATTGTCAAAAGAATTTTCAGAGATACAAACAGATGTGTTTTTGATATGATTATCCGGTTGATTAGGAACCTGAATAATCAAATTTATAATCGACAGAAAGAGTTTCACAAAGACTAATAAATTTGTTGAAGATCCAAATTGATCATTTTTAGGGAGAGTTTCACAAAGACAACAAATTTGCTTTTCATATGATTTCCCAATTGATTTGAAAATTCAAAGTGCACATTAATAATTTTCAGAAAAACCAACAAATTTTCTTACCATATAATTATTCAGTTAATTTGAAATCTAAAGTTTCAAGAGCTTTTAGATTTGCCAAAATAAGTTTCAGAAAGACAAAGACATGTTTTTCATCTGACTTTCCAATCGATTTGGAATCTGAACATTCAAATTTCTAATCTTCAGAATACGTTTCAAAAAGACAAATAAATTTGTTGAAGATCCAAATTGATCATTTCTAGGGAGAGTTTCAGAAAGGCAACAAATGTGCTTTTCATATGATTTTCCAATTGATGTGAAAATTCAAGGTACGTTCACAAAAATCAGCAAATTTTCTTTCCATTTAATTTTCGGATTGATTTTAAACCTGAAAATTCACTTTAATAATTGTCAGAAAGATTTTCAGAAATATAAAGAAATATAATATACATATGATTTTGGAAACGATGTGGAACCTGAACATTCAAATTAATAATTTCCAGAAAAAGTTTCACAAAGACAAATTAACTATATTGAAGATCCAAATTGATCATATTGTAACGAAACGGCTTGCCGCGATAAACACGCCGGGAGCTACACAAGTTCGCCGAATTGCGATACCGGGAAGGACGCGACGAAGCCGACGGCTCGAGAAGCTTCGATGCGATAACAAGTTCCGCGAATTCTAGAATGATCTCCAGAAACTTCGGGAATATTCCGGCAAACGTCTAGAAGCCTTCTACCTGTCATAAAAAGGGAATGTCGGACCCGAGGGAGGACAGTTTAAGAACAGGTGCGTAAACATTCGAGCGAGAGTCCGCGCGCGTTAAAATAAATAAACATCTGTGTGCGCGAATATAAGTTAAATTAAGGAATTGTTAAGTTAAGTTTATAAGTGTAGTGTAAGAAATAAATTAATTAGGATAATCGCGTAGTGTTTTAGTTTTTTAGTAAACAGCAAAAACGTTACAATATTTATGGAGAGTTTCAGATAGACAAACAAATTTGCCTTTTATATGATTTTCCAAACAATCTGAAAATTCAAGGTGCCTAATTTTCAGAAAAACCAACAAATTTTCGTTCCATATAATTTTGCAGTTGATAGGAAACCTAAAGTTTCAAGAGCTTTGAGACTTGCCAAAATAAGTTTCAGAAAGACGAAGAGATATGCTTTTCATATGATTTTCCAATCGATTTGGAACCTGAACATTAAAATTTATTACCTCCAGAAAGAGTTTCACCAAGACCAACAAATTTGTAGTAGATCCAAATTGATCATTTTTAGCGAGAGTTTCAGAAAGACAAACAAATTTGCTTTTCATATAATTTCCCAATTGATTTGAAAATTCAAAGTGCACATTAATAATTTTCAGAAAAACCAACAAATTTTCTTTCCAGATAATTTTCCAGTTGATTTGGAACCTAAAGATTCGCTTTGATAATAGTCTAAAGAATTTTTAGAAAGACAAGGAAATGTGTTTTTCATATGATTTTCTAATTGAATTGGAACCTGAACATTCAAATTTATAATGTCGAGTTTCACAAAGACAAATAAATTTGTTGCAGATTCAACTTGATCATTTTTAGCGAGAGTTTCAGATAGGCAAAGAAATCTGCCATTTATATGATTTTCCAATTAATTTGATAATTCAAAGTGCACATTAATAATTTTCAGAGAAACGAACAAATTTTCTTTCCAGATGATTTTCCAGTTGATCTGGAACCTAAAGATTCGCTTTGATAATAGTCTAAAGAATTTTCAGAAAGACAAAGAGATGTGTTTTTCATATGATTTTCTAATTAATTTTAGTGATGCCCACGATATTCTCGTTTGCGAGAATCTCGTCTCGTCTCGTCTCGTTTTCGAGACGACACTCGAGACGATACTTTAAATTTTCCTTGCGAGACAAGACGAGACTTTTGAAAGTCTCGTCTCGAATCTCGCACGAGAGTCCCGCAAATGTCTCGAAATATCGCAGATAAAAATGGCAAATGTTAATTAATTATTCTAAATATCGCGAATGTTATTGAAACATTTTTTTTAAAAGCCGCATAATACGGAGCAGCCTGTGTTATCGCAGTAAGTTACGACAAACATTTTTTAAAATAAGATCATAATTTATTCATTTTCTTATTTCCCAACATACAATAATTACTACCACCGAAGTTTGAGAAATGAATCGTATTATTAATAACTGAGATATTAGGGCGATATAATCTATTATACTGTTTTTATATACCGATTATGCTTTTTTCTCGGTATTTTGTTTTTGTTCGTTGAAATCAAAATTAGAAGTGATTTTATTATTTTTTGTATTTCATGTATCTATGATCGATTTTCGTTTTTTTTTTCTATTTATCTTGTTAGAATACTATCTTTTTGTTCTTTAAAATAAAAAAATTGTACTGATTTTATTTAGATAGGGAACATAAAAAATTTGCGAGACTTGCGACACTTTTGCGAGATTCTCGCGCGAGACATGAGACGAGACGAGACTTTTATTGCGAGACGAGACTCGAGACGAGACTTTCCACTTTCTTTGCGAGACAAGAAGAGATTTTTCAAAGTCTCGTCTCGTCTCGTCTCGTGGGCAACACTAATTAATTTGGAACCTGAACATTCAAATTTATAATGTCGAGTTTCACCAAGACAAAAAAATTTGTTGAAGTTCCAAATTGATCATTTTTAGCGAGTTTCATAAAAAAAACAAATTTGCTTTTTATATGATTTTCCAATTAATTTGAAAATTCAAGGTGCACATTAATAATTTTCAGAAAAACCAACAAATTTTCTTTCCATATAATTTTCCAGTTGATTTGAAACCTGGAAATTCACTTTCATAATTGTCAGAAAGAGTTTCACAAAGACAAACAATATGTAATCTACATATGATTTTGCAAATGATCTGAAACCTGAACATTCAAATTTATAATGCCCAAAAAGAGTTTCACAAAGACCAATAAATGTGTTGTAGCTCAAAATAGATCATTTTTAGGAAGAGTTTCAGAACGACAACATATTTGGTTTTCATATGATTTTCCAATTGATTTGAAAATTCAGGTGCATATTAATAGATTTCAGAAAAACTAAAAAATTTTGTTTTCATGTAATTTTCCAGTTAATTTGAAGCCTAATGTTTCAAGAGCTTTGAGAATTGCCAAAATAAATTTCAGAAATACGAAGAGATGTGCTTTTCATATGATTTTCCAATCGATTTGGAATTTGAACATTCAAATTTATAATCTTCAGAAAAAGTTTCACATAGACAAATAAATTTGTTGAAGATCCAAATTGATCATTTTTAGGGAGAGTTTCAGAAAGACGACAAATTTGCTTTTCATATGATTTCCAATTGATGTGAAAATTCAAGGTGCACATTAATAATTTTTAGAAAAACCAACAAATTTTCTTTCCATATAATTTTCCAGTTGATTTGAAACCTAACCTGTCAAGAGTGTTGAGAATTGCCAAAATAAGTTTCAGAAAGACAAATAGGTGTCTTTTTCATAACGAAATTGGAAAACTTGCTGTTATAGTCCAAAAAGAAAGGATCACTTCCTTTGAGATTTTGTCGATTTGTGGAAGACTAAGAATCTGTGCCGACTTATTTGTGGACAATAAAAATAAAGCAGTTTTCCCAGCCAAAAAATAATTTCTGAAGTATGTAGTTTCAGAGGCAAAATATATTCTTTCCATGAAAATTAGTTTATTTGAATAAATACTTGTATTAACCGTTGCCGTGCTAAGTAACATGCATTTAACCTGGGATAGTTCCCCTGGGGTTTTTGAATTTTGGAAAACTTTGAAACTGCTTCGATTTCAATAGTTGTGATTACAAACGAGAAGGGTTTTGGTGGAACGAGTTTTCTGAAAAAAGTTTTTTAAAAAAATGTAACTTTAAAGAGAAGATTATTTCCATGAAAATGCGATTGTTTGAAAAAATATTTGGACTAGGGTTACAAAACTCTGGCTAGCATGCCTAAAAAGGTGCATTTGACCTACTACGAATTTCAAGATTTTATTAGAAATTTAATATTATGGCCCGGAACAAACCCTCTTGATATTTTCTCGATTTTTGAAACGTGATCAGATTTCTATGCTTCCGGTAATAAAGAATAGGGGATGATGTATCATCAAAGCGTATTTTCCATGCAAAAAATAATTTCTAAGAAATGTATCTTTAGAAACCAGACGGATTATTTCCATGGAAATGCCGTTATTTGGAAAAGTACTCAAGCAATGTTTATAAAACTGTACTGCCTTGCTTATAAGGGTGCATTTGACCGTCTCTGCGTAAACCAACCCCGCAGTATGAAATTCGAAGATTTAATAGTTTGGCTCCGAAAATACGAGCGTTAAACCCTTGTGGTTTTCAAGAAAACTACTACATAGCTGCTTAGATTTCCATTATTCCGGAGCAAACAAGAGGGTAGGTTCTCCTAATAACGAAAATTAAACCATTTCTCCGGAAAACTAAACAAATTGTGATATCTGCGGTATTAAAGGAAATATGTTTCCTTGTTACTGAAAAAATATTTGGTCGAGGCCTAATAAAACTCGGTTACCAACCTTAGCAAGATGCATTTAAAATTCGAAATTAGTTTATACCTCAAGAAAATCTATTTCAGTGATACGTGGTTGCTAACCTACGAGCATTGGTATTTACTTCTGGACTATGCTGTGGAATGAAAGGACGGCAGGTATAAATAACAGGAAGGCTAAGGGCTTAGGGAGATTTTTCCTATACATGCCAATGTTCTTCCAATATGGATCTTCTAATTGTCTAAATGGTACATAATTTAAAGTTAAACAAAAGTAGAATACTACTGCTTGTGTCTCTCATTCCCCAATTTTCCAGGATTGGGCAATGGAGACCGACGAGGATGAACCAACGTCTTGGGTTTGGAAGCGTGGAAATCTCACGACCGCAACAATAACGAGAATGATTTCCTCGTGAACAAAGACCGAAGAGTAGTAGAAGAAGAAAAAGAAGAACGCGATTCTCGTCGCATAACAGTCTGCGACGACTTATTACCTAGCAAGCTATGACGCAACACTCCTAGAAGAAGGAGTACACGACCCAATTCGCGTTTTGTAGTTTGTTAGGACGACGTTGCCAATTTGCGAAAAACGAGATTTTTGCGAAGTATCTTCAGTTCGTGTATTTTTTTCCAGAAATGGCTTACGCGCGTGTTGTGTTAGCTGAAATCGAACGGAGATGTCGATATTACAGAGGAAAAAATTACTTATATTATAATAATGTAGAATAAGACTGGACGAAGACTTGAAAGTACAGTATATCAATATGAAGAATAAGAGTAGTTATAGTTGATACACCTATAACTAAATTTTAAAGAAGAAATCCTTAAACTCAGTTTGTCTTTGACATCGCTTCATTTAAAGTATACTCTCGAACAGATCGACTTTAGCTTTTAAAACTACACAAATGCAACTTACTTAAGTGATTTTCGAGCAATGCCGTCACCGTTTTTACGTCTTAAGAAACTGACATTTTTCTCCTTCATCTATTCTATATCCATCATCTAATTATCAATAGATGACCATTACAAATTTCGAAATGTCATACAACAAAAATTTCGAAAAATAAATGAGGAAGGAACTAAAAATCCCATATTTATGAGAAAACTGCTTTTTTTAGAGCTTACATGTAATGAATATTCGCCATTTTTAAAATCCAAGTTATGCCCGGAAATCAAGAGATTTGGCATCGCAGCAAGTCGAATCTAATGCTTCGCATGTTACTATGCTTCCTTGACGTCTACACCGCCTCCGTCTTTCTCTCTCTGGCGGCTTATCGGAGGGCGTGTGCGTGACCAGGACGGATTGACGTAGTGACGTCAGCGCAGTGTTGCCACTCTTAGATTTGGTAATGAAATTGATTCTGAAGTGAGAGAGGAAATACAGTTATGGAGGATGTTTTCTGGTATTACAACTTCACATGGTCATTTTGTAGAGGTGGAATATGTCGATAAGGATTATGGCATATAGGCAACCTCGTTGGCTGGTTTGATGCGATCATTGCGATTGGCTATAGGCTTCTTGGATCATATGCGAAAACATTGAAGTTGTCATGTTGTGGGTTTTCACAAAATTTTCCGTCCTTGAATATTCTACAGTGAGAAATGGGTCATAACTCATACGTGACATATATTGGTGTAATTATTTTTTGGCTACTGGCCTATAATTATACAGGATGTCCTAAAATGAAAGGAAGGCAATTTAACTGCTGCGAGAAATTAAATGGGACTAAAAGAATCTATTGTTGATTTTTCTGAAAAACGGTTAATTTTCATATTGCCATGATTCTTACAAACCGAGAATGCTTGGCTTCTTCTAATGGAGAAGTACCGAAATTCGCAGACTTAGCCGCCATTTTTTCAATTGTGGCGCTCTAAATCTTTCGAATTGTTAGCCCTATTTTCCAAAAATCTATAAACTTAACTTTATACCATTACACGGGGGAAATGATCATAACAATTTTTTTAAATTTTTGGATGTACTGTCCTGAAATCCATACATTTAAGACTTTTTTTCTCATGAAATCCGCAAAATTAAGATTTCTCATGATTATTTTGAAAGAATTAAGTACAATTTTTTCTCCAAATTATTAGGTCTATATCCTGATATTCATAAATGTAAGACGTCGTTTATTAACTTGGAGGAATTGAACATATTATTTCTCCAGATATTTCGTGTTATCGTCCTGAAAGTAATAAGATGTAAGACTTCATGGGAGAATTAAGCACAAATGTTCTCCCACATTGTTCGGCCTGTTTTCTTCAAAATTGTAAGCGTAAGACCTCATGTTATAATTGGGAGGATTTGGGATTTCAAATTTTGTTTAGATTGTTTGGGCTAATCTAAAATCCATAATTATATAAGATTTCATAGAGAAATTGAGAATAAAAATTATTCCACTCATTCTTCTGAAATGTGATAATTTTAAAGAATTGAGCATAAAAGACTCACAAGATTATTATGCCCATTCTCATGAAATGCATTGAGTGAAATTTCATGTAAATAATTTGCAGTAATTATGCTTAAAAATTCCCAAAAGCTGTCAGGTTGGTTTACTGAAATCCATAAGTTTAAGACGTGACGTAATAATTTGGAACAATTGAATATTCCAAAGTTTTCTAAATTGATTTTGATGCTGCTGCAATTAATAATTTGGAAAATTCTACTATTCATACGTTTGAAATTTTATGCAAAAATCCATAAAATTTCTAAATATAAGACTTCATTTTTGATAAATTGAGGATAAAATTCTCTCATGCATGTAATAAAGACCTCATGTAATATTTGGAAAAATTGAGCATAAAATTTGTTCCGAGATTATTTGAACTATTCTCCTGAAATTCACAATCTTAAAACTTCTTGAGAAATTGAACACATTTTTTCCATATTGTTAGGCCCAATATCCCTGAATTCAGGGATATTAGGCGTAGGGCGTCTTTTAATAATTTGAAGGAATTGAGGATAAAATTCTCGCAGATTATTGAGGGTATAAATATTACAATGTTAAACTTTATAGAAAAATTGGGAAAAATTGGACGCAATGTAAATTATTTGGGCCTATTCTCTTAAAATTTATAAAGACAAGATTTCATGTAATAGGGGGATTTGAAGAAATTCAGTATGAAAGCTCCACTAGATTACTAAGCATACTCCCCTCAAATTCATTTGCAGGAATTAAACATAACAATTTTCCAAAAGTATTAGGCCCATTTAACTAAAATTCATAAATGCCAGACTTCATTTTGGAGAAATTGAGGATAAAATTCTCCCAGATAGTTCGGTTTATTTCGATGAAAATAATAAATGCAAGACTATAGAGCAATTGAGCATCAAAATTTTTCTAACTTAATAGGTCTATTTTTCAAAAATTTCTAAATTTAGGACTTCAATTATTAATTTGGAGGAACTGAGCAAAACAATTCTACTAAATTGTTCAGCCTTCGCTTAAAATTTATAACAGTAATACCAAGTAATAATTTGGAGGAATTACATAACAAAAATTCTCTCACATTGTTAGGATTATTCAACCCAAATTCTTAAAAGTAAGACCCGATAATAAAGACTTCAATTTGAAGGTTTTGAGCAGAATTGATTTACACTGATTGATTGACCTAAGGTACTGAAATCATTAGATGTAAATTTTTTTGTAATATGGATAAATCCTCTAATTCCTTCTTGAAGTGGCGACTCAATGTTGATATGAGGAAAGAAAGGCTTCACCACCATCTTACATTTTTGATGGTGGTGAAGACTTTCTTTTCCTCATATCAATTTTTTGTAATAATTGAGCATAGAAGTTTGACCAGATTATTGTATCTATTATTTGAAACCATAGGTTTCAAATTTCATGTAAATAATTTGCAGGAATTGAGCATAAACTTTTACAAAATTATTGGGTACTATGTACCGAAATCCACAAAATTAATACAAGTAAAATTTTTCCCAAATTGTTTGGTTTATTCTCATGAAATCCATGCGTTTAAGATATCTTGTAACAATTTAGATGAATTAAGACTAATTTCTTCCGAATTGTTAGGCCTAGTCTCCTAAAACTAGTTTATTTAAGGTTTCATTTACTAATTTAGATTAATTAAGTAGGTATAAAATTCTCCTAAATTGGGCCTATTCCAATGAAAACCAAACGATAAGACTTTATAGAGGAATTCGAGATTAAATAAATGACCTTCTCTAGGAATTTATAAATGAAATAATTTAGAGGTATTGAGTACATTTTCCTCAGATTGTTTGAACTAATCTCCTAAAACCCATAAATTTTAAATGTCTTGTAATTTGGAGGAATCGAACATAAACATTTTCACAAATAAATTATTACACCCATTATCTTCAAATCCACAAATGTAAGACTTTATTTATGAATTTAGAGAAATTGAGCATAAAACTATCCTACATCGTTTCGTCAGTTCTGAAAACCATAAATGTAAGACTTCATAGAGGAAATGAGCATAAAGTTTCTTCCATTTTGTTTGACATATTCTCTTGAACTTTAAGGCGTCATGTAATAGTTGGGAGAAATTAATTACAAAATTTCTCTCACATCGTTAGGGTACGTCTTAAAATAAAATTTTCTTGTAGTAATTTGGTAGAACTGAGCATAACATTTTTTGCAAATTATTGGACCAACTATCTAAAAATTCATAAATGTAGGACTTAATAATTTCGAGCAATAGATAAACTCCTCTTATATTGTTCGGCTTATTCATTTTCAATTTATAATTTGAGATTTCGTGTAATAATTTGGAGAAATTAAAATTAATAAATCTCCCACATTGTAGGGCTATTCTTAAATTTAAGACTTCTTGTAATTATTTGGAAGAATTGGTCATAATAGGCCCACTATTTAAAAATTCATAACTGTAGGACTTTATTTAATAATTTGGTGGGATAGAGCACATTCTCTTACATTATTGGAATTATTCATATGCAATTTATAAATGTAAGACTTATGTAATGATTTGAAGGAATTAAATATAAAAATTATTTCACATTCTTAGGATTATTAAATTTAAGACTTCCTGTAATATTTTGGAAGAAGGAAATTCATAAATTTACAAATGTAGTGTCCATTTACTAATTTGCAGAAACTGAGGAGATTCTATTACATTGTTCGACTTAAACATTTGCAATTTATAAATGTAAGACTTTATGTAATAATTTTGAAGAAATTAAATATAAGAATTTCCTCGCCTTGTTAGGGTTGCTCATAAAATAAAGACTTCATATAATAATGAGGAAGAATTGAGCATAACAATTTTTTGTAAATTGTTATGCCTATTATCTAGAAGTTCATAAATGAAGGACTTCATTTAATAATTTGGAGGAATTGAGCAAATTCTCTTGAATTGTTCGGGTTATTCATTTGCAATTTATACATGTAATATGCACTTATGTAATGATTTGAAGGAATTAAATATAAAAATTATCTCACATTGTTAGGGTTATTAAATTTAAGACTTCTTAGAGGAAGGAATTCTTATAGAAGAATTGACCATAACTTTTTGCAAATTATTAGGCGCATTACCTAAAAATTCATAGATTCACAACTGTAGTGTCAATTAACTTGGAGGAATTGAGAAAATTCTTTTACATTGTTCGGCTTATACATGGCAATTCATAAATGTAAGACTTTATGTAATAATTTGAAGAAATTAATTCCCCCGCATTGCAAGGGTTGTTCTTAAAATAAAGACTTCATATAATAATTAGGAAGAATTGAGCATAACATTTTTTTTTGTAAATTGTTATGCCTATTATCTAGAAGTCCACAAATGTAGAACTTCACTTAATTGTTCGGAGGAATTCTCTTACATTGTTCGGTTTATTCATTTGCAATTTATAAATGTGATATTATGTAATAATTTGGAGAAATTATAAAAATATAAGAATTCCCTTGCATTGCTGGGATTATTCTTAAATTAAAGACTTCTTGTAATAATGTGGTAGAATTGAGCATGACAATTTATTGCAAATTGTTAGGCCCATTATCATAAATGTAGGACTTAATTTAATAATAATGAGGAAGAATTGAGCATAATTTTTTTTTGTAAATTATTAGGCCTATTATCTAGAACTTCACAAATGTAGGACTTCCCATAATTATTTGGAAGATTTGAGCAAATTCTCTTACATTGTTCGGTTTATTCATTTGCAATTTATAAATGTAAAACATTGGGTAATAATTTGGAGATATTAAATATAAGAATTCCCTCACATTGCTGGGAATATCCTTAAAATAGACTTCCTTTCCTGAAGAATTCAGCTTAACAATTTATTGCAAATTGTTAGGCCCATTATCTAATAGTTCGTAAATATAGGACTTAATTTAATAATTTGGAGGAAATGATCAAATTCTCTGACATTATTCGGCTTATTCATTTGCAACTTATAAATGTAAAACTTCATGTAGGAAGTAGGAATTGAATATAACAAATCCAGCATAGGGTTATTCTATTGAAATTCTTAAATTTAACACTCCGTGTAAAAAGATCTTCAAAAATTTGGTCGAATTGAGCATAAAAATTGTAAATCCATAATTTTAGGACTTTAGGAATTTTAGGATTTAGAGAAATTGAACACATTCTCAGTTCTATAGAAACATGATGTAAACATTTACGACAGATTGAAGTACTGTTGAACCCTATAACTGAACCGTAACCGTCTTGCTGAAACAAAAAGAAAAAATTAAATTGAAGAGAAAAAGTATGACGATGTGTCTTATGTGAGGTTCGAGAATGCAACTTAGTAGTGAGATTTAAATTTATTAATCGAAATTTTAAGATCTTTATAGTTTCGATGTTCACCCTTCGTGTGCCACCTTTAGCACCAAAATCGGAGTTCGTCGGAATTCCGATAAAGCCGGCAACGCCGCCCTCGGTATATACCGACTGAGTAGTCGTGGGACCCGTCCCGTCCTACTAAATGAAAGTGAAATCGAGGTTAACTTTGCACTTTCACTTGTCCGTTTCGCTTGTCGTCGTCGTCGTCTAGTTCGCGGTGCGCATGCGCGCGGACGGTCCGCGGGAGGCTCGCATGTCCTACTTTGGCGGACGGCGCGCTCTTTGGGAATCTAGGATTCTTTTTTTCTTCTTCTTGTATTCCGTCGATTTCTTTGTTATAATCGTTTTTGCCGCTTTTTTGCGTTTCTGTTAGGGTGTTACGTAACCATTGTCTTCGGTGCCGGAAGGAAGAGCGACTCTCGGACGCACCGCGTGCTTACCTGTTCGCCAAACGTAACGAGCGATCGAAAGAGTCCAAGTCCAAAGTGGTGCAAGTCCAAAGACTTCGTAATCATCGTCATTATCATGAAACAAACCTTCCCTTTTGTCTTCCCCAGACAGTCTCCTTGTCGACACATTTTCGTCTGATTATCGAGAGGTAGTCCCGTTACCTGAACTACTCTATCCCTTCAACCTATACATTTTCGTCCAATGAGATGCACCGTTTACCTGTTCGTTAACCTGACCTTCCGGGGTCCCCCGGATCTTCCGGAGTCCTTACTGATGAGATTACGAAACATATTAAAATGATAGGTGAACGTCATGTGATACGCTCGAAAGTACGTTGGAAACGCAAGGGGGCAAGGATCAAATATGTACTCACTGAGACTAATAGGCATCATCAAAATTTGCTGTAGAATGTGAAATATTATGAGCCCCACGTCGGCTAGTGATGCCCACGATATTCTCGTTTGCGAGAGTCTCGTCTCTTCTCGCTTTCGAGACGAGACTCGAGACGATACTTTAAATTTTCCTTACGAGACAAGACGAGACACGTATAAAAAGTTGGCGACCCGCATCTAGCGGCCGGCAAAACAAAATACCAGGTAATTTGTGTCTTTTTTGTGCCTTTTTTGTACCGCAAGAAAGAATTTTGTAGCTCTCACCACCGATGAGCTACAAAAAAAAACTGCAAGACTCTCGCCCGAGACACGAGACGAGACGAGATTTTTATTGCGAGACAAGACTCGAGACGAGACTTTCCACTTTTTTGCGAGACAAGACGAGATTTTTGAAAGTCTCGTCTCGTAGGCAACACTAGCCGCGGCAGAGAACTGTTGCAAGTAGTCGAAGATAATTAGACGACAATGTATATCTCGAAAAGTTGACCCCCAAAAGAGATTAGACGAAAATGTATACCATCAACTCGTCAGGCATCCTTAATTAGACGAAAATGTCATCGTCGACAGCCTCCAATGTTGCAAACCCGGCGACGTGAACAAATTTATTAAAATTTAACAATTTACACAAACTCTAGTTAATCCAAGCAGCGTTTCCAACAAAACAACACCTTCAGAATTTGTGGATTCTTTAAAAACCATGAATCTTTCCATTTTTCACATCCCTCACTCTTTCCCTATTTCTCATTTCTTTCCACTTTGTTTTAGGTTACGTCATTAATTGAACGACGGCTAAGTTCACACCGATTACCGAGACTTTACATAACGACATCGTAAGTAGAGCATGCGCCTTCATTGTACCGTGAAAAGCTCTCGACAATAGATCGATAAAATAATTAGAGAGCGAATTGGAGAACAGGGGGCTATATTCCTCTTTGGATAAGTCGTGATTCAGTAAAAACGGTGCTCCATATTCCATTTCATGACGTTGTCGGAACTTGTCGAATCTCATCAGGTAACGGGAAGGGGTTTATTTAAAAGAAATTGAAAGCGAGAAACGTTCCCAAATATTATGGGTTCTTCATTTCAAAGTTCCTCACTGCTAATCCAGATCGAAAGATTGTTTGGACCCTTCTTAATCTATCGCAGGTTTGCCACATCTGTCTTGATAGTTTTTTTTTAAGGAGGGGAATCCTTTATAGTACAAGATCCCGATTAAGGTCGGGGACCCCTCATTCTTTTTCCCGATGAAATATATATCATATGAAATAAAATGAACTAATAAATAAAACCTGTGATGATTGCCACCTCATATCCTGGCAAGGCTATTTTTAATAAAATAATTATTTAATTAATTTATTACCATAATTGCGGTTACTCTTTTTCTAAATAAATATACTACTAATCGAAAGTAAAAGACGTGTAGAAAATGCCAATGTGTGATTGCCAACCTGCATCTTGGCAAGGGTGTCTGGCAATCAGGTATAAACAGGTACTTTTGTGTTAGGTATTACCCCTCATTCTTTTTCTTAGGCAATCAAACATGAAAATGTAGGTAATTTTTTTGCGAATCGAATGGTACCTGATTGCCATTGCAAAACTTGGCAAGGGTAGTTAAATTTGCTATTTAAAGGTATATAAATTCAGTACGCGAGTGGCGCGCGACAGAGTACACAAATTGTGCTTTTATATGCGCTAGAAGAAGACCCCGAGCAGAAGGTAGATGTATTTTTTTGTAAAGGCAGTCGCCGAGAAGAGAGAAACCGCATACACATTTCTCTATGCGATAGAGGAAGACAAACATTCACAGAATTTCCGTTTTGGATCAACGGCGTTTGAAAAATAATGTGTGTAAAAACGTGCTACATGCTACATGCTACGTACGTTGTTTTCAACCGGTATTTCTGTCTTATGAGAAACGTTTTTAAGAAAAATGAAGAAGTGCTTTTTATGTAGTGACCAAACATCTAAAATAATCGGTTTTAACAATCATTCATTTAGAAATTGTTACTGGAAGTTATTGTTTCGTAAACACAAGGGATTATAATGTGTGTAAATTTATATAACTTGAAATACCTAGTAACTTTATAACTACCCTTGCCAAGTTTTGCAATGGCAATCACGTACCATTGAATTTGCAGTAAAATTATCTACATTTTCATGTTTGATTGACTAGGAAAAACGATGAGGGTTAATAAATAATACTAGTTTACCTGTAAATTTATATTTAATTTATTTATATTTATAACTTTAGATGGTAAATTTAACTACCCTTGCCAAGTTTTGCAATGGCAATCAGGTACCATTGGATTTGCAGTAAAATTATCTACATTTTCATGTTTGATTGACTAGGAAAAACGATGAGGGTTAATAAATAATACTAGTATACCTGTCAATTTATATACCTTTAGATGGTAAATTTAACTACCCTTGCCAAGTTTTTCAATGGCAATCAGGTACCATTGGATTTGCAGTAAAATTATCTACATTTTCATGTTTGATTGACTAGGAAAAACGATGAGGGTTACTAAAAAATACTAGTATACCTGTCAATTTATATACCTTTAGATGGTAATATTAACTACCCTTGCAAAGTTTTTCAATGGCAATCACGTACCATTGAATTTGCAGTAAAATTATCTACATTTTCATGTCTGATTGACTAGGAAAAACGATGAGGGTTAATAAATAATACTAGTAAACCTGTAAATTTATATACCTTTAGATGGTAAATTTAACTACCCTTGCCAAGTTTTGCAATGGCAATCAGGTACCATTGGATTTGCAGTAAAATTATCTACATTTTCATGTTTGATTGACTAGGAAAAACGATGAGGGTTAATAAATAATACTAGTTTACCTGTAAATTTATATTTAATTTATTTATATTTATAACTTTAGATGGTAAATTTAACTACCCTTGCCAAGTTTTGCAATGGCAATCAGGTACCATTGGATTTGCAGTAAAATTATCTACATTTTCATGTTTGATTGACTAGGAAAAACGATGAGGGTTACTAAAAAATACTAGTACACCTGTCAATTTATATACCTTTAGATGGTAAATTTAACTACCCTTGCCAAGTTTTGCAATGGCAATCAGGTACCATTGGATTTGCAGTAAAATTATCTACATTTTCATGTTTGATTGACTAGGAAAAACGATGAGGGTTACTAAAAAATACTAGTACACCTGTCAATTTATATACTTTTAGATGGTAAATTTAACTACCCTTGCCAAGTTTTGCAATGGCAATCAGGTACCATTGGATTTGCAGTAAAATTATCTACATTTTCATGTTTGATTGACTAGGAAAAACGATGAGGGTTACTAAAAAATACTAGTACACCTGTCAATTTATATACCTTTAGATGGTAAATTTAACTACCCTTGCCAAGTTTTGCAATGGCAATCAGGTACCATTGGATTTGCAGTAAAATTATCTACATTTTCATGTTTGATTGACTAGGAAAAACGATGAGGGTTACTAAAAAATACTAGTACACCTGTCAATTTATATACCTTTAGATGGTAAATTTAACTACCCTTGCAAAGTTTTTCAATGGCAATCACGTACCATTGAATTTGCAGTAAAATTATCTACATTTTCATGTCTGATTGACTAGGAAAAACGATGAGGGTTAATAAATAATACTAGTAAACCTGTAAATTTATATACCTTTAGATGGTAAATTTAACTACCCTTGCCAAGTTATAAATATAAATAAATTAAATATAAATTTACAGGTAAACTAGTATTATTTATTAACCCTCATCGTTTTTCCTAGTCAATCAAATATGAAAATGTAGATAATTTTACTGCAAATCCAATGGTACCTGATTGCCATTGCAAAACTTGGCAAGGGTAGTTAAATTTACCATCTAAAGGTATATAAATTAACAGGTATACTAGTATTATTTATTAACCCTCATCGTTTTTCCTAGTCAATCAAACATGAAAATGTAGATAATTTTACTGCAAATCCAATGGTACCTGATTGCCATTGCAAAACTTGGCAAGGGTAGTTAAATTTACCATCTAAAGGTATATAAATTAACAGGTATACTAGTATTATTTATTAACCCTCATCGTTTTTCCTAGTCAATCAAACATGAAAATGTAGATAATTTTACTGCAAATCCAATGGTACCTGATTGCCATTGCAAAACTTGGCAAGGGTAGTTAAATTTACCATCTAAATTTATAAATATAAATAAATTAAATATAAATTTACAGGTAAACTAGTATTATTTATTAACCCTCATCGTTTTTCCTAGTCAATCAAACATGAAAATGTAGATAATTTTACTGCAAATCCAATGGTACGTGATTGCCATTGAAAAACTTGGCAAGGGTAGTTAAATTTACCATCTAAAGGTATATAAATTGACAGGTATACTAGTATTATTTATTAACCCTCATCGTTTTTCCTAGTCAATCAAACATGAAAATGTAGATAATTTTACTGCAAATTCAATGGTACGTGATTGCCATTGCAAAACTTGGCAAGGGTAGTTAAATTTACCATCTAAAGGTATATAAATTGACAGGTATACTAGTATTATTTATTAACCCTCATCGTTTTTCCTAGTCAATCAAACATGAAAATGTAGATAATTTTACTGCAAATCCAATGGTACCTGATTGCCATTGCAAAACTTGGCAAGGGTAGTTAAATTTACCATCTAAAGTTATAAATATAAATAAATTAAATATAAATGTACAGGTAAACTAGTATTATTTATTAACCCTCATCGTTTTTCCTAGTCAATCAAACATGAAAATGTAGATAATTTTACTGCAAATCCAATGGTACCTGATTGCCATTGCAAAACTTGGCAAGGGTAGTTAAATTTACCATCTAAAGTTATAAATATAAATAAATTAAATATAAATTTACAGGTAAACTAGTATTATTTATTAACCCTCATCGTTTTTCCTAGTCAATCAAACATGAAAATGTAGATAATTTTACTGCAAATCCAATGGTACCTGATTGCCATTGCAAAACTTGGCAAGGGTAGTTAAATTTACCATCTAAAGTTATAAATATAAATAAATTAAATATAAATTTACAGGTAAACTAGTATTATTTATTAACCCTCATCGTTTTTCCTAGTCAATCAAACATGAAAATGTAGATAATTTTACTGCAAATCCAATGGTACCTGATTGCCATTGCAAAACTTGGCAAGGGTAGTTAAATTTACCATCTAAAGTTATAAATATAAATAAATTAAATATAAATTTACAGGTAAACTAGTATTATTTATTAACCCTCATCGTTTTTCCTAGTCAATCAAACATGAAAATGTAGATAATTTTACTGCAAATCCAATGGTACGTGATTGCCATTGAAAAACTTGGCAAGGGTAGTTAAATTTACCATCTAAAGGTATATAAATTGACAGGTATACTAGTATTATTTATTAACCCTCATCGTTTTTCCTAGTCAATCAAACATGAAAATGTAGATAATTTTACTGCAAATTCAATGGTACGTGATTGCCATTGCAAAACTTGGCAAGGGTAGTTAAATTTACCATCTAAAGGTATATAAATTGACAGGTATACTAGTATTATTTATTAACCCTCATCGTTTTTCCTAGTCAATCAAACATGAAAATGTAGATAATTTTACTGCAAATCCAATGGTACCTGATTGCCATTGCAAAACTTGGCAAGGGTAGTTAAATTTACCATCTAAAGTTATAAATATAAATAAATTAAATATAAATTTACAGGTAAACTAGTATTATTTATTAACCCTCATCGTTTTTCCTAGTCAATCAAACATGAAAATGTAGATAATTTTACTGCAAATCCAATGGTACGTGATTGCCATTGCAAAACTTGGCAAGGGTAGTTATAAAGTTACTAGGTATTTCAAGTTATATAAATTTACACACATTATAATCCCTTGTGTTTACGAAACAATAACTTCCAGTAACAATTTCTAAATGAATGATTGTTAAAACCGATTATTTTAGATGTTTGGTCACTACATAAAAAGCACTTCTTCATTTTTCTTAAAAACGTTTCTCATAAGACAGAAATACCGATTGAAAACAACGTACGTAGCATGTAGCATGTAGCACGTTTTTACACACATATTTTTCAAACGCCGTCGATCCAAAACGGAAATTCTGTGAATGTTTGTCTTCCTCTATCGCATAGAGAAATGTGTATGCGGTTTCTCTCTTCTCGGCGACTGCCTTTACATCTACCTTCTGCTCGGGGTCTTCTAGCGCATATAAAAGCACAATTTGTGTACTCTGTCGCGCGCCACTCGCGTACTGAATTTATATACCTTTAAATAGCAAATTTAACTACCCTTGCCAAGTTTTGCAATGGCAATCAGGTACCATTCGATTCGCAAAAAAATTACCTACATTTTCATGTTTGATTGCCTAAGAAAAAGAATGAGGGGTAATACCTAACACAAAAGTACCTGTTTATACCTGATTGCCAGACACCCTTGCCAAGATGCAGGTTGGCAATCACACATTGGCATTTTCTACACGTCTTTTACTTTCGATTAGTAGTATATTTATTTAGAAAAAGAGTAACCGCAATTATGGTAATAAATTAATTAAATAATTATTTTATTAAAAATAGCCTTGCCAGGATATGAGGTGGCAATCATCACAGGTTTTATTTATTAGTTCATTTTATTTCATATGATATATATTTCATCGGGAAAAAGAATGAGGGGTCCCCGACCTTAATCGGGATCTTAGACTATTATGAACCCCAGATGAGATAAAGATATCTCAGCAACAGAACACAGTAAATTAATACTATGGGATGGATCGTTTACCGCATCTGATGGTGTGGTACTCCGCATATTGCAGCGGTTACCCGAACTAAACCCCCACCCCATTTACATCTATTAATCCAGATCGGCTAAACTCTTTAATATTAGAAGAGCTTATCTTCGACATAAGGTTAATTAAGAACATTCTGATGATTTCAATTACTTAATAGTAATACGACTTTTTTATTGTGAATTTATACATATATTAAATTTTCTTTTTCTTTCCAACATATCAAAAAAGATAAAAATGAACCAGGGTGTAAGACAAGAGTGTAGCATATACGACCTGATAAGGAAATGGCAAATCCAAATAGACCAATAGACATTGACATAAAATGTCACAACAAATACGCTCCTGTTTACACACGATCACTTTATCATTCAAAACGAAGAAGACAAACTCCAGCTATCAGTGTACAAGCTACATCAAATATCAATACAATACGACATGAAAATATCAACAAAATAAACAAAAGTAATGTCATTCGAAAGATCAGAACAGGTACGATGCAAAATATCTTTGGAAAATAAGATAATAGAACAAGTAAACCTTCTTGATTATCTTGGAAATAACATCACTTATAATTACGAAAAAGACATAGAAAATAAAATAAACAGAGTTAACATATTATGTGTCATATACGGGACTATTAACAGAATATTAAAATATAGCGTCGGAAGAGGCACCAAACTGGAGTTCTACAAAACTATCGCTTAACCCGTAGTAGTCTATGGTACCAAAGCTGGACAATAACAAGCAAACAGAAGGGTGGAATTGAAGCAACCGAAGTGGTATTTCTAAGAAAAGTGGAAGGGTGCACTTAGAATTTCCCTTTGTTCCTTTTACTGACATCCCGCACTTCAGCCCCATATAGCATCAAACTTTCCATAAGGCTCCTAGTTTCATTTTTAATGCCTTTTCCCCACAGGACTGAGTTTAACGCTCCCGTCATTTTTCTACCTTTATTGATTCTTTAAGTAATCTCATACTCACTATTTTCCTGTTTATTCAATATAATTCTTAGGTATTTACACTTCTCCACCCCTCTTATTACTTCAGCACCAAGGGAAAGATTGTTGCATTCTCTGTTTCCGACAACCAAGTACTCTCAATTACCTATGTTCATTGTTAAGCCTGCTTTTTCCTACTCTTCTTTGAGCTTCCTGACAATGTAGTCTAAATATTCTTGGTCTTCGGCCACCGCTACTTGGTCGTCTGCAAAATATAAGGTATGTAGTGCACCATCTCCGTACAGGATTAAAAGTGAAGTTATTTGCTGGGAATTGAACAGAAAATATACTAAACGAAATTACAAATTATTGAACAAAATGGAAAGAACATGTAGAACGAATGGCAGATGGAAGAATAACATGAAGCCCTGAAATACAAACCTAGAAGAAGACGGAATGTTGGGAGACCTAGGCAAAAGCTGGAAATAGAACAATGTAAATTATTGTAACTGTCAATTTTTTCCTCTCATACTTTCTTGTATGTCGTCGATCCAACTAATTCTAAGTCTCCTCCTTTTTCTATGTTGTGTCGGAATCTACTTTAACATTCTCTTTGGCCATCGTGGGTCCCCCATCCGCTGTACATGTCCGTACCATCTTAGATACTTGGACTCAATAGTATTATTTATAATAGTGGTTCCAGTGCCCATTGTTACTCTGATTGTTCGTACATGATTCCTCCATGTCGTCCAACTGCGTCTCCAAAATGTCATCTCCATAGCTTTGAGTTGTCTTTTAAGCGATGCGGTGGTTTCCCAGACCTCAGCTCCGTAGGTAGTTATGATTTCCACTATGGTATTATAAATTCTTCTTTTAGTTTTTTTTTCGTAGGCTTTCACTCCACAGAACGGAATGCAACTGTATAGTTATTTGTCTTCCTTGACAAATTCTCTTTCTTATTTCAGTTTCACTAGACCCATCTTTAGCAAAGGTTACTCCAAGATAGTTATACGAGTTTCCATGCTTCCATGCTTCTTCACGCTTCCATGATTAAGGGGGGGATCTGTTGTATTTTAGCCGATGACTAAATTGTTAGTTTTCTGAATGTTGACGGTGAGACACCATTTATGATACTCATGCCTCAGTTTCTTCAACATATAGCTTGTCATATTCGTCTTCAGCTATTATGACTTGGTCATCGGCGAAGTGAAGGGTAAACATTATCTTGACTGATCTTCTGCGAAGGGCCATCTACTTTTTTGAATTTTCAGTTTTTCTCAATTTTCTTTTAAACAGCTTTACCAATTCTTACCAAATTTTAGATTTGAACTGACCTAATCAATGGCTATAACTTCTATGTGAAACATTTTTTTGTATAACGTCCCTAATGGGTATTATTTCCATTTTCCATTTTCTTATTTTTTTTTTTAAAAGGCTTTGAATGTTTTCACTAAACTTTATAGTTGAAATAACATATTAAATATATACAATTTTTGTTCAAAATATTTTTTTCTAAAAATGTAATGAAGGGTATATCATTTCTAAAAATAATAATAATAATAATAATAATAATAGCTGTGTAATGCCTATACCTTTTATTTGAAACATTTTTATCTAAACTTGCCCTAAATGGCACTTCTTTAAGTGTATCGGTTTGTAGAGTAATTGTTCAGTCTGATACATGTACATCAAACAAAGTTGTTTTACTTATTCTAAGTCGATGATTGCAGCCTTATTTCGAAGTATTTAGTTTGCAATAATTTAAGGTAATTATTTATTTATTATAATAATAAGTAGCTGTATATACATGACATTTTCGTCCAATCTCTTTACATATTTTAGGTAAACCAATATTATTATTTCTTGCTTTTTTTCAATTTGTCTGTAGCTCTAATTTAATAAAATTCACTGTTAGGAATATTGAACGATTAGAAAACTTTCGAGATTAATTCACAAGCAAAAAATATCTGTTGTATAAGTGTTATTAGAAGCAAAAATGTAATATTACGAATTAAGTAACGTTCGAGTATAATAAGTGTGCAAAAAGGCTCGTTAAAATAAAATCATCGTTAAGATAATCATTATTAGGTGTCGAGATGTTTAATTGTGTAATTCTCTATAGGGTCAGTTCGTCGCGAAAATCCGTCGCGAGAGGATGCGAAAAATTATTCGTAGTGCTTTGTGATTGTGAAAGTGAATTTTGTGAATGAAACGCTTCCCACCACTGACGTCTGCGCTCTAGGACTTCCTAAAGACTGCTAGATATAATTTTAGAAGCACACAAATCATTTCTTCATATGCTTCTGCCGTTTGTGACGACATGTAGTTTAAGTACGCTTTCTTTTTCTTTTTACACTGTTCTTTGACCGTGTTAGAGAACCACGGAAGAAGAGATACAAGAGAATCCGTAACGATACAAAAACACTAGTAAGACAAACCAAAGACAACTACTGGGAAACCTTCTCCAAAAGAATGGAAAGCGACTTCTATGGGTTGCAAAAACAAATCTGGCGATTAATAAGAAATCAGAGAACAGAAGCAAATGAACTCATCAGTACCAGACACGTAGAAAGAGATACCTGGGTAAAATACTTAGAGAAACTATACAAGAAGGAAGAGACCGAAACCGAGCCAAATACACCAGAGATAGTAATAAGTGATGAGACTAATATAAAAAAGGAAGACATAGAAACAGCACTCCAAAAACAAAAAAACAGAAAGAGCCCAGGCCCGGACAACATCGCCAACGAGTTACTTAAATATGGAGGAGAGAAGCTAAACCAACAACTAACAACCTTAATCAAAATAATATTTGCCCAACACAGAATACCAGATGAGTGGAGAAATAGCATTACGATCCCACTATATAAAAAGGGAGATAAAAAATGCCCGAGAACTATAGAGGAATAAATCTACTATGCACAACGCTGAAATTAACCACAAAGATAATAACAAATAAAATAAATGAATGTATCTCACTAGCAGATGAACAACAGGGTTTTAGATCGGGAAGATCCTGCACGGATGCAATCTTTGTCATAAGACAAATAACGGAAAAATCGATCGAATATAATCGACCGGCCTTCATGTGTTTCATTGACTTGCAGAAGGCCTTCGATCGAATACAATTAAAAGACATAATACACCTTCTCTATGATAGGCAGATACCATACAATGTCATTAAAATAATCGAAAATATATATTCAAGAAATACGATCCAAGCAAAAATAAATGGTGACCTAACTGAACAGATACCTGCAAATAATGGCATTAGGCAAGGGGACTCTCTCAGCCCGCTCCTATTTAACATCGTGATGGACGAAATCATAAAGCAAGTACGCAAACTAAGAGGATACAAAATGGGAAATAAAGAGGTCAAAATCTTGTGCTATGCGGACGATGCGGTACTGTTGGCGGAGAACGAGGACGATCTGCAAAGGCTACTGTACCAATTTAATAAAACAGCAAAAAAGTTCAATATGATAATATCAGCGGCAAAGACAAAATCAATGGTTACTTCCAAGACACCGATCAGATGTAAGCTTGTGGTGGATAACAAGATAATACACCAGGAAATGAAATTCAAATATCTGGGAATCGAAATATCTGGACACGGGGACGTGGAGACGGAAGTAAGAAACCAAGCTACAAGAGCCTCAAGAGCAGCAGCATACCTAAATGACACAATCTGGCGAAATAAATACATTCGAACTGAAGCCAAAGCCCGCATATACAAGACCGCAATCAGACCTATATTATCCTATGCAGCAGAAACCCGACCTGAGACCTCTAAAACAAAACGGATACTGGAGACTACAGAAATGAAAATAGTTCGAAGGATAGCGGGAAGAACACTAATGGATAGAGAAAGAAGTGAAAACATAAGACGAACATGCGGGATAGATAACATCAATGACTGGGTACTGGATAGAAAGATAAAATGGAATGAGCACATTGACCGCATGACGGAAGAACGAATTGTGAAAATATCAAGGGACAAATCACCAGCAGGACAAAGAAGCCTTGGAAGACCTAGGAAAAGGTGGAGTGACAACCTCCCAGGTGACTGAGCAGAGGCAATGATGTGAAGAAAAACAGGCAATGATGCCTATACACAGCAGGAAGAAGAAGAAGAAGACAAATCTTTTCCAAATTACATTGATTCTGTGTGGCATTCAAATTTACACTGAAACGTGGGTTCAAAGCTTTGTTGGTTAATTTTTGATCACTTAAAGGAATCCTAGATTGTTGATGCCATTGGATGGCGAGGAAAGAGAAAACGTGCCTCCAGGATCCAAACATGAGAGGAGAGATGAGATTCGGGCCTCGGGAATCCTTGGGTAAGTAGTAAGTATCCCGCCAAAGAAATATTTACAAGTTACATTAAAATCTTATTAATTTCTATTATTATTACTTATAAATTTAACACAAGTAACCAAATAATTGTGCCTTTCTATTGTATTGTTTATAAAATTGTGTGGTTAATCTGAGTTTGTGGTGTCTGTTACATTTAGAGATTGTTAAATTTGTTTCAATTTCACATGGTAATCTTTGTCACTTTATAACGAAAATTTTGTTGTTTTGTAATTTTAAACTTGTCTATTTTACAAAAATGAGTCGTTTCAATGTTCATTCTTTAATTCGGTTTATCCCCTTACAGAAAATGATGAATCCAAATTTTATTTGTATCTCAACTCTAATAGACTTTCTTCTTTATTTGCAGGTAGGTGCACATTTCCTTGTGGACGCGCCTTTACTGTTAAATCATCGTTTGACGTTTCGAAGCTAGTCTGGCCATTACCGGACATGGTTAACATTGTAAAAATCGGAAGTGTTAGTGGATCGTGGTGCTTTTAGTGCTTTGCGAGCGAGTTTTATATGTTTTGGACTTGTGGTAAGTACGTATGTTATACATATATTTTTTTTATTTTCAGTATCGATAGTTCTTTCTTTTTTTTATAGGTACCTGAGTCTTTTTTATGTGAGTAAGGTATTTCATGTCATTTTTTTAATTTCGGGTAAGTCCTTGAAATTTTTTAACAGTGCGATTTTTTACTTGCAGGTATGTCACAAGGTGTATTTGTTTTGCATTTTCAGATATTTTTTTGAGGCACTTTTATCCATTTTTTAATTGTTTTGTTTCCCTTTGTCGTCTGTTTTAGGTAATTTCAGGTATTAGACTTTTTTTTCGGGTATACTGCTATTTTGGCATTCAGGTATTTCTTATGGTATTCTTTTTCACTGTGTTTGTTATGTCCATTCAAGTACATCTGTTTCTTTTTATACACTTTTAATAATTTTTGGATTGTTTTGTTACCCTTCACATGTCTTTGTGTTTTAGATAATTTAAGGTACTTAACGTTGCTTTGTTTCAGATATACTGCTCTTTTTACTTTCAGGTATATTTCAAGGTGTATTTATTTTGTTTTGCATTTTCAGGCAACTTTTGTTTAGACACTTTTAGCTAATTTTTAATTGTTTTGTTACCTATTATCCCTTTTTTCTCTTTTAGATAATTTAAGGTACTTTACATTGTTTTTTTTTCAGATATACTGCTCTTTTTACTTTCAGGTATTTCTCAGGGTATTCTTTTTTATTGTATTTGTTATCTATCTTTTTCTCTTCAGGTACTTTTTGAGGTGCACACCTTCTAATTGTTTAGTTTCCATTTGCACTTTCTTGTGTTTAACATAATGAATATAAAACCAATTACGGGGCCCCATTAAAAATAAAGACCCAAGAGAAAAGTGGATTAATAGGGTTGTGGTGTTGGCACTCGGGGACCTGGATGAATGTTGTGATGGTTTTTCTGTTGACCTCCCCAGGATTAAATGAAACACATTTTGTGTATCAACTGTCGACGTTTCGTCTATTTATTATAGACATATTCATGACACTAAGTGGAATATTTTTTTTCAGGCGCTACTATTTGAGTTACCAATTTTGTTATAAACATTGTATATCGCTCTCACTGGGAACCATTTGGTTTATTGTTCTTTTTCCGAGCGTAGTGGGTAGCTTCTTTATTAGTTTCGATGTTTTACTAATAGAATAGCTCTCTTTTATTTGCAGGTTGAGAAGTTGAGAGTTACCTCAGGGACTGTTGTAAAAACTTGCATATTATTGACCAGGTATTTATTTTTATACTATTTTTATTTTTATTTTTACCACTCCGAATGGGGTTTCTAAATGAAATAAGAGAATTGGGTGGTACATTGTGCTGCGAATAGATGTCAAAAAATTAAAGTTGGATGGAATCACTTTTTTGATTGACCAACTTTACTTTTTTGACATCCGCTCACAGCACAATCAATTAATCAATTTACCAATAAATTCTCACTTTTTTCCATAAACTATTAATTCGTGGTTAGATCTCAGCCGCAATTCAAATTTCCATAGTTAGATCCAATATTCGCTTTTTTGTCGAGTTTTGGAAATACGGCAGAAATGTAGCCGCAGGGGTCCACCGGAACCAGCTACATTTTGAAAGGGGTCTATGACCAAAAACAGTTTGGGAACCGCTGGTCTAACTGATACATCTCCATTAAATAAAGTTATTTTTATTTATTCCAATTCGATGATTGGATTCTAATTTCAAAGTATTGTAACGCGAAATGTAAACAGCAGCGCGAGACGTGTTTACTTTTATCGGACCTCGGCGGCCACTTTAAAACGCTCCGTAATTGCGCCATAAAGGAAGAATGATTTATTGCATTTCCGACCTCTCTAGAACAAACATTATTTGAGAAAGGAATGACCTGGAACCATGGCGAATACAATTGAGGTGTCTATAAGCGGGCTTGCGGTCGTAGAGGAGATTAGACGTGAAGCCGCGAGTGAATAAATAAAGTGAAAAACGCACCAGTGAAATAAATTAACATTAAGAGTGATTTAAATTAATTAATTAGGAACTAGTTAAGGTAAATTAAGTAGTGTGTAGTATAGTAATTAGGACAGTGTAAATAAATTAGAAATAAACGTTACAGTATGGACATTGAAATTTGTTGTTGTTATAGTACAGAAGTAAATTTATTTATCGTTTCGATAAAGTTAGTTGTATTCAAAAACATTTTTTAGAAACATTTTTCATCTAATAAATAGTCAAGAGAAAATATTGTATTCAATACTAAATTTGTTTTATAAAACGGTGATAATGGTGCCATGAATATTTTGCACGGCCATATGAGAAAGTCTTACGATGTTACAAATCGCCATTTTTTTAGTTATTTTAAACCATATTTTTTGTATGGAAATATATGTATTGATACATAGATACATATATGTATAGAAAAAATATGTAAAAAAATTATAGTTGCGAGTAGAAAACACTACTCAATATGCGTAAGTGTGGACTGTCTTTTATAAGGTGGCACAGTCGGTTTCCTGTTAGTATTTTTGTCAGAAAAATCTAATGGAGAAATTCGCTGTTTATCGTAGTACAAAAGGGTTACAAAAGACAGTGTCGTCCGTGCCCGCCGCCGCCTCTGTTCCATCAATCGGAAAAAATCTCGTTGGATTTGATAATCGCGTTGGGGTCCGTGACCTAAGCTCGAATTTCGAGGTTAGGATAGGACAGTTTCGCGATGTGTGTGTGTTTTTTTTGCGAATCGCTATTGGCGCCCGGCCAGCTGATTGCAATTACATCACCACGCACTCGTACACACACTCACACATATGTTCAGGAGCGTTAATATTTCGCGTGCAGCTTATTTATTGAGCACCTTTAATGTATTTTCGAAGTTTACGATTGTTCGACCTTCCGCGGTTGTGAACTGATAACGGGAGAAAAAAAAATCGAATCGCAGGACACGATTACGGTGACTCATGGAATTTCATCGAGGCGCAGAAAGTAACCGCATACTCCGTATATGATCGTTAAAAATTGATTTTCTCTCTGAAAATTTCGTTAGAGTTCGAATCACACTGCCAGAACTGATTGGAGCATGCGCACAAAATCTACCACGTTCCAGGTTCCATTGGAGCTGTTCTAAAAGTGGGTTCGGACGGAAGTGGTTTTGTTCTTATATTTTGATGTATTTATAGGTAAAATGTACGTTTTTTCACTTTATTTGCATATTGACCAATTTTCGGCATATTTTGGGTACTTCAGTGATATTGTGTATTTTGCGCCTATTTTTCAAATTTACGGTTTTATTAAATGTTCAAAGCAACTTGGCGGATATCGCTTATCTGTCCTACCTCACTTAACACTTAATCCCATATTTATGCGACATTCCTAGAATATTTAAGTAAATGCCGTGAACTTAACGAGGAACTACAATCATTATAATCAGCTCAGCTAATAATTAGGTGAGATATTACTAAAATACAACGTTATCAAGAAATACTGTTTTAGTTGGCAATCCTAAATTTTACTTTAAAATGGTAGAACTGAAACCACTTCCGGTTGCTTGACAGCTACTTCGTCGTTTAACAGTGACCATTGACACTTGAGCGGCGATTCAAATTTTTATTATAAAAATGGTACTATTTATATTAGAACAGGATATTTTTATTGGCATGGATTATTTTCGGAGTGCACTTCATGACTCCATTTCTGGATGGCAATACTCCTTGCAATCCACTTTGCACCAATTTGAAGAAATGTTTCCTAAAGTTGTGTTCACTATCGAAGTTTTTAAACAACACTGCATGCGCGTAGTTCAATGATATTTGAATACAGGCAATGTGAAGAAAGGAAAGCCACCTGGTAGACCCTCCGTACTAACTGAAAATGTGGTGCAAGAGGTCAGGGCCCGACTGCAACAAAATCCTGGCAAATCGGATAGGAAGCTTTCCTTCCAAACGGTTGATCCTTATCAAAAGTTCACCAATTTCCACTTATTCCTAATTTCCCCTATTGCGTTTCGTGCCTTTACAGGTTTATCATATGGAAGTTTTTCCACTGTGTTGAAGAGCAAATTGAAATACCACATACCACCCCCGTACACATTTTCGATGGTCCAATCCCTAAATCCTCCTGGACGTCCACAACGCGTCTTGTTCTGTAACTGGTTCAATCAGGAAATGAACAATGATGACATCCTGAATAAAACCTTTTTCCGATGAAGCCTGGTTCCATCTCAATGACTATGTTAATTCTCAAAATTACAGAATTTGGTCTGGTGAAAATCCACATGCTGCTAGAACAACAACTTTACATCCTACTATAGCAAATAATGTCATCTTCACTAATTTTAAAAGTCGCCTGTAATATTACTGACAGTCCTAATTAAATTACAAATATAACAATGTCTTCTACAATCCTTTCATGAATACGACCTTATTCAGAACTATCTATAGATGGAGATTTTCAGTAAACCTTCTGGCAAAGCAGTAAATGTTTTAAATTCAAAGGTACACGTCGGTCTGTACATTAATCATCATCCAGCCTTTTTCAGGTCCACTGTTGGACATAGGCCTCCCCTAGTTTTCTCCATTGGTCTCTGCTCCTGGCTGATTGTAACCAGTTTGTGACAACTCTCTTTATATCGTCCGTCCAGCGCGTTGGTGGTCTGCCTCTGCTGCGCTTGTCTAGTCTGGGTCTCCATTCTAGGAGTTTGCGAGTCCATCTAGAATCTTATAGTCGAGCGATATGAGTTCCATTTTAGTTTGGCTATACGAACTATTACGTCGGTAACTCCCGTTCTTCTCCTAACATCTTCGTTGCTCACTCTATCTCTAAGGGTTATCCCGAGCATTGATCTTTTCATACGTCTCTGTGTTACCTGCAGATTTGAGGCTCATTTTTTTTTGTAAGGGTTGATGTTTTCATCCAGTATGTCATCACCGGAAGTACGCATTGATCAAAGACTTTTCACTTCATGCTTATTGGGATGTTGCTCTTAAACACATCTCTTAAAGCACTATATGCTGCCCATGCCAGCGTTATTCTCCTCCTCGTCTCGCAGGTTTGATTGTCTCTATCTATTCTGATCTCGTGTCCTAGATATACGTATTTTTCTACAAGTTCCACACATTGGTCTTATATATAGAGTTCCTCACTTGGGACGAGATTGGTCATATATTTTGTTTTTTTTTAATTTATTTTAAGACCGATTTTTGAACATGTTTCATCCAGGTCTCTTAACATCTCCTTTATTTCTCCAAGCTCATCAGCAATCAGAACTATATCGTCTGCGAAACTAAGATGATTCAGATTTTGTCCATCTATGGTGATGCCTTTATTGTCCCATTTTAGTCTTTTGAATGCATACTCTAGTGCTGTTATAAACAACTTGGGTGACAAGGTGTCTCCCTGCCTAACGCCGCGTTCAATGTTTATGGGTTTGCTGGTTTCATGTAGCTGTATAGTTGTCGTTGCATTTTTATAGATGTTATATATGAGTTTGGTATATCGACTATCAATGCGACATTCGTTCAAAGCTTCGATGAAGTTTTCTAGTTCTATGCTATCGAAAGCCTTGTGAAAATCAACAAAAGCCAATACAAGGGGTTTATTATATTCCACAGTCTTTTCTATAAGCAGTTTGATCGTTTGTAGGTGATCGTTGGTTCCGAAACAAGAGCGAAATCGGGCCTGTTCCCTTGTTTGATAAAAATAAAGTTGTTTCTCTAGTCTTGTCGTTATAATACGCGTGAAGAGTTTATACAAGTGGTTTAATAAACCGATAGGCCTATAGTTTTCGAGATCTGCTTTGTCGCCCTTTTTGTGAATAAGAATCATTATTGCGTTGTTCCATTTCACTTTACATTAAACATTTAGTTAAATAACAGTAATTTAGGTGATGATTAATTTATTGTCATATCAATAACCACGACAACCATTAGCTCAATTCTCAACTTTAATTTTCGCTAATATGTTTTAAATTTTATGAACTTGCGGTTTCACTGAAGATGCTTAAAATTAATTGTACTTAATTGGAAAACCTTAACATTATTTCATTTTTAGCAACAGAATCAAAAAGTTGTTCTGAAAGGGTCACTGTTTTATCAAAGATTGTCCTAAGTTCCTTAACAAATTTTAACAACTACATTTAGCCCCAGAAGTGTTATAAACATTTTACGAGGTTATTTTAAGTTGTATGCAGTTTAATTCAGTAATTATAATTTCTTAAGAAACTCTTCGACTCGCATTGAAACATTAAATCTGGATTAAGATGACTTCAACTTCTACAAAAATGTCGTAGATAAACTGCAGTGTTAAATGACCTATAATCTTCAACGTCACATCGCCAGTTACATTGTCAACTTCATATTGTCTCTAAATAACTAAAGTTCGTGTAAAAATGTCGCTGGTTCACGAAAACCAACAGCTTTTATAAACTCCTCGACTTCTTTGAAGTTGTCAGAATTCCTTTAATAACCTTGTAAGTTACATGAAAAATGTAATATTTTCTTAAAGTACTTTCAACCATTGTAACAAGTAGGTAACAAAACAATTAACTTCTTTCAAAGCGTTCAAATTTCTTATTTCAAACGTCAAGTTTTCCTTTAGACAATTGCAACTTCCTTGAAAATACGGTTAGCTCCATACAATTGTCGTAAGTTTCTTAAAAAATCCCCAACTTCTTTAATGGTGTCACAATTTATTCAAAAACGTCTCAAGTTACATTTTAACAGAGGGTTGTGAATGTTTAAAAAAAATCATGGAGCGTTTAACACTTTTATAATGTTCTTGGCAACTTCATAATTATATTCATTTTCAACATTATTTTAAAAACGAAAAAAAAAAATAAATAGTTTTTTATTACTATTATTGGTTCATTACAATCTTCATAAATTCCTTAGAAACCCTTCATTAGGATTACGTAGTCTGATTCAAGATGATTGCAACTTCTTTGTAAATGTCATAGATCAACTTGTCATAGGTAACTCAAGAACTTCTCAAATCTTAACCAACAGTTATATTTCAAAGTTCATATTGGCTTTATTTCCACTACAATTCCTTTAAAAATGTTATCAGTTCATGATAACGGTTGTATATTCTTTAGGAACTTATTAACTTTTTAAAGATATCAGAATGCCTTTAAAAACGTTAAAAAATTGTAACAAGTAGGTAACTTAACAATTCTTCAACTCTTTTCAAAGCATCAGATTTCCTTACTTCAAATATGTTTTTTTTGAGACAATTAACTGCTTTAAAAATGTAAACAGTTCTTTACAATTACCATAAGTTCCTTACAAACACTTAAACTCCTTTAATTGTGGCATAATTTATTTAACAACACCTCAAAGGATATGCTTTAATTAGAAAATTGTGTGCTTTTAAATACCGTAAACTAATTGCAAATGTTACAATTTTCTACCCAATTTCGTAACTATATTCAGCGTCAAAACTACTTTAAACACTTCGCAACGTTCTTTTCTTAACGTGACCTTAAATTAGTTGGTTTATTACAATCTTCAGAAATTTCTTACAAACTCAACTTCCTATCAAGTTCTGGTTGTTTTTAAGATAACTACAATTCTTTTAAAAATGTTGTCAGTTCATATTGTAACGTTTATTTTATAATTTATTTACATTAATTGAACACTAATTTATTTAACACACTAAACTACTTGTACACTAGACTAGACACTACATAATTTATTTGTACTGCTCCGCTTTCGGATCGTATGTCGCGTTCACTTCTGCTTCTCTACTTCTAACTAACTCCCTCGATCACAAGCCCCCTTATATATACACCCCCAACCATAATCGAGATCCTTCGCGTACCTTCTAGAACGCCTACGCAGTAAATGTTCAGAAGGTCACAAATTAATTGCTTTTCGTAAACAACATTCCGGGAAAATTCGTGCAGCTGTCTTTACGCGTCGTAGTTGGTGTCGCGTTGTTTACTTCTCGCATTACAATATATTGAAAGTTGTTGAGAAACTCCTTGACTGTTTTGCAGCCCCAGAGTTCCTTTAACTACGTTTAAAGTAAATAAGTTACATTTAACACTTCATATTTCCCTTAAGATACTTTCAACTTCTTTAAAAATGTATATTTACAATTATTGTAATAAAGAAATTCCTCTACTCCTTTCTAAACGTCAGAACTCTTTATTTGAAATGTAAGGTGTTCCTGTGGAAAATTGTAATTGCTTTTAAAGTATTACCAGTTCGTATTATCATGCGTTTTTCAGCTTTCCACCCCAAAGTTCACTTGATGCGCGCGCAGATATTGTTCGCAGTTCCCTTTTCCCACAATTATAAGTTCATTTCCTTATTTTCCCGTGAGAAGGGTTTATCTTAATTATTTTAAAAATGTCGATTAACAACTGTTATAATTATTTTTAGTAACTTCTAAATTTTATTTAAAACCAGAAAGGCTTTCAAAAAATCATACATAATTTTTCAAATTACATGTTATTAAATCAATCATTACAATCTTCAGAAATTGCATAAAAATTCTTCAAAATTCTCATTGAGAACCAGGTCATTATTGAGATGAATATTACTTTTTAAAAAATTTCGCAGAGAAATTACTCATACCTTAGAAACTCCCTCCAAATATTAAAATCCGATGTAGCTACGATGATTACGATTTAAACGTTATTGTAAGGTAAGTCAGTACAATTTTTGCAATCCACAAATTTTTCTCTATTCTATTGTCCTTACAGTCACCCTTAGGATTGTGAATGGTATATAATAGTGAATGAATATGATAGTGATCACTGATCACACAACTTATTGTCTAGTTTACTACGTATCAATATCAGTGTAAACTACTCAATTTGTTGTTAAACTTAGAACACTTAATTATACTGAAGGGGCCAGTCTCTTTCAAAATTGAAAAAAGAAACCCTTTTTTAGATATTGCTCTATATTGTAACGCGAAATGTAAACAACCAGCGTAAGCGTACTCCTTATCGGACGAGAGGGCCCACCTCAAAGGGAGGCCCCTCCGCTAATTGGGTCATCAAAACAGTTCCAGAATAATTGCGAATAGTAATTTAAAGAAAGCATGATTTATTACTTTCGAGTCGTTTCTAGAACAAACAAATTAGGGAAGAATCATCGAGAAAATACTAGTAGGTTCTCGAGACATAATGGAGGACTATAAAAAGTGAACGCTGCGGACGAAGTGGAAGATTAGACGAGAAGCCGCGTGAGTAAACAGTGCGATAAACGGACAAGTGAAATTGTATAAATAAATTAGCAGTTAAGGGTGTGATATAAATTAATTAGTTAGGAAATAGTCTAGCTAAATTAAGTAGTGTTAAGACAGTGTGTAAATAAATTAGAATAAACGTTACAATATGTATTGATGAATACAAAATTTGTCTTTTAATTTTTAATAGTGTTTGGCGGCTGCAGAGGGCGTTTTGTAAAAATGCCTTTTTCGTTGGTACCAATCAATGTGGTGTCCCTGTAAAAATAAAGACGTAAATCAAAACGGATTCTGTCCTTTAGACTTTCTAGGACGTAGACCTGAAAAAGCTTTTTTTTTAATTTTTTAAATTGGTTTAAGGTTTTTCCTTGAAATTTAAAAAACAGCCATTTTTGGGAAAAGTACGTGTATAAAGAAGAACGAGGGTTATTTATATGTCATACATTTTATAGGTCTATATCGTATAAAAAAGTGTAAAGAACGGAATCCAATTTGAATTTTGACTTTACATCTTCCAGGAAGACCACAGCGATTGGTATCAGCGAAAATGGCATTTTTACAAAACGCCCTCTGCTGCCGCCAAACCTTATTAAAAATTAAAAAAAGATATTTTTTTGTATTTTTCAATAAATATAGAGCAGTATCTAAACAAAAAATTTTGACTAAATACAATAATTTTTTTAAAATAATATCCCAAAAAAGTGTTTTATTTTCAATTTTGAAAGAGACTGCCCCTTTAATACAACTTTTACAGTATTATAACGTTTCGCTTGGGTCAATTAATCACTATATTCCTATTTCTTCACTATTTCCTCTGATGAGGGTGATACTTTCCACCTTTACCTTTTTTTAGTACCTTTAAGTGCTTTTTAGTTATTTTTGAGATATGCGCCCTTTGGAGAACTTACTTTACTCTATATACTTTAAATATAAATGAGTGTATAATAGTTATTTATGGTACTAGTATGTTATGTTGAAAATAAGTCACGCGAGTGGCATAAATTCTCAAGTGACTTAGGAAACATAACACGCGAATGGCGTACAATGTTTTATCCAACAAGTGGAAGAAATCGTTTTTTATGAGATAATAATTATTAATAAGCTTTGTGATCAAATCAAAGCTACTTGCGTCTCAGTACCCTATAAATGTCAGAATGACTTAACAGTGACTTTTTTTAGGTTGTTTGTTTGGTTGCCACGGGCAATAAATAAATAGAATACTACTTTAAATATGAACGTGAGTTATAATTTATAATCCATAACTCACTAGTGAGTTATGGATTATAACACACAAGTATGTAATTTGATAGTTTACTTGTTTAAAATGACATTAATAATGACAGTTATAAGTGTCATGTGTTGGATAAATAAATAAATATAATACTACTTTAAATATGAATGTGAGTAACATCAATAACTCACTAGTGGGTTATGGATTATAATACACTAGTGTGTTATTTGATAGTTTACTTGTCTAAAATGACATTGATAATGACAGTCATAACTGTCATGTGTTGGATAAAATAACATTTTTTTATTGCCTTTGAATAATAAGAAGGCATAATAAAGAATAATGAAGGCATTATAATTGTGAATGGGGTATTTGAGCATATTGAAAAAAGCGTAATTGATCACTCTTAGCTTTAATTGCGTAGCAATTAACCATGACGTAGTTTCTTCGCAGGGTTTGCAGAAAATTTACATCAATTTAGAAGAGCTGTCGGAAGTAATTTGCTTGATTGTATTCAATTATATATGAATATCGATATGTGCCACCTATAGAAGGAAGGTCTTTTGAGCAGTTCGTTTTCCATGGTCGGCGGTATACATATCTACATATTGAACCATTAAAAAAATAATCCCGATTATTACATCTTTTACGGATAAATGCATGCAATAATTGCCGCAATCCGAGATGTTATAAATCTCATTACCGCATCGACGTTATTTTCCAACAAATAAGCCTTAATCGTAAAAAAAAGTTATAAATAATTAATCGCCGGCCTTGGTATCGCTCTCTCTTTCTCTTTCTCTCTCTTTCGAGAACGCCCGGTACGAGCATCGTACGTCCACCATTAATTAATGTTAAAAACGGTGCATTACCGAAAATAAATCACCTCCTCCCCCCACCGACAACCCAGTTTTCTAAATGTTGTTATTCGAAATATTTTAAAATCTTTATTTTTAGACGGGAGGACCCGCCGTTCGGGACGCGATCAACAAATTATGGCCGTTGATAATATGTCAATAATCCACACTAGCGTTGAAAAGTAAGTACTAAGCGAGCACCTATGCACGTATGAAAAATTCGGTGTGAATTTCGTACCTCAGGTCTTTTACGTGATTGGAAGTTTGGAATTCTTCCGATGAAAAATACCATAACGATTACGAATCCGGACGACATAAAAGTTCTCACGGATTAGTCGTAGATATATCGACACTTAACGTATATGAACGAAAAATCGCTGTTACGGATCGCATGTCTCGCGAGTCGATTTGTCACATTTATTAATTATCGATTCAGGGCAGGACTTGGTCCAGAATTACATTTCGAAGACTGGAGGATTTTTGTAGATTGACGTACAAACTTCCAGAGATATTTCTACATATTACAGTATAACGCTGTTTTAACTCAGGCAGCTCATTTAGCTCCTTCAAATCATACAAACAATTCGACCAATTAATACACCGAGTTAGCATATTTAATTCATACAACCGGTTCTGTTCAGTCAGCTGATTCAACCAATTTAAAATTAGCTCGTGCTTCAAATAGATGCTTCTTCTTAATGTGCCATTTCCATCAGTCGAGGTTGGGTATCACAGTAGCAAATTCCTTTTTATCTTCGGAGGTTCGTATTAGCTCTTCAAAGTTTAGGTCAGGTCACTGACGTAAACTCAGCCATGACAGTTTCTTCCTTTCCAGGACCTGCCTACCATCGAACTTTCCCTTAACAATAAATTGTGCATAGCGATATTTGGAGTTTCTCAAAATATGTCCCATGAGACTTACAAGTTTAAATAGCTCTCGCTCCATTCCCAATCTGAGTACATCTTCTTCGTTTGTTGTATGCAATGTCCATGGTATTTGGAGCATTCTACGATATGTCCACATTTCGCAAGCTTCTAGCTTATTGATAATCTATGCTTTGGGTGTCCACGTTTCGACTCCATATAAGAGAGTAGACCAATAGTAGCATTTCAACATCCTCAATTGCTGGCTGAGGCTGATTCGCGAGTTGCAGAAGAACTTCTTAATTTGCACAAAGAAGTAGCTGGCTTGTTCTATTCTAGATAATATTTCTATGTCTGAATCCAACATGCAGTCCACCCAGCATCTTAAATACTGAAACCTATCTAGAATTTCACCGTTGTGGAATATTCTTTGATGTTTTGATGGTCATATGGCTTTGGTTCATGTCATACACTTCACAAACCATGTGAACGTTGTTTAGAAGTCGTTGTAGGCCTAGATCCGAGTCTGCGATCAAGACAGTATCCTCAGAGTATCTGATGTTGTTGATGATCTCTCCATTAACCTTGATCCCGTCTCAAGTGTCAGTTGTCAGGTGTCAGTTCGCTCGATTTTTGAGTTAGCTTTTTATTCAACTTAACGAGATGATCTGATTAAACTGCCTTCAGCTTAGTTACCCTGTTGGACTCTTATTCACAGTCTGCCCACTCAACACATTCAACTTGTTTAATCTAGTCAGCTCATTAAATCCACTCAACTGAGTCGGCTCATCATTCAACTTATTTAACTCCCTCCTTCAGCTCGTTCTAATTGTTTAACTAAGTCAGCTTCTTCAAGTTGTTTAACTCGTTCAGTTGGACTAGCTGATTGAATGTCGTGATCTAATTCAACTGATTTCAATAGTCATCTTGTTTACGTCTTGCTCACAGTCTGATCATTTAACGTGTTCCACCTAGTCAACAAATAAGAACCCTCAAGTGAGTCAGATCATTTTTTAAAGTAATTAACTAAATCAGCTCGTTTAACTTATTGGTCTGATTGATTGGTTCAGATTATTCAAGCTGCTCAACTCCTCTAACTTACTCAGATGCTACAACTTGGTGATTTGATTTAACTAATTTCAAAATAGTTACCTTGTTCGACTCTTATACACAGTCTGTACATTATATTCATTCAATTTATTCTATTTAGTTAGTTCATAAATGCACTTAACTGAGCTAGCTCATATTTTTATTTCTTAAACTAAATTAGCTCGTTCAAATTATTCAACTTAGTTGACTTACTGGAGTCATTCAACTCGTTCAATTCGATCAAATGATTTAACTTGGTGAACATAATCATATAGTTTCAACTGAGTCACCTTGATCGACTCTGCTTATTCAATGCATTCGATTTGTTTCACCTAGTCAGCTCAATGAGTTCATTTAACTGAATAGGGTGAACCTATTAGGTTCAATATTTAACTCTTAAATCAGCTCGTTTGACTTGAACTAAGTTAGCTTGTTGCTGAAGTCAACATGATGATCTGATTCAAGTAATCGCAACTGAGTCATCTTGTTCAACCCTCACTCACACTCCGCCATTTAACTCATTTAGTTTATATAACTTAGTCAGTATTTAACTGAGTCAGTTTGTTGAAGGTACTCAACTGGTACCCCACTATCAGATGATTCAACGGGATGATCTGGTTTAACTAATTTCAACTGAACAATCTTCTACACTTGTTGTACACAGTGAGCCCATTTAATTTAATCCATTTGTTTTACCTAGTCAGCTCACTTAAGTTAGCACTTAACTGCTAGTCAGCTCACATAAGTCAGCACTTAACTGAATCGTTATCTACACATCCAATGTAACTGAGTCGGCTAGTTTGACTTATTTAACTAAGTTAATCTATTCAAGTTATTCAACTCTTTTGAACTTAGACCATGCAGCGTTTTCAAACCATTCGACATAGGATTCATAGGAATATACTTATTCATCCCAGTTCTGTTCAGTCAGCTGAATCAACTAATTGAATTAAACCAGCTTGAGCTTTAAATGGGTTAGCTCATTCATATCATTTAACTCATCTGTCTGAATCAGATCAGTCGGGTGCTCCAACTTTTATCTAATTATCGATTATTGAACAAGCTCGCTCTTTAAATGGGGTAGCTCAGCCAAACCATTTAACTCATTTAATGATCAGCTCATTTGAATGCTTCAGCTTAGTTGAATCAATTCGTTTAACTAGTACAACTTAGTCAATTTGTTCAATGCATTAAATTGATTCGACTATTTCAAATTACTCAGATTAGTCAGCTAAGTCAATTCATTTGAATTATTCTTCTGATGAGACTTATTAAACAATTATTCAACTTTCATATGAAGAATGAGTGCACTTAACGAAGTTGGTTTATGATTCAACTCATTTAATTGAATTTACTTTTTAAGATTTATTTGGAAGTGAAGTAAGAAAATCAATAAACAAATTTAATTTAATAAAATTTATCTTGTTTACTCAATCCGATGATTTAAGTTTATAAACCTAATGAACTAATTTCAATTCAGTCATTTTGTTCAACTCTTGCTCAGTGTATCCATTCAACTCATTCAATTGGTTCAACTTAGTTAGCTCGGGATGGCACTTAACTGAGTCGGCTCATTAATTAAATAATTAAACGAAATCAGCCTGTGACCTATTGAACTCAGTATTCAAGTTATTTAACCCTCTCAACTGAATAAGATAATTCAACTTGGTGATTTGATTCCACCCACACATTGTAGCTGAGTTTCTTTGATCAACTTCTGCACACAGTATGCCCATTTAACCCATTCAACATATTATACTTCAGAGTCCGCTCAATGAATACACCACACTGAGTCGGTTCAGTTTTCAACTGCCATAACCTTACAAGCTCGTTCGACTTATTTAACTGAATGAGTTTATTCGAGCTGTCCAACTCATGAATTTACTCATTTAACTGGTACCTACAGCTCGTTTAACTTATTTAATTAACTCAGCCAGTCAGTCACGTTACTTAACTCATTTTAACCAGTCACGTCATGGAGCTCTTTCAAATTATTCAAACGGGTCGATTTATTAGTAAACTTATCGATCTCAGTTGTGTTCAGTTGGCAGAATCAACTAATTTATTCAAGCCAACTTGTATTTTAAATGAGTTAACTCATTCAAACCATTTAAATCATTTATCTGAATTAGATCATTCGAATGATTCAATTTAGTTTATTCATCGGTTATTGAACAAGCTCGCTCTTCAAAATGGATTTAAATAGCTCAATCATGTAATTTCCTCATTTAGCTGAATCAGCTCATTCCAGTGCTTCAACTCAGTTTACCTAATAAAAGTCAGCTGATTCAACAGATTCGACTCTTTCAACTTAACTGCGTCAGCTCACTCAGCTCAGTTAATTCAATCAGCTCGTTCAACTGATTGAACAATTATTCAGCTGATTTGACTTGTTCTGCTACGTGCACTTAAATGAGTGGACGTAAATTTATTGTATCAACTTTTAACCTCTCATATTTACCGCAACTAACTTGTTCTATCTAATTAGGTTATGCCGCTTATCTGACTTGGCTCAGTATTTAACTGATCTAGCTAAATCAGCACCTTCGGCCTAGTGAACACAGCAATGATTCAATGTGGTGATCTGATTCGATCAACTAATTTCAACTAAGCCTCCTTTTTCAACCCTTTGCACAGTCTGCTCCTTTGACCAGTTCATCTTGATCCATTTAGCTCAATGAGTCTATTGAGTCTTTCAACTGAATAAGCTCCTTCAAATTGTTAAACTCGTTCGACTCGTGCTAAGATATTTTAGATTACAAGCATCAGTTGATTCCAACTCTGGATTTCTCTTCCTTGCATCTCGCACAACCTTGAGAATATCGCGAGCGCTTTCCGCGTACCTTTAAAGACTGTTACTGTGGCCGTTGTTTGTTGTTGTTTGTTGTTACGTAAGCCGTACGGTTTGCGCATTTAACAGTTCATTTGTTGCGGCGCACAGTTAGGATTCGATTTTCCGTTTGTGTCGTTTTCTCTCGTTTCGTCGTCGTCATCGTCGTCTGGTACAATGTTGCACAAGATCTAAATGGGCTCTCAACCGTGGACGGTATGGATACACGTACCTCTTTGGATTGGAAGAGGGACAGGGAGAGCTCTCCATTTTCAAAGGATAAAAGACGGCCGAAGTGGGACGAAATCGTAAAAGTTGTAACACCGGTCGTAATTAAGCGTGGAAAATGCTTACTCATGAAAATATATATTATTGTGATGACAATTGATTCTAATTAATTGTATAATGAAAATGACAAACGACTTCTATATTTCGCGAAATGACTTCTTTTATAACGACTTCTGGGTAATATTGAGCAAATTAACTTTTGTTCTTAAAATATAAATTTCACTGCTTCTGGAACCTACATCATAACTAAATAGACTACCGTTACGTTCACTACATATACGTATACACCAAAAAAAAATTATGCGGAGTAGGATCAAGAGTAGGTACCACTTATTAAATTAATATTTTTTTACTACCTAACTACTTTTACTACCTTTTTTTACTACCTTTCGTAGACTAAATATGTCTACGAAAATCGAATTTCAAAAAGCTCTCACACGTTTTGCAAAATTATTTTTTGACAACCAACAACGAGAAGGTAGCTGGAATAAATGAATAATACCCAGTGGCGTAGCGTAGTGTTACTATAAATAGTAATAACAATTTGTAATCTGAACTATAAGTTCGAACAATTACTTTTCATAACTTGTCGCCCCTACGTTTCTGCCAGTTTAAAATGAACACAGCGTAGAGCATCTCATGGAAAACATGGGTGTTTGGTACCACTGCGACCTAGAGAAAATGTATTGAGCGCTATGAGTAGTAATAACCTATTGAAGTGGGGCTTGAAAGAAACACAGCTCACAGGGCATTGTTTATTTATTTTGAGGCTTAGATGAGAAAGAAAGGTTTTTCACTTATGGCGCAAAGAACGTTCTTTATGAAAGATATAAATATTTTTAATGTCTGCAAAATAAGCTGCGGCATGTCAAAATCTATCAATCATTCAAACGAGAAATCCTTGAAAATTATTAAAAAACGCTACTTTCTTTAATGCTTAATAATGATTACAAAAAGAGTTGTGGGTTTTTGAAAAATCCTGAAGACGGAACATTTATGATATCTTCTTAAATATGCTCACAAAATTTCAGCGTGAATTGATTGTTTCTTTATGAGATGTTACAATTGTTAAATAATTTTATAGAAATATGAAGAATTAATCTCATGTAGAATGAAAAATTCATAAAATACCTAAAATTTTAACACACTGTATTCTGGAAATACTATTTGGGACCTATGTTTCAATTACCTTTTCAAAATATTTTTTATTAGATTATCACCGGTTAAATTTTATCGGTATAAATTAATTATGTAAATTATTAGTATTTCCATAGAGTATTTCAATAAACATAACCTATAAAATTTTATAGTACAGGCCAATTCTACATTCTTGTCTTCCATTTCGCGCACGTAAGTGAGTAGTTATTGAATTTGTCCTAGGGCTACTAGATTTTCAAATTCAAATACGAGACGTCAATGTCAGTGACGACAGTGTAACCAATCCACGCCAAATTCCCTAGTGTAATAGGAAAACTTGAACAGCCAACATTTAACGAATTAATAAAGCAAAGTAGATAAAATAGTATATTAAACCCGTTTAAAAAGACGTATTGTCACTTTGTCACACTCGTTATATTAAAGCACTCCTCGCTTGTGTGACAATCTTCTTCTCCTTTTATTTATCAGCCCGTATTCATCCACTCCTAGATGTAGGTCTCTTCCATATTTTTCCACAGCTTTCTGTTTTGGGCTTTTTGTATCCAGTTCTTTCCTGTGATTTTCTGGACATCGTCTCGCCATCTTTTCTGGGGTCTTCCAAAGCTTCTTTTTGTTTTTCTTGGACGCCACACTATTAATCTGTTGGTCCATCTGTCATCTGTCATGCTATATGCCTAGCCCATCGCCATTTCAACTGTACTGTCCTTCGCACAACATCCGCCACTTTTGTTCTTCTCCTGATTTCGTCATTTGGTACTCGATCTCTCAAACTAACCCCGAGCATGATCCTTTTCATTGTACGCTGTGTTACCTGGAGGGTGTGCATAGATCTTCGGGTTAAGACATTGTTTCCAAACCATATGTAAGAACCGGAAGTATACATAAATCATAGACTTTTCGTTTGAGATTTATCGGTATATCACCCGATCCGAGAATAAACCTGAGTTTACCAAAGGCTGCCCAGCAAAGTCCCTTTCTTCTAGAGATCTCGGTCGTTTGATTTTCTTTACCTAATTGTATTTTATGCCCGAGGTATGCGTATTCAGTTACATTTTCTAGGGTATGATTTTCTATGTTTATTTCTGTCGATAAAGGGCTCATTATTTTAGTTTTGCTCAGGTTCATTATTAATCCTACTTGTAGGGACGCTTGATGGAGTTCTTTTAACATCACCTCCAGATCTTCAGTAGTATTACTAATCCGAATTATGTCGTCTGCGAATCGTAAATGACTCAGTCCTATTCCATCTATATTAATTCCCTTACTACGCCAGTTTATACTTTTGAAAACATCTCCCAAGGCCAGCGTGAACAGTTTTGGGGAGATTGTGTCACCTTGCCGTATTCCTCTATGTATTGGGATTTTGTCGGTCTTCATGTCCTCTTCCATTTTCACTGTCATAGTTGCATTTTCGTAAATGTTTTTTATGAGGGTTGAATAACTAGAGTCAATTCTGGCATTCTCTAGTGCCTTTAAAATTGCCCACGTTTCAACCGAGTCAAATGCTTTTTGGAAATCGATGAAAACCAAATGTAGGGGGGGTATGTTGTATTCTGTCGCTTTCTCGATTAGTGTGCATATAGTTTGCAGGTGGTCAATCATACTGTATCCTTTACGAAATCCCGCCTATTCACAGGGTTGATATGAATCCAGTTTGTATGATAACCTGTTTGTTACTATTTTTGAAAGTATTTTATACAGGTGAGATAGTAAGCCTATTGGTCGATAGTTTTCTAGGTTGTTTCTATCTCCTTTTTTAAATAATAGAATTACCTCAGCATTTCGTGTGACAATACTGCGTCTTATTAAACTAGTATAATAATATACTATTATTATATTGTACGACATGCATACATGACTTCTTTATTACATCCCGAATACACAATACCAAATTTATTATCACAGAGAAACTCTTTAGAATTTTCAAAAATTTTGGACCTATTTGAATTTAAAGATTCAAATAAGAGTACGCAACGCTACTGATTATATCTTATAATAAATCCAAAGAAAGATAGTTGTTTTCGAAAAATGTTGCTTTTTTTTGAAAAATTTTTGAGTCACTAATTTACGTCTTAATTAAAAGCATTTCGACTTGCCATCGACATACCTGATCCGTTTCTTGACGCAACTACTTTCTTCAAACTTATGCACTCATATTACTTTTCCTTAACTAAATAGAGTTTTATAGTATATTATCACAATTTTTCCATCTTTTCAGTCATAGATTTTATAAAATGTGAAACAATTGTGTCATATCAAAATTCGTCAGAAAAATCGTAATTTATTTTGCTTTTATCTGTTTCGGTTTTTGTGAATTGTAAAAATTTTAAGCTTATCACAACATTTGAAGATAATTGAATTATCTGCAATTTTGATTATACATTTTTTTTGGTAACACTTCTCGTTTTAGAGTTCTATCACAGACAGTATTACGTCATGGATAACTGACGTATATGTTGAGTTATCAATATTAATTATTTCAAATTTATCATAATTATTATTATTTAAGTGAGAAATATATTTCTGATATTTAAAATTAATTTAAAGTTTAATAACATTAAAAAAAATTTTTTTACATGCCTTGGGTACGTACATACACAAAGGCAGTGTACAGGGAAAGTCGAAAACCCTATCGTATCCCTAAGTATCGTAACCTGAATTTGAGATATTAGAATTTATGGACGTTTTGAAGTACCCTTAGTTCGAAAAACACGATTTTCTTGTACGTAGTAAAAGAGTCGTGTTTGGCTTCTAACTACTCTATTTCATTGCACTGCCCCGTTAACCACTTTGCTTGCCTTTGCTTTTGCACTTTTTTGTATGAATACACTTTGCCGATCTGCAGTAGATCAACACACGCAAAACATGTCGGTAAGGCCCTGAGCGACACGTGTAGAATTATTTCTGGTAAATTGGTGGTGAAGGCTTGGTGTTTTCTTTTGGTTTATTTCTGGTTGTATGAAACTTTACCCAGTGGAGAATTGATACAAGACTGCAGGTTTTGCAGCACCCTCTGCCCGTAGAAACTAAATCGAACACACAGAAAAATCGCGACAATCCTTTGACAAACGACACCCACTACATGGAAACCAAACACCGCGAAGACGACTCAAGTCCAGAAGAAGCTTCTCCACAATGCTAAACTGTGAGCCTCCAGACATCTACCTTTTAAAGCAGGAGCCTCCAAAGGGCAGCCATCTCGAGTGGAAGGTCTGGGGACCCTAAACAGAATATAAACTGGAGTGGCACCAGTTAAGACCAACTTGGCAAGATGAGGACTGAAACAACCAGAAGATTATTAAAAAAAA